>CM053038.1:20678342-21344905 GCA_028564925.1 Lithobates sylvaticus
GGGATGGGGGTGTTAGATATGTGCTGTGGGGGACTCTTTGGGAGGGGAAAGGGCTGGTTTGGGCGGGGGATTTATATATGCGCTTGGTGGTGCTTTGTGAGGGGAGAGGGCTAGTGCTTGGGGGGTGCTTTGGGAAAGAAGAGAGCTAGTGCTGGGGGGGGGGGGGGACAGATATGTGCTATGTGGTGCTTCGGGAGGGGAGAAGGCAGAAGGCTAGAGCAAGCAAGGGGTAGGGGGGCTCGGTTTTGTGATAGGGGCACTTTGGGAGGGGAGAGGACTTGTGCTAGCAGGGGGATGGGTCAGATATATGCTGGGGGAATGCTTTGGCAGGGAAGAGAGCTAGAGCTAGCGGAGGGATGGGGGTCAGATATGTGTTATGGGGACGCTTTGGGATGGGAGCAAGCTAGAGCCAGCAAGGGGGGGTCAGATATGCGCTAGGGGGCGCTTTAGGGGGAGAGCTGGAGCTAGCAGGGGGGCTTGGATATATGCTGGGGGGGTGCTTTGGGAGAGGAGAGGACCTGTGCTAGCAGGGGGGGGTTAGATATATGCTAGAGGAATGCTTTGGGAGAGAAGAGAGCTAGAGTTAGCAAGAGCAGAGGCTCAGATATATGCTGGGGGGCACTTTGGGAGGGGAGAGGGCTAGGGCAAGATGGGGATGGGGAATCAGATATGTGCTGGGGGGTTCTTTGAGAGGGGAGAGTGCTAGTGCAAGCGGGGGTCAGATATGTCCTGGGGGGCACTTGGGGGGTCGAATATGTGCTTGGGGGGCACTTTGTAAAGGGAGAGGGCTAGTGCAAGGGGGTTGTAGGATATGTGCTTTGGGAAGGGAGAGGGCTAGTGATAGAAGGGGTTGTCCGATTTCAGATCCAACCCACACTTCTAGTATAAGTCCTCTCCCCTGCCAAAGCACCCCCAGCTTATTTTTTCTGCCCCTGAATGCTGCACATAAAAACACACTAAAATGTCTGCATGGGCACATTAGCTAATGTGCAGGTGTGTTTTTCAGAGGTGTAAAAAGAAAATCGCAAAACACCCCTGAAAGTGGCATTTTTTGCGTCTGTGTGCATGAGGCCTTAGATGCCTCATATACTGGCAAGCGCCATGGCTCCAATAACATACCTAGGGTGGGCATGTGAAACTGATCTAGCAACAGGTTAGGTAGTTTATCCCATGTGTGTCATACATTAACCACTTAAGGATCAGAAGATTTTCGCCCTTAATGACCAGGCCATTTTTTGTGATACGGCACTGCTTCGCTTTATCTTACAATTGCGCATTGTACCCAAACAAAATTGGTGGTATTTGATCACCTCTGCGGTTTTTATTTTTTCACTATAAACAAAAAAAGGCAGACAATTTTGAAAAAAAAACCAATATTTTTTAACTTTTTGCTATAATAAATATCCAAAAAACACGAATTTTTCCTCAGTTTAGGCCGATATGTATTCTTCTTCATATTTTTGGTAAAAAAACCTGCAATAAGCGTACATTGATTGGTTTGCGCAAATGTTATAGTGTACAAAATAGGGGATAGATTCATGGCATTTTTATCTTTCAATTTTTTTTTACTAGTAATAGCGGTGATCAGCCATTTTATAGCGGGACTGCGACATTGCGGCGGACAGATCGGACACTTTTGACACTTTTTTGGGACCAGTGACATTTATACAGCGATCAGTGCTATAAAAATGCACTGATTACTGTATAATGACACTGGCAGGGAAGGGGTTAACACTAGGGGGCGATCAAGGGGTTAAATGTATTCCCTAGGGAGGTGTTTCTAACTGTGGGGGGGAGGGGACTGACTGGAGGAGGAGAGAGATCGCTGTTCCTGGTCACTAGGAACGGCAGATCTCTCTCCTCCCCTGTCAGAATGGGGATCTGTTTGTTTACATTGACAGATCCCCATTCTGGCTCTCTGTGGAGTGATTGCGGGTGACCGGCGGACATCGTGGCCGCCGGCCACGCGCATCAGCTTCCCCGCTGTGAAGCGCATGTGGCGCGCGCCTGCTATAGTATGTAGAACAGACCGTCGTACAGCTACCGCGATACGCGGGAACGAGCTGGCCTGCCGCAGTATAAAGGCGGCGGCTGGTCGGCAAGTGGTTAATAGTTATGAGATAATAAACTGAAAAATCTTTTTATTAATAGAGATTAATATGATTTTCTAATATCTATTTTAATCTTGTTAATGATATTAAATATAATACAAATTTTATTTTTACATTATAGTATTTGATTTATTCCTGTATTTTCTGTGCAGAGCTGCTGACAGATGCATGTGCATCCATCTCAGAACTGCATTCTGGCAGCCCATAGAAGTGGATGCACACACAGCAGCTACACGGATGCAATCAAACTTTGAATTGCGGGGTGATGCAGAGCGGCCACATTCTCTTGAATGGGTCGCGTTTGGCAGGTGGTACCGCCCACTAAACACGACAGGGGATATAATTACTGCCACAACCGCGAAGCAAAGCATCCCAGGTATACTCCCAGCGGCTGCTTTTGCAGCTAAAGAGGGAGCCCCCTTTTTTTTTTACGTCTTTGAACCTTGATCATGTCTTGAAGAAGCCTAACGGCGAAACGCGTAGATGCAAAAGGGCTCACTGTACAAATTGTATAATTCTATATGGTTTTTAATCTTTTGAACACTGTGATTTTACCATATATACTGTAATTCTGTACTTACCAAATATGCTGCAGAAATCTCCCTCCACTCAGTCTGGCTGCAGCCATTTTAACTGTGGGCAGCTGAAGCTGCTGCCTGTTCACTTTCTGGATTTACACAGACACACCTCCAGCTCTGCAGCTCTCATTGGCCCTCTTATGACTCATCCCCCTCTCTTCCTGGCAAACTCTCACGAGAGAGAAAGAGGGAGCTGAGCATGATGTCATAAACCTAGACTAATGACCAGACAAGAAACAAGAAGTGGGGTGTATAAGGTATTTACTGGCCGAAAAAATTTTTTTTTTACTATCCTAAGTTAAAACAACAAGGGCAGAAGATTTAATGAAGATAAAAAAATAACTGAAGGTCCGCTTTAAGCTATTTATCAGGCGTTGCAAACCTTTCTACCTGCACCTTGTGTTTTCACCTGCATTAAATATGCATTGATCATGTAGTCTAATGGTGTCATTTGTTGCCCTGTATGCACTGCCAGTAGAGTAAATCTTCAAATTCCTGTGCCAGAAGTTTCTGTTTATATTTAAACACGGTTAACGCATGACCTCTGTCTGTAGTCTAATAATTGACACTTCCTTTGAAGAAGCTATATATCCCACAATCCCTAGTTCTCTCAGTCTAGTGCTGGTACAGGTGAGAGCTGCATAGTAATTAGATCTGACACAGGCCCACGTAGGCAAAGCATTCACAGACACACAGAGCTCAGATAGAGATGTTTTCTATTACAACGTACATTAGCACTCCAAGATTTGTGATATGACTGGATGGCAATGCATGCATTGGACTGTGTGTGACCCTGAATGGGAAGTTGTCTTTTGTCTTTGGCAAATAGGGACAAGCTAAGTGAATGACACACAGTACATTGACATAGGAGAATTGATCAGCCACGATACCACAAACTGCAGCCATAACATGGGAATAAAATAACATTAATATATAGTTATTGCAACAAAAACATTGGAGAGTGTACAATGGCTTTAACCACTTCAATACCGGGCACTTTTACCCCCTTTCTGCCCAGGCCATTTAAATGACAACTGTGCGGTCATGCAACACTGTACCTATATGACATTTAAAAAAAATATATTTTTCTTTGTTTCTGTTTTGCAAATAGATAAACTTTCTTCATAAATGTAGGCCAAACTGTATTCTGCTACATTTATTTGGGGAAAACAACCCAAATCAGTGTCTATTATATAGTCTGTAGGAAAGTTATAGAGTCCACAAACTATGGTATATACCAGTGATGGCGAACCTTTTTGAGCCTGAGTGCCCAAACTGAAATAAATACGTTGGTTTTGTGTTGCAAAGTGCCAACACGGCAATTTGCGAGAGAGGGGGGCTGAGCGAAAGAGAGGGGTTGTGTGTGAGAGAGAGAGGGGAGGAGACAAAGAGAGTGAGGGGTGTGAGAAATATGCTGAGAGAGAGGGGCTAAGAGAAAGGGAGCGGGGGGGCAGAGAGAGAGAGGGAGAGGGGACTAAGAGAGAGGGGGGGGACAGAGAGAGAGAGGGTGTGAGAGATATGCTCAGAGAGAGGGGGGGACAGAGAGAGAGGGGTGTGAGAGAAATGCTGACAGAGAGATGAGTTGAGAGAGAGGGGGGGGGGACAGAGAGAGGGAGGGGGAGAGAGACAGAGAGAAAGGGGTGCGAGAGAGATGCTGAGAGAGGGCTGAGCTGAGAGAAAGGGGGAACAGAGAGAGAGAGATGGGAAAGAGAGACGGAGAGATGGGGGACAGAGAGAGAGAGGGGTGTGAGAGAGGGGGAACAGAGAAAGAGAAGGGGGACAGAGAGAGAGAAGAGGGACAGAGAGAGAGAAGAGGGACAGAGAGAAAGGGGTGCGAGAGAGATGCTGAGGGAGGGGTGAGCTGAGAGAGAGGGGGAACAGAGAGAGGGAGGGGTGGGGGCTGAGAGAGAGGGGGGGACAGAGTAAGGGGTGTGAGAGTGAGGGAAGGGGACAGAGAGAGGGGGACACAGAGTGGGGGGGACGGAAAAAGAGGGGGGCTGAAAGAGAGGGGGGCTGAGAGGATGGGGGACCTCTAGCTCTGTCCTTTACCCTCTCGCGTGCCCACAGAGATTGCTCTGCGTGCCAGCTGTGGCACGCGTGCCATAGGTTCGCCATCTATACAGTCTATCTGAAAATTGATCAGTCCTGATGTACTGGCGGCCTATCTCATTTCTTGAGGCTCGAAAATGCCAGAATAGTACTAATGCCCCCCAAATTCCCCCTTTTTGGAAACTAGACAGTCCAAGGTATTTAGTAAGAGGCATGGCAAGTTTTTAGAATTTTTTTTTTTTTCTTCAAGATAAAGTTTATTAAGATTATACACATAAATACAGACAAATCACCAATATAGGTAAAGCACAGTGTACAATCAGCAATAACAAGAATTAACAATCAGCAAATAAAGTTAGAAATAAAATGGGTGGTACATTCTAAAATATACAAAATAAAAAATAGTAGGTACCGTAAGTTCAGTAGAGACATAGCAAGTTATAAAATGTTGAAGTTTTTTTTAGAAAATACAGGAAATTTATTTTATTTTTTTCCCAATTTTTTACATACTGTTACCAGTGCCGTACAGCATCATCATGCAACTCGTGTGGTGGTGATCAGGGACACTGACTGGTGACAGTAATTGTTTTCAACTTTTGTAATGTTTTATTTTCATTATTTATTTATTTTTTACTTACAGTGACCAGAGCAATACAGTGTTACCACGCTAATACTGTACTACTCTGGGGATGTGTCCAGGATTTATTTTTTCATTTTACACACTATGATTGCTTATCAGTTGCATTTTACAGCTATAAGCAACCATTTTTTCTGAATGAAAATGACTGATTCAGTGTTTACCATTGCGATTAGCTGCGATTGGCTACAGCTAATCACATGGTACAGATAGGCTGGGATTGGCCCTGTCTGTACCACGTGATGACTGTGACCAATCACAGAGCTCATCACAGCGATTGGCTACAGCTAATCACATGGTACAGACGGGCTGGGATTGGCCCTGCCTTTACCACGTGATGACTGTGACCAATCACAGAGCTCAGCACAGCAATTGGCTACAGCGAATCACATGGTACAGATGGGCTTGGATTGGCCCTGTCTATACCACGTGATGACTGTGACCAATCACAGAGCTCATCACAGGGATTGGCTACAGCTAATCACATGGTACAGATGGGCTGGGATTGGCCTTGTCTGTACCACGTGATGACTGTGATCAATCACAGAGCTCATCACAGCGATTGACTACAGCTAATCACATGGTACAGATAGGCTGGGCTTGTCCCTGTCTGTACCACGTGATGACTGTGACCAATCACAGAGCTCATCACAGCGATTGGCTACAGCTGCTCACATGGTACAGATAGGCTGGGATTGGCCCTGTCTGTACCATGTGATGACTGTGACCAATCACAGAGCTCATCACAGGGATTGGCTACAGCTAATCACATGGTACAGATGGGCTGTGATTGGCCTTGTCTGTACCACGTGATGACTGTGATCAATCACAGAGCTCATCACAGCGTTTGGCTACAGCTGCTCACATGGTACAGATAGGCTGGGATTGGCCCTGTCTGTACCACGTGATGACTGTGACCAATCACAGAGCTCATCACAGCGATTGGCTACAGCTGCTCACATGGTACAGATAGGCTGGGATTGGCCCTGTCTGTACCATGTGATGATTGTGACCAATCACAGAGCTCATCACAATAGTACACAATGAAAGGCCTGTAACAAAGCCTTTTATTGTGTATAAATCTCATGTGATCTGCTGTGATTGGCCACTGCGGTCACATGGTACTGTTACAGTTGGCCGATACAGTGATCTGTCATTGGCTGCATCTTATGGACAGGGCAGGTGACAGATCACGAGGGACGATCCTGGGAGGACGTCATATGTGCTCTCGCCCAGCCGTCGTTATACAATTGGCTGGGCGGGAAGAGGTTAAAGTCCCAATTTCCTTTTATGTACGTGTAACTTATTTCTTTATGTGCCAATAAACAATGATAACGGCCCCAATTAAAATGAACCCAGACAGCACCAGTCGTATAGTGTTTGGGATGGTATAATCCTTGGGAATTTTACCCTCTGGATTTCCACCTTCTACTGGTTTGCTTGAGGTGGTATAGCGCTGGGTAATTCCCTCTTCTTGGTTTCTGCCCTTATCTTTTGGTTTGTTGGGGGTGGTATAACTCTGGGGAAATCCCCCTTTTCGATTTTTATCCTCTTCTTTTGGCTTGTTGGGGGTGGTATAACTCTGGGGAAATCCCCCTTTTCGATTTTTATCTTCTTTTTTTGGGTTGTTTGGGCTTCCCTGGGGAATTTTGCCTTCTGGAATTCCTTTTTTATTTTCTTTTGATTTTCTCTCTATCAAAAAATACAAAATGTTCCAATTTTTTTAAATGATATCCATTTTAATTTATCTCCACTCGGAAAGAGCTTCCAATCTAATGTCCCCAACACAGTCACACAAGCCCTCATTATAGTCATATGTGGATAAAACTGTTCAAACTCTTGATGTGTTCTTGGGTTGTAACCTGATCAGAGAGCACACTAATCGATACAGTATCTCACAAAAGTAAGTACACCCCCCACAATGTTGTAAATATTTTCTTCTATCCTTTCATGTGACAACACTGAAGAAATGACACTTTGCTACAATGTAAAGTAGTGAGTGTACAGCTTGTATAACAGTGTAAATTTGCTGTCCCTCAAAATAACTCAACACACAGCCATTAATGTCTAAACAGCTGGGAACAAAAGTGAGTACACCCCTAAATCAAAATGTCCAAATTGGGCCCAATTAGCAATTTTCCCTCCCCGGTGTCATGTGACTCGTTAGTGTTACAAGGTCTCAGGTGTGAATGGGGGAGCAGGTGTGTTAAATTTGGTGTTATCGCTCTCACTCTCTCATACTGGTCACTGGAATTTCAACATGGCACCTCATGGCAAAGAACTCTGAGGATCGGAAAAAAAAGAATTGTTGCGTACACTTTTGTTTTGCTCCCCTGACACTTTTGTTTTGCGCCCGGGACACTTTTGTTTTGCTCCCCTGACACTTTTGTTTTCCTCCCTGGACACTTTTGTTTTCCTCCCCCGACACTTTTGTTTTGCTCCCCCGACACTTTTGTTTTGCTCCCCGGACACTTTTGTTTTCCTCCCGGGACACTTTTGTTTTCCTCCCTGGACACTTTTGTTTTCTTTTTTTTCCTCCCTGGACACTTTTGTTTTCCCTCCCCTGACACTTTTGTTTTCCTCCCTGGACACTTTTGTTTTCCTCCCTGGACACTTTTGTTTTCTCACTTTTGTTTTCTTTTTGTTTTGCTCCCTGGACACTTTTGTTTTCCTCCCCCTGACACTTTTGTTTTCCTCCCTGGACACTTTTGTTTTCCTCCCTGGACACTTTTGTTTTCCTCCTGGGACACTTTTGTTTTCCTCCCGGGACACTTTTGTTTTCCTCCCCTGACACTTTTGTTTTCCTCCCTGGACACTTTTGTTTTGCTCCCCTGGACACTTTTGTTTTCCTCCCTGGACACTTTTGTTTTCCTCCCCTGACACTTTTGTTTTGCTCCCGGGACACTTTTGTTTTGCTCCCGGGACACTTTTGTTTTGCTCCCTGGACACTTTTGTTTTTCTCCCTGACACTTTTGTTTTGCTCCCCTGACACTTTTGTTTTGCTCCCTGGACACTTTTGTTTTGCCTCCCTGGACACTTTTGTTTTGCTCCCTGGACACTTTTGTTTTTCTCCCCTGACACTTTTGTTTTGCTCCCTGGACACTTTTGTTTTGCTCCCTGGACACTTTTGTTTTCCTCCCTGGACACTTTTGTTTTGCTCCCTGGACACTTTTGTTTTCCTCCCTGGACACTTTTGTTTTCCTCCCTGGACACTTTTGTTTTGCTCCCCTGACACTTTTGTTTTGCTCCCCTGACACTTTTGTTTTGCTCCCTGGACACTTTTGTTTTCCTCCCTGGACACTTTTGTTTTCCTCCCTGGACACTTTTGTTTTGCTCCCTGGACACTTTTGTTTTCCTCCCTGGACACTTTTGTTTTCCTCCCTGGACACTTTTGTTTTGCTCCCTGGACACTTTTGTTTTGCTCCCGGGACACTTTTGTTTTGCTCCCTGGACACTTTTGTTTTGCTCCCTGGACACTTTTGTTTTCCTCCCTGGACACTTTTGTTTTCCTCCCTGGACACTTTTGTTTTCCTCCCCTGACACTTTTGTTTTGCTCCCTGGACACTTTTGTTTTCCTCCCGGGACACTTTTGTTTTTCTTCCGGGACACTTTTGTTTTCCTCCCTGGACACTTTTGTTTTCCTCCCTGGACACTTTTGTTTTGCTCCCTGGACACTTTTGTTTTCCTCCCGGGACACTTTTGTTTTCCTCCCTGACACTTTTGTTTTGCTCCCTGGACACTTTTGTTTTCCTCCCCTGGACACTTTTGTTTTCCTCCCTGGACACTTTTGTTTTTCTCCCCTGACACTTTTGTTTGGCTCCCCTGACACTTTTGTTTTCCTCCCTGGACACTTTTGTTTTGGACACTTTTGTTTTCCTCCCGGGACACTTTTGTTTTGCTCCCCTGACACTTTTGTTTTGCTCCCTGGACACTTTTGTTTTCCTCCCTGGACACTTTTGTTTTCCTCCCGGGACACTTTTGTTTTCCTCCCCTGACACTTTTGTTTTGCTCCCTGGACACTTTTGTTTTGCTCCCTGGACACTTTTGTTTTCCTCCCCGGACACTTTTGTTTTCCTCCCTGGACACTTTTGTTTTCCTCCCCTGACACTTTTGTTTTGCTCCCTGGACACTTTTGTTTTCCTCCCTGGACACTTTTGTTTTCCTCCCTGGACACTTTTGTTTTCCTCCCCTGACACTTTTGTTTTGCTCCCCTGGACACTTTTGTTTTGCTCCCTGGACACTTTTGTTTTCCTCCCTGGACACTTTTGTTTTCCTCCCTGGACACTTTTGTTTTGCTCCCCTGACACTTTTGTTTTGCTCCCGGACACTTTTGTTTTGCTCCCGGACACTTTTGTTTTCCTCCCTGGACACTTTTGTTTTCCTCCCTGGACACTTTTGTTTTGCTCCCGGGACACTTTTGTTTTGCTCCCGGGACACTTTTGTTTTCCTCCCTGGACACTTTTGTTTTCCTCCCTGGACACTTTTGTTTTCCTCCCTGGACACTTTTGTTTTCCTCCCCGGACACTTTTGTTTTCCTCCCTGGACACTTTTGTTTTCCTCCCTGGACACTTTTGTTTTGCTCCCTGGACACTTTTGTTTTGCCCCCTGGACACTTTTGTTTTCCTCCCTGGACACTTTTGTTTTTCTCCCTGACACTTTTGTTTTGCTCCCTGGACACTTTTGTTTTGCTCCCCGGACACTTTTGTTTTCCTCCCTGGACACTTTTGTTTTGCTTCCCTGACACTTTTGTTTTGCTCCCTGGACACTTTTGTTTTCCTCCCTGGACACTTTTGTTTTGCTCCCTGGACACTTTTGTTTTGCTCCCCTGACACTTTTGTTTTGCTCCCTGGACACTTTTGTTTTGCTCCCTGGACACTTTTGTTTTGCTCCCTGGACACTTTTGTTTTCCTCCCTGGACACTTTTGTTTTCCTCCACTGACACTTTTGTTTTGCTCCCGGGACACTTTTGTTTTCCTCCTGGGACACTTTTGTTTTCCTCCCGGACACTTTTGTTTTCCTCCCCTGACACTTTTGTTTTGCTCCCTGGACACTTTTGTTTTGCTCCCTGACACTCCCCCTGGACACTTTTGTTTTCCTCCTCACACTTTTTTTTCTCCCCTGACACTTTTGTTTTGCTCCCGGACACTTTTGTTTTCCTCCCTGGACACTTTTGTTTTCCTCCCTGGACACTTTTGTTTTCCTCCCTGGACACTTTTGTTTTCCTCCCCTGACACTTTTGTTTTCCTCCCCTGACACTTTTGTTTTGCTCCCTGGACACTTTTGTTTTCCTCCCTGGACACTTTTGTTTTCCTCCCCTGACACTTTTGTTTTCCTCCCTGGACACTTTTGTTTTGCTCCCTGGACACTTTTGTTTTCCTCCCTGGACACTTTTGTTTTCCTCCCTGGACACTTTTGTTTTCCTCCCCTGACACTTTTGTTTTGCTCCCTGGACACTTTTGTTTTGCTCCCGGACACTTTTGTTTTGCTCCCCTGACACTTTTGTTTTGCTCCCCTGACAATTTTATTTACCTCCATAGACATCTTTGTTTTGCTCCCCTGACACTTTTGTTTTGCTCCCCGGACACTTTTGTTTTGCTCCCTTGACCCTTTTGTTTTGCTCCTTTGACCCTTTTGTTTTCCTCCCTGGACACTTTTGTTTTGCTCCTGGACACTTTTGTTTTCCTCCCTGGACACTTTTGTTTTCCTCCCCTGACACTTTTGTTTTGCTCCCGGGACACTTTTGTTTTTCTCCCGGGACACTTTTGTTTTGCTCCCTGGACACTTTTGTTTTCCTCCCTTTTTTTTTTTTTGCTCCCTGGACACTTTTGTTTTGCTCCCTGGACACTTTTGTTTTCTCCCGGGACACTTTTGTTTTCCTCCTGGACACTTTTGTTTTCCTTTTTTTTTGCCCCTGGACACTTTTGTTTTGCTCCCGGGACACTTTTGTTTTGCTCCCTGGACACTTTTGTTTTCCTCCCCTGACACTTTTGTTTTGCTCCCTGGACACTTTTGTTTTGCTCCCCGGACACTTTTGTTTTGCTCCCTGGACACTTTTGTTTTGCTCCCTGGACACTTTTGTTTTGCTCCCTGGACACTTTTGTTTTCCTCCCTGGACACTTTTGTTTTGCTCCCTGGACACTTTTGTTTTGCTCCCTGGACACTTTTGTTTTCCTCCCTGGACACTTTTGTTTTCCTCCCTGGACACTTTTGTTTTGCTCCCTGGACACTTTTGTTTTGCTCCCTGGACACTTTTGTTTTGCTCCCTGGACACTTTTGTTTTGCTCCCTGGACACTTTTGTTTTGCTCCCTGGACACTTTTGTTTTCCTCCCTGGACACTTTTGTTTTGCTCCCTGGACACTTTTGTTTTGACACTTTTGTTTTTTGGACACTTTTGTTTTCCTCCCGGACACTTTTGTTTTGCTCCCTGGACACTTTTGTTTTGCTCCCCTGACACTTTTGTTTTGCTCCCGGACACTTTTGTTTTGCTCCCTGGACACTTTTGTTTTCCTCCCTGGACACTTTTGTTTTGCTCCCTGGACACTTTTGTTTTCCTCCCTGGACACTTTTGTTTTCCTCCCTGGACACTTTTGTTTTGCTCCCGGACACTTTTGTTTTCCTCCCTGGACACTTTTGTTTTCCTCCCTGGACACTTTTGTTTTGCTCCCTGGACACTTTTGTTTTCCTCCCGGGACACTTTTGTTTTGCTCCCTGGACACTTTTGTTTTGCTCCCGGGACACTTTTGTTTTCCTCCCCTGACACTTTTGTTTTCCTCCCCTGACACTTTTGTTTTGCTCCCCCTTTTGTTTTGCTCCCTGGACACTTTTGTTTTCCTCCCGGGACACTTTTGTTTTGCTCCCTGGACACTTTTGTTTTCCTCCCCTGACACTTTTGTTTTGCTCCCCTGACACTTTTGTTTTGCTCCCTGGACACTTTTGTTTTGCTCCCTGGACACTTTTGTTTTGCTCCCTGGACACACTTTTGTTTTTTGGACACTTTTTTTCCTCCCTTTTTGTTTTGCTCCCTGGACACTTTTGTTTTCCCCCTGGACACTGGGACACTTTTGTTTTGCTCCCTGGACACTTTTGTTTTCTTTTGTTTTGCTCCTGGACACTTTTGTTTTGCTCCCCTGACACTTTTGTTTTTTGCTCTCCTGGACACTTTTGTTTTGCTCCCCTGACACTTTTGTTTTGCTCCCCTGGACACTTTTGTTTTGCTCCCCTGACACTTTTGTTTTGCTCCCCTGGGACACTTTTGTTTTGCTCCCTGGACACTTTTGTTTTCTTTTTGTTTTTTTGTCCCCTGACACTTTTGTTTTGCTCCCCTGGACACTTTTGTTTTGCTCCCTGGACACTTTTGTTTTGCTCCCCTGGACACTTTTGTTTTCCTCCCTGGACACTTTTGTTTTGCCTCCCTGGACACTTTTGTTTTGCTCCCTGGACACTTTTGTTTTGCTCCCCTGGACACTTTTGTTTTGCTCCCCCTTTTTGTTTTCTCCCTGGACACTTTTGTTTTGCTCCCTGGACACTTTTGTTTTGCTCCCGGACACTTTTGTTTTGTTTTTTGTTTTGCTCCCTGGACACTTTTGTTTTCCTCCCCTGACACTTTTGTTTTGCTCCCCTGACACTTTTGTTTTGCTCCCTGGACACTTTTGTTTTCCTCCCCTGACACTTTTGTTTTCCTCCCTGGACACTTTTGTTTTGCTCCCTGGACACTTTTGTTTTGCTCCCTGGACACTTTTGTTTTGCTCCCTGGACACTTTTGTTTTGCTCCCTGGACACTTTTGTTTTGCTCCCTGGACACTTTTGTTTTCCTCCCTGGACACTTTTGTTTTGCTCCCATGACACTTTTGTTTTGCTCCCTGGACACTTTTGTTTTGCTCCCTGGACACTTTTGTTTTGCTCCCTGACACTTTTGTTTTGCTCCCTGGACACTTTTGTTTTGCTCCCTGGACACTTTTGTTTTCCTCCCGGGACACTTTTGTTTTGCTCCCTGGACACTTTTGTTTTGCTCCCGGACACTTTTGTTTTCCTCCCTGGACACTTTTGTTTTCCTCCCTGGACACTTTTGTTTTGCTCCCGGACACTTTTGTTTTGCTCCCTGGACACTTTTGTTTTCCTCCCTGGACACTTTTGTTTTGCTCCCCGGACACTTTTGTTTTGCTCCCCGGACACTTTTGTTTTGCTCCCTGGACACTTTTGTTTTGCTCCCCTGACACTTTTGTTTTCCTCCCTGGACACTTTTGTTTTCCTCCCTGGACACTTTTGTTTTGTTTTCCTCCTTTTGTTTTCCTCCCTGGACACTTTTGTTTTCCTTCCTGGACACTTTTGTTTTCCTTCCGGGACACTTTTGTTTTCCTTCCGGGACACTTTTGTTTTGCTCCCTGGACACTTTTGTTTTCCTCCCCTGACACTTTTGTTTTGCTCCCTGGACACTTTTGTTTTCCTCCCTGGACACTTTTGTTTTCCTCCCTGGACACTTTTGTTTTGCTCCCGGGACACTTTTGTTTTGCCCCCCGGACACTTTTGTTTTCCTCCCTGGACACTTTTGTTTTTCTCCCTGACACTTTTGTTTTGCTCCCCGGACACTTTTGTTTTCCTCCCGGACACTTTTGTTTTCCTCCCTGGACACTTTTGTTTTCCTCCCCGGACACTTTTGTTTTGCTCCCTGGACACTTTTGTTTTGCTCCCTGGACACTTTTGTTTTGCTCCCTGGACACTTTTGTTTTGCTCCCGGACACTTTTGTTTTGCTCCCTGGACACTTTTGTTTTGCTCCCTGGACACTTTTGTTTTGCTCCCTGACACTTTTGTTTTGCTCCCCTGACACTTTTGTTTTGCTCCCGGGACACTTTTGTTTTCCTCCCTGGACACTTTTGTTTGTTTTCCCTGGACACTTTTGTTTTCCTCCCTGGACACTTTTGTTTTCCTCCCTGGACACTTTTGTTTTGCTCCCTGGACACTTTTGTTTTCCTCCCTGGACACTTTTGTTTTCCTCCCCTGACACTTTTGTTTTCCTCCCCGGACACTTTTGTTTTCCCCGGACACTTTTGTTTTGCTCCCTGGACACTTTTGTTTTCCTCCTGGGACACTTTTGTTTTCCTCCCTGGACACTTTTGTTTTCCTCCCGGGACACTTTTGTTTTCCTCCCCTGACACTTTTGTTTTGCTCCCCGGACACTTTTGTTTTGCTCCCTGGACACTTTTGTTTTCCTCCCCTGACACTTTTGTTTTGCTCCCTGGACACTTTTGTTTTCCTCCCTGGACACTTTTGTTTTCCTCCCTGGACACTTTTGTTTTCCTCCCCTGACACTTTTGTTTTGCTCCCGGGACACTTTTGTTTTCCTCCCCTGGACACTTTTGTTTTGCTCCCTGGACACTTTTGTTTTCCTCCCTGGACACTTTTGTTTTGCTCCCTGGACACTTTTGTTTTCCTCCCTGGACACTTTTGTTTTCCTTCCGGGACACTTTTGTTTTGCTCCCTGGACACTTTTTTTTTTCCTCCTGGGACACTTTTGTTTTGCTCCCTGGACACTTTTGTTTTGCTCCCTGGACACTTTTGTTTTGCTCCCTGGACACTTTTGTTTTTCTGACACTTTTGTTTTGCTCCCTGGACACTTTTGTTTTGCTCCCTGGACACTTTTGTTTTGCTCCCCTGACACTTTTGTTTTTCTCCCCTGACACTTTTGTTTTGCTCCCTGGACACTTTTGTTTTGCTCCCTGGACACTTTTGTTTTGCTCCCTGGACACTTTTGTTTTGCTCCCTGGACACTTTTGTTTTCCTCCCTGGACACTTTTGTTTTGCTCCCTGGACACTTTTGTTTTCCTCCCTGGACACTTTTGTTTTGCTCCCTGGACACTTTTGTTTTGCTCCCTGGACACTTTTGTTTTCCTCCCTGGACACTTTTGTTTTGCTCCCTGGACACTTTTGTTTTGCTCCCTGGACACTTTTGTTTTGCTCCCTGGACACTTTTGTTTTGCTCCCCGGACACTTTTGTTTTCCCCCCCCTGACACTTTTGTTTTGCTCCCTGGACACTTTTGTTTTGCTCCCTGGACACTTTTGTTTGCCCCCGGGACACTTTTGTTTTGCTCCCTGGACACTTTTGTTTTGCTCCCGGACACTTTTGTTTTGCTCCCTGGACACTTTTGTTTTGCTCCCGGACACTTTTGTTTTGCTCCCCTGACACTTTTGTTTTGCTCCCTGGACACTTTGTTTTGCTCCCGGACACTTTTGTTTTGCTCCCTGGACACTTTTGTTTTGCTCCCTGGACACTTTTGTTTTGTTTTTTTTTTCTCCCCTGACACTTTTGTTTTGCTCCCTGGACACTTTTGTTTTCCTCCCTGGACACTTTTGTTTTCCTCCCTGGACACTTTTGTTTTCCTCCCTGGACACTTTTGTTTTCCTCCCCGGACACTTTTGTTTTGCTCCCTGGACACTTTTGTTTTGCTCCCTGGACACTTTTGTTTTCCTCCCTGGACACTTTTGTTTTCCTCCCTGGACACTTTTGTTTTCCTCCCGGGACACTTTTGTTTTGCTCCCCTGACACTTTTGTTTTGCTCCTGGACACTTTTGTTTTGCTCCCTGGACACTTTTGTTTTCCTCCCTGGACACTTTTGTTTTCCTCCCTGGACACTTTTGTTTTCCTCCCGGGACACTTTTGTTTTGCTCCCTGGACCCTTTTGTTTTCCTCCCTGGACACTTTTGTTTTCCTCCCGGACACTTTTGTTTTGCTCCCTGGACACTTTTGTTTTCCTCCCTGGACACTTTTGTTTTGCTCCCCTGGACACTTTTGTTTTGCTCCCTGGACACTTTTGTTTTTCTCCCCTGACACTTTTGTTTTGCTCCCCGGACACTTTTGTTCTCCTCCCTGGACATGTTTGTTTTCCTCCCCTGACACTTATGTTTTCCTCCCTGGACACTTTTGTTTTCCTCCCTGGACACTTTTGTTTTCCTCCCGGGACACTTTTGTTTTGCTCCCTGGACACTTTTGTTTTCCTCCCTGGACACTTTTGTTTTGCTCCCTGGACACTTTTGTTTTGCTCCCTGGACACTTTTGTTTTGCTCCCTGGACACTTTTGTTTTGCTCCCTGGACACTTTTGTTTTCCTCCCTGGACACTTTTGTTTTGCTCCCTGGACACTTTTGTTTTGCTCCCTGGACACTTTTGTTTTGCTCCCCGGACACTTTTGTTTTGCTCCCTGGACACTTTTGTTTTCCTCCCTGGACACTTTTGTTTTGCTCCCTGGACACTTTTGTTTTGCTCCCTGGACACTTTTGTTTTGCTCCCTGGACACTTTTGTTTTGCTCCCTGGACACTTTTGTTTTCCTCCCTGGACACTTTTGTTTTGCTCCCCTGACACTTTTGTTTTGCTCCCTGGACACTTTTGTTTTCCTCCCTGGACACTTTTGTTTTGCTCCCTGGACACTTTTGTTTTGCTCCCTGGACACTTTTGTTTTCCTCCCTGGACACTTTTGTTTTGCTCCCGGACACTTTTGTTTTGCTCCCTGGACACTTTTGTTTTCCTCCCTGGACACTTTTGTTTTCCTCCCTGGACACTTTTGTTTTGCTCCCTGGACACTTTTGTTTTGCTCCCTGGACACTTTTGTTTTGCTCCCTGGACACTTTTGTTTTCCTCCCTGGACACTTTTGTTTTGCTCCCCTGACACTTTTGTTTTGCTCCCTGGACACTTTTGTTTTCCTCCCTGGACACTTTTGTTTTCCTCCCTGGACACTTTTGTTTTGCTCCCTGGACACTTTTGTTTTGCTCCCTGGACACTTTTGTTTTGCTCCCTGGACACTTTTGTTTTCCTCCCTGGACACTTTTGTTTTGCTCCCTGGACACTTTTGTTTTCCTCCCTGGACACTTTTGTTTTCCTCCCCGGACACTTTTGTTTTGCTCCCTGGACACTTTTGTTTTCCTCCCTGGACACTTTTGTTTTGCTCCCGGGACACTTTTGTTTTGCTCCCCCTTTTGTTTTCCTCCCTGGACACTTTTGTTTTGCTCCCTGGACACTTTTGTTTTGCTCCCTGGACACTTTTGTTTTCCTCCCTGGACACTTTTGTTTTCCTCCCTGGACACTTTTGTTTTGCTCCCTGGACACTTTTGTTTTGCTCCCTGGACACTTTTGTTTTGCTCCCCTGACACTTTTGTTTTCCTCCCGGGACACTTTTGTTTTCCTCCCTGGACACTTTTGTTTTCCTCCCCTGACACTTTTGTTTTCCTCCCCTGACACTTTTGTTTTGCTCCCTGGACACTTTTGTTTTGCTCCCGGGACACTTTTGTTTTCCTCCCCTGACACTTTTGTTTTCCTCCCCTGACACTTTTGTTTTGCTCCCCTGGACACTTTTGTTTTGCTCCCTGGACACTTTTGTTTTGCTCCCTGGACGCTTTTGTTTTGCTCCCGGGACACTTTTGTTTTCCTCCCTGGACACTTTTGTTTTGCTCCCGGACACTTTTGTTTTCTCCCCGGACACTTTTGTTTTGCTCCCGGGACACTTTTGTTTTCCTCCCTGGACACTTTTGTTTTGCTCCCTGGACACTTTTGTTTTGTTTTCTCCCTGGACACTTTTGTTTTCCTCCCCTGACACTTTTGTTTTGCTCCCCGGACACTTTTGTTTTGCTCCCTGGACACTTTTGTTTTGCTCCCGGACACTTTTGTTTTCCTCCCGGGACACTTTTGTTTTGCTCCCTGGACACTTTTGTTTTCCCCCTGGACACTTTTGTTTTGCTCCCTGGACACTTTTGTTTTGCTCCCTGGACACTTTTGTTTTCCCTCTGTTTTTGCTCCCTGGACACTTTTGTTTTGCCCCCTGGACACTTTTGTTTTCCTCCCTGGACACTTTTGTTTTGCTCCCGAGACACTTTTGTTTTCCTCCCTGGACACTTTTGTTTTTCTCCCCTGACACTTTTGTTTTCCTCCCTGGACACTTTTGTTTTCCTCCCCTGGACACTTTTGTTTTGCTCCTGGACACTTTTGTTTTGCTCCCTGGACACTTTTGTTTTGCTCCCGGGACACTTTTGTTTTGCTCCCTGGACACTTTTGTTTTCCTCCCTGGACACTTTTGTTTTGCTCCCTGGACACTTTTGTTTTCCTCCCTGGACACTTTTGTTTTCCTCCCTGGACACTTTTGTTTTCCTCCCTGGACACTTTTGTTTTGCTCCCCTGACACTTTTGTTTTGCTCCCCTGACACTTTTGTTTTGCTCCCTGGACACTTTTGTTTTCCTCCCTGGACACTTTTGTTTTGCTCCCTGGACACTTTTGTTTTGCTCCCCTGACACTTTTGTTTTGCTCCCCACTTTTGTTTTGCTCCCTGGACACTTTTGTTTTGCTCCCTGGACACTTTTGTTTTCCTCCCCTGACACTTTTGTTTTGCTCCCTGGACACTTTTGTTTTGCTCCCTGGACACTTTTGTTTTCCTCCCTGGACACTTTTGTTTTCCTCCCTGGACACTTTTGTTTTGCTCCCTGGACACTTTTGTTTTGCTCCCTGGACACTTTTGTTTTGCTCCCCGGACACTTTTGTTTTGCTCCCTGGACACTTTTGTTTTGCTCCCTGGACACTTTTGTTTTGCTCCCTGGACACTTTTGTTTTGCTCCCTGGACACTTTTGTTTTCCTCCCTGGACACTTTTGTTTTGCTCCCCGGACACTTTTGTTTTGCTCCCTGGACACTTTTGTTTTGCTCCCTGGACACTTTTGTTTTCCTCCCTGGACACTTTTGTTTTGCTCCCTGGACACTTTTGTTTTGCTCCCTGGACACTTTTGTTTTGCTCCCGGGACACTTTTGTTTTGCTCCCCTGACACTTTTGTTTTGCTCCCTGGACACTTTTGTTTTGCTCCCTGGACACTTTTGTTTTGCTCCCTGGACACTTTTGTTTTCCTCCCTGGACACTTTTGTTTTGCTGCCCTTACACTTTTGTTTTGCTCCCTGGACACTTTTGTTTTGCTCTCGGTACACTTTTGTTTTGCTCCCTGGACACTTTTGTTTTGCTCCCTGGACACTTTTGTTTTCCTCCCTGGACACTTTTGTTTTGCTCCGGGACACTTTTGTTTTCCTCCCTGGACACTTTTGTTTTGCTCCCTGGACACTTTTGTTTTCCTCCCCGGACACTTTTGTTTTCCTCCCTGGACACTTTTGTTTTGCTCCCTGGACACTTTTGTTTTCCTCCCTGGACACTTTTGTTTTGCTCCCGGGACACTTTTGTTTTTCTCCCTGGACACTTTTGTTTTCCTCCCCTGACACTTTTGTTTTGCTCCCCTGACACTTTTGTTTTGCTCCCTGGACACTTTTGTTTTCCTCCCTGGACACTTTTGTTTTCCTTCCGGGACACTTTTGTTTTGCTCCCGAGACACTTTTGTTTTGCTCCCTGGACACTTTTGTTTTGCTCCCTGGACACTTTTGTTTTCCTCCCCTGACACTTTTGTTTTGCTCCCTGGACACTTTTGTTTTGCTCCCTGGACACTTTTGTTTTCCTCCCTGGACACTTTTGTTTTCCTCCCTGGACACTTTTGTTTTGCTCCCTGGACACTTTTGTTTTGCTCCCTGGACACTTTTGTTTTGCTCCCTGGACACTTTTGTTTTGCTCCCGGGACACTTTTGTTTTGCTCCCTGGACACTTTTGTTTTCCTCCCTGGACACTTTTGTTTTGCTCCCTGGACACTTTTGTTTTGCTCCCTGGACACTTTTGTTTTCCTCCCTGGACACTTTTGTTTTCCTCCCTGGACACTTTTGTTTTGCTCCCTGGACACTTTTGTTTTGCTCCCTGGACACTTTTGTTTTGCTCCCTGGACACTTTTGTTTTCCTCCCTGGACACTTTTGTTTTCCTCCCCTGACACTTTTGTTTTGCTCCCTGGACACTTTTGTTTTCCTCCCTGGACACTTTTGTTTTCCTCCCTGGACACTTTTGTTTTCCTCCCCTGACACTTTTGTTTTGCTCCCTGGACACTTTTGTTTTGCTCCCCTGGACACTTTTGTTTTGCTCCCTGGACACTTTTGTTTTGCTCCCTGGACACTTTTGTTTTCCTCCCTGGACACTTTTGTTTTGCTCCCTGGACACTTTTGTTTTCCTCCCGGGACACTTTTGTTTTGCTCCCTGGACACTTTTGTTTTCCTCCCTGGACACTTTTGTTTTCCTCCCTGACACTTTTGTTTTCCTCCCTGGACACTTTTGTTTTGCCCCCCTGGACACTTTTGTTTTGCTCCCTGGACACTTTTGTTTTCCTCCCCTGGACACTTTTGTTTTGCTCCTGGACACTTTTGTTTTGCTCCCTGGACACTTTTGTTTTGCTCCCTGGACACTTTTGTTTTCCTCCCTGGACACTTTTGTTTTCCTCCCCTGACACTTTTGTTTTGCTCCCTGGACACTTTTGTTTTGCTCCCTGGACACTTTTGTTTTGCTTCCCTGACACTTTTGTTTTGCTCCCTGGACACTTTTGTTTTGCTCCCGGACACTTTTGTTTTGCTCCCTGGACACTTTTGTTTTCCTCCCTGGACACTTTTGTTTTGCTCCCTGGACACTTTTGTTTTGCTCCCTGGACACTTTTGTTTTCCTCCCTGGACACTTTTGTTTTCCTCCCGGGACACTTTTGTTTTGCTCCCTGGACACTTTTGTTTTGCTCCACTTTTGTTTTGCTCCCTGGACACTTTTGTTTTGCTCCCTGGACACTTTTGTTTTCCTCCCTGGACACTTTTGTTTTGCTCCCTGGACACTTTTGTTTTGCTCCCTGGACACTTTTGTTTTCCTCCCTGGACACTTTTGTTTTCCTCCCTGGACACTTTTGTTTTCCTCCCTGGACACTTTTGTTTTGCTCCCTGGACACTTTTGTTTTGCTCCCTGGACACTTTTGTTTTGCTCCCTGGACACTTTTGTTTTCCTCCCCTGACACTTTTGTTTTGCTCCCTGGACACTTTTGTTTTGCTCCCTGGACACTTTTGTTTTGCTCCCTGGACACTTTTGTTTTCCTCCCCTGACACTTTTGTTTTCCTCCCCTGACACTTTTGTTTTGCTCCCTGGACACTTTTGTTTTCCTCCCTGGACACTTTTGTTTTCCTTCCGGGACACTTTTGTTTTCCTCCCTGGACACTTTTGTTTTCCTCCTGGACACTTTTGTTTTGCTCCCGGACACTTTTGTTTTGCTCCCTGACACTTTTGTTTTGCTCCCCTGACACTTTTGTTTTGCTCCCCTGACACTTTTGTTTTGCTCCCTGGACACTTTTGTTTTCCTCCCTGGACACTTTTGTTTTTCTCCCTGGACACTTTTGTTTTCCTCCCTGGACACTTTTGTTTTGCTCCCTGGACACTTTTGTTTTGCTCCCTGGACACTTTTGTTTTCCTCCCCTGACACTTTTGTTTTGCTCCCTGGACACTTTTGTTTTGCTCCCTGACACTTTTGTTTTGCTCCCTGGACACTTTTGTTTTCCTCCCTGGACACTTTTGTTTTCCTCCCTGGACACTTTTGTTTTGCTCCCTGGACACTTTTGTTTTCCTCCCTGGACACTTTTGTTTTGCTCCCCTGACACTTTTGTTTTCCTCCCTGACACTTTTGTTTTCCTCCCCTGACACTTTTGTTTTGCTCCCTGGACACTTTTGTTTTGCTCCCTGGACACTTTTGTTTTGCTCCCTGGACACTTTTGTTTTGCTCCCTGGACACTTTTGTTTTGCTCCCTGGACACTTTTGTTTTCCTCCCTGGACACTTTTGTTTTGCTCCCGGGACACTTTTGTTTTGCTCCCTGGACACTTTTGTTTTCCTCCCCTGACACTTTTGTTTTGCTCCCTGGACACTTTTGTTTTGCTCCCTGGACACTTTTGTTTTCCTCCCCGGACACTTTTGTTTTGCTCCCTGGACACTTTTGTTTTGCTCCCTGGACACTTTTGTTTTGCTCCCTGGACACTTTTGTTTTGCTCCCGGACACTTTTGTTTTGCTCCCTGGACACTTTTGTTTTGCTCCCTGGACACTTTTGTTTTGCTCCCTGACACTTTTGTTTTGCTCCCCTGACACTTTTGTTTTGCTCCCGGGACACTTTTGTTTTTGCTCCCTGGACACTTTTGTTTTCCTCCCCTGGACACTTTTGTTTTCCTCCCTGTTTTGTTTTGCTCCCTGGACACTTTTGTTTTCCTCCCTGGACACTTTTGTTTTGCTCCCTGGACACTTTTGTTTTCCTCCCTGGACACTTTTGTTTTCCTCCCCTGGACACTTTTGTTTTCCTCCCTGGACACTTTTGTTTTCCTCCCTGGACACTTTTGTTTTGCTCCCTGGACACTTTTGTTTTCCTCCCTGGACACTTTTGTTTTCTCCCCTGACACTTTTGTTTTCCTCCCCTGACACTTTTGTTTTCCTCCCTGGACACTTTTGTTTTGCTCCCTGGACACTTTTGTTTTTCCTCCCCTGACACTTTTGTTTTGCTCCCTGGACACTTTTGTTTTGCTCCCTGGACACTTTTGTTTTGCTCCCCGGACACTTTTGTTTTCCTCCCCTGCCACTTTTGTTTTGCTCCCCTGACACTTTTGTTTTGCTGCTCCCTGGACACTTTTGTTTTGCTCCCTGGACACTTTTGTTTTGCTCCCGGGACACTTTTGTTTTGCTCCCTGGACACTTTTGTTTTGCTCCCGGGACACTTTTGTTTTCCTCCCTGGACACTTTTTGTTTTCCTCCCTGGACACTTTTGTTTTCCTCCCTGGACACTTTTGTTTTCCTCCCTGGACACTTTTGTTTTGCTCCCTGGACACTTTTGTTTTCCTCCCCTTTTTTTTCTCCCTGGACACTTTTGTTTTCTCCCCTGACACTTTTGTTTTGCTCCCTGGACACTTTTGTTTTCCTCCCGGGACACTTTTGTTTTCCTCCCTGGACACTTTTGTTTTCCTCCCTGGACACTTTTGTTTTGCTCCCTGGACACTTTTGTTTTGCTCCCTGGACACTTTTGTTTTGCTCCCTGGACACTTTTGTTTTCCTCCCTGGACACTTTTGTTTTCCTCCCTGGACACTTTTGTTTTCCTCCCTGGACACTTTTGTTTTGCTCCCTGGACACTTTTGTTTTCCTCCCTGGACACTTTTGTTTTCCTCCCTGGACACTTTTGTTTTGCTCCCTGGACACTTTTGTTTTGCTCCCTGGACACTTTTGTTTTCCTCCCTGACACTTTTGTTTTGCTCCCTGGACACTTTTGTTTTCCTCCCTGGACACTTTTGTTTTGCTCCCTGGACACTTTTGTTTTGCTCCCTGGACACTTTTGTTTTCCTCCCCTGACACTTTTGTTTTGCTCCCCTGACACTTTTGTTTTGCTCCCTGGACACTTTTGTTTTGCTCCCTGGACACTTTTGTTTTCCTCCCTGGACACTTTTGTTTTCCTCCCTGGACACTTTTGTTTTGCTCCCTGGACACTTTTGTTTTCCTCCCTGGACACTTTTGTTTTCCTCCCTGACACTTTTGTTTTGCTCCCTGGACACTTTTGTTTTGCTCCCTGGACACTTTTGTTTTGCTCCCTGGACACTTTTGTTTTCCTCCCTGGACACTTTTGTTTTGCTCCCTGGACACTTTTGTTTTGCTCCCTGGACACTTTTGTTTTCCTCCCTGGACACTTTTGTTTTGCTCCCTGGACACTTTTGTTTTCCTCCCGGGACACTTTTGTTTTCTCCCTCCCTTTTTGTTTTCCTCCCTGGACACTTTTGTTTTGCTCCCTGGACACTTTTGTTTTGCTCCCGGGACACTTTTGTTTTGCTCCCTGGACACTTTTGTTTTGCTCCCTGGACACTTTTGTTTTTCTCCCGGACACTTTTGTTTTGCTCCCCGGACACTTTTGTTCTCCTCCCTGGACACTTTTGTTTTCCTCTTTTGACACTTTTGTTTTGCTCCCTGGACACTTTTGTTTTGCTCCCTGGACACTTTTGTTTTGCTCCCTGGACACTTTTGTTTTGCTCCCCTGACACTTTTGTTTTGCTCCCTGGACACTTTTGTTTTCCTCCCTGGACACTTTTGTTTTCCTCCCTGGACACTTTTGTTTTCCTCCCTGGACACTTTTGTTTTCCTCCCTGGACACTTTTGTTTTCCTCCCTGGACACTTTTGTTTTGCTCCCTGGACACTTTTGTTTTGCTCCCTGGACACTTTTGTTTTCCTCCCCTGACACTTTTGTTTTGCTCCCTGGACACTTTTGTTTTCCCTGGACACTTTTGTTTTGCTCCCTGGACACTTTTGTTTTGCTCCCTGGACACTTTTGTTTTCCTCCCTGGACACTTTTGTTTTCCTCCCTGGACACTTTTGTTTTGCTCCCTGGACACTTTTGTTTTCCTCCCTGGACACTTTTGTTTTGCTCCCTGGACACTTTTGTTTTGCTCCCCTGACACTTTTGTTTTGCTCCCCTGACACTTTTGTTTTGCTCCCGGGACACTTTTGTTTTGCTCCCTGGACACTTTTGTTTTGCTCCCTGGACACTTTTGTTTTCCTCCCTGGACACTTTTGTTTTGCTCCCTGGACACTTTTGTTTTCCTCCCTGGACACTTTTGTTTTCCTCCCTGGACACTTTTGTTTTGCTCCCTGGACCCTTTTGTTTTCCTCCCTGGACACTTTTGTTTTCCTCCCTGGACACTTTTGTTTTGCTCCCTGGACACTTTTGTTTTGCTCCCGGACACTTTTGTTTTGCTCCCTGGACACTTTTGTTTTGCTCCCTGGACACTTTTGTTTTGCTCCCTGGACACTTTTGTTTTCCTCCCCTGACACTTTTGTTTTGCTCCCTGGACACTTTTGTTTTGCTCCCTGGACACTTTTGTTTTGCTCCCTGGACACTTTTGTTTTCCTCCCCTGACACTTTTGTTTTCCTCCCCTGACACTTTTGTTTTGCTCCCTGGACACTTTTGTTTTGCTCCCTGGACACTTTTGTTTTCCTCCCGGGACACTTTTGTTTTCTCCCTGGACACTTTTGTTTTGCTCCCGGGACACTTTTGTTTTCCTCCCTGGACACTTTTGTTTTCCTCCCTGGACACTTTTGTTTTGCTCCCTGGACACTTTTGTTTTCCTCCCCTGACACTTTTGTTTTGCTCCCTGGACACTTTTGTTTTCCTCCCTGGACACTTTTGTTTTGCTCCCTGGACACTTTTGTTTTCCTCCCTGGACACTTTTGTTTTCCTCCCTGGACACTTTTGTTTTGCTCCCGGGACACTTTTGTTTTGCTCCCCTGACACTTTTGTTTTGCTCCCTGGACACTTTTGTTTTCCTCCCTGGACACTTTTGTTTTGCTCCCTGGACACTTTTGTTTTCCTCCCTGGACACTTTTGTTTTCCTCCCTGGACACTTTTGTTTTGCTCCCGGGACACTTTTGTTTTGCTCCCGGGACACTTTTGTTTTGCTCCCTGGACACTTTTGTTTTCCTCCCCTGACACTTTTGTTTTCCTCCCTGACACTTTTGACACTTTTGTTTTCCTCCCTGGACACTTTTGTTTTCCTTCCTGGACACTTTTGTTTTCCTCCCTGACACTTTTGTTTTCCCCTGACACTTTTGTTTTGCTCCCGGGACACTTTTGTTTTGCTCCCGGGACACTTTTGTTTTGCTCCCTGGACACTTTTGTTTTCCTCCCCTGACACTTTTGTTTTGCTCCCTGGACAATTTTGTTTTGCTCCCTGGACACTTTTGTTTTCCTCCCCTGACACTTTTGTTTTGCTCCCGGACACTTTTGTTTTGCTCCCCGGACACTTTTGTTTCCCCTGGACACTTTTGTTTTGCTCCCTGGACACTTTTGTTTGGCTCCCCTGACACTTTTGTTTTGCTCCCGGGACACTTTTGTTTTGCTCCCGGGACACTTTTGTTTTCCTCCCTGGACACTTTTGTTTTCCTCCCCTGACACTTTTGTTTTCCTCCCCCGACACTTTTGTTTTGCTCCCTGGACACTTTTGTTTTCCTCCCTGGACACTTTTGTTTTGCTCCCTGGACACTTTTGTTTTCCTCCCTGGACACTTTTGTTTTGCTCCCGGACACTTTTGTTTTGCTCCCTGGACACTTTTGTTTTCCTCCCGGGACACTTTTGTTTTCCTCCCGGACACTTTTGTTTTCCTCCCTGGACACTTTTGTTTTCCTCCCTGGACACTTTTGTTTTCCTCCCTGGACACTTTTGTTTTCCTCCCTGGACACTTTTGTTTTGCTCCCTGGACACTTTTGTTTTCCTCCCTGACACTTTTGTTTTGCTCCCGGGACACTTTTGTTTTGCTCCCGGGACACTTTTGTTTTCCTCCCCTGACACTTTTGTTTTCCTCCCTGGACACTTTTGTTTTCCTCCCTGGACACTTTTGTTTTCCTCCTGGACACTTTTGTTTTGCTCCCTGGACACTTTTGTTTTGCTCCCTGGACACTTTTGTTTTCCTCCCCTGGACACTTTTGTTTTCCTCCCTGTACACTTTTGTTTTGCTCCCGGGACACTTTTGTTTTGCTCCCCGGTCACTTTTGTTTTGCTCCCGGGACACTTTTGTTTTGCTCCCAGGACACTTTTGTTTTCCTCCCCTGACACTTTTGTTTTGCTCCCTGGACACTTTTGTTTTCTTTTTTTTTTCTCCCCTGACACTTTTGTTTTGCTCCCTTGACACTTTTGTTTTGCTCCCGGACACTTTTGTTTTGCTCCCTGGACACTTTTGTTTTCCTCCCTGGACACTTTTGTTGTCCTCCCTGGACACTTTTGTTTTGCTCCCGGGACACTTTTGTTTTGCTCCCTGGACACTTTTGTTTTCCTCCCCTGACACTTTTTTGTTTTGCTCCCCTGACACTTTTGTTTTGCTCCCTGGACACTTTTATTTTGCTCCCTGGACACTTTTGTTTTCCTCCCCTGACACTTTTGTTTTGCTCCCTGGACACTTTTGTTTTGCTCCCCTGACACTTTTGTTTTGCTCCCTGGACACTTTTGTTTTGCTCCCTGGACACTTTTGTTTTGCTCCCTGGACACTTTTGTTTTCCTCCCTGGACACTTTTGTTTTCCTCCCTGGACACTTTTGTTTTGCTCCCTGGACACTTTTGTTTTCCTCCCTGGACACTTTTGTTTTGCTCCCCTGACACTTTTGTTTTGCTCCCTGGACACTTTTGTTTTGCTCCCTGGACACTTTTGTTTTGCTCCCCTGACACTTTTGTTTTCCTCCCTGGACACTTTTGTTTTGCTCCCTGGACACTTTTGTTTTGCTCCCTGGACACTTTTGTTTTGCTCCCTGGACACTTTTGTTTTTCCTCCCCTGGACACTTTTGTTTTCCTCCCTGGACACTTTTGTTTTCCTCCCTGGACACTTTTGTTTTGCTCCCTGGACACTTTTGTTTTCCTCCCTGGACACTTTTGTTTTCCTCCCCTGACACTTTTGTTTTGCTCCCTGGACACTTTTGTTTTCCTCCCTGGACACTTTTGTTTTTCTCCCCTGACACTTTTGTTTTCCTCCCTGGACACTTTTGTTTTGACACTTTTGTTTTGCTCCCTGGACACTTTTGTTTTGCTCCCTGGACACTTTTGTTTTCCTCCCTGGACACTTTTGTTTTCCTCCCTGGACACTTTTGTTTTCCTCCCTGGACACTTTTGTTTTCCTCCCTGGACACTTTTGTTTTCTTCCCTGGACACTTTTGTTTTTCTCCCGGGACACTTTTGTTTTCCTCCCTGGACACTTTTGTTTTCCTCCCTGGACACTTTTGTTTTCCTCCCTGGACACTTTTGTTTTCCTCCCTGGACACTTTTGTTTTCCTCCCTGGACACTTTTGTTTTGCTCCCTTGACACTTTTGTTTTGCTCCCCGGACACTTTTGTTTTGCTCCCCTGACACTTTTGTTTTGCTCCCTGGACACTTTTGTTTTCCTCCCTGGACACTTTTGTTTTCCTCCCCTGACACTTTTGTTTTGCTCCCTGGACACTTTTGTTTTGCTCCCTGGACACTTTTGTTTTGCTCCCTGGACACTTTTGTTTTCCTCCCTGGACACTTTTGTTTTCCTCCCTGGACACTTTTGTTTTCCTCCCTGGACACTTTTGTTTTCCTCCCTGGACACTTTTGTTTTGCTCCCTGGACACTTTTGTTTTGCTCCCTGGACACTTTTGTTTTCCTCCCTGGACACTTTTGTTTTCCTCCCTGGACACTTTTGTTTTGCTCCCTGGACACTTTTGTTTTCCTCCCTGGACACTTTTGTTTTGCTCCCTGGACACTTTTGTTTTCCTCCCTGGACACTTTTGTTTTCCTCCCTGGACACTTTTGTTTTCCTCCCCGGACACTTTTGTTTTGCTCCCTGGACACTTTTGTTTTGCTCCCTGGACACTTTTGTTTTGCTCCCTGGACACTTTTGTTTTGCTCCCTGGACACTTTTGTTTTCCTCCCCTGACACTTTTGTTTTGCTCCCTGGACACTTTTGTTTTGCTCCCTGGACACTTTTGTTTTCCTCCCTGGACACTTTTGTTTTCCTCCCTGGACACTTTTGTTTTCCTCCCTGGACACTTTTGTTTTCCTCCCTGGACACTTTTGTTTTCCTCCCTGGACACTTTTGTTTTGCTCCCCTGACACTTTTGTTTTGCTCCCTGGACACTTTTGTTTTCCTCCCTGGACACTTTTGTTTTGCTCCCGGACACTTTTGTTTTGCTCCCTGGACACTTTTGTTTTCCTCCCTGGACACTTTTGTTTTCCTCCCCTGACACTTTTGTTTTGCTCCCTGGACACTTTTGTTTTGCTCCCTGGACACTTTTGTTTTCCTCCCTGGACACTTTTGTTTTCCTCCCTGGACACTTTTGTTTTCCTCCCTGGACACTTTTGTTTTGCTCCCTGGACACTTTTGTTTTGCTCCCTGGACACTTTTGTTTGGCTCCCTGGACACTTTTGTTTTCCTCCCTGGACACTTTTGTTTTCCCTGGACACTTTTGTTTTGCTCCCTGGACACTTTTATTTTCCTCCCGGGACACATTTGTTTTGCTCCCTGGACACTTTTGTTTTGCTCCCGGGACACTTTTGTTTTGCTCCCGGACACTTTTGTTTTCCTCCCCTGACACTTTTGTTTTGCTCCCTGGACACTTTTGTTTTGCTCCCTGGACACTTTTGTTTTCCTCCCTGGACACTTTTGTTTTCCTCCCTGGACACTTTTGTTTTGCTCCCTGGACACTTTTGTTTTGCTCCCTGGACACTTTTGTTTTCCTCCCGGGACACTTTTGTTTTGCTCCCAGGACACTTTTGTTTTGCTCCCTGGACACTTTTGTTTTCCTCCCCTGACACTTTTGTTTTGCTCCCTGGACACTTTTGTTTTCCTCCCTGGACACTTTTGTTTTCCTCCCTGGACACTTTTGTTTTGCTCCCTGGACACTTTTGTTTTGCTCCCGGGACACTTTTGTTTTGCTCCCTGGACACTTTTGTTTTCCTCCCTGGACACTTTTGTTTTGCTCCCGGGACACTTTTGTTTTGCTCCCGGGACACTTTTGTTTTGCTCCCTGGACACTTTTGTTTTCCTCCCTGGACACTTTTGTTTTTCCTTTTGTTTTCCTCCCCTGACACTTTTGTTTTGCCCCCCTGGACACTTTTGTTTTGCTCACGGGACACTTTTGTTTTCCTCCCTGGACACTTTTGTTTTCCTCCCTGGACACTTTTGTTTTGCTCCCCGGACACTTTTGTTTTGCTCCCTGGACACTTTTGTTTTGCTCCCGAGACACTTTTGTTTTGCTCCCCTGGACACTTTTGTTTTCCTCCCCTGACACTTTTGTTTTGCTCCCTGGACACTTTTGTTTTGCCCCCTGGACACTTTTGTTTTGCTCCCTGGACACTTTTGTTTTTTTGTTTTCCTCCACTTTTGTTTTGCCTTTTTTTTGTTTTTGTTTTCCTCCCTGGACACTTTTGTTTTCCTCCCTGGACACTTTTGTTTTGCTCCCTGGACACTTTTGTTTTGCTCCCTGGACACTTTTGTTTTGCTCCCTGGACACTTTTGTTTTCCTCCCCTGACACTTTTGTTTTGCTCCCTGGACACTTTTGTTTTGCTCCCTGGACACTTTTGTTTTGCTCCCCTGACAATTTTGTTTTGCTCCCTGGACACTTTTTTTTTCACTTTTGTTTTGCTCCCTGGACACTTTTGTTTTCCTCCCTGGACACTTTTGTTTTGCTCCCTGGACACTTTTGTTTTCCTCCCTGGACACTTTTGTTTTCCTCCCCTGACACTTTTGTTTTGCTCCCTGGACACTTTTGTTTTCCTCCCTGGACACTTTTGTTTTCCTCCCCGGACACTTTTGTTTTGCTCCCGGGACACTTTTGTTTTGCTCCCTGGACACTTTTGTTTTGCTCCCGGACACTTTTGTTTTCCTCCCTGGACACTTTTGTTTTGCTCCCGAGACACTTTTGTTTTGCTCCCCTGACACTTTTGTTTTCCTCCCCTGACACTGGACACTTTTGTTTTGCTCCCTTGACACTTTTGTTTTTCTCCCCGGACACTTTTGTTTTCCTCCCTGGACACTTTTGTTTTCCTCCCTGGACACTTTTGTTTTGCTCCCGGACACTTTTGTTTTGCTCCCGGACACTTTTGTTTTGCTCCCGGGACACTTTTGTTTTCCTCCCTGGACACTTTTGTTTTGCTCCCGGGACACTTTTGTTTTGCTCCCTGACACTTTTGTTTTTTGTTTTCCTCCCCTGACACTTTTGTTTTGCTCCCTGGACACTTTTGTTTTGCTCCCTGGACACTTTTGTTTTCCTCCCTGGACACTTTTGTTTTCCTTCTGGGACACTTTTGTTTTGCTCCCGGACACTTTTGTTTTGCTCCCTGGACACTTTTGTTTTGCTCCCTGGACACTTTTGTTTTGCTCCCTGGACACTTTTGTTTTGCTCCCTGGACACTTTTGTTTTCCTCCCCTGACACTTTTGTTTTGCTCCCTGGACAATTTTGTTTTGCTCCCTGGACACTTTTATTTTCCTCCCTGGACACTTTTGTTTTGCTCCCTGGACACTTTTGTTTTGCTCCACTTTTGTTTTGCTCCCGGGACACTTTTGTTTTGTTTTTGTTTTGTTTTCCTCCCTGGACACTTTTGTTTTCCTCCCTGGACACTTTTGTTTTGCTCCCTGGACACTTTTGTTTTGCTCCCTGACACTTTTGTTTTCCTCCCTGGACACTTTTGTTTTGCTCCCTGGACACTTTTGTTTTCCTCCCCTGGACACTTTTGTTTTCCTCCCTGGACACTTTTGTTTTCCTCCCTGGACACTTTTGTTTTCCTCCCTGGACACTTTTGTTTTGCTCCCTGGACACTTTTGTTTTCCTCCCTGGACACTTTTGTTTTCCTCCCTGGACACTTTTGTTTTGCTCCCTGGACACTTTTGTTTTGCTCCCTGGACACTTTTGTTTTGCTCCCCTGGACACTTTTGTTTTGCTCCCTGGACACTTTTGTTTTCCTCCCCTGGACACTTTTGTTTTCCTCCCGGGACACTTTTGATTTGCTCCCCTTACACTTTTCTTTTGCTCCCTGGACACTTTTGTTTTCCTCCCTGGACACGTTTGTTTTGCTCCCCTGATACTTTTGTTTTGCTCCCTGGACGCTTTTGTTTTGCTCCCCTGACACTTTTGTTTTCCTCCCTGGACACTTTTGTTTTGCTCCCTAGACACTTTTGTTTTGCTCCCTAGACACTTTTGTTTTCCTCCCTGGACACTTTTGTTTTGCTCCCCTGACACTTTTGTTTTGCTCCCTGGACACTTTTGTTTTCCTCCCTGGACACTTTTGTTTTTCTCCCGGGACACTTTTGTTTTGCTCCCATGACAATTTTGTTTACCTCCATAGACATCTTTGTTTTGCGCCCCTGACACTTTTTTTTTTCTCCCAGGACACTTTTGTTTTGCTCCCCTGACGCTTTTGTTTTGCTCCCTAAGTCCGACCATGTGTACGCGGCATTACTCTTGAGGTCACTATTTGGCTTCGGGAGGCCCGGGACCTTGTTACAGACATTTATCTCTCCAAGTATCCAGTGTGCTCCTCACCCTAGCCGGTTTTCTTCACCGGTCTTGGGTTTCTCAGCATCAGCATGTTCACTTCTAGGAGGTGGAAGACTGAAACTTCACCTTTTGGGTGAAGTTCCACTTTAAGGAAGTTAAAGAATAACAGACTTATTGGCAAGATCAACAGGTGAAGGTTAGGGAAGAAAGTGTATTTAAATCCAAAAATCTATTTTTCTTTATAAAACTTTCTTTACTTTTGCAAAGTTTGTTACGTGGAGCTTCTACCTGACACTTTTGTTTTGCTCCACCGAAAACAACTGGAGAATACGTAACAAAAATAGTCGGTGGTCAGTGGGCGGAAAGAATGACTGGTGGTCAGTGGGCAGAAAGAATGACTAGTGGTCAGTGGTCGGAAAAAATCACTAGGGGTCAGTGGAAGGAAAAAATCACTAGTGGTCAGTGGGAGGAAAAATGTATTGGTGTTAATGTGAGAAAAAAATTGCTGGTGCTCTTGGCCAGTGAGGCAAAAAAAAGACTGATGGGGGTGGTCAGTGGGAGGAAATATGCTTCAGTGTTAGTGGTCAGTGAGACCGCTTTCTTTACATTATTATATAATGAAAACTAGGTCTGGTGGTCAGGTTGACCGTGATCTGAAAGAGAACCTTTGCACTGTATGGTATTCTTACTGTCATGAAATGCACTCATTAGTCAAGCAGGCTGACCAGGGAGATGTGTTCATGAGAACTTATAGTGCTGCCACTCAGGGCCATTTTTAAGGCAGGGCAAATGGGGCAGCTGCCCTGGGCCCTGCCATTGTTGTGGGGCCCAAAGCAGCTGCCTCATACTTGCCAACTATCCTGGTTTAAATTCCCTCGTCCCTTGAGGTTTTAGTCCCGTGCTGTGTCCCGATATCTCAGTGTGAAGTGCTGCTACTAATGCTGTCCAGCTCTGCCCTATTGTTGTGTACAGATGATTCACCTGCAGACCCTGTGTTTACATGTAAATTACTGGCATTCATATGCAAATAGCGGTGGCATTGATATGCAAGTAGCGGCGGCCGGCAGCATTGATATGTATAACATGCAACCCTGAGGTCACATGCACAGTAATCTCTAGCAACCATTTAACAAGCAGTAATCATGTGCTGTAACCTCTAGCAACTAATCAGTGAGCCGTAATGTGTGCTGTAACCTCTAGCAACTAATCAGTGAGCCGTAATGTGTGCTGTAACCTCTAGCAACCAGTCAGTGAGTGGTAATGATACACTGTAACCTCTGGCAACCAATTGCAATATCTGCCTGATCTGATTCAGTAAACTGATTTTGAGTCTGGCTGCTATTTATTGTATGTCTCAGAGCAGGTGGAGAGCGAAACTGAATGGGGGGGGGGGGGGGGGGTCCCAGGAAAAGTTTTGCCCAGGGTCCAATCAATATTAAAGATGGCTCTGCTGCCACTGCAGTCCAACCAACACATCTTTGCAAAAGGAACGGGGTGTTGGGAATAATTGTGGGCCTGAATATCCCATTTGGCACCAGTACGCTCTATGGACCCAACAGTGCTCACTCTTTTACCACTTAAGGACAGAGCTTCATTTTGAGATTTCTTGTTTACAAGCTTAAAACATTTTTTTTTTGCTTGAAAATTACTTAGAACCCCTTAACATTATATATTTTTTCTCTAACACCCTAGAGAATAAAATGGCGGTCGTTGCAATACTTTCTGTCACACCGTATTTGCGCAGCAGTCTTACAAGCGCACTTTTTTTGGAAAAAATACACTTTCTTGAATTAAAAAATAAGATAACAGTAAAGTTAGCCCAATTTTTTTTTTACATTGTGAAAGATGATGTTACGTCAAGTAAATTGATACCCAACATGTCACGCTTCAAAATTGCGCCCCCGCTCGTGGAATGGCGACAAACCTTTAAAAATCTACATAGGTGACATTAAAAAAATTCTACAGGCTGCATGTTTTGAGTTACAGAGGAGGTCTTGGGCTAGAATTATTGCTCTCGCTCAAACGATCGCGGCAATACCTCACATGTGTGGTTTGAACACAGTTTCCATATGCGGGCGCTACTCACGTATGCGTTCGCTTCTGCATGCAAGCTCATCGGGACGTTAAACATTTTACATTTTTTTTTCTTATTTATTTTACTTTTTATTTTTTATTTTTACACTGTCCTTTAAAAAAAAAATAATAATAATTGTGTCACTTTTATTCCTAGCATGACAGGACCTCTTAAATATGAGATCTGGAAGACCTCAGATCTCATATTTACACAAAAATGCAATAATAAAAAAGAAAAGGCCTTTTGAAAAAAATAAAAATAAATAAAATACATTTCCCTTTAAGAGCTATGGGCGGAAGTGACGTATTGACGTTGCTTCCACCCTGCAATGGTATTGTCAGAAACCATAAAATCAGACCGAAACAGAAGTACAGTTAAATAATAAAAGTAAAAAGAACAAACGTAGTCAAAACATAGCCAAAGTTCAGTAACCAGTCAGCCAAGCCAGAAGTCAAGGATCAATGTAGTGGAACAGCAAGCAGGATCTGGAGCCAGAAGGGATGTCAGCAAAGCAAGTCTTGAACAGGATCGCAGGAGATCGTTTCTGTGATTTTGACCAAGGCAAAGGCAGAGCTCCTATGGCCTGGGCAGCTTAAGTAGGCAGGACTGACAAGCAGGATATCATCAACAGCTGAGTAACTGTGGAGAGAGATAGGAGCTGACAATTAGCCGACAGCTGAGCGGCCAGCTCAGAGAAGGAAGGGCTGAGCCCAGCTCTGACAGGTATGGAGCTACCTTCCCCTCACTAAGCTTTATACCACAGAGGGAGAAGGATCTGATCGCCTCCACCGCTGCCGGTGGCTCCGGTAAGCAGCGGAGGGCACCATAGCGCGGCGGGGCCCTCTCCAGCCACTGATAAAAAGTGATCTTCCTGCCAATCCGCTGCAGAGACCACTTTTATCATAAAGGCAGCCGCTGAACAAGAGGATACCGGGGTTAAGGTAGCTAGGGGCTGCCATAACAATGATAACCCTCTTCAAACAGCCGACGTATAACAACGGCGGGCGGTCAGAAGGTGGTTAAAGCATTTTGGCAATAAAATTCTCCTGGTGTTTGGCTATCTTAACCACTTCAATACCGGGCATTTTCACCCCCTTCCTGCCCAGACCAAATTTCAGTTTTCAGCACTGTCGCATTTTGAATGACAATTGCGCGGTCATGCAACACTGCACCCAAATTAAATCTTTTTTTCCCCCCACAAATAGAGCTTTCTTTTGGTGGTATTTGATCACCTCTGGTTTTTATTTTTTGTGCTATAAACAAAAAAGAGTAACAAGTTTGAAAAAAACACAATATTTTTTATTTTTGCTATAAATTTCCTAATTAAAAAAAAATAAATAAATACAATTTTCATCAGTTTAGGCCGATATGTATTCTTCTACATATTTTTCGCAAAAGTTATAGTGTCTACAAAATAGGGGATAGTTTTATGGTATTTTTATAATTTTTTACTAGTAATTGCGCCGATCTGTGATTTTAATCGTGAATGCGACATTGCGGCGGACACTTTTGACCCTATTTTGGGACCATTCACATTTATACAGCGATCAGTGCTATAAAAATGCACTGATTACTGTATAAATGTCACTGTCAGGGAAGGGGTTAACACTAGGGGGCTATCAAGGGGTGTTACCTAGGGAGTGATTCTAACTGTAGGGGGAGGGGACTTACAAGGGGAGTAGACCGATCTCTGCTCCTCTGTACTGGGAACACTAGGTCGGTCTCCTCTCAGCTGACAGGACGTGGATCTGTGTGTTTACACACACAGATCCACGGTCCTGCTCTGTTATCGGACAACCGCACGTGCCCCCCAGACAGCTGGGAAGCCCAGGACGTCATATGACGCCCGCCCAGGATGGGAGATCCCTCCTGCGGACATCATATTACTATGGGCAGGATGTCAAGTGGTTAAAGTTTAGTTCCAGGCTAATGTTGACTTTAAATAGGTTGGTCCAGACAAACTATTTGCATACTCAGCTGTTGCGTGCGCTGTACTATATTGTAGTAGCATCAGCTATGTACAGGAAGCAGCTCTGCTGGAACTAATTTGAGTCCCCTGAATGATTCTCCACCATTCAGGAAAATCCTTGTATTTTAATCAATGGCCCAGGAAGACGTCACCTGTGACGAAACATATCGGGCGGTGATACTCCCTGATGCCATCATGCTCAGCGTGCCCCCTGAAGTGCGGGTGTTCATTTTGTTTGCCGGAAAAGCACTTTTTATATGTGCATACGTATTTTATATCCTGTAAGTAGCCATTTGGCTTTCTTTTTCAATAAATATAATTGTTAAATGGTATCACACTATTGGAGCCCTTTTCTTCCTCCTATGAACTTCTCTTTGGATGATCAGGATACCATGCTGTGAGTGGATATCCTAGTGAAGGATCCATCTGCCGTTCCATTGCCCTGAGGGGCCTAGCTCCTATACCTTGCAGAGGTTATTCTGCTTGCCTATTTTACCATCCTAGCGATAGGTGGTCCCTACTATCTGGTAATGCCGCGTACACAAGATCAGACTTTCCATCGGACTCACAGTCCAGGTGGATGAGTGTCCCATCATTGGGGTCAGTGGGAGGAATAGTGTCCCATCATTGGTGTCAGTGGGAGGAATAGTGTCCCATCATTGGTGTCAGTGGGAGGAATAGGTCCCCATCATTGGTGTCAGTGGGAGGGATAGTGCCCCATCATTGGTGTCAGTGGGAGGGGTAGTGCCCCATCATTGGTGTCAGTGAAAGGAATAGTGCCCCATCATTGGTGTCAGTGGGAGGAATAGTGTCTCATCATTGGTGTCAGTGGGAGGAATAGTGTTCCATCATTGGTGTCAGTGGGAGGGATAGTGCCCCATCATTGGTATCAGTGGGAGGAATAATGCCCCCTCATTAGTATCAGTGGGAGGAATAGGTCCCCATCATTGGTGTCAGAGGGAGGAATAGTGCCCCGTTGTGTCAGTGGGAGAAATAGTGCCCCATCATTGGAGTCAGTGGAAAGGATAGTTAGTACCCCATCATTGGTGTCAGCATGAGGAATAACGTCTTGTATCAATGAGAGAAATCCAAAAAAAGGCATGAAAGGGGCCACAGCCGTCCCACGGGTCGCAGCTTGGAGACCACAGAGCTGGAATGTTGACTGGAGGAGGAAGGGGTTGGCACAAGACAGTTGGCCTAGGACAGTTGAACATTTTAAATCTGAGACATGTAATAAACCTGGTATTGTTCTTGGGAATAAAACAGAATAGTAATTATAGTACTGAGCCGGGCACAACCTTATGTGATGGAGGTCGGTCACACAGACAGTGTATTTCAAGGTTTTTAGATTTATTTAATCCATTTATAGCATATATAAAGTTTACAAATTAGGCAGCACATTGCAATGTAATACAAATAATTTCCATTAGTCCCTTCCCCAGAGGAGCTCATAATCTAATGGATATCCTCATCACTCATACTAGGGTTAAGCTGATTATGGTTTTAGATTGCAGAAGGAGATTAGAAAACTTATAAGACATTCAGGGCCGGATTTCCCACAAGGCCACCGGGGCCAGGCCTCAGGGCGGCAGTGGTGCAGGGGCGGCGGCGTTCCTCCCCCCCACTAGCATACATAGCCCCCTGGATGCTGGCTAGCATCTGACAACTTGTGCCTGGGTTTCTGTTCCCTGTAAACCCGGGCACAACATATTTCCAGCGCCTCTGTGTCAAACTTTATTCCTTCCTGCCCTGCGCCTGCCGCCCCAAACTTTATTCTCTCCTGCCCTGCGCCTGCCGCCCCCCTCCTTCCCGCATTATCTACTTTGAAGTCATTGGCAGCTATGACCAGTGTCCTAACAACCAATGACGCTTTCTGATGCTCAGTCCACCTCAGCTCTGCCCCCTAATTCCTGCTCCCTCAGTCCCTCTCTGCATGCAGAGCAAAGCAGCGGCCGCCCTGACCCCCCCGCCCCTGTCAATGCAGTACTTCTTGCAGGAGCCCAGCAGAAGGAGCAGCCAGTGTACAGGGAGCAAGTGCAACCCACAGCTTACAGAATGAGAGGTATTAGAGAGGTATTTACAGTCCATCACTGAGCACCACTGTCCCTCTATCCACCCCACTGTCCCTCTGTCCATCCCACTGTCCCTCTGTCCATCCCACTGTCCCCCTATCCATCCCACTGTCCCCCTATCCATCCCACTGTCCCCCTATCCATCCCACTGTCCCCCTGTCCGTCCCACTGTCTCCCTGTCCGTCCCTCTGTCCATCCCACTGTCTCCCTGTCCATCCCACTGTCTCCCGGTCCATCCCACTGTCTCCCTGTCCATCCCACTGTCTCCCTGTCCATCCCACTGTCCCCCTGTCCATCCCACTGTCCCCCTGTCCGTCCCTCTGTCCGTCCCACTGTCTCCCTGTCCGTCCCTCTGTCCATCCCACTGTCTCCCTGTCCATCCCACTGTCTCCCTGTCCATCCCACTGTCGCCCTGTCCATCCCACTGTCTCCCTGTCCATCCCACTGTCCCCTGTCCATCCCACTGTCCCCCTGTCCGTCCCTCTGTCCGTCCCACTGTCTCCCTGTCCGTCCCTCTGTCCATCCCACTGTCTCCCTGTCCATCCCACTGTCTCCCTGTCCATCCCACGGTCGCCCTGTCCATCCCACTGTCGCCCTGTCCATCCCACTGTCACCCTGTCCATCCCACTGTCGCCCTGTCCATCCCACTGTCGCTCTGTCCATCCCACTGTCGCCCTGTCCATCCCACTGTCGCCCTGTCCATCCCACTGTCCACCTATCCATCCCACTGTCCCTCGGCATTGAAGGACCTGGCCTTGGCGCAGCAAAGAGAGTAAATCCGGGCCTGAAGACATTCATACAGGTTTTAAGACAACATTCAAACACCATAAAAAAACTGTTTCCATTCTGGAAAAGAATCTAGAATGACAGTACTGCATGAAAACAGGAAGAAGCATTTCTTGCACATAGTTGGACTTTTTTTTTTTTAAAGCTACTTAAAATCACTATTCCTTTATGTTTATGTAACTTATATCTTTATGTGACCTGTTATATTGCTTTTGGCACCACTCAATGTAGAGGGGAAAATATATCCCTGTGTCCCACAGCATGGGGGTGCAGGCTTGTCCTGATTCCAATCCAGAGGGTTAGTAAATGTAAAGGGGAAAGGATCACCACGACTTCCGACCAGCGCAGGTGAAAAAACGATAGGGAGCAACCTCAGCTTAAATGTCTCCACCAAACCACATGCCCCGATGGATTTCACTCTGCCCAACGGGTCTTACTCAAAGGGTCGTAGTAGCAGGGAACCTCTCCTCTTTACAATACATTTTTATATGCCAATAAATAATGATAATGACCCCAATTACAATAAACCCAGACAACACCAGTCGTATAATGTTTGAGGTAGTATAATCCTTGGGAATTTCCCCTTCTTGATTTCTATCTTCTTCTTTTGGTTTGTTTGGGGAGGTATAATTCACAGGAATGTTCCCTTCTGGATTTCTTCCGTCTTCTTTTGGTTTGTTTGGGGAGGTATAATTCACGGGAATGTTCCCTTCTGGATTTCTTCCGTCTTCTTTTGATGGCCTCCCTATAAAAAAAATGAATGTGCAATATTTCTTTAATTATACCCATTTGTATTTATCATGACCAAACAGCTTGCAATCTATTTTCCACACCACAGTCATATAAGCACACGTTATAGTCATGTGTCGGTTAAAACTGTTCAACCTCTAGGTATGTCCTTGGGTTATAAGATACTCATAGAGCACCTTAAGGAGCACCTTAAGGAGCACCTTAAGGAGCACCTTAAGGAGTCCCAGACAAACGTGGAGAAACGTGGAGACATGGAAACATGTAATCACGGGACATTGAAACATACAGACTCGATTAGGAATTTATCATGGCAAGGCCAGAGAGGTAACATGTGAGCCACCATATTTATAGCATAAGGTGTCAGGACTGACCAATCATATTTCTGCTGCTATGTTGGGTTTCTAACATTCTAGGGGTGGTTTCTTCTGTTAATGGGATCTCAATGTTGAGGATTGCAGAACTACCGTATATACTCGTGTATAAGCCGACCCGAATATAAGCCGAGGCACCTAATTTTTCCCCAAAAAACTGGGAAAACGTATTTACTCGAGTATAAGCCTAGGGTGAGAAATGCGCAGCTACTGTAAGTGGAAAAGAGGATCAACAATGCCCATTTACAGCCTCACTGTGCCCATTTGCAGCCATAGGTCCCCCGATCTTCAAACTTGGTAGTTAAGGGTTCCTAAATGCCCCCTAGCTGCAGCCAAAGTTTTCCCAGGACACTGTAAGACCGGGATTTAGGTCTGAATACCGTGAATGTCAGGACTGTTGGCAAGTATGCACACTGTGCAGCCCCAGTTACTCTGCCCCTCCCAGACCTCCCTATATTATCTTTTATGTTGCTGCCAGGTGTACTCAAAAGGAGTATGTCTGCTGTATATGCTTTCCTTGCTCGATAACACAATGATACCAGATACCGTAGCCCACCCAGTCACTTGTCGAGACTCAGCGTAAAGTGGTGGAAGACATAAGACTGTTTTTTGAAACACCGGCACAAAGAGATATACACTCTAGGGACAATCCCCCTTCTTTGCATAATGACACATGGCGGGGTAAACCGTAGTTCCAGTAATATGAGACAGGTATATTCAAACTTTTTAACAAATAGTTCAATCAGTAACTTATCAGCAGGAAGGGCTGCGGAGAACCTCCTCCCCCCCCTTCTTTGGCAAATAATAGCTGACAGTGATTTCATTAACTAAGCTAATTCACATGAACATATGACATCATATAATAGTTTGCTACCAAGGCAGACAGAAACAATAGAACAATGGGAGACAGAAACAATAGAACAATGGGAGACAGCCACTTAGCAAAATAAGAGACACTCCTACAATATTCCAGCAGTATGAACAGGTGAAACAAATGCATTTTTATATATTTCTTCAGAGATATTGTTGATAAATATTACTATCCCAAGTGAAGGAGCCTCTCCAACTTTCAACACAAACTACACATATACAGTAAGACCCAGGATAACAGGGTTAAAACGATTTCCGTGTGGTTGTACTGTGAGTCTGGTTAAGGCAGACCAGACTGGGCTTCTCGGTCACCCTGCGCCCCTAATAGATACAGGGTGAATTACACATAAGAGGGGCCTGGAGAGCTGAACAAGGAGTTTCCCGTCCTCTCTAAGGTAAGCTGGTTTCCACAAGTCCCCCGCCAAGTGTCACTGTCAGCTCTGGGGCTGTTAATGTCACATCCAAGATGGCGGTGTATCCTGTCCACAGTCGCTGAACATTTCTTGCACCATGTCCATAGTCTCTGATCATCTCTTGTATCATGTCCACAGTGAATGACAATCTCTTGTATCATGTCCACAGTCTCTGACCATCTCTTCCATCATGTCCATAGTCTCTGATCATCTCTTCTATCATGTCCATAGTACCAGGAATAGGGATGAGCCCGGTGTTCGATTCAAACCCATGTTCGAATCGAACATCGGGCGTTCGCCCGCTCGGCGAGCCCAGAACTATTTGGGCTGCTCGCATCAAATTTGTGTGATGCGAGCGGCCCGCAATGCACTGCGCCAGTTGCAGTGCATTGCTGGCTGATGATTGGCCAAGCATGCACTGTGACCCGCATGCTTGGCCAATCAAAGAGCAAGCGGCGAGGATAGCATCCTGCCTGTGGCCAATTATAGCTCAGTGAATAAAATATTAAAATACTTAAGCGCTAGTGAGGATTAAAATCAGAGGACCATTAGTGTTTCAAGATGGCCAAATAATACAGCTGCAAACCCATAAGAAAGTGCTCCCACACGTGAGTGATATGTTAAAAGTACACAAATAAATGTGTGATGAGTGCACTTGTATCAACCTTAAAACAAAATGCAAAAAACCTGTACAACACTTAGAATATATAGTGTATACACCGTGATTAATAAAAACCTGTGTAGTGCAGTGATTTAAAATACGCTTTTAGACCTCCAATTGTTGTTTGGATAGAGGGTTAAAATAATGGATATAAATGTGTCAAGTTTCTCCTATAGATCCTGAAACATTTTTTGGTGATTATCCTGAGTTTATTTAATGAGGCACTTGAATGATTGCTGGTGAGAGGTATCAATTACCTATTGCTCAATGTAGAGCTGGTGCCAATAAATGAACAATTATTTGAGTATATAAAAATAGGGTAAATTAATGCATAAATAACTGCTGTCTTTGTTACAGCCACCGATGCTCAAATTAATGAAGAATATTTCTATGCATTTACCCGGTATCCTACCAGGCTGAATCAATCTGTATCATTACATGCAGAAAAAGGAGATTGAATGCAGGAAGTTGCTGCTCACAATATGAATGGTGCACAAGTAAAAGGAGAAAAAAAAGACAAAAGGAAAAAAAAAACTGACACTTTCCTTTTCTGCTGACACCTCCAGGTGCTGTTCGTTTTCTGTCTTTTACGCTGTGCTTACAGGCACTTCCAGTCAGTTTGCATATGGGGAGAGAAAGAAACATACACCATTGCGCAGTATTTCCTAAAAAGAAATGTGTGTGTGTGCTGTGACCAGTGAGCGGTAATCTACTCACATACACCCGGTAATGGTACAGCGATAGCCGAATGCTTGTCAGGCTTTTTGTGCTACAGGGCTGGATGCCCTGCTCGTCCACACTCTGCGTGCTGCGGTGATGTCACTAGGCTCCTCCTCCCGACGCGTTGCATTACAGTCACGTAACGTTTTCAAGGGATCCCACACATTTCTTTTTAGGAAATACTGCGCAATGGTGTATGTTTCTTTCTCTCCCCATATGCAAACTGACTGGAAGTGCCTGTAAGCACAGCGTAAAAGACAGAAAACGAACAGCACCTGGAGGTGTCAGCAGAAAAGGAAAGTGTCAGTTTTTTTTCCTTTTGTCTTTTTTTCTCCTTTTACTTGTGCACCATTCATATTGTGAGCAGAAACTTCCTGCATTCAATCTCCTTTTTATGCATGTAATGATACAGATTGATTCAGCCTGGTAGGATACCGGGTAAATGCATAGAAATATTCTTCATTAATTTGAGCATCGGCGGCTGTAACAAAGACAGCAGTTATTTATGCATTAATTTACCCTATTTTTATATACTCAAATAATTGTTCATTTATTGGCACCAGCTCTACATTGAGCAATAGGTAATTGATACCTCTCACCAGCAATCATTCAAGTGCCTCATTAAATAAACTCAGGATAATCACCAAAAATGTTTCAGGATCTATAGGAGAAACTTGACACATTTATATCCATTATTTTAACCCTCTATCCAAACAACAATTGGAGGTCTAAAAGCGTATTTTAAATCACTGCACTACACAGGTTTTTATTATTCACGGTGTATACACTATATATTCTTAAGCCCCATACACACGGTCGGACTTTTTCATCAATTTGGTCCGATCGGACAAGGTTGTTGAAAAATCAGACCGTGTGTATGCACCATCGGACAGTGTTCGTCGGTTTGTCCGTCGGACAAAGTCTTATCTCCTGCTGGAAAGATTTGCCGTCAACCCGGTCCGATCACACCAAATCCGATCGTGTGTACGGTTGTCCGACCGGACAAAGTGCCACGCATGCTCAGATCACATTATAAGACCAAAGCTATTGGCTACTAGCCTCTACGTAGTCCCGTCGTAGGCAACAAACGTCACCACGTTCAGAATGATCGGATTTTCCGACAACTTTGTCCGACCGTGTGTATGCAACACCAACATCGGACAAAGTATGACGGACATGGTCCGACGGACCTGGTCCGCGGATTGTCCGACCGTGTGTATGGGGCTTAAGTGTTGTACAGGTTTTTTGCATTTTGTTTTAAGGTTGATACAAGCGCACTCATCACACATTTATTTGTGTACTTTTAACCAATTATAGCTCACATCACTTTAGTACACGCCCCACAGTATAAAAGGCCGCCGCGCCGGTGGCCTCGCATATTGTGTTGTGTTCCAGCGTCAATGTTATGTGCTGCTGACTGCTGACATTATGTGCTATGATTCTGGGGATTAGTGTGTGCGTGCTGTTAGTACAACATTGCAGTATCACATCTGGGGGGTGTCTATAGTATGCCTGTGAAGGGGGGCATGTTTCCTGTGCTTAGAACTGTCCCTGCAAAAAATGTAAAAAAAAGTGTAACTGTCCCTGCAAAAAGTCATTGATAAAAAAATAAAAACATTTAAAAAAAAGCGTGGGGGTCCCCCCAAATTCAATAACCAGGCCCTTCAGGTCTGCTATGGATATTAAGGGGAACCCCAGCCAAAAAAAAAAAAAGGTGTGGGGTCCCCCTCAAAATCCAGACCCATATCCGAGGACGCAACCTGGCAGGCCGCAGGAAAAGAGGAGGGGACGAGAGCGGCCTCCCTCCTGAACCGTACCAGGCCACATACCCTCAACATTGGGAGGGTGCTTTGGGGGTCTGGGACCCCCAAAGCACCTTGTCCCCATGTTGATGAGGACAAGGGCCTCTTCCCCCCAACCCTGGCCATTGGTTGTGGGGGTCTGCGGGCGGGGGGCTTATCGGAATCTGGAAGCCCCCTTTAACAAGGGGACCCCTTGATCCCGCCCCCCCCGTGTGAAATGGTAAGGGGGTACTTACCCCTACCATTTCACCAAAAAAGTGTCAAAAATGGTAAAAATGACAGAAGACGGTCTTTGACAATTCCTTTATTAAAATCTTCTTTCTTCTGGTCTTCCTTCTTCCTTTCTTTATCCTTCGGTTTCTTCAGCTTCTCCTTCCGGCATCTTCTTCCATCTTCTTCTTCCATCATCTTCTTCCTCCTATCCGCTTCTTCTTGCTCTGGTCTTCTCGTCTGGCATCTTCTTCCATGGCGTCGGCGTCTCTTCTGGGCCGCTCCGCGCAATGGGAGGCTCCCGCTGTGTGAGGCTTCGCTGCGTCTGACAGGTCTTTTATAACGGAGGGCGGGGCCACCTGGTAACCCCGCCCCCCTCTGACGCACGGGGACGTCATGGGGAATTCCCTATGGCGTTCCCCATGACGTCAGAGGGGGCGGGGTCACCAGGTGGCCCCGCCCTCCGTTATAAAAGACCTGTCAGGCGCAGCGAAGCTTCACACAGTGGGAGCCTCCCATTGCGCGGAGCGGCCCAAGAAGAGACCCGGTCGCCGTGGAAGAAGATGCCGGACCAGAAGACCAGAGCAAGAAGAAGCGGATCGGAGGAAGAAGATGATGGAAGAAGAAGATGGAAAAAGATGACGGAAGGAGAAGATGAAGAAACCGGAGGAAGAAGGAGAAAGACCAGAAGAAAGAAGATTTTAATAAAGGAATTGTCAAAGACCGCCTACTGTAATTTTTTACAATTTTTTTACACTTTTTTGGTGAAATGGTAGGGGTACTTTTGTACCCCCTTACCATTTCACACAGGGGGGGGCGGGATCTGGGGGTCCCCTTGTTAAAGGGGGCTTTCAGATTCCGATAAGCCCCCCGCCCGCAGACCCCCACAACCAATGGCCAGGGTTGTGGGGAAGAGGCCCTTGTCCTCATCAACATGGGGACAAGGTGCTTTGGGGGTCTTAGACCCCCAAAGCATCCTCCCAATGTTGAGGGCATGTGGCCTGGTACGGTTCAGGAGGGAGGGGGGCCGCTCTCGTCCCCCCCTCTTCTCCTGCGGCCTGCCAGGTTGCGTGCTCGGATAAGGGTCTGGTATGGATTTTGAGGGGGACCCCACACCATTTTTTTTGGCTGGGGTTCCCCTTAAAATCCATCCCAGACCTCAAGGGTCTGGTTATTGAATTTGGGGGGACCCCCACGCTTTTTTATTTTTTATAAATGACTTTTTTTTTATGAATGACTTTCAATGAATGACTGTTCTGTGTTACGGGAGCCGTCAATACATTAGCCGCGAGTGATTTTAAATAGCTTTTTTTCCTGCAAAAATTACACTTTTTGCAGGGACAGTTCTAAGCAGAGAAAACATGCGCCCCTTCACAGGCATACTATAGACACCCCCAGGTACGACATTTAAAGGAATATTACACTTATATTGTTTCAATTTAAGCATTATTAAAATCACTGCTCCTGAAAAAACATCAGTTTTTAAAAAAAAAATTTGCATTGATACATGTCCCCTGGGGCAGGACCCAGGTCCCCAAACACTTTTTATGACAATAACATGCATATTAGCCTTTAAAATTAGCACTTTTGATTTCGAACCTTCGCAGTCCATTGTAACTAATAGGGTTCTAAATGCTCGCACGGACTTTAGGTCCGTTCGCGTGTTCTCGTGCGAGCCGAACCCGGGGGTGTTCGGCTCATCCCTAGCCAGGAAGAATGAAGGCAGTTCTGAAGGCAAAAGGGGGTCCAACCTGGTACTAGCAAGGTGTACCTAATAGTGGCTGGTGAGTGTATAAAATATCCATTCCCCACTTACCTTGTATTTGTATATGGAGCATTGGACTCCTCTTTAATACATTGGTGGTAGATGTTTTTACTTCACAAAAATAATTCCCAGAATGCTTCAGCTGAGCAGACTGGACTCCATATCGATTAGATGAACCGAATCTCTGAATACTCTGTGTATCTTTATAGAAAGCAAACTGCAGTCTTCTCCTCTGTCTGCGCGGACTGAGATTCGTGTCACATGTCAGGGTCATGTGATCACCTTCTACTGCTGGATTATGGGATAGTTTTAATTCTGGCTGTGAGAACAACTCTAAGAAAAAGAAAAAAAAAGTGATAATAAATAATTGTTACCGCTAAGTGATGAGCGAACAGGGCAACGTTCGGTTCGCTGGATGTTCCACAAACCCCCGGGGGACATTCTCAAACACCAAATTTATATCGCCAAAACCCACTGAAGACCGTAGGAGCTTAATCTTGGTGTTTGTGGCCTTTTGCAAGGCTAATTTGCAAGCTTCTTTTTTGATACACAAATGTTCTAGTTTTGGTAATCAAAAATGGCTACTACTATGCTCTTCCAATGCTTTATTATGGGTTCTATTTGAATTGCAATGGTACAAATGGATAAAATAAATATTGCACGTTTAGGCCCCTTTCACACTGTGGCGGCGCAGGCGGCGGCAGTAAAGCAGTGCTATATTTAGCGCTGCTTTACCGTCGTTTTGGCCGTGGTATTCGGCCACTAGCGGGGCGGTTTTAACCCCCGCTAGCGGCCGAAAAAAAGGGTTAAAACCCCCTGCAAAGCGCGATTTGCCGGCGCTATTGCCGCGGTGTCCCATTGATTTCAATGGGATTTCACCGCTCCAAAGATGCTGCTAGCAGGAATTTTTTTACCGTCCTGCTAGCGCACTGCTCCAGTGTGAAAGCCCTCCGGCTTTCACACTGGAGTTAAAGGACCCGCTTTTTTCAGGCGCTATACAGGTGCTATTTTTAGCGCTGTAACGCCTGAAAAACGCTTAGGTGTGAAAGGGGCCTTACAAATGTGTTTTTTTCTCAGGAGAAATCCAAAAAGAACATAGAAATCCTAACGAAGAAATTCTCTAATTATACTATCTCCCAACATTATAGAACTGGTGTTGTCTGGGTTTATTGTAGCAATGGGGTTGATTTACTAAAGCCAATCAGCTTCCACAGCTGCACTATATTTTGCACTCTCTGGTTTTAGTAAATCAACCCCGGTGGCTATTTTTGGCTAGTACTATGCTATTCCAATGCTTTTATAGGTAGAGGAACTGTTTGTAATGACACAAATGAAAAAAATACAATAAATACTGTGCATTATACTGTATATATATATTTTTTTCTTGAGAGAAAACAAACGAAAATAAAGAAATCCTAAAGAAGAAATTCCCCACAATTATACTATCCTCAAAATTTAAGGACTGGTGTTTTCTGGGTTTGCTATAACTGGGGCCATGTTTGGCTAGTACTATGCTATTCCAATGCTTTTAGGAAATTTTTGTAATGACACCATTGAATAAAATAAAACAAATATTGCTCATTAACCACTTTCAGACCGGACCATTTTGCTGGCTTAAGACCAGACCACTTTTTGGGATTCGGCACTGCGTCGCTTTAACTGACAATTGCACGGTCATGCGACGTAGCTCCCAAACAAAATTGACGTCCTTTTTTTTTTTTTCACAAATAGAGCTTTCTTTTGGTGGTATTTGATCGCCCCTGCGTGTTTTTTTTGCGCTATAAACAAAAAAAGAGCGACAATTTTGAGAAAAACGCATTCTTTTTTGCTATAATAAATATCCCCCAAAAATATATAAAAAAACATATTTTTTCCTCAGTTTAGGCCCAAACTTATTCTTCTACATATTTTTGGTAAAAAAATCGCAATAAGCGATTATTGATTGGTTTGTGCAGAAGTTATAGCGTTTACAAAATAGGGGATAGTTTTATAGCATTTTTCTTAATAATTTTTTTTACTAGTAATGGCGTCGATCAGCGATTTTTATTGTGACTGCGACATTATGGCGGACACATCGGACATTTTTGACACATTTTTGGGACCATTGTCATTTATACAGCAATCAGTGCTATTTAAATGCATTCCTGTGTAAATGACACTGGCAGTGAAGGGGTTAACCACTAGGTGGCCGTGTAGGGGTTAAGTGTTCCTAGAGGCGTGTTACTAACTGTGGGGGGGCGTGGCTGTGATCTAGTGAACACTGATCTCTGCTCCAATCACAGGGAGCAGAGATCGGTGTCACTAGTTGCTAGGCAGAATGGGGAGATGCTGTTTACTTCCGCATCTCCCCGTTCAGCCATCCCATGAGACGATCGCGGGTATCCCAGCAGCAATCAAGTCCGCGGGACCCACGACCGGACTCACGGGGGTCCTGACCAGCGCGAGCTTCCGGCGGTGCGCGCTTGATGGCACGGCAGCAATCTTAAAGGGGACGTACCTGTACGCCCTTTTGCCTGTCCGTGCCATTCTGTCGACGTACATCGTCGTGCGCCGGTCGGGAAGCGGTTAAGAAAACCAAAAAAAAACAATAGAGATCCTAAAGAGTCACTATGAGATTCTGCAAAAAAAAACCTGGTTGATCCTGCTGCCCTCTATCTCCCCCTTCTGTCTATGTCTAGGGATTTTGCAGCTGTGATGGCAGCTCAGTTTTCAGTGAGTTTTCCATGCTGAGCATTTCCTCCCTATAACATATGACTATGGACTATAGAATGTCCACAGTCTCTGACCATCTCTTCCATCATGTCCATAGTCTCTAATCATCTCTTCTATCACGTCCATAGTCTCTGATTATCTCTTGTACCATGTCTACAGTCTCTGACCATCTCGTGGATCATGTCCACAGTCTCTGACCATCTCGTGGATCATGTCAACAGTCTCTGACCATCTCTTGTATCATGTCCACAGTCACTGAACATTTTTTGCACCATGTCTGCAATCTCTGACCTTCTCCTGTATTATGTCCACAATCTATGACCATCTCTTGTATCAAGGAAAGAAGGGTGACCCCTGGAAGTCACACATTCATGGTGTCCTACTACGATGAATGGAGTAGCAACCTCAGCCTGGACTCCAACAAGGCCATGCCCCAATGTGTTTCACTCTGCCCCTGGAGCTTAGTCATGGGCATCATCTCACCAATTGATAATGAGGTCACTGTACTCCAATGGCCTCCACAGTCACCAGATCTCAATCCAGTAGAGCACCTTTCAGGTGTGGTGGGACAGGATACATCTGCAGCAACTGCATGATCCTATTATGTCACTATGGACCAAAATCTCTGAGGAATGTTTCCAACACCTTGTTGAATCTATGCCAGGAAGAATGAAGGCAGTTCTGAAGGCAAAAGGGGGTCCAACCCGGTACTAGCAAGGTGTACCTAATAGTGGCTGGTGAGTGTATAAAATATCCATTCCCACTTACCTTGTATTTGTATATGGAGCATTGGACTCCTCTTTAATACATTGGTTGTAGATGTTTTCACTTCACAAAAATAATTCCCAGAATCCTTCAGCTGAGCAGACTGGACTCCATATTGATCAGATGAACCGAATCTCTGAATAATCTGTCCATCTTTATAGAACGCAAACTGCAGTCCTGTCCTCTGAGGACTGAGATTCGTGTCACATGTCAGGGTCATCTGATCACCTTCTACCTCTGGATTATGGGATAGTTTTAATTCTGGCTGCGAGAACAACTCTAAGAAAAAGAAAAAAGAAGTGATAATAAATAAATGTTACCGCTAAGTGATGAGCGAACTGGGCAATGTTTGGTTCGCTGGATGTTCCACAAACCGCCGGGGGACATTCTCAAAGACCAAATTTATATCGCCAAAACCCACTGAAGACTGCAGGAGCTGAATCTGGGTATTTTTGGCCATTTGCAAGGCTAATTTGCAAGCTTCTTTTTTAGTACACAAATGTTCTAGTTTTGGTTATCAGAAATGGCTACTACTATGCTCTTCCAATGCTTTATTATGGGTTCTATTTGAGTTGCAATGGTACATATGGATAAAATAAATATTGCACATTTACAAATGTGTTTTCTTCTTAGGAGAAATCCAAAAAGAACATAGAAATCCTAATGAAGAAATTCTCTAATTATACTATCCCCCAACATTATATAACTGGTGTTGTCTAGGTTTGCTATAACTGGGGCCATGTTTGGCTAGTACTATGCTTTTCCAATGCTTTTAGGAACTTTTTGTAATGACACCATTGAATAAAAAAAACAAATATTGCTCATTAAGAAAACCAAAAAAAGACGATAGAGATCCTAAAGAGTCACTATGAGATTCTGCAAAAAAACTGGTTGATCCTGCTGCCCTCTATCTCCCCCTTCTGTCCATGTCTAGGGATTTTGCAGCTGTGGTGGCAGCTCTGCACATGCTCAGTTTTCAGTAAGTTTCTATGCTGAGCATTTCCTCCCTATAATATCTGAGCAGCCCATATGACTATAGAATGTCCACAGTCTCTGACCATCTCTTCCATCATGTCCATAGTCTCTGATCATCTCTTCTTTCACGTCTATAGTCTCTAATCATCTCTTGTATCATGTCTACAGTCTCTGAAGATCTCTTGTATCATGTCAACAGTCTCTGACCATCTCTTGTATCATGTCCACAGTCTCTGAAGATCTCTTGTATCATGTCAACAGTCTCACCATCTCTTGTATCATGTCAACAGTCTATGACCATCTCTTGTATCATGTCCACAGTCTCTGATCATCTCTTGTATCATGTCTACAGTCTCTGAAGATCTCTTGTATCATGTCAACAGTCTCACCATCTCTTGTATCATGTCAACAGTCTCTGACCATCTCTTGTATCATGTCTACAGTCTCTGACCATCTCTTGCATCATGTCTACAGTCTCTGACCATCTCTTCTATTATGTCCATTGTCTCTGACCATCTCTTGTATCATGTCCACAGTCACTGAACATTTTTTGGACCATGTCCACAGTCTCTGACCTTCTCCTGTATTATGACCACAATCTATTACCATCTCTTGTATCAAGGAAAGAAGGGTGACCCCTGGAAGTTACACATTCATGGTGTCCTACTACGATGAATGGAGTGGCAACCTCAGCCTGGACTCCAACAAGGCCACGCCCCAATGCGTATCACTCTGCCCCTGGAGCTTAGTCATGGGCATCATCTCACCAATTGATAATGAGGTCACTGTACTCCAATGGCCTCCACAGTCACCAGATCTCAATCCAGTAGAGCACCTTTCAGGTGTGGTGGAATGGTATAAATCTGCAGCAACTGCATGATCCTATTATGTCACTATGGACCAAAATCTCTGAGGAATATTTCCAACACCTTGTTGAATCGATGCCAGGAAGAATGAAGGCAGTTCTGAAGGCAAAAGGGGGTCCAACCCGGTACTAGCAAGGTGTACTTAATAGTGGCTGGTGAGTGTATAAAATATCCATTCCCCACTTACCTTGTATTTGTATATGGAGCACTGGACTCCTCTTTAATACATTGGTGGTAGATGTTTTCACGTCACAAAAATAATTCCCAGAATCCTTCAGCTGAGCAGACTGGACTCCATATTGATCAGATGAACCGAATCTCTGAATAATCTCTCCATCTTTATAGAACGCAAACTGCAGTTCTGTCCTCTGTCTGCGCGGACTAAGATTCGTGTCACATGTCAGGTTCATGCGATCACCTTCTACCGCTGGATTATGGGATAGTTTTAATTCTGGCTGTGAGAACAACTCTAAGAAAAAGAAAAAAAAAGTGATAATAAATAATTGTTACCGCTAAGTGATGAGCGAACAGGGCAACGTTTGGTTCGCTGGATGTTCCACAAACCCCCGGGGGACATTCTCAAACGCCAAATTTATATCGCCAAAACCCACCGAAGACTGCAGGAGCTGAATCTGGGTATTTTTGGCCATTTGCAAGGCTAATTTGCAAGCTTCTTTTTTAGTACACAAATGTTCTAGTTTTGGTACTCAGAAATGGCTACTACTATGCTCTTCCAATGCTTTATTATGGGTTATATTTGAGTTGCAATGGTACAAATGGATAAAATAAATATTGCACATTTACAAAATGTGTTTTTTTCTTAGGAGAAATCCAAAAACAACATAGAAATTCTAATGAAGACATTCTCTAATTATACTATTCCCCCAACATTATAGAACTGGTGTTGTCTGGGTTTGTTGTAGCAATGGGGTTGATTTACTAAAACTGGAGAGTCCAAAATCTGGTGCATCTGTGCATGGTAGCCAATCAGCTTCCACAGCTGCACCATATTTTGCACTCTCTGGTTTTAGTAAATCAACGCCGGTGGCTATTTTTGGCTAGTACTATGCTATTCCAATGCTTTTATAGGTAGAGGAACTGTTTGTAATGACACAAATGAAAAAAATACAATAAATACTGCGCATTATACTGTATATATATTTTTTTTCTTGAGAGAAAACAAACGAAAAAAAAAAGAAATCCTAAAGAAGAAATTCCCCACAATTATACTATCCTCAAAATTTAAGAACCAGTATTTTCTGGGTTTGCTATAACTGGGGCCATGTTTGGCTAGTACTATGTTATTCCAATGCTTTTAGGAACTTTTTGTAATGACACCATTGAATAAAATAAAACAAAATTGCTCATTAAGAAAACCAAAAAAAAGACGATAGAGATCCTAAAGAGTCATTATGATCCTGCTGCCCTCTATCTCCCTCTTCTGTCCATGTCTAGGGATTTTGCAGCTGTGGTGGCAGCTCTGCACATGCTCAGTTTTCAGTGAGTTTCTATGCTGAGCATTTTCTCCCTATCACATCTGAGCAGCCCATGTGACTATAGAGTCATACATGTTGGTGTGTCATGTAGGTGGTAGAAGAGCCTGACACGACGAGGATGGCCTCTGTTACACCTCTGACTCAGGCCCCCTGATAGAGCAGACAGGAGGCGTAGGAGTACAGAGTGGCACCAGTGCCTGTTGGCCTTGCTAGCAGCGGGGCTGGACAGATTCTCTGGATCAACAGGAGAAGACTGCTAGTAGACCACAGCAGAGCAGGAGTGCCAGATGGACACCAGTGAGCAGGAGACAGGAGCAGGCTAGCACTGGTGACAGCAGACATGTACACACTGGAAGCGGACAGACAGTGAGTAGGCGCCAGAGGAATATAGGTAGTGGGTTGCAGCAGGGAGTCCAGCAGCAATGGGGCAGAGGCAAAGTCAGACAAACAGGGTCATACACAGGCAGAGGGATCAGGTGCAGATGCGTAGGCAGGGGTAAAGTCAGGATACAGGCCAAGTTGGTAACAGATCTGTGGAGCAACAGCAAGGGGCACAGGCAGAAGCAAGGTCAGAGGCAAGCCGGGGTCAGTGCTGGTGGAGTTCAGGAGTAGTCAAGACAAGCCGGGTCGGTAACAGTAGCCAGATGCAGAGTAACAGGTTGCAGGTATGCACGGGGACACTGTAGACAAGACAGCACTGAAGCATAGCACAGGCTCAGTTTAAACAGCCTGCTTGGCACCAATATGAGAAACAATGAGCAACAGATGTGTGCACATGCACACAAATATACACATGCATGCGTGTACAAGCACGTGCACATTTCCTACGTGTATGTAAAGGAATTTGAATTAACCTGTGCCTATGCACTGGATGCCGTCCTTCCTGACAGGGTGTATACACAGTTTTAAATGACTTCCCGCTCCCTCCCTCCTCCTCCATGCCCACTAACCAGCTAAACACTAGACATGTGCATTCGTTTTCGTCCGAATGCATTTTCATCCGAATTTCGGGTATTTTCGTTATCGTTTTAACAAAGGTTAACGTAAGTGCAGAATCCGAAAACCGAACGATCCGACATAAACAAATGCTTTTTTTTTGTTTTCGTTGCGACAACAGTTCGATATAGATAGGAGATTCGACATGACGCTGACAATAGCGATCTGTGTCCATCGAACCTGTGGTCAAATGTGCCTAACCTTAGTTCTATTAGTCCAAGATTATTCGACATAGAGAGAAAAGATTCGACATAGAGAGGAAAGATTCGACATAGAGAGGAAAGATTCGACATAGAGAGGAAAGATTTGACATAGAGAGGAAAGATTCGACATAGAGAGGAAAGATTCGACATTATAGAGACAATAGCAAAAAAGGTCGAATGTGCCTAACCTAACTCTATTAGTCCAAGATCATTCGACATAGAGAGAAAAGATTCAACATGAAGATTCAACTAAGCAGTCGCCGCGAGCGGACATTTATGGTCAAATGCTCCGCCCATAGGCTATAGAAGAATTCTAATGTTGGTTGACTAGTAATAATATTTAATATATATAATTATTACTAGTGTCATACATTAGAATTCTACTATAGCTTGTAGGCGGAACATTCGACCGGAAATGTACGATTGCGGCGTTGTACAGTTTAGCTGCTCCGTCAAATCTTCTTAGAACATTCGACAGACACCATAAGCCTTCAATGACAGATTCGACCTTAATTATTTTGCTTTTTTTTTAACGAAACAAAATAAAATAAAAACGAATTTCGGGAGTAACTAAATAAATGTATTTTTCGGACGAAAACTAAATTCTGAAACAAAATATTTCAGTGTGCACATGTCTACTAAACACAATGGGGACGGGATATTACATGTAGATTAATGGAGGCTTCATCTCCCTCTTATTCTAAGACACAGCCTGTGACTGGCAGAAATCCACCCACACTATGTTATTACCACAAAATAATAAATATTTGATTTCAAATATACAGGTATATTTGTATGACTAAATATATGACTATAATTTAAAACAGTTTATTGATATTTATTATTTATATTTACTCTGTGTTTTCCGTATATATCCCAAAGGCTGTTTTTTTTTTTTTTTGAACATGTGACCAGCAGCAGAGGATTAGAAGCTCCTCCTGCTTATGTTTCCCTGCAGACAGGCTGGGAGAGAGCTGGGTCATGTGACAGCTGTACATATCGTTTCAGGCGGGGGTTTACACTATTGCGAATTGGAAGCGGGGTTCCCCGCATCCTATTCGCAATAGCAGGAGATTTTGACGGGCTCTCTATGGAGCCGGTTCACACATCTCCGCTGTGGCTCCCGGTGTGAATTTGTACAGGAGCCCTGTGCGTCTTTTGGTCCGTTTCAGGTCCAAATTCAGCCCAAAATTCGGGCTGAAATCAGACCTGAAACAATGAATGAGGACGCACCGGACCCCTGCTGTAAGCTGCATGCGAAGATAGTGTGAACCCAGACTCAACAGGGTCTTTCCCCACACAGTGCAGATGCAGCCAGGCACACAGCAACTATTCACCCACTGGGGCTCAATATTCAGTCTAGATCAGCCGTTCTCAACCTCTTCCACACAGAGAAACCCTTGAAAAAAGGTCCCGGTCTCAGGGAACCCCTGCTAAAAATGACTCTCTCTACAACTCATGAGACATTAGTCCAAGAGTCTCCAAACGTTCTATACAAAGGGCCAGGTTACTATCCTTTACTCTTTCAGGGGGCTGGAATGCGGCCAGTGGGGGTAGAAAATGCCCCAGCAGCGAGGAAACAATGCCTCAGGCTTGGTGGTCAATGGGAGGAATTCCCCATTCCCCATCTTTGCTGTCAAAGGAATGGTGTCTCATTGTTGGTTTCAGTAGGATAGAATAGATAGATAGACAGAATAGTGCCACGTATCAGTGGGAGAAATAGTGCTCCAAGGGCCAGTTAACCACTTCATGCTAAATCACGTACATGTACGTCATTTGGTTGAAGTGGTTATAGCTGGAGGCATCACCTCGGTACCATTTTTTATAGCAAGAGGTTGACTCTCTCATGATAGCAACTGATGCAGCTAATGAGCCGCTCGGCCGTTATCATAAGGAGCGGGATGGGACATCCCCCCACTCCCGCCGCCTCCCGCCGATGTGCCCGGGTCTCCCGTCCCACCCGGATACCGGAGTGACCACCTGCCACGTCTGCCGGCTGTGTCTAGTTTCCCCAATGTAAAAACCCATAAGCGACATCACAACATCACTTACAGTTTACTCGGCTGCCAATGGCGCCGATTTAAAAAAAAAAACATTTTGTATTCCAGGACACAGATTTTGGCATTTTAAATACTTTGAAGTGCAAAGGAGGGATTTTTATGTAAACAAGGCCCCATTGAGAACCAGCTAACACATATACACGCTGTTACCTTACAGCGGTAAGGTAAGGGTACATCCATTACTATATTCCACGGAAGATCAGGAACCACCTGCAGCTACTGGTCACAATAACCACCAGCACCGATACCGTTATACCCCACCAGGATTTGTCACCAGCGCCATAGCAAACCACACTTTGCCCACACTAGGAAAGGGCTCACCCCCACGGACTGTTCTTGCACTTTTGCATTACTTATTTATTGATTGTATTCAATTTTTTTGGCTATGCTTACCTTTTACACATCCTTATCCACCTAGTTGGTTTTATGCACCGATGCAATTTTTGCACCGATGCAATTTTTATTGCGACTATTTTATGTGTCATATTTTTTAACCACTTGTACTTGACCGCAGCACTCTATGCACGCCCATCACAGATTCACCTTATTTTAATGTGACGCTTGATGCAACTTTTTGCGATTTTTATGCGTTTCTATGCAATTTTAATTGTGATTAACCCACATCATTCTCACTTGATACACCTCTGCACACCTCTCACGGATTTATCCTTTGAATATGATGTTTTATGCGATTTCATGCGATTTTATGCAATTTTAAGCTATGTCACGTTTATGCGATTTTATGTGATTTATGCACAAAAATTCACACCTTTCACGGATTTATCCTTTGAATATGATGTTTTATGCGATTTCATGCAATTTTATGCAATTTTAAGCTATGTCACGTTTATGCGATTTTATGTGATTTAAGCAAAAAATTCACATCATCCACTATCTTCTGCATAATCAGCACTTACTTGTGTGCATACCTATTTAATATACCTTAGTCTCTACAGCTTTATTATACAGCGCAGCACTACCTCTTTACCTTACCTTAATTCCTTGGGATCCGATAGTTCCTATCAGTGCTTTGCCACAGTATTCCATTAGCCCTATTTATTCACCAGGCAAGCGCAGAGATACATACTATACCAAGGCATTTCCCTGTTCTGGCTTGTGTCACGACAGAGATCACCGCTCCCTGTCATTGAGAGCAGTGATCACTGTCATGCGACTTGAAGCCCACCCCCCCACAGTTAGAATCACTCCCTAGGACACACTTAACCCCTTCATCGCCCCCTAGTGGTTAACCCTTTCACTGCCAGTGTCATTTACACAGTAATCAATGCATTTTTATAGCACTGATCGCTGTATAAATGACAATGGTCCTAAAATAGTGTCAAAAATGTCAGATGTGTCCGGCATAATGTCGCAGTCCCGATAAAAATTGCAGATTGCCGCCATTACTACAAAAAAAAATAATAAAAAAAATGCCATAAAACCATCCCCCATTTTGTAGATGCTATAACTTTTGCGCAAACAAATCAATATACGCTCTTTGCAATTTTTTTTACCAAAAATAGGTAGAAGAATACATATCGGCCTAAACTGAGGAAAAAATCGTTTTTTTATTTATTTTTGGGGTATATTTATTATAGCAAAAAGTAAAAAATAATGCGTTTTTTTTTTCAAAATTGTCACTCTTTTTTTGTTTATAGCGCAAAAAATAAAAACCACAGAGGTGATCAAAGACCACCAAAAGAAAGCTCTATTTGTAGAGAAAAAAGGACGTCAATTTTGTTTGAGTGCAATGTCGCACGACCGCGCAATTGTCAGTTAAAATGACGCAGTGCCGAATCGCAAAAAGTGCTCTGGTCAGGAAGGGGGTAAAATCTTCCGGGGGTGAAGCGGTTAATACCAGTGTATTTTTTTTACAGAAAATATTGGTTTGCTTAACAGTCACGCAATATTCATGGCACGTAAAAATTTACAACACCGTTATTTCATGCAGTCAATTATTCGACATTATTCAAGTCATCTGCTTTTACAAAATATGTCTTGTTTTGAGCACTTTTTAGGTACATTTTAGTGTTCAGTGTAAATAAATTAAAAAACTGGCTCTGCATCAAAATTGTTGAACTATTATACAGGATATATGGAGTGACCAGGACTTACCTCTGACATGTAGGGATACGGTATCTGTGACATATTCACTCCGGGATAATTCTCTCTCACAGCTGTATTTTCCAGGCTCATTCCAGGAATCTATGATATCTGGTTCACGAAATGGACTTTTGTTTTCATCACCTTTGTAAAATGTTGTTGACTTTACATCATACCCCGGTGGGCTGTGACATGTCAAGGAGTAGTACCTTCCATACCCATACGCATCTATAAGAGGCTGAATGATGACCAAACCTGCAATAGAAAATGCAGAAAACCCAAAATGTTGCAGTTTTAAGTTTTTCTCCTGTCTTTTGCATTTTTATAAATGTATTTGAACCCATAGAATCTATATATATTGTATATACATTATTTATATATCGTTTTACCCACTTCAGCCTCAGTGACGTACCCATACATCCTCTGGTTGAAGGGCTTATACCCTTCAGCTACAGGCATCAGCCCGCTATCTTTTATTTTCAGCTTGTGATGGGCTTTAATGTAAAAGTGATCCTAGTGGCTAATTAGCCCATGGATCGCTTTTACAGGTGACAGAAGGGGGTCCCCCCTCCTGTTGCCTTCCACTGCCTGGAGCCCAGGATTGAAGCCACCTGCCCATAGAAATGACCAAGGACCGTAACTTCCCTGATCATTTCTAAGGTTTAGGGATCGCCACCACACATGTGAGGTATCGTCACAAATGTTATAGCAATTGCAATAATTCTAGCACCAGACCTCCTGTGTAACTCTAAACTGATAACCTGTAAAGGCTTATAAAGTGTTGCCTATGGAGATTTTTTTAAGTACTGTAGTTTGGCGCCATTCCACTAGCGTGGGCAATTTTCAAAAGTGACATGTTAGGTATCTATTTACTCAGTGTAACATTATCTTTTATATTTTACCAAACAATTGGGTATTATATTATTTTTTTGTGCATTAAAATTCACTAAAGTGTATTTTTTCCTAAAACAATTGCCCTTGAAAAACAGCTGTGACATAAAAAATTTGCAACACTCACCATTTTATTTTCTAGGTCCTCTGCTTAAATTTTTTTTAAGGGGGGTTCTAAGTTATTTTGTAGCAAAAAGAATTCAAATTTTTACATAGGAGAGAAGTGCCAGAATTGGCCCGGATGCGAATGGGATACCTTTCTGATTAGAGGTATCCCTCAGGGGCCTGTCCTAAATTGGGTAGGGAAAGCCACAACATATTGATACCAACAACTACCAATCTTTGTACAATATAGAATGGCATGGGTTGTGATCTCTTATCAACTAGAAACTGTAAAAGCCAAAATGTTCAGCCTATTGGTCATTCAGGTGTGAAATAGACATGTGCACTGCCAAAAAATTCGTTCATTTTCGTTTTCGCTTCACTCCTTTTTTTTTTTTGTATTTCGGATCATTCGTTATGATCGCAATTAGTAAATTTGTACATTCGTAAATTCGTACATTAGCACATTCGTGCATTCGTAAATTCGTACATTTATACATTCGTAAATTCGTACATTCGCAAATTAGAAAATTCATATATTCGTAAATTCGTACATTCCTAAATTCGTACATTAGCACATTCGTAAATTAGAAAATTCATATATTTTTAAATTCGTACATTCCTAAATTCGTACATTAGCACATTCGTACATTCGTAAATTCATACATTCGTAAATTCGTACATTCGCAAATATGAAAATTCATATATTCGTAAATTCGTACATTCCTAAATTCGTACATTCCTAAATTCGGAAATCCGAAAACCCAAAAATTAGAAAATCTGAAATAGTAACTATTAAATTATAGGTATTGTAATTTCCTTTCAAATTTGGCTGTTAGTGAACACCAATTTATCTGAAGTTACGAATTATCCAAAATAACGAATGCCGGATCTAAACAAAATGGAATGGAACAAATTAATAATAAATAATAATAATACATTTTTTTTTATTATTATTATTGTTATTTATTATTATTATTAATTCATTACATTCCATTTGTTTGGATACAGCATTCGTTATTTCGGATAATTTGTAACTTAAGATAAATTTGTATTTGTTACGTTCACTAACAGCCAAATTTAAAAAGGAAATTACAATACCTATAATTTAATAGTTAGTAATAGTTAAGTTATTATTAGTTAATTATAAATTCAGATTTTCAAATTTCCGAATTTATGAATGTACGAATTTACGAATGTGTGAATATACAAATTAACGAATGTGCAAATGTCCAAATTACGAATGTACGAATTTACGAAAGTGCAAATGTACAAATTTACAAATTTTTGAATATTCAAATTTACGAATATTCGGAAAAATTTCTTAAACGGATTTTCGTTAATTCGGATATTTCTGAATGAACAAATTTGTCGAAATTCGTTAAAAAAATAATTCGGAACGAAACTAATTGCACATGTCTGGTGTGAAAATATGAAGGGATGGTTCAAAAAGGCTCAGTGGTAAAATATAGTTCATCTATCAAAATATTTTAGGATAATCCTGATGATCTCACCATTGATGACTTCCAGTCTGACTGTTTCACTTTGCACACCCCTCCAGACATTTGAGCAATAGTAGAATCCACTGTGATCAACTTGAGCAGATGCGATTGTGTAGTACATCCCCCTGTGAACCTCCTGACCGTCCTTCCACCAAACATAAGACTCATAATGGTTTCCCATATTACATGCCATTGTTATAGGCTCTCCCGTGAAGATTCTGTTACGGTTCGGCATGAAGGTGATCATCTGTCTTGATGGCACTCCTGGAAGAAAAGCTTAAAATGAAAAATTACATATGGGCATGTGTCCATATAAGGGCACTGATGTTACCAGCATCCCGCCCCCTTGTTTACATGTGATGGCGGGAAGTGACTGATAGCTTATTGGATTAGAAAAAAGCATGAAGCCCAGGTTCAGGTAGAGGTGAGTTCAGAGGACAAAAAAAGCCAAAATTAAGAATGTGTCCCCACAAATGAATAAATATATAAAATAATGAATATGGCGCTAACTCAGTGGGTACAAAAAAAAGTGCGTAGTGCAAAAACATCACATAACAAAATCAATAAACAACAAATCCATAAATAGTCCAAAATTTAATTAAAGTGTACAAAAGTGAATAAGGATCCACAATCTTCAATATCATCTAGACATATGAAAATAAAAAGTGCAGTGATCAAGTGCTGGAAAGTTCATCCAATCCTAAATGTGTAATCACACTCTCTTCCACCATCCGTGATCCACCATAGATGTGCCCCAGCCTCTCACCTCAGATAAAGACCCCAATGGGTCTAATAACGCTTCTGGTAAATAATCCAAGGATCCTCTCCAATCACGCAGTCTTCCCCTTGGAGTATCGGGGACGGCAGGATTAAGCAGCAGTATTGGTGGATAGGAAAACAGTGTTCTCCCTCCAATATTAAATATGTCCTCTTTAAACTCCTTCACTCTCCTCCATATAAAACTCAAAGAAGAAAAAGGAGATCTCCATAGTGTAGTAATTCGGTAAAAAATATTTATTTCAAAGCAGCACCGTCACCGTTCACGTGACTTTCTCAAGGGCGGGATGAACCGGATGACGTTCTACTGATTTTAAATGTAAGTTGCTGCTTTGAAATAAATATTTTTTTGCTGAATTACTACACTATGGAGATATCCTTTTTCCTCTATGAGGTTTATATGGAGGAGAGTGGAGGAGTTTAAAGAGGACATATTTAATATTAGAGGGAGAACACTGTTTTCTTATCCACCAATACTGCTGCTTAATCCTGCCGTCCCCGATACTCCAAGGGGAAGACTGCGTGATTGGAGAGTATCCTTGGATTATTTACCAGAAGCGTTATTAGACCCATTGGGGGTCTATCTGAGGTGAGAGGCTGAGGCACATCTATGGTGGATCACGGATGGTGGAAGATGACTTGATCACTGTACCTTTTACTTCCATATGTCTAGATCAGTGATTCTCAACCAGGGTTATGTGGAACTCTAGGGTTCCTCCAGAGGTTGCTAAGGGCTCCTTCAGCATTGGGAAATTTCTGCCTCTCAGATAAGTTCCCACTGACACCATTGATCTTTTTAACTATCTGTAAGGAGGTAATTCTTCCCAAGGACCACAATTGTAAGGACCATTCTTCCCACTGACCATCACACTATTGTATCATGAGTTGTAGATTTCTAATTTTGAGATCGGAGAAATATTTCAAGGGTTCCTCTGTGTTGAAAAGGTTGAGAAAGGCTGGTCTAGATGATATTGAAGATTGTGGATCCTTATTCACTTTTTGTACACTTTAATGATATTTTGGACTATTTATGGATTTGTTGTTTATTGATTTTGTTATTTGATGTTTTTACACTACGCACTTTTTTTTGAGTTAGCACCACATTCATTATTTTATATATTTATCCATTCGTGGGGACACATTCTTTATGTTGGCTGCCACTCTAAAATGAATTTGAGGTTTACTTGGTTTGCACATTAGTTATTTTAGTTCAGAGGACACCCAATCTCATTTCTACTCCTGGATCCTGCTCCATCTTGAATTGCACTTTGCCAAGTTCCAGATACTGATGTGGATCAAAGAGAACAGGGCCCGCAAAGTGTAAAACCATTTATTATTTAAAACCTTTTTCTCATGGAGGAACCCTTGAAAAAAATGTCCAGCCCCAGGAAACCCCTGCTAATAATTACAATAGCTAAAGCTCACAGTACATTAATGAGATGGTCAGTGGGAAGAAGGCTCCTTACATTTGAGGTCAATGGGGAGGATTCCTTCCTTACAGATAGCTAAAACATCATTGGTTGTGAGTTTTTACTTATGGGAAAGGCAGACATTGCTCATTGCTCAAGGAACCCCTAGCGACTTCTGTTGGAACGCTGGTTGGGAATGGCTGATTGAAAAGAAGTAATAAAACATGAAAACTCACATTAGTTATGTGCAACACAGCTCTACAGAAATTGCACAGAAATCAAAGGGCCGTCAGGCCTTTGCAAAAATCTTTTGAGACACGATACTCTGTAGATGTAGTCAGCTACTGCAAATGCCCTGGAGGGGCCACAAGCCCTCGACTCGAGTGAGATAGTCCAATACCCAGAAGAGCCAGCTGTAGTCTTCCTATATAAAAAAAACATGATCTGAGTGGACTAGGAACGTGGTCTATTGTAACTGGACTGGGAGCAGGGTGCAAAAGGCCTTTTAGCTACTGTTTAGGCTACTGTTCTCTGGCATGCATACTAATTCCCCAGGGAATTCTAGTGGCACCTGGGAGAAGTGTGCCATTTCTAAAAGTTCAGCTGCAGTTGTCCTGTCTCTGGAATGACATAAAGGAAGTTGTGAGCTGGATGCATGAAGACCAATGAGCCAATCAGAGCCCTCTGAGTGAGTACGAATGACCCTGGGACTCATAACATCTGGGAAAGTACCCATGTAGTGGGACACAGAACAAGAGACTGGTATACTATGGAAGGCACCTGGTGAACCTTGGCTGACAGGGCAGGATGCTTCACCTTGTGAATCTTGAATAAAGCTCAATGGTACATATTTAGCATACAGGGAGATAGGGAGCACCACTGTGCTGTGCCCTAAGAGAGGAGAGAGAGATATACTAAGGGAAGATGGCTTGTTAATGATTTGCAATGTGCCTCTTTCACAATTGACTGTGCCACCCAGAAGTGCCAATCCACTAAATGTGTTTGGCAAAGTATGCCAGAGACACTGGTCAGTATATCTATGTGATGTAATGTGTTAGTCACTACCATGTTTGAGAACAATAGTAAAGTACGGAAACTATAACCTGTGTGTGGACATTTCTTTCTTGTGAATATTAAGGCTTATGGTCAAGGATGTTGGAGACAATATGGTGTAGGCTAACAATTACCAGAAGTGGGTTGTAGTTGTACCCAAGAAGAAGCGGGGCAGGAGCTTAAGGGACTTGGCACAGACAGACAATCAGAAGCCCCCTTACAAATAGAAAAAAATAAAATAAATCAAAGATCTCTATATACACTACCCCCCCCCCCCCTCCTGAGCCGTACCAGGCCACGTGCCCTCAACATGGGGGCCCCCCTCCTGAGCCATACCAGGCCGCATGCCCTCAACCTGCAGCCCCCCCCCACCCCAAAGCACCTTGTCCCCATGTTGATGAGGACAAGGGCCTCTTCCCGACAACCCTGGCCGTTGGTTGTCGGGGTCTGCTGGCGGGGGTCTTATTGGAATCCGGGAGCACCCTTTAATAAGAATGTCACATGGTGACCCCGCCCCCATATGATGTCACAGTCCCAGCATCCTCCGGGACTGTGACATTCTCGCGGGCAGGTGCTGTAGCTGCCCTTCCGTCATATTTTGGTCCGTCGGACCAGCATACAGAGGTTTTCCCGCTAGGAAACATGTTCTAAAGTCCGTCAGATTTTTGCCATGCAAAGGTCCGATGGAGCCCACACACGATCGGAATGTCCGACGGATTCGTTCCGTCGGACCTTTGCTGTCAAAAAGTCCGGTCGTGTGTACAGGACATTACTGTGAAGAAGCCTTTCCATTTTGGAGGTTAAATCCAGATGCAGTATAAAAAGTGCCCCCTTTATGGTCCATATATAAAACTGTACACCGCGTTCAATATATAGACCACGTGTTCTTTTGATACAAAGTAATCATGTGCTTACATTTTGAAGAACTGACCTGGAACAATCTCAATCGTATCTCTGCCTCTGTAGGTATGGATTACAGACCTTGAGCAGGCATAAGTGGCATTCGATTTTGTGTGATCTACAAGTAAATTGGAGTCAGCGGCGGGCCTTAGGACTATCTTGTTGTTTTTGTAAAATGTTGTCTGTCCCGTAGAATATCCAGAGTGGCTGTGACACCTCAGAGTCACCGTATCACCTTCATACACATAGATCGGAGCCTGCAAGATGACTGGATCTGAAATACACAAAATCACAGCTAAAATTTCATTACTAAAACATTGGTGGAGATAAACCCTAAAACAAGTTTACCAGAGTCAATAATATTTCCCCGAAAAAAAAGAGGTTCAAGGCACCAATATCACTGTATTACCTTTTACCTTGAGGGTCCATTTACACTGTGTATAGAGGTTCAACCTTGGACAACCAGAGGGGATCAAAAAGGCATTGCACTGTGCATGTCGTGGCAAATTATAGGTATGGTAAAACTATGGGAGGGGCTTAAAACCTGAGCCTACATGGTAACATACCTGTATATGTCAGGGACATCATGCCAGTCAGCACTGAGATCGGACCAGCCAAGGCTCATGCATAAACATGTTTTCAGACATGGGAGTCTAACTAAGCATGCACAGCCATAACAGATACTGGCACCTAGTAGACTAATTTAAACCAGGGCCCAGCACAGAATCATTGTTGGATGGTTTTTCAGCATGTATCTTTGATCCTGAATCCTTGCTTGACTCTGTTATCGACCCAGCTTTCGTCTGACCTGTCTCTGGACTACCCCTACTTCTTTATGTCTGCCTTCTACCTGTGTTACTGACCTCAGCCTGGACTCTTGACCAAGATTCTACCTATCAATTCTGTACCTCATTTCCTTCACGTTGCCAATAGGGATGAGCCGAACACCCCCCTGTTCGGTTCGCACAAGAACCTGCGAACAGACCTAAAGCTCGTGTGAACTTTAGAACCCTATTAAAGTCTATGGGACTCGAACGTTCAAAATCAAAAGTGCTAATTTTAAAAGCTAATATGCAAGTTATTGTCATAAAAAGTGTTTGGGGACCTGGGTCCTGCCCCAGGGGATATGTATCAATGCAATTTTTTTTTAAAAAACGGACGTTTTTTTCAGGAGCAGTGATTTTAATAATGCTTAATGTGAAACAATAAAAGTGTAATATTCCTTTAAATTTCGTACCTGGGGGGTGTGTATAGTATGCCTGTGAAGGGGCGCATGTTTCCCGTGCTTAGAACTGTCCCTGCACAAAGTGTAATTTTTGCAGGAAAAAAAAGCTATTTAAAATCACTCGCGGCTAATGAATTGCCGGCTCCCGTAATACAGTTACGGATGTCATTATTATTAGTTACAATGTCATTCATTGAAAGTCTTTGATAAAAAAAAGTCATTGATAAAAGAAAAAAAAAAAGCGTGGGGGTCTGCTATGGATATAAAGGGGAACCCCGCTTCAAATTTAAAAAAAAAATGACTTGGGGGTCCCCCTAAATATCCATACCAGACCCTTCAGGTCTGGGATGGATTTTAAGGGAGACCCCGGCCAAGAAAAAAAATGGCGTGGGTTCCCCCTCAAAATCCATACCAGACCCTTATCCGAGCACGCAACCTGGCAGGCCGCAGGAAAAGAGGGGGGACGAGAGCGCCCCCCCCCCCCTCCTGAACCATACCAGGCCACATGCCCTCAACATTGGGAGGGTGCTTTGGGGGTCTGTGACCCCCTCAAAGCACCATGTCCCCATGTTGATGAGGAGAAGGGCCTCTCCCCCACAACCCTGGCCATTGGTTGTGGGGGTCTGCGGGCGGGAGGCTTATCGGAATCTGGAAGCCCCCTTTAACAAGGGGACCCAAAGATCCCGGCACCCCCCTGTGTGAAATGGTAAGAGGGTACAAAAGTACCCCTACCATTTCACCAAAAAAGTGACAAAAATGTTAAAAATGACAGGAGACAGTCTTTGACAATTCCTTTATTAAAATCTTCTTTCATCTTCTTTCTTCTGGTATTCCTTCTTCCTTTCTTGATCCTTCGGTTTCTTCATCTTCTTCTTCTTCCATATTCTTCTTCCTCCGATCCGCTTCTTCTTGCTCTGGTCTTCTCGTCTGGCATCTTCTTCCACGGCATCGGCGTCTCTTCTTCTGTGTCGGGTCGCTCCTCGCAATGGGAGGCTCCCGCTGTGTGAGGCTTCGCTGCGTCTGACAGCTCTTTTATAACGGAGGGCGGGGCCACCTGGTGACCCCGCCCCCCTCTGATGCACGGGGACGTCATGGGGACTTCCCTATGGCTTTCCCCATGACATCAGAGGGGGGCGGGGGCTACAGATGCGCCACTTTATAGGCAGACTAAGGGGACCCCCTTTATATTTAAAGGAATTTTTCATTTTATTGTTGCACTTTAAGCATCATTAAAATCTTTAAAACTTTTTTTTTTTTTTGCACTGATACATGTCTCCCAGGGCAGTACCCAGACCCCCCATAACCCTTTTATGGCCAATTACTTGAGGGTCTGACCATTGCCCTAGTTACTGCATAGTTATCACAAGCTTAGAGCAGTACTTAATTACTGCATGCATTTATTTATTTCCTTTAGTGAATAGACTTTAATGGCTATCATCATATTTTTTTTAGCATACATTGCAGTGCAGAGATAGGAACAGGCACTATTTTTTCTATGGGGAAATTGGGCACATGAGTTTTAGTGCGTTGGTTAAAATTCAATGCTGTAAATGGGCACTTAACTATAAACAGGTTTGCTCCAGAGACCATGGAGGTTTCCAAAGACTGGCCTTCTCATGCTCGTCTCAGGAAAGCAGTGCTAGATGCAAACTAGATGTATTCAGTGATTTCAACCAAAAAATATCTCACTTTTCTGTATTTAACCCATTGGTACCGTATATAATTTGATAATCTCACCATCAGCGACAGTCAGAAGAACAGCCTGACTGAAGACACTAGCACTGGTTTGACATTGATAATGCCCACTGTCCCCGATCTGGGCAAAATTAATGGTGAAGGTCTTTGTACTGTCAATCTGTACTTTATTCTTGTACCAGCGATAAGTCAGAACTTCTCTTCCAGCATTCTTCACATTACAGGTCATAGTCAGGGACTCTCCCGTGAGGATCTTGTTCCAATCTGGAGTGAAAGTCATCACCGGCCTTTCTGAAAATCCTGCAGAAGATAGACACCCAGCCAAATTCAAAGTTCTTTTTAAGGTAATAATGGCCATTTCTTACAGTACACCCAAAGTTTTACCTTCCAAAGAGCATAACATTGTTTTATAATCCTATAATCGTTTTCTTGGTGGGGGGATTGGGGTCAAATTTAGACCTTGGGGGACCCAGGGCACTTTAGATTCAGGAGGCCCTTTATACACAGAGTTGGTTTACATTCTCAACATCATTCTGAGGTCATGCATGCCCACACACACCCATGCAGTCATAGGCTACTTTTCTTAAGAGTGTAAGCGCTCTATACGGCTGATTTACTAAAGGCAAATGGACTGTGCACTCTGCACTCATATTCCCCAGAGCATAGTATATGTGGTAAAGCTCTGATTACTCCCATCATCTAATAATGTGGAAGAATTTATTTTTTTTACAATGTGAAGCTTTACCACATTACAATTACTAAGCGCACATTCTATTTGCCATTAGTAAATCAACCCATATGTATGGTTTTCTTGAGCTGCCAAAATTCCTTTTTAAATATACCAGTCCAGAGTAAAAACTTCTACAGAGAACGGCCAGCAAAATATTACTTCCCAAGATACATAACAAAAAAAAAAAAAGTATTATTATTCATTTTATATTATTTTATTATTTAATATTGTTTTATATATATATATATTTTTTTTTTTATAGAAGGGGGTCCCTACTTTTAGGGGGGAGGGCAGTTGCCCCTTTTGTCCCCTTATAAATCCAATACTGGTTTCAGTTCTGCTTTCTGGCAAATATCTGAAATGTATGGGGTCGTAATCTGCTGTCCAAAGGTGCCCAAATATATATATATATATATATATATATATATATATATATATATATATATATATATATATATATATATATATATATAAAAAGATATATTATTATATTTATTTTATTATTTTATATTGTTTTAATATAATTTTATAGAGTGGGGCCCATTCTGTCGAGGGGGGGGCAGGGTAGTTGCCCCTTTTGCCCCCTTATAAATTCGATACTGGTCTCAGCTCTGCCTTCTGGTAAATAACTGAACTTTACCAGGTCTTAATCTGTTGTTCAAAAGGTGCCCAAAGGTCTTACAATTCAACACTTAAAATAAGTATTGTACGGTGCTGAAATCAATTTTTTACCAGCATTATTGGAAAATTTTCATTGAAATTATTTACATTTTTTTTACTGAAAATTCGTTTGACTTAGAAATACACAGAGAGATGTGTTTGGCTTACTGAAAATATATAGGTAATTACTGGGACAGTAACATCATAGGATCAGTATATATTTTATTTTTTTCACACTCGATTCACCCAAAAGTTATACATTTTTATAGTTGGATTCAACTTGGAAAATATGTGCATTCTGGGTGAAAGTGTGTAAACACACAGATCCCGGTTCTCTCAGGGGAGAGGAGACAGATCATGTGTTCATACTAAGTATGAACACCGATCTCTCTCTTCCCCATGTCAGTCCCATCCCCCCTACAGTTAGAACACACCCAGGGAACACAGTTAACCCCTTGATCGCCCCCTAGTGTTAAACCCTTCCCTGCCAGTGACATTTATACAGTAATCAGTACATTTTTATAGCACTGATCGCTGTATAATTGTCAATGGTCCCAAAAATGTGTCAAAAGTGTCCAATTTTTCCCCTGCAATTGTCGCTCTCTTTTTGTTTACAGCGCAAAAAAATAAAAACCTCAGAGGTGATCAAATACCACCAAAAGAAAGCTCTATTTGTGGGAAAAAAATACATCAATTTTGTTTGGGTACAGTGTCTCATGACCGCGCAATTGTCAGTTAAAACGATGTAGTGCTGTATCGCAAAAACTGGCCTGGTAATTGGGCAGCCAAATCTTCTGGGGCTGAAGTGGTTATCATCAAATAATCTATATGTGGACTTAACGCCATCCTGCAATTTTTCACACCTACTGATTAATAGGAAACTGAAAGGCATCAGTCTCATTTTTAGCATCTTGGCTCTTCTTATCATGGCTTTATAATCTCACCTACCATTTATGGGGACGTCACTAAGCTGGGCAGTGGTGACATGAAAGAACACCATCTCAGATTGCCATCTCTGATTGCCAGTGACGTGTTCCTCTGCAAGCTCCTGGCTTTTGGGTAAAAGTAATCTAGGCCAGTAGGCCTTAAACTTTTCAGTACAGTACAAGGGCATTATTTATAAAAATTCACGGGCCAACAAATCAGTCCTCATATCAGATTTCCAATCCAAACCCCCTTTACATCAGAGTCCCTTCTACATTGCCCTCTTACATCTGGGCCTCCATTAAAGTTTCCCCTACATCAGAGTTCCCCTTTACATCAGGGTCCCCATCAAAGTTTCCCCTACATGAGAGTCCCTATTATAGTCCCCCCCCTTACATCAGGATCCCCATCAGATTCCTCCTTACATCAGGTTCCCCATTAGAGTCCCCTCTTACTGTACATCAGGGGGCCAGATAAAATCTTGAAGTGGGACAGATTTGGCGCACAGGCCATAGTTTGGAGATCCCTGATCAAGGCGACTGTAGAGCCATCTAGATTACTTTTACCAGGCTCAGTATGTGAACCCCCCAACCAACCAGACAGGAGGAGCAGAACACTTCCAGGCAAGTGGGAGCAGACAGAGGAACATCACATCAACAATCTAAATGAACATGAAATCGCTCAGCTGGGTTCAGAACTAGACATGTGCAATTAGTTTAGTTATGAATTCGTTTTCCGTTCAAATTCGTTATATTCGTTCTTTCGTATCGTACGAATGAACGAATGATTTAGTAAAAAATTTAACGAATTATCGAAACGAACGAATATGAAAAACAACGAAAATACGAAATAATTAAATTAGAAACAACGAAACTACGAATGAATGAAAATCCGAAAACGAAAACAGAAACAACGAAAATACTGAACAAAGATTCAAAAATAACGAAAATCAAAATGAACGAAAAAATTCGTACATTTGTAACTTTTTTTTTTGTTTGTTGATTCGTAATTTTCCGTGTCTCTTACAATGGCGCTGCTGAACGTGCTTCGAATGGATTCGTAAATTCGTTACTTTTTTTTGTTAGTTGATAAACGTGGTTGGGTCGGAGGCACTGTGTTTTGGTGGATTTTTTAATTAAGTTCTGACTTGTGAGAGAAATTCTTTGTTTCTTAAACATGTAAATAGCATACACATTACATAAAATTATGAATTATGCTCCGATTACGAATCTACGAAAACAATGTTATGAAAGTACGAATAAATCAATCTTACGAAAGTACGAATGTAACTAAATCTACGAAAATACGAATGCGTCGGAATACAAAATATAACGAAAATACGAAAATACGAATTTTGAATAAACGAAAATTAGACTAACGGAGAAACGAATCAACGAAAAAAGAACCCTTACGAAAATAGGAACGAGTCCGAATACGAACACCGACGACTTACGAATTTACGAATCGTTATGAATCAACGGAAACTAACAGAAACGAAACGAAACTAAACAAATTTTTCTATTGTGCACATGTCTATTCAGAACTGTTATGCCGCGTAGACACAACTGAACTTTTCGACCAAACTGGTCCAATGAAACGAATCCGTCGGACAATTTGACCGTGCGGACCTTCAGCGGACATTTTCTGGCGAAAATCAGACGGACTTTAGATTTAGAACATGTTTCAAATCTTTCTGACGGACTCGAGTCCGGTCGAAAAATCCATTCGTCTGTATGCTAGTCAGACGGACGAAAACCGACGCTAGGGCAGCTATTGGCTACTGGCTATGAACTTCCTTATTCTAGTCCAGTCGTATGTCATCTTGGTGGAATCCCTTGGACTTTGGTGTGTTTGTGTGTAGACAAGTCCGATTCGACGGAAGTCCATCGAAACTCCGTCAAAAGGTCCTACGGAATTCAGTCCCTCAAAAAGTCCGGTTGTGTGTACACGGCATTAGAACCCAGCGACTCTGTTCGGAAAAACAAGGAGGCTGAGCACTGTCTGCACTTGATCATCTTGACTGGAGTGCAGAGGAGGCATTAGAGGACTAATAAATAGACATGTGCACAATAGAAAAATTTGTTTCGTTTCTGTTCGTTTCCGTTGATAACGGAACGGATCGTAACGATTCGTAATTTCGTAAGTCGTCCGTGTTCGTATTCGTAACGATTCGTAAATTCATAAGTCATCGGTGTTCGTATTCGTAACGATTCGTAAATTCGTAAGTCGTCGGTGTTCGTATTCGTAACGATTCGTATTTTCGTAAGAGTTATTTTTTTGTTGATTCGTTTTTCCGTTAGTTTAATTTTCGTTTATTCGAAATTCGGACGCATTCGTATTTTCGTAGATTTAGTTACATTCGTAAGATTGATTTATTCGTACTTTCGTAACATTGTTGTCGTAGATTCGTAATCGGAGTGTATGCTATTACATTGTAAGAGACACAGAAAATTACGAATAAAAAAAAAGTTACGAATGTACGAATTTTTTCGTTCAATCCATTCGAAGCACGTTAAGCAGCACCATTGTAAGGGACACGGAAAATTACCAATTCAACAAAAAAAAAAAGTTACGAATGTACGAATTTTTTCGTTCATTTTGATTTTCGTTGTTCCTGTTTTTGTTTTTCGGATTTTCTTCTTTCGTAGTTTCGTTGTTACTAATTTGGTTATTTCGGATTTTCGTTGTTTTTCATATTCGTTCGATTCGATAATTCGTTATTCGTTAACATTTTTTGTGAATCATTTGTTCATTCGTACGATAACGAATGAACGAATATAACGAATTTTAACGGAAAACGAATAAAAACGAATTGCACATGTCTACTAATAAACCACTTAAACCTCCATAAAGAATACCTGTCACTCCATATATGCTATCTCATAGGGGGCTTGTAAGCCCTTTTGTGATGGCAATACAAATAATTGAAACAAAATTAAAAAGTGCTTGAAAAATGTAAATACAATAAAATAAAATATATATATTTGTATAGAATATATATATATGGCTGTCCAAATCTCATTAAACAGCTTTTTTTCCACATCCATCTTGTCACCGAGTTTCAAGTTGGCAGAGACCATCATGTCTTCCTTGACTGTTAAATGTGTAAATAGCCAGTGGAGCCTGGTGTTTTTTTTTGGGGGGGGGGGGCGGCAAACAACCACCCATCCCCCCTGAGCAACACCCAACCCCCCCCCTGTTTGCCGATCGGTCCGGCGCTTACCCCATGGTGGCAGGAGGCGGGGGGCAGGCAGCGTGGTGCAGCGGCTCAGCTCAGAGTTCTCTGCACCATGGCAGCTTCCAGCTACTCCCCTCCTCTTCCTAGGTGTCCAATAGGATTGCCCAACCTTTCAGCCAATCGGATGACCGGTCTCAAAACCCGCTTCCTGAGTGGCTGGGAGGAGGATCAGTGTAACAACAGCGAATATTGATTGACACCTGGGTGGGCTCAGAGCAGCCTCTCTGCAACCTGAGCCCACCCTATATTGAAGCCTATTAGTGCCTCTGACTCTAATTGGTGCTTAAAAAAATCAGCCCCTCCGCATTGGAATCCATGCGCCGGTGTCCTGAAAGGGGCCGTACGGATGGATAGGGGAGCGGTGATGTCCAAGGGGAGGCGGCGCGGTGCACCCTTAATGGACAGGCCGCCACTGCTAATAGCCTTGAAGAAAGGGGAGGCTTGTCCCCTAAATTGCATTGGCTGAATCTGTACATCTGTATTTTCAATAACAGATTGTAATCCTTCCATCAAGTGTGGCATCACTCCAGACACCAGGTGCTCCTTTCTCCGTATCCTCTTTAGTAAATCAAGGTCACATAATGGAAAATAGATCTGAAGAGCTGGAGAGATGAGATTACACAGACTGCTGAACTGCGAGTTCAGGACAGGCCTCTCTCTACACATGATAATCCCAAACATGCAGACCCTGAACATACTGTACTGAGATTTCTCGTATTAATATTCATCATTTAGTGTACTTACCTGAAACTACGACAGTCGAACCTATAAAAGCAAAAAAAGCTAAAGTCAGCAATACCGCTTTGTATCACGTTTGTAAGATCTCTTAATAAGTATCTAAACCCAAGAAAAAAGACATTTATTCAATGTGAAATTCAATGAAGCAACGCTAAAAAAAAAAGTAAAATATAAGATGGAAAATAAAAAGGATTGTGAATGAGATTGATTAATTAACCATTACAGATCTGCGCTATAGCCGAATGATGGCTACAGCGCAGACCTGCTTTGCCGGGACAACGTATATTGACGTCGTCCCGTGCCCGAGCGTCTATGAGACTCGCTGGATCACAGATCCAAGTAAGGGGTCGATCCCAAACCCTTACCACCTGAACAGCCATATCAGTGCCATCTTATCTGTGCCCATCAGTGCCACCTTATCTGTGCCCATCAGTGCCACCTTATTTGTGCCTATCAGTGCCCATCAGTGCAGCCTATCAGTGTCCACCAGTGCCGCCTCATCAGCGCATATCAATGAAGGAGAAAAATTACCTGTTTGGAAAATTTTATAAAAGATAGAATAAAATTAGGGCTGTTACTGATCTCCTTGCATTACAACTGTGCATTAGTCAGTGGTAAATGTGGTATACACTATATACAATCACCCGACACTAGTTAGTTTCCATAATCCATGACTTAACTTCACAGTTCACACAAATACGTTTTAAATTCAAACTGTAGATTTTTATTCTATCTTTTCATGTGACAACACTGAAGAAATGACACTTTGCTACAATGTAAAGTAGTGAGTGTACAGCTTGTATAACAGTGTAAATTTGCTGTCCCCTCAAAATAACTCAACACACAGCCATTAATGTCTAAACCGCTGGCAACAAAAGTGAGTACACCCCTAAGTGAAAATGTCCAAATTGGGCCCAAAGTATCAATATTTTGTGTGGCTGCCATTATTTTCCAGCACTGCCTTAACCCTCTTGGACATGGAGTTCACCAGAGCTTCACAGGTTGCCACTGGAGTCCTCTTCTACTCCTCCATGATGACATCACAGAGCTGGTGGATGTTAGAGACCTTGTGCTCCTCCACCTTCCATTTGAGGATGTCCCACAGATGCTCAATAGGGTTCAGGTCTGGAGACATGCTTGGCCAGTCCATCATCTTTACCCTCAGCTTCTTTAGCAAGGCAGTGGTCGTCTTGGAGGTGTGTTTGGGGTCGTTATCTTGTTGGAATACTGCCCTGTGGCCCAGTCTCTGAAGGGAGGGGATCATGTTCTGCTTCAGTATGTCACAGTACATGTTGGCATTTATGGTTCCCTCAATGAACTGTAGCTCCCCAATGCCAGCAGCATGCTGCCCCGACCATGACACTCCCACCACCATGCTTGACTGTAGGCAAGACACACTTGTCTTTGTACTCCTCACCTGGTTGCCGCCACACACGCTTGACACCATCTGAACCAAATAAGTTTATCTTGGTCTCAGACCACAGGACATGGTTCCAGTAATCCATGTCCTTAGTCTGCTTTTCTTTAGCAAACTGTTTGTGGGCTTTCTTGTGCATCATCTTTAGAAGAGGCTTCCTTCTGGGATGACAGCCATGCAGACCAATTTGATGCAGTGTACGGCATATGGTCTGAGAACTGACAGGCTGACCCCCACCCTTACAACCTCTGCAGAAATGCTGGCAGCACTCATACGTCTATTTCCCAAAGACAACCTCTGGATGTGATGCTGAGCATGTGCACCCAACGTCTTGGTCGACCATGGTGAGGCTTGTGCTGAGTGAAACCTGCCCTGTTAAACCGCTGTATGGTCTAGGCCACCGTGCTGCAGCTCAGTTTAATGATCTTGGCAAACGTCTTATAGCCTAGGTCATCTTTATGTAGAGCAACAATTCTTTTTTAAAGATCTTTAGAGAGTTCTTTGCCATGAGGTGCCATGTTGAACTTCCAGTGACCAGTATGAGAGAGTGAGAGCGATAACACCAAATTTAAAACACACCTGCTCCCCATTCACACCCGAGACCTTGTGACACAAACGAGTCACATGACACCCGGGATAGAAAATGGATAATTGGGCCCAATTTGGACATTTTCACTTAGGGGTGTACTCACTTTTGTTACCAGCGGTTTAGACATTAATGGCTGTGTGTTGGGTTATTTTGAGGGGACAGCAAATTTACACTGTTATACAAGCTGTACACTCACTACTTTATATTGTAGAAAAGTGTCATTTCTTCAGTGTTGTCACATGAAAAGACAGAGTAAAATATTTACAAAAATGTGAGGGGTGTACTCACTTTTGTGAGATACTGTATATACTAATAGGAAGGTCCATAACTACATGTGATGGGGCATCAAAGAAAAGTAATTATAGGGTCCTCGTCTCTTTAATATCCATCTTAAAGGCAATTAATCTGTGATACAGAATGATAACTTCCATAGCAATCATTTATAGGCATCCAAACTTTATATACATTGGTTTTGTCTAAATGTATTCACCAAATGCTATTGTTGCCTAAATAAACCATAGAGTAAAAAAGCTCTGGGCCCCATGGAAGTCACCTTTCTTTCTATGGCTATAACTACTGTACGTATGTCCAGGTCAAAGATCAACATTTGTATGTACTGTATGTATGCCCAGTTGAAATATTGAAGTATTAGTAATGCCGCGTACACACGTGCGGACTTTTGCCGGCGGACTTAGTCCAGCGGACAATCCCGCCGGACTTTCCAGCTGGGTCCGCTGGACTTTCCGAGCGTGTGGACTTGCCCACACACGCACGGACTTCTCCGGCGGATAATCCGCCGGCCAAAAGTCCGCGGGACTTTTGAAAATGAACGGACTTGCCCACACACGGAGCAGTCCGTTCATTTAGAACGTAACTTCAGGTTACGTAGCTAGCGTAGGCAGTAAATGCCGCCGCGCTAGCTCCGTGACCTGGCATGGATTTAAAGGGACTCCCCACGCCGAAAAAACGGCGTGGGGGTTCCCCCCAAATCCATGTCAGACCCTCATCCGAGCACGCAGCCTGGCAGGCCAGGAAAGGGGTGGGGACGAATGAGCGCCCCCCCCCTCCTGAGCCGTACCAGGCCGCGTGCCCTCAACATGGGGGGTGCCCTGGGGAAAGGGGGGCCGTGCGGCCCCCCCACCCCAAAGCACCTTGTCCCCATGTTGATGAGGACAAGGGCCTCTTCCCGACAACCCTGGCCGTTGGTTGTCGGGGTCTGCGGGCGGGGGCTTATCGAAATCTGAGAGCCCCCTTTTATAAGGGGGCCCTCAGATCCCGGCCCCCCACCCTATGTGAATGAGTATGGGGTACGATGTTCCCCTACCCATTCACCTAAGGTGTAATATGTAAAGTAAAAAAAACACCTTTTGAAAAAATAGTTTATTGCACTGCTCCGGGGGTCTTCTTCCGTCTTGGGGGTCTTCTCGCCGGACTCCCCCGCCATTTACCAAGCTCTTTTACCGAGCGGGGGAAGTCCGGCTACCTTCTTCGTAGTCGCCGCCGTCGTCTGGGGGTCTCGATCCGCCTTCGGGGGTCTTCCGGGGGTCTCTTCTGTTCTTGCGGCGGTCGTCGTCTTCAGCGCCGCCGGCGCCTTCTTCTTGTCCTTCTTCTTGTTCTTCTTCTTGTTCCGATGTTGACCCGATGCTCTCTCTGCCCGGAATGGCAGAGCCGCGCTGCGCTGGGACTTATATAGGGGCATGGGGACAGGGTCACATGTTCATGTCACATGGTGACCCCGCCCCCTTGCGATGTCACAGTCCCAGCATCCTCCGGGACTGTGACAACACAAGGGGGCGGGGTCACCATGTGACATGAGCATGTGACCCTGTCCCATGTCCCTATATAAGTCCCAGTGCAGCGCGGCTCTGCCATTCCGGGCAGAGAGAGCATCGGGTCAACATCGGAACAAGAAGAAGTACAAGAAGAAGGACAAGAAGAAGAAGAAGGCGCCGGCGGCGCGGAAGACGACGACCGCCGCAAGAACAGAAGAGACCCCCGGAAGACCCCCGAAGGCGGATCGAGACCCCCAGACGACGGCGGCGACGACGAAGAAGGTAGCCGGACTCCTCCGCTCGTGAAAGAGCTAGGTAAAAGAGCAGAAGAGAGCGGAGGAGTCCGGCGAGAAGACCCCCAAGACGGAAGAAGACCCCCGGAGCAGTGCAATAAAATATTTTTTCAAAAGTGTGTGTGGTGTTGTACTTTACATTTTACACCTTAGGTAAATGGGTAGGGGTACATCGTACCCCATACTCATTCACATAGGGTGGGGGGCCGGGATCTGGGGGCCCCCTTATAAAAGGGGGCTCCCAGATTCCGATAAGCCCTCCGCCCGCAGACCCCGACAACCAATGGCCAGGGTTGTCGGGAAGAGGCCCTTGTCCTCATCAACATGGGGACAAGGTGCTTTGGGGTGGGGGGGCCGCACGGCCCCCTTTCCCCAGGGCACCCCCCCATGTTGAGGGCACGCGGCCTGGTACGGCTCAGGAGGGGGGGGGCGCTCGTTCGTCCCCACCCCTTTCCTGGCCTGCCAGGCTGCGTGCTCGGATGAGGGTCTGACATGGATTTGGGGGGAACCCCCACGCCGTTTTTTCAGCGTGGGGAGTCCCTTTAAATCCATGCCAGGTCACGGAGCTAGCGCGGCGGCATGTACTGCCTACGCTAGCTACGTAACCTGAAGTCACGTGCTAAATGAACGGACTTGAACGGACTTGCCGATGAGCGGCAAGTCCGTTCATTTCAAAAGTCCCGCGGACTTGCCTACTAACGGCGGGATTGTCCGCCGGACTGCCAAGTCCAGCGGATAATTTTAAAACCAAACTTAAAACTTTGGCGCCAAAAAGTCCGCCGGACTTTGGCGCCAAAAAGTCCGCCGGCACCTACACACGAGGGGATTATCCGCTGGACTTCAGTCCAGAGGATAATCCCGCGGGATTGTCCCTTCGTGTGTACGTGGCCTAAGTCATAAAATGAGTACACAACTAATTCTTGTACTAAGAGCTCAACTTGTTTTTTTCATTTTGTATGAAGTGTTTTAGTTTTAGGACCCCTCTCAGATCTTTATTGCTGCATTTGTTCACCCTCTATATTGGAACTGCTCACCATTGTCACCAGGACTGCATGTGATATGAAATCTAAAATTTGAGTTGTCACTGGAACAGGAATAGAGAGGAAATCTACCAATGTGGACATTTTATTTGGTGACAAATGTCTGAGAAGGGATATCCCTTACTATATAGTAGACATGTGCAATTTGTTTAGTTACAAATTCGTTTTCCGTTAAAATTCGTTATATTTGTTCATTCGTACGAGTGTACAATGAACGAATGGTTTAAAATTCTAACGAAAAACAAACTATCGATAAGAACGAATATGAAAAACAACGAAAATACGAAATAATTAAATTAGAAACAACGAAACTACAAAGAATGAAAATCCGAAAAACAGAAACAACGAAAATACCGAACAAAGAGTCAAAATAACGAAAATCAAAATGAACGAAAAATCTAAATTACGAATATTCGGAAAAAAGAAAAACAAAACAACGAAAATACGAAATAACGAAAATTCTGCTGATCGAGAATTCGAAAGAACGAATGTTAGTTCTGATTCTGAAATATTCCATCCAGAGTCCAGATAGGGTGTGGTTGGGTCGGAGGCACTGTCTTTTGGTGGATTTTTGAGTTAAGTTCTGACTTGTGAGAGAGAAATTCTTTGTTTCTTAAACATATAAATAGCATTACACATTACATAAAATTATGAATTATGCTCCGATTACGAATCTACGAAAACAATGTTACGAAAGTACGAATAAACGAAAATTAGATTTACGGAAATACGAATCAACAAAAAAATAACTCTTCCGAAAATATGAATGCGTCCGAACATGAAATGTAATGAAAATACAAATTTCAAATCAACGAAATTTAGACTAACGGAAATACGAATCAACGAAAAAATAACTCTTACGAAAATAAGAACGAGTCCGAATTCGAACACCCGCAACTTACGAAATTACGGATCGTTACGAATCAACAGAAACGAACAGAAACGTAATGAAACTAAACAAATTTTTCTATTGTGCACATGTCTACTCTATAGATATCCACTCTTGCATCCTATCGTGTCTCAGGGAAGGTCATGAAGAAAATGGTGGGAAGACTAAGACAGAAAGCCCCGGAGCAAAGAACAGAAAGGAAATAGGCCGAGGGGCTACATGACGGTAGCTGGCCAGCACAGCATGGCCTCTTTAAAAGTTAGTTACCCTTTTAAGAAAAGGGGAGGGGCCGAGAACGGGCAGCGCGCCGAGGAGAATGTGTGAAAAGGGGGAAGTGACGTCAGTTCAGAGCGGCAGAGGAAGAGATTCCCACCCACCCTCCCATTTTGCTGATAGGTGAGGGAGGCAAGGTTTGGTTGTTCAATAAGGCAGTGTTGGGTCGCTGGAGGAGGAGAAGTTTGGGTACATGTATGGTACATGTTGTACCCATCCATGAGGATGGGAGGTTTTTGGGTACTTCCTAGGTTAACAGGGGTTAACCTGGAAGAGTAAAAAGTAGGTCACTGTGATGGTTGGGTACCGCCTCCGAGTCCGGGGTTGCCGACTGGAGCTATAAAGTTAAAAAGTTGTTTCACAGTGACCAGTGTATGTGGTTTTTTTCATGACCCACAAAATACATAAAAGTTTAATGGTTATTGATAGTTTTGTTATTTATTATATATTTTCAGAGTTTATTAATAAAATTAGGTGGTTAAGGCCATTTACTCCAAAAACCCGGTCAAGTCGTTCTTGAGGGAGTTGGAGGGGTGGTTTCAAGTAATGGGGGTAAACAGGACATTGGGGCTTAAGGCCTACAAATGTCATGGCCATGGACTTTGCACCATTAGCGTTTTTAGTCCAACTCAGCCAGATTGACCAGCATGTGATGTACAAACCTTGCATAAAAGTTATAAAAATGTGGTTAAAGAATTCCAGGTATGGATATTTTTACAGATGCATTGGTCTAGCTTGGACTATGGTATATCCATACCTGGAATTCTTCTTTCTAGGGTTTAGGAACGGAAAAGAAAAAGAAAATGCTTACAGATAAAGATATTCATCCAGTGTATCCAGTGTAAATTGTAGATTCTCGTGACCATTTTCTGCAATCTGTGTCTGCAAAGCAACATACAGTACAATTCATTTCTGGACAGTTTGAAGTTTCCTTACGTATGATAGCAATATGCTACATTGGCATTGTTGAGTTTTTATAGAGGTTGTTGACTCTCTGGCTTTTAAGATGATTGACCAGCTCCATTACTTACAGCCAACAATCCAGAACAAGTTCCTGAGAGACGTTCTCAGTCTATATGCTGCAAATTGCCAGCCAGTGACTTGCCAAGTACTGATGCAGAAGGACGGACATGACAGCTAAGCAAAAGGCAACTGTAGCATTGACTGAAATTCTTTAAAGACAATCTCACTTTTAGATCGCAACCCTCAACCTTCCCACAATAAAAATGTTATGATACTTAGATGACTAGTACTGAGCTCCCATAGATGGTCCATAGGCCGAAGTTTCTTGAGGGACACCAGTGTCCCATCCCCAATTGGCGATAGCTACCTACAGGAGCTTTTTGTCCCCTTTACTCCCACCCCTGTGGACTCACTCCCCACCCTTTTGCCTTTCTTACTTTCCTAGCCTGCTCTGTTCACCCCGTCTCGTCTTGCTCTGCCTTATATGTTTGTTGCTTGTTATACATTAGAACTGAACTGTAACTGACCTGTATATTCCATTGCCCCACACCCACGGAACATAACCCTCTCTAAAACCTTAGATACTGAAGACATGGGTTATAATTTAGTTCTTCTTTTTTGGTCTGCTCCAGTCCACCTGTTGATTGCAGTTGGTAATCTATGCTGCCTTCAAATTCCACCTTTAACTGCAACTGCTTCATTGTTTTAACCACTTCCCACCCGGCCACTGTATATATATGGCCGGGTGGGAGCCGTCTACTTCTGAATGGACGTTCCGGAACGTCCTTCAGAAGTAGAGGGATCGCGCGCGCGCGTTCCCGCGCAGCGGCGCGATCCCGATGCGGCAGTGTCACCCGGACATGGCGCATCTCGGATCGGCAGGAGGGCTCGGTGATTGGCCCTCCTGATCACATGACGGCCGTGACGAATCACAGCCGTCATGTGATGTAAACAAACAGCCGGTTGCTAGGCAATCGGCGCTCCTCTCCTCACACGAAAGTCGTCGGTGAGGAGAGGAGAGCGGATCGCTGCAGCCGGCTGGTGATCAGTGAGAGTATTAGCTGTTTTTTTTTACAGCTTTTACTCACTGATCACCTGTCTAGTGTCCCCACAGTAAAACACACATGTCCCCACAGTAAAACACACATGTCCCCAAAACACACATGTCCCCAAATAATAAAAACAAATGTCCCTCACATATGTCCCAGTAAAATAACATGTGCCAATGATTATCTGCACACATATGTCCGTGATCACCTGCACACCCCTTTTACATGATCATTTGCGTACATATGTCCGTGATCACGCGAACCAATTATTATACACTTAACAGAATTTTTTTTACAAAAAACATGTAGCAGAATACATTTTGGCTTAAATTTATGACAAAATTAGATTTTATTGGATTTCTTTTAAAAAAGAAAGGAGAAAATATTGTTTTTTTTCAAAATTTCCGCTATGTTTTCGCTTATATCGCAAAAAATAAAAAACGGAGTCGCGAATAAATACCACCAAACTAAAACTCTATTTGTGCGAACAAAATGATAAAAAATTCATTTGGTTACAGCATTGCATGACCGCGCAATTGTCACTGAAACTGCGAGAGCGCTGAAAGCTGAAAATTGGTCTGGGCAGGAAGGGTGTTTAAGTGCACAGTAAGCAAGTGGTTAAACATGCTTAAATGTTTCTCTTTTATCCTTATGAACCCATAATCGAGGTATATCCGTAGCTATTACTATCCCTGGTTTGCTTTTGACGCTTGGTTAAGGAGAGGTGACGCCATAGCTTTAATATATCTGGAAAGTCTGTTGACATACGGGCTACCGTAAGGTGGTCTGCGGAGGTGTCCTGGCTGAGGTGATATCTGGATGCATCAATTATACAGGCTTTAAAAAGCTTGCCCTCTGGTAAGCGTGACATCTATGTGGTGGGGGATCACGCGCTGATGGCGTTTGTGTCCCTATATATTCCATCCACTTTTTTCATATTTATGACTTCATTGGACTTTATATTCTTTTTATTTTTTCTCATATATATGTATTATGTTTTACATTTTAATATATGCATGAGGATAGTGGCTTAGATATAGTATCACAATTGTATCATTTAGCACGGCTTTTTTCTGTTATTTTATCAGGTTTTTGTGCATATCTCACAACTGTTGGAGCTGCTGCTAAGTAGGATTATTATTATAATTTGTTTTTTTAGTTTCAGAGCGGTGTTTCTGCATTTTTTCATGGGTTATACTTGTCTATTGACAAAGACCAAAAAAACAACCACCAATGGCTAATTTTGAGAATTTCTCAGCTACTCTGCTAGTTAATAAATTCAATAAACGATTAAAAATCCATCTGTCTTTATAATTTATTACATATAACAGACTTAAAAAAATATATACACAATATTAATGCTGTTCCAGTACATATGTATTTTCCATAAATCTACAAATCAGGTATCCTCTAATACATCCTTCCCCAACTTTTTAATTATGAAGGAACCCTTGGAATAACTTTCAAGGCTCAGGGAACCCCTGCTAATACGTACTTTATCTCCAGCTCACAGTACATTAGCGTAACAGACACTGGAAAGAATGTTCCTTACATTAGTGGTCACTGAGAAGAATGCTCCTTACATTGGTGATCAGTGGGAAGAATGTTCCTTACATTAGTGGTCAGTGGGAAGAATGTTCCTTACATTGGTGATCAGTGGGAAGAATGTTCCTTACATTGGTGATCAGTGGGAAGAATGTTCCTTACATTGGTGATCAGTGGGAAGAATGTTCCTTACATTGGTGATCAGTGGGAAGAATGTTCCTTACATTGGTGATCAGTGAGAAGAATGCTCCTTACATTGGTGATCAATTGGAAGAATGTTCCTTACATTGGTGGTCAGTGGGAAGAATTATCCTTACATTGGCGGTCAGTGGGAAGAATGTTCCTTACATTGGTGGTCAATTGGAAGAATGTTCCTTACATTGGTGGTTAATTGGCAGAATGTTCATTACATTGGAGGTCAGTGGGAAGAATTCTCCTTACATAAGTGGTAAGTGGGAAGAATGCCCCTTACATTGGCGGTCAGTGGGAAGAATGTTCCTTATATTGGTGGTCAATTGGAAGAATGATCATTACATTGGAGGTCAGTGGGAAGAATTCTCTTTACATTGGAGGTCAGTGGGAAAAATGCTCCTTACATTGGTAGTCAATGGTAAAAATGCTCCTTACATTGGTGATCATTTGGAAGAATGTTTCTTATACTGATTGTCAGTGGGAAGACCCCCCCCCCCCCCCTTTACAGATGGCTAAAATAATCATTGTTGTCAGTGGTTACTTATCTGAGCACCAGAAGTTCCTCAGTGTTCTAGGAACATCTAGCAACCTCTGGAGGAACTCTAAGGTTCTACAGAACCCTGGTCTAGTACAGTATATAACTCCCAACCATCAACCTTAGTTTGCCTATAACTACACACCATAGAACCTCCTGACATAGAATCACAGCCTTGTAATTGGATTTGTTCTTGATACAGCAGCTACTATATTGAGGGTGCTGTTCTCTGGGAAGGGTACAAATACCTACCCAGCAGACAGTGGTGGTGAAAGTGTAATACACTTTACTGTATACATAGACCATATAAACCACAGGTCTTCAAACTATGGCCCTCCAGTTGTTCAGGAACTACAATTCCCATCATGCCTAGTCATGTCTGTGAATGTCAGAGTTTTGCAATGCCTCATGGGATGTGTAGTTCTGCAACAGCTGGAGGGCCGTAGTTTGAGGATCCCTGATATAAACCATCAAGTTGGGGCAGCTCCTTCCTTCGTATTCCAATAGAGTTCACCTAATGCCTCGTACACACGTAGGGACTTTTGCCGGCGGACCTAGTCCAGCGGACAATCCCGCGGGACTTTCCAGCTAGGTCCGCTGGACTTTCCGAGGGTGTGGACTTGCCCACACACGCACGGACTTCTCCAGCGGATAATCCGCCGGCCAAAAGTCCGCGGGACTTTTGAAAATGAACGGACTTGCCCACACACGGAGCAGTCCGTTCATTTCGAACGTAACTTCAGGTTACGTAGCTAGCGTAGGCAGTAAATGCCGTCGCGCTAGCTCCGCAAGCTGGCATGGATTTAAAGGGAATCCCCACGCCGAAAAAACGGCGTGGGGGTTCCCCCCAAATTCATGTCAGACCCTCATCCGAGCACGCAGCCTGGCAGGCCAGTAAAGGGGTGGGGACGAACGAGCGCCCCCCCCCCCTCCTGAGCCGTACCAGGCCGCGTGCCCTCAACATGGGGGGTGCCCTGGGGAAAGGGGGGCCGTGCACCTTGTCCCCATGTTGATGAGGACAAGGGCCTCTTCCCGACAACCCTGGCCGTTGGTTGGAACATGGGGGACAGGGTCACATGTTCATGTCACATGGTGACCCCGCCCCCTTGCGATGTCACAGTCCCAGCATCCTCCGGGACTGTGACAACACAAGGGGGCGGGGTCACCATGTGACATGTGCATGTGACCCTGTCCCCCATGTCCCTATATAAGTCCGAGCGCAGAGCGGCACAGGCATTCCGGGCAGAGAGAGCGTCGGGTCAACATCGGAAGAAGAAGAAGAACAAGAAGGACAAGAAGAAGGACAAGAAGAAGAAGGCGCCGGCGGCGCGGAAGACGACGACCGCCGCAAGAACAGAAGAGACCCCCGGAAGACCCCCGAAGGCGGATTGAGACCCCCAGACGACGGCGGCGACGACGAAGAAGGTAGCCGGACTCCTCCCCTCGTGAAAGAGCTAGGTAAAAGAGCAGAAGAGAGCGGAGGAGTCCGGCGAGAAGACCCCCAAGACGGAAGAAGACCCCCGGAGCAGTGCAATAAACTATTTTTTCAAAAGTGTGGGTGTTTTTTTTTACTTTACATTTTACACCTTAGGTGAATGGGTAGGGGTACATCGTACCCCATACTCATTCACATAGGGTGGGGGGCCGGGATCTGGGGGCCCCCTTATTAAAGGGGGTTCCCAGATTCCGATAAGCCCCCGCCCGCAGACCCCGACAACCAACGGCCAGGGTTGTCGGGAAGAGGCCCTTGTCCTCATCAACATGGGGACAAGGTGCTTTGGGGTGGGGGGGGCCGCACGGCCCCCCTTTCCCCAGGGCACCCCCCATGTTGAGGGCACGCGGCCTGGTACGGCTCAGGAGGGGGGGGGGGGGCTCGTTCGTCCCCACCCCTTTCCTGGCCTGCCAGGCTGCGTGCTCGGATGAGGGTCTGACATGGATTTGGGGGGAACCCCCACGCCGTTTTTTTTTTCGGCGTGGGGAGTCCCTTTAAATCCATGCCAGGTCACGGAGCTAGCGCGGCGGCAGTAACTGCCTACGCTAGCTACGTAACCTGAAGTCACGTGCTAAATGAACGGACTTGCCGATGAGCGGCAAGTCCGTTCATTTCAAAAGTCCCGCGGACTTGCCCACTAACGGCGGGATTATCCGCTGGACTGCCAAGTCCAGCGGATAATTTGAAAACAAAACTTCAAACTTTAGTCCGCCGTACTTTGGCGCCAAAAAGTCCGCCGGCGCCCACACACGAGGGGATTATCCGCTGGACTTCAGTCCAGAGGATAATCCCGCGGGATTGTCCCTTCGTGTGTACGCGGCATAAGTATTATCTACCATATCACATTTCAGGATCTTTGCTACAAACGTGTACCTTGTTTGCTTGTTTGTTGTCGATATTTTGAAAAATACAATAAAGAATTTTATGAAAAAAATAAATGTTATCATACCTAATGGATGTGTAGATGCGTTTCTTTCTCTGTAGATTCGGACCTTGATCCTTACCTACCTCGTCTGATGTTCAGTTGAAAAGCTTAGCAAAACCCTCTTATCTGAAGAGTAAATCAGTAGATGACTACCCATAAGATGTATCTGTGAAAGGCGATGTTTACATCCAATGACTCTTACTCTTCCTGTCAAGTAATATCTATTTTTATATGTTTACCATTCTGGTGGCAGTTTTTTGCCATTTAAGGAGAAGTGATATTTTTTTTCAGAAAACCATCTCACAACTCATGAGCTGCTGAACATCAAGATGTGTCTATTACTCATAGATGCTTCTGATCAAACTACAGTGCCTTGCGAAAGTATTCGGCCCCCTTGAACTTTTCAACCTTTTGCCACATTTCAGGCTTCAAACATAAAGATATAAAAAATTTAAATTTTTTGCGAGGAATCACCAACAAGTGGGACACAATTGTGAAGTGGAACGAAATCTATTGGATTGTTGAAACTTTTTTAACTAATAAAAAAATTAAAAGTGGGGCGTGCAAAATTATTCGGCCCCCTTGCGTTAATACTTTGTAGAGCCACCTTTTGCTGCGATTACAGCTGCAAGTCGCTTGGGGTATGTCTCTATCAGTTTTGCACATCGAGAGACTGAAATTCTTGCCCATTCTTCCTTGCAAAACAGCTCGAGCTCAGTGAGGTTGGATGGAGAGCGTTTGTGAACAGCAGTTTTCAGCTCTTTCCACAGATTCTCGATTGGATTCAGGTCTGGACTTTGACTTGGCCATTCTAACACCTGGATACGTTTATTTGTGAACCATTCCTTTGTAGATTTTGCTGTATGTTTGGGATCATTGTCTTGTTGGAAAATAAATCTCCGTCCCACTTTCAGGTCTTCTGCAGACTCCAACAGGTTTTCATCCAGAATGGTCCTGTATTTGGCTGCATCCATCTTCCCCTCAATTTTAACCATCTTCCCTGTCCCTGCTGAAGAAAAGCAGGCCCAAACCATGATGCTGCCACCACCATGTTTGACAGTGGGGATGGTGTGTTGAGGGTGATGAGCTGTGTTGCTTTTACGCCAAACATATCGTTTTGCATTGTGGCCAAAAAGTTTGATTTTGGTTTCATCGGACCAGAGCACCTTCTTCCACATGTTTGGTGTGTCTCCCAGGTGGCTTGTGGCAAACTTTAGATGAGACTTTTTATGGATATCTTTGAGAAATGGCTTTCTTCTTGCCACTATTCCATAAAGGCCAGATTTGTGCAGTGTACGACTGATTGTTGTCCTATGGACAGACTCTCCCACCTCAGCTGTAGTTCTCTGCAGTTCATCCAGAGTGATCATGGGCCTCTTGGCTGCATCTCTGATCAGTCTTCTCCTTGTCTGAGCTGAAAGTTTAGTGGGACAGCCAGGTCTTGGTAGATTTGCAGTGATCTGATACTCCTTCCATTTCAAAATGATCGCTTGCACAGTGCTCCTTGGGATGTTTAAAGCTTGGGAAATCTTTTTGTATCCAAATCCGGCTTTAAACTTCTCCACAACAGTATTACGGACCTGCCTTGTGTGTTCCTTGGTCTTCATGATGCTCTCTGCGCTTTCAACAGAACCCTGAGACTATCACAGAGCAGGTGCATTTATACAGAGACTTGATTACACACAGGTGGATTCTATTTATCACCATCAGTCATTTAGGACAACATTGAATCATTCAGAGATCCTCGCTCAACTTCTGGAGTAAGTTTGCTGCACTGAAAGTAAAGGGGCCGAATAATTTTGCACGCACCACTTTTCAGTTTTTTATTTGCTTAAAACGTTTAAAATATCCAATAGATTTCGTTCCACTTCACAATTGTGTCCCACTTGTTGGTGATTCTTCACAAAAAATTACAATTTTATATCTTTATGTTTGAAGCCTGAAATGTGGCAAAAGGTTGAAAAGTTCAAGGGGGCCGAATACTTTCGCAAGGCACTGTATGTACGAAGATTATCTATAGCCTGGTACTGAATCTTTCAGGATCCCAGGGACCAGTTCATGGATTCTTAGGGGTTGATTTACTAAAGGCAAATAAACTGTTCACTTTGCAAGCGCAGCTTCTCCAGAGCTTAGTAAATGAGCAGAAGCTTTGCTGACTTTCATCATCCAATCATATGCAAGCAAAAATTCTTTGCAAAGAATACCCAATCACCTGCAAAGACAAAAAAAAAAAAAAAAAGTTTTACCTCTGTAGCGCCGACACTTGTCTAAAGTGTGCGCTATGTAAATTTAGTTTTCCAGAACTGTAACAGAGTTCTGGGGGTTAATTGTACAGGTCTTTTACTTTGGCATTAGTTTGACTGGGCTGTGCTGAAGTTTTGCCTGGTCATAGGTGCAATGAGGCACCTGTGACAGGCTGAGAACCAAGCCTGGTTGGACGTGTTAGGTACCAATCTTTCCCGGAGCCAATCGGTGGGCCCGTCTGGCCCCGCTGTGTAGTCTGGGAAGGGGTATTTAAGAGGCTGAAGTCACGTGCTCGGGGGTTCGGCTGCTGCTTTGATTCCTGGTTCCGGTCCGGGCCAGCCCTGCGAGGGGTCCCAGACCCAGGAGTTTCTCCCGTCCCCGCAAGCATGGTCACCCTGACCAGCCCCAGAGGCCCTCATGGTCTGGGGTGGGGATCCGTCCGTTCCCGAGCCTCAGAACTCGCTAGTTTGAGGCCCAGTAACTGAAGGAGGATTCCAAGGCGTCCCGGTGTGCTCTCGGTATTGGAGGGACACGGCAACTCATACAAGCGACCAGGGGAGGACTCTTCGGAGGAGGGCCAAGAAGCTGGCTGCTCGGTAAGAGCCTGGGAGCTGAGATTGTATGGACACTAGAGAATCCACACTTCTCACAGTATCGCCAAGAAGGCTGAGAGATCCAGGTACTGTGAGAAAGGTTCCTACTTGTCTTCAGTTACAATCTAGTCTGTGGCAGAGACTTTGCAAAGTTTCCTGATCACATGTTGGCTGCTAAATCTATGGTTAGAGGTTTATCCAGCAGTAAGGCGCCCAGTTGCGAGTGGCTACTCCCTGGGCTGACTAAGAGACATTTAGTGGATGTCAGCAGTTCAAAGTGCCTGAGTTTATCAGCCATGCCCTCTAGTCTCACCTGAGACTGTGTTATAGTTGGATGTTACCCCTGCAAAAATAAAAACCTTGAAAAGGACTTTTGTGTGTCAGCATTCGAAGTTACTGGGTACTAACCCTGGGAACCCCTAGACAACACCCGACGAGCTACGAGGAGGTAATTGATAAGCCCAGAAAATTCAAGGCCACCCCTAGGGATTATGGCCGCTACACCTAATTTGCTAAACTCAGAGACAACTACACTTGCAGGTAACTTGCCTTTATTAACCGCTTGCCAACCAGCCACCGCAGCTGTGCTGCGGCAGCATGGCTCGGCTGCGCGAATCGCCGGTGTTACATCGCTTCCTTTTTTTGGTCACTAGGGCGCGCGCGTGCTGCCTGCCCGCCGACCGAGCCAATGCGAGTGCCCGGCGGTCGCGATCACCGCCGGGCTCCCACGATCGCTCGGGGCACATCGAGAACCGGGATCTGTGTGTGTAAACACGCAGTTTCTGGTTCTCTGAGAAGAGAACAGATCGTCTGTTCATACATCGATCTGTCATCTCCCCTACACAGTCTCCTCCCCCCTCCAGTTAGAACACACACTAGGGAACACAATTAACCCCTTGATCTCCCCCTAGTTTTAACCCCTTCCCGGCCAGTGACATTTTTACAGTAATCAATGCATTTTTATATCACTGATTGCTGTATAAATGACAATGGTCCCAAAAATGTGTCAAAATTGTCCAACGTGTCCGCCATAATGTCGCAGTCTCGATAAAAAATGCAGAACGCATTACTAGTAAAAAAATTATTATTAATGAAAATGCCATAAATCTATCCCCTATTTTGCGCAAACCAATCAATATACGCTTATTGCATTTTTTTTAACCAAAAATATGTAGAAGAATACATCGGTGGGCACTAATGGGCATGGATGGGCAATGATAGGTGGCACTGGTGGACACTGATGAGTGGCACTGTTTTATCGGCCTAAACTAAGGAAAGAAAATGGGGGATATTTATTATAGCAAAAAGTAAAAAAAAATTAGTTTTTTTCAAAATTGTCACTCTTTTTTTGTTTATAGCGCAAAAAATAAAAACCCAGCGGTGCTTAAATACCACCAAAGGAAAGCTCTATTTGTGTGAAAACAAAAGAACAAAAAATTCATTTGGTTACAGTGTTGCATGACTGAGTAATTGTCATTCAAAGTGTGAGCACCGAAAGCTGAAAATTGGACTGGTTAGGAAGGGGGTTTAAGTGCCCAGTGGGTAAGTGGTTAATCATGATGATAATAATAATCTCTATTTGTGGTTTTGTATTAGATTTTCTTTGCTCAAAGAGCAATTCATAGCAAAGTACTCATAACAGTTTTTTTTTTTGTTCCAAAAATATTTTATTGAAGGTAATTAACAAGCATATACAATATCACATTCTCAAAGTCATGCAGGCCTAATGTGAACCTAAACAGCGATTTTTAGGACCCTACCACCGGTAGAGAAACAATAGCGATGACAGGAAACATATCAGTATAGAGCAGTGATTCTCAACCAGGATTCCTCCAAAGGTTGCTAGGGGTTCCTTCAGCATTGGGCAATTTCTGCCTCTCAGGTAAGTTCCCACTGACTCCATTGATCTTTTTAGCTATCCGTAAGGAGGTAATTCTTCCCAATGACAACAAGTGTTATGCCGCATACACACGATCGCACATTCCGACAACAAAATCCATGGGATTTTTTTCCGACATATGTTGGCTCAAACTTGTCTTGCATACACACGGTTACACAAAGTTGGTCGGAAATTCCGAACATCAAGAACGCGGTGACGTACAACACGTACGACGAGCCGACAAAAATGAAGTTCGATAGCCAGTGCTGCTCTTCTGCTTGATTCCGAGCATGCGTGGCACTTTGTACGTCGGAATTGTGTACACACGATCGGAATTTACACAAACTCATTTTGCTGTCGGAAAATTTGATATCCAGATCTCAAATTTTGTGTGTCGGAAATTCCGATGGAAAAAGTCAAATGGAGCCGACACACACTGTTTACTACATAGTTGCTGCTTTTATGAGAATAATATTTGTTTATTATTTTTATATATATATTTATTTGTGACCTCATCCTAAGAGAACTTAATCCAGGAGCGCGGAGTGGTAGACCAAAAGGGCGGCAATTTGTGTTCTATCCGTGTGGAGCCTACACACAGTTGGAATTTCCGATAACAAGCTCCGATCGCACATTTTTCATCGGAAAGTCCGACCGTGTGTATGGGGCATAAGGACCATTCTTTCCACTGACCATTACACTATTGTATCATGAGCAAGGGTGGACTGACAACTCACGGGGCCCCCGGACAATAGGAGATTATGGGGCCCCCAGGCAATCAGAGATTATGGGGCCACACAGTATACACACACAGTATACAATCACACAGTATACACATACATGTACACACAGTATACACAGACTTGTTTCTATTGGCTGAGAAGGTACTGGAGAGGTGGGGCAGCTATAATCTCTGGATTTTTAGACCAAAAGGATGTCGGTAAGGGACATTTCAGAAACAGATGTAAAAAAAAACACAAATTTTTACATACTGTCCCTGGTTTTACGGAGGCTGGCAACCCTGATGAGGCCCCATAGTGGCCCGGGGGCCCTCGGCAGTGCCCGAGTGGCCGAATGGTCAGTCCGCCCCTGATCATGAGTTGTAGATTTCTCATTTTTAGCAGGGGTTCCCCAAGAGTTGTAGATTTCTCATTTTTAGCAGGGGTTCCCCAAGAGTTGTAGATTTCTCATTTTTAGCAGGGGTTCCCCAAGAGTTGTAGATTTCTCATTTTTAGCAGGGGTTCCCCAAGAGTTGAAGATTTCTCATTTTAAGCAGGCGTTCCCCAACACCGGAGAACTATTTCAAGGGTTCCTCTGTGTTGAAAAGGTTGAGAAAGGCTGGTATAGAGGATTAGGTATGCATGGACGACGTACATATGATTACAACCCAATGACTAATTGCTCCTGATAAAATGGAGTATCTAGCGCCTCATTCCTGGAAGGTAGAGATCATGTGAAAAAACCTCGGAGGATTTTTAATTGAGAAAGAATGTCAACGGTAGGCTACTGGGCCAATGGCAAAGTTTCCTAAGATCAAGGCCTGGCTATCATGTGATTGAGACTATGTAAATAAAATAAAATAAAAAAAAAAAAAGGGGGAGGGGAGAGGAGACTCTATGATCGCAGACAAGGCTGAAAGCTCTCCTGCTAGGTAGGTAAGTATATATATCGGTTGTTGAATTCAGTTAAGCACGTCTTATAATGGTGTACTTTTCTTTATGTCCGAATAGATAATATCCTGTAGATGAAGAAAAAAAAAAAAAACGGTGAATTCTACATACAAAAAATATAAGATATACTTAAGTTTATCTTTGGATTCAATCAGAAATAGAGCTGGTTACACCTAAAGCAGGGGTTTGCTATGGACTTCCAGCTAAAATGTCCATTGTCAAAAGAATTTCATCTCTCTCTTTTTTTTTGAGACCATGACATTTTGTATCCATACTAATAAACTGTTTTAATTTTTATAAAGTGTTGTGTTACTTCATATCGTTTTTGTGTCAGGATTACTTAGTAGACATGAGCACAACAGAAAAATGTGTTTATTTTCATTTAGTTTCTTTAGTTTCCGTTGATTCGTAACGATTCGTAATTTCGTAAGTCGTCGGTGTTCGTATTCGTAACGATTTGTATTTTCGTAAGAGTTATTTTTTCGTTGATTCGTTTTTCCGTTAGTTTAATTTTCGTTTATTCGAAATTCGGACGCATTCGTATTTATTTGTACATTCGTAACATTCGTAATCGGAGCATTTACGGACACGGAAAATTACCAATTCAACAAAAAAAAAAAAAAAAAAAGTTACAAATGTACGATTTTTTTTCGTTCATTTTGATTTTCGTTTTCCTGTTTTCGTTTTTTTTTTTTTTCGGATTTTCTTCTTTCGCAGATTCGTTGTTTCTAATTAGTTTTTTTCGGATTTTCGTTGTTTTTCGGATTCATTCGATTCGAACGATTCGTTAAAATTTTTAGCGAATCGTTCATTCGTACGATAACAAATGAACGAATATAACGAAAAAAAAAACGAAAAATGAAAAAATACGAAACGAATTGCACATGTCTATTACTTAGCAGAAGAGGTAGAATAAACATTAGTTACTCACACTTCCACTGGTTGCAGCTGAGAAAGCTAAAAAGATCAGAGAAAAAGATACGTGAATAAAATGGCATTTTGAACTTGTACTCCTTGACACCCTAATTAAAAGATCAAAGATGTGGGCAGAGGTCAGCTCCAAATAAACTAAAATTATGATGGTACCAACATCCCTAAAGTTCATAAGAAAGATAGATTGGAGATATGGGAGTTTAAAAAGGTACCCCATATAAAGAATCATTCAAGTTTAATATAAAATGGTATAAATTATTTTAAGAAACCATATAAAAGTAAGGAATACAGTTTAAATCACAGTCATAGGTATACACACACTTCCCATTTCCGACAGTGAAATACTGTAATCACATACAAAGTAGTACGTCCAAATGTTTCAACACGTTTCGCCGATTTGGCTTCGTCAGGAAAGAGGACGTAAAGACTTAATTCATTTTATAAAATGAATTAAGTCTTTACGTCCTCTTTCCTGACGAAGCCAAATCGGCAAAACATGTTGAAACATTTGGACGTACTACTTTGTATGCGATTACAGTATTTCACTGTCGGAAATAGGAAGAGTGTGTATACCTATGACTGTGATTAAACTGTATTCCTTACTTTTATATGGTTTCTTAAAATAAATAATTTATACCATTTTATATTAAAGAGGAAGTAAACCCTGATGGGTTTACTTCCTCTTTGTTTCCCTGCAAAGGTAAAGCATAATGGACTACTATGCATCACATAGTAGCCCATTATGTGTCACTTACCTGACACAGGAGCCAGCAATGTCACTGCTGTCCCCTCTTCCACGAAGCGTCCATGTTCCTTCTGGGTATCGCTACTCCGGGGCTGTGATTGGCCGGAGCAGCGATGACATCACTCTGGCGCATGCGCGCGGGAGCGGTAAGTGACGGCATGTTTGCCTTCACTTGCGGCACGCCCAGTAGACACATGCGCGCCATAGACAGAGGTGCCCTTTTTTTGTAAAATATCTCCTTAACCGTGTAGGTTAAGGAGATATTTCTTGGACCTACAGGTAAGCCTTAATCTAGGCTTACCTGTAGGTCAAAGTGGTCTGTAAGGGTTAACAACCACTTTAAAATTGAATGATTCTTTATATGGGGTACCTTTAAAGTCCAATATCTCCAATCTACATTTCTTATCACCCTAATTAAAAGGTGAATTCCAGGCAGATATAAAAGACAAAAATCATTGTTTTTTAGTAATACATCATTAAAGTGGTTGTAAACCCTTACAAACCACTTTGACCTACAGGTAAGCCTAGATTAAGGCTTACCTGTAGGTCCAATAAATATCTCCTAAACCTACATGGTTTAGGAGATATTTAGAAAAGAAAAGGCACCGCATGCGCACTGAGCATGCCGAGATCACGGCGATATGCCACTCCCGTGCGCATGCGCAGGAGTGACGTCATCGCCGATCCAGCGAATGACAGCGCTGGAGCGGCGAGACCTGGAAGTCACTCCGGGTTTGATGGCGGCGCAGAAGATCGTGGATGAGGGAAGCTTCGGGGGCTTCGTTCTCAGGTAAGTCATTCATAATGAGCTAGTATGCTATGCATACTAGCTCATTATGCCTTTGCCTTGCAGGTTCCGTTTTTTTTAAAATAGGCTTTACTTCCTCTTTAAATGTATTTTATTTCAAGGAGTGTGACTTTGCATCGGCCTTTTGAAGTCTACGTACAGCAAAAGCCAATCAGATCTGCTGCAGTAAACGTGGATTGCTCATAGAAGGGTGACAAAGAGATGAGCTCATCAGTCTGCTGCTTCTCCTTTCACTGTCCAGTCGCAGGGTGGGTGTGGGGAGGACACCTGTAGGCGTTACTGAACTGCAGCAGAGAAAATTTAGGTCCACTCCTCTGCCAGACAGGACTGTGCTGTGTGGCAGAGCTGCGTAATTCCGCGTACACGCGGCTGGAATTTACGATGGTAAAAGTCCGATGGGAGCTTTTCATCGTATATTCCGACCAGGTGTATGCCAGGACTTTTTCTGTCGGCATTTCCGACGGACATGGATATAGAGCCTGTTCTAAATTTTTCCGTCGGAAAAAAAAAAAAAAAAAAGTTTTGTCCGATGCAAAGTCCGGCCGCGTGTACGTGGCATCAATCTCAGAATTGGATGGACAGAAATACAGAATTCTTTTGGCAGGCAAGAGAGGTATGTGTGTTTAGCTGTTTGCCTTGGGTGAGACTCCGGGGATGAGATTTCCAAAGATTAAACTTTTTCTATGAACATTTTGAGGAACAACCATCTCTAAACCAGAGCTTTCAACACTCACTATTACCCACATTTGATACTAGTCTAACATCCCTACTCTGATATTTAGACACAATCAGGGGCGGACTGACCATTCGGCCACTCGGGCACTTCCCGAGGGCCCCGGGCCACTAGGGGGCCCCATCAGGGTTGCCAGCCTCAGTAAAACCAGGGACAGTATGTAAAAATCTGTTTTTTTTTTTTTACATCTGTTTCTGAAATGTCCCTTACCGACATCCTTTTGGTCTAAAAATCCCGAGATTATAGATGCCCCGCCTCTCCAGTACCCGCTCAGCCAATAGAAACATGTCTGTGTATACTGTGTGTACATGTATGTGTATTCTGTGTGATTGTATACTGTGTGGCCCCATAATCTCCTATTGCCCCGGGGGCCCCATGAGCTGTCAGTCCGCCCCTGGACACAATTTTACATTTTTAGCCATGTATCTTGGACCTGACCCAGTCTTCATGGCACCATAGTAGTTGGATTATAAATATAGAACCAGGTGGTTTAATGAATTTACACAACTCCTGTCATGTTCTTCAACATCTGCCTCGACACATTACATGGTGGTTGAATTAAGGAGATTGGGTAATCCGCTCTTCTCAGGACCTCCTGCTCTCTAGATCCTTGTTATCCCCTCCCATGCTCACCTACAGGACTTCTCCAGAGCATCTCCCATCCTCTGGAACTCCCTGACCCAGTATGTCCAGTCAGCCTCTACCCTGTCCACCTTTAGGCGATCTTTGGACAGTCACATATTTAGGGAAGCCTACCCCAGTGGTTCTCAACCTCGGTCCTCAAGTACCCCCAACAGGCCATGTTTTGTGAATTTCTCTTAGATAAAATAGCTGTTTAAAATACCAAGCCATTGACTCTGATTTAAAGCACCTGTGCAAGATAAGGGAAAACCTGAAAACATGGCCTGTTGGGGGTACTTGAGGACGAGGTTGAGAACCACTGGCCTACCCCACTTCCACCTAAGTACTGTACTTAAGTCCTCGTCATCAGATTATCCCCTGCAGCCATTACCTTTTGTACCACCTCCCCCTCCCTTTAGATTGTAAGCTCCACGAGCAGGGCCCTCTTATTCCTCCTGTATTGAACTGTATTGTAATTGTACTGTCCCCCTTTTTATTGTAAAGCACTGTGCAAACTGTTGGCGCTTTATAAATCCTGTATAATATTAATAATAATAATGCATGTAGCTATATTCAATAGGGTATGCTTTTGACACTTGTTGGGTTGAGGAAGGCACTTGGATGAGTAGTGAGTCTTCTTTAGTATTACAGAACAGGTTCAGTTGCACGTGGCCATCTACTACTAACCAACACCAATCTATATTTCCACCCAGTAGCACAAGACTATAATTATTATTATTATACAGGATTTATATAGTGCCAACAGTTTGCGCAGCGCTCTACAACATGAGGGCAGACAGTACACTTACAATACAAATCAATACAGGAGGGATCAGAGGGCCCTGCTCGTTGGAGCTTACAATCTAGAAGGGAGGGTCAATTGGAACAAAAGGTAATACTGTGGGGGATGAGCTGATGAAGAAAATGAAAATACAGTTGTTAGGTGTGGGTAGGATATGCTTCTCTGAAGAGAAGGGTTTTCAGGGATCGTCTAAAAGCTAATAAAGTAGGAGATAGGTGGACAGATTGGGGTAAGGCATTCCATAGGATTGGAGAGGCTCTAGAAAAGTCCTGGAGGCGAGCATGGGAGGAGGTGATGAGGGAGCTAGAGAGCAGGAGGTCTTGAGAGGAACGAAGAGAAGGAGTAGGTTGGTATTTAGAGACTAGGCTAGGGATGTAGCTGGGGGCTAACGTGTGGATGGCTAGTAATGAAGCTAAACCATCTCTTCCATTATTTTGCTGTTTATGTAGAATCCATAGTAAGCTTTACAATGGCAGTTGGAGATATCTAGAAGGCACACATGAACAGTCCACACTCTGAGAGGTAAGCAAAGCCAGAATATTATTTCAAGAGACCCCTCACTGGTGGCCTCCTGCTGTCCTCCATTCCATAGAATGAGCCTTCTTAACACTCTTTAGCATACAACACTTACAGGCATCGGACATTCCTGGGTCACCCACCGCACACTGATCACCACAGGACACAGCAGTGACGTAGGGGTTGAAAGAAAGAACCACTTCGGTGGTTGATTCCAGCATTTCACAATCCCTGAAGCACCAAATGCTAAAGAGTCTAATGGAGGCCGCAGAGTTGGAATTGGGGGAAGGTCAGAGTTATCAATGTTTTTTCCTTTGCGAAAGCAACAGAGATTGACTTTTTAAGGGTATTTTTAGTTATTATTGTATTGTTTAGCTTAACCACTTGGGCTCCAGAAGATATTACCCCAGTCATGACCAGGCCATTTTTTTGCTATTCAGCACTGTGCTAAATTAACTGGTAATTGCGGGGTAATGCAACGATGTACTCAAATTAAATTTATATAATTTTTTTCAAACAAAAAAAGAGCTTTCTTTTGGTGGTGATCACCGAACATTTTGAAAAAAATAAATAAAAAATTTACTTTCTGCTATAAAACATATCCAATACCATAAAAAAGAAAATTGCATTTTTTCATAAATTTTGGCCAAAATTTATTCTTTTTATCTTCTATTCATCCTACTATAATTTAAATAGCTCTACCTGTGTGTTCTGTCTGTTTGTCTCCTTCATATCCTGTCTCAAGTTCAACATTTTGAGGAATTTCCACGTTTCTGCCATTACAAAAAAGAAATAAAATAGGACAATTATAGAAATCGTTATTAAAATATTTATCTCTATGATTATTTAACTGTACATTCATTCCGGGATCTTCTTGGGCGAGGAGACATGGTGACATAAAGACAGACATGATTAGATAAAGTATTGGTACCAGGGCTTTTTTTCTCAAATAGGTGCTGGAACTCAACCACGACCAGTGATGTAATTAACTAAATTAAAATAAAACAGTTACTTAACGCAGTTACTGTAGAGGGTAACGAGTAATCTAACTGATTACTTTTCCCCTCATGGTAACGCAGTTCCCATTACTTGGGCGGCGTTACCGCAATTACATCTACCGCCACTAGATGGCAGTAGTGCAATTCCGGTGTCCTGCTGAAAAAGTTCCCCCGCCGGATAAGAACCCCCTGTACTGCGCAGGCGCAGCGCTTGCGCAGTACGAAGGATTACGGAGCTTACGAAAATTACCAAACCTAAACAACTGTACACCGCGCAGGCGCAGTTAACATGTAATTGTACGAGGCAATGCCGCACACTCCCGAGGCTCGTGCTACTCTGCAAGGGGCGTCTATCGTGTAACTAAGGGGCAGGTCTAGTATTACTGTAACCAAGGGGCGCATTCATTATTATTGTTATATATCGAGCTTTGCCCATTAATTTAACATTCGCCCTCTTCTGTAGCCATCCGCCCCTTACACGATATAATAATAATAGACCCGCCCCTTGCTTACACGCTATAACAGAACTGCCCCTTGGTTAGAGTAATAATAGAGCAGCCCCTTGGTTGCACGATATATAACAATAATAATAAATGCGCCCCTTGGTTACAGTAATACTAGACCCGCCCCTTAGTTACACGTATAGAATATTAAAAAAAAGTCACAGTTAATTTGCTGCGTAACTAATTACTTTTCCAATGTAGTAACTAGTAACGAGTTACTAACGCAATTACTTTTTGGGAGAAGTAATTTGTAACTTAACTAATTACTTTTTTAAAGTAAGATGACCAACACTGACCACGACCCCCCTCAAAACCCCTCCCCCCACACACACCCTCCAAATCCCATTAAATAGTGGGTGTGGTCAAATTTCACAAACAGTAGGAGGGTCTTAGCCCGTGTTCACATCAGTGCAGTGCGAATTCCAGCTACATTTTCTCTGTGAAGAGAAAATGTAGCTGTTCAGCGGTGTCGCTCCGTTCTATGAGCGCATCAGCTGAGCAGGGAGAGGGGGAGAGGAGGGGGAGGTGTAGTGAAAACAAGAGATTCCTTGTTCAGAACGGAAGGCATCTGCGAATCAGATGCGTGCCCATAGAAGATAATGGGCTTAAATTCGCACCTGAGCCGGACCGCACTGCCCAAAAAACGCACACGTTTTTTCTGCAATGCGCAGTGTGAATGCACCGCAGATATGTGAACCAGCCTCATTAAAATTAAAGTGGGGTTGCGGTAAAAAAAACTGGATTTTACTCACCTCTAAATGCCTGTTGCTAGGGGGTCCCTCGAAGTCTGCCACCTTCATTGCCCGGGCAAAACGTCACTTCCCCCTCGGCGCCGCGCAGTCATCTGGGACCTGTCACGTGTCCCAGATGACTGAGCGTCAAATCACGGCGCACGGCGCCGCTCGCGCATGAAGCCACAGCCGGGTTCCCACATTAGGAATGTCGGCGCCGTGAGCGGCTCGGGGAACGAGGGGGGGGGTCCTCGTTCCCCTGCATCGCTGGACCCCGGGACAGGTAAGTGTCCGATTTTTAAAAGTCAGCAGCTGCAATATTTGTAGCTGCTGACTTTTAAAAAAAAAAATTAAAATTTTCCCCAGGACGGAGCTCCACTTTAATGTATTTTGAAATGTCCTGCGAATTGGATGCGGTGTAAGCCACATCTTATTCGCATAGGTGTGAACGGGGGCTTAAAGGGGCATTAAATACCAGGATTGCATTACATACAGAGTGCAGAGTTCAGGGGGGTTACACACAGAGTGCAGAGCTGTCACTTGTAAACACAGAAACCGGACTTCTGTGTTTACAAGTAATTGTGGTGAGCAGGCACCAAAGGGTCTGGGCCAGAGGTGGTGGAACTGAGTTCCACCAAGTTTCACCTGAAAAAAAAGCCCTGGTTGGTACACATCAAAATCACAGTCAGATAATCAGGCAGAGGTGTAACGAGACGCAGAAAGGACCAGGAGCTATAACCAACATAGACAGACATACACAAATGTTATGACACACAAGCACAACCTGACTATCTTCAGGCACCCTAAATCCTCATAGATCTTCTCTAAAAACGGGGCACCACAGGTATTGGATCATCTCCAAATCCTACAACAGCTGTATTTGACTGTTCTTATTATCTTACGTAATATTCTACTATCTCTACAAAATATGATATGAACTATAAAACAGCATAGACGGAGAGACAGACCCATGACCTTGTGTATGTACATTTTTATTATTCATTTAAACTTACCCTTGAATCTCAGACAATGCAGCATCTGGGGAAACATAAAAAAGGTACAATTAATACTAATAAAACAATAACTAAATATGCATTTGTGCAACCTTGCCCTTAGCTGACTGAAGTTAAATAACATCATAAATAATTGTTCTACCCTACAAATTTCAGTTAGAGATGAGAGAAGCAATTCTAATTCTTAGAGAGTTTCAAATTGACCTTAAAGTGGTGGGCCAGCGGAAAAAATAAATTATTAAAAGTCAGCAGCTACAAACACTGTAGCTGCTGACTTTTAATAAGCACTTACCATTCTAGGGTGCCCACGATGTCGGCTGCCCGAGGCCGACCCGTCCCTCGGCTCTCGGGTCCCGGCGCCGCCATTCAAAGTAAGGGAAACAGGCAGTGAAGCCTTGCAGATTCACCGCCCGTTTCCTACTGCGCATGCGCGAGTCGCGCGGCGCTTTGTGAATGGGGCGCTGTCAGGATTAGCGGCTAGGGAGACCAGACACTTACCTACACCAGGGAACTGAGACCAAACAAAGGATATATATATATTAAAGTGATATTTATTTATAGTGAAACACAGCAAACCATTAACACAGCACACAGTAAATGTGAACATAACCCCAAAAGACAAATAACAAAGGAACCTAACTACTAACTATATACAAAAAACATCTAAAGGACAAGAATAAGGGAATGCAAGGTTGCAAGGAAGGGGGATCTAAACAGGGTACTCGAACAGAAGCAAGGCAGCAAGGTACAGACTGGATCAAGCTAGGCACCGCAAGGAAGGGACCAGAATCGTGACGCGCCGGGGGAAGGGATGAGAAGCCTTAAGTAGCCCCCAGGCAGCTGAACATTAATTGGCCTGATTACACCAGCCTGCTGGTTCCTGGGTGAAACCTGCTGGTGGACACTGGAACTGCAGCAAACAGCCCAGAGCAGGATAGTGCCACCAGCAGGTGAACTTAATCCTAACAGGCGCACTGTGTTGTGGGACACACACAGTTCCCACAACACAGCGCGCACCATTCCCCAGAAGACAACGCTAGGAGCAGAAGACCAAAGATCACCGTGGAATAGGAAGAGGCAGATTAGGACGATCTGCCTATCAACAGCCATTTCTGGCAAGTGAAAAAAATTTATTATTTTATTTTTATTTTTTTAAGCCCTTTTATGCATTTTTTTTTTTTTTTTTTTTTTTTAGGGTGGACCTCCCCTTCAATTTGGAAGATTCTGAAAGCAAGCATTAGTAAAATAATGCTGCCAGCTCATTCTAAAAAGTTGGTCCCGGTTTCCGGTTCCTGGTGACCATTGCTTGGCTTCCTAACTGTCCTTATATGACCTTTCATCGTTCACCAGGCAAAATCTCTTAGGACATATCAAGTCAATTTTGAACAGAAATTTAGATAGCGGGCAAAGCACAGGTTCCATTTATACTCATTTCCAGCCTCTCTTAATCGTGGTACATGAGCCACTGGCAGTTGCCTTTCAGATGAGGTCTACCTCTACCTGCATTTTAATACATAACTGTTCATATGTACAGACAAAAAGATATAAAAATACAGATAAAACACACGTTTGTAACAATAAAAGTAATATAACTTATCTTCCATTACCTCTTTCAGTCCTTTTATTGATGAAGGGAGAAGCTATTTTGTGTCTGTAGAGGAAAAGGAAGACGCCAACGGTGCCAACTAGAGCTAAAAGCAACAAAGGGACCAAAAGATAAAGGGAACTCCAATCTTTACTATTTGGCACTATTTGTGATGTTGGTTTCTCTGTATATGATAAAAGAGAAATAATAATCCATTATGCTTTATTAGACATTTACAAGTGGCTGTTCTTACGGTTGATGAATTCAGACATAGTGGAGCTTTTGCAGACACTTATTTTCAACCTCTTCGAGAAATACATGGCTTGACTCGAAATACACAGTTGCACACTGTGGTAGATCTCAGTCATATTGGGTGATGATCCCATATCCACCTGCACATACCAACACAAGGGCAAGACATGGGATGTAGTAACTGACCAAGTTGGAAACCCTTGTCTGGGTACTTTCTCAGAGACAAGCAAGCACTGAGGACATCTACATGTGGTCCTTGTCCCTTTGAAATAGATGTGAACAAGAATGGTCAAACAACCTGAAATTTCATGTCTTTAGGGGGGCCACACTAGACCTCATTATATGGTTATTAACTACTTCCCACCCAGCCACTGTATATATACGGCCGGATGGGAGCCGCCTACTTCTGATCGGACGTTCCTGAACGTCCATCAGAAGTAGGAGGATCGCGCGCGCACGTGCACGCACAGCGGCGCGATCCCGATGCGCTTGTGTCACCTGGACACGGCGCATCTCGGATCGGCAGGAGGGCTCTGTGATTGGCCCTCCTGATCACATGACGGCCGTGTCCAATCACAGCCGTCATGTGATGTAAGCAAACAGCCGGTTGCTAGGCAATCGGCTCTCCTCTCCTCACACGGAAGTCGTCGCTGAGGAGAGGAGAGCTGATCGCTGCAGCCGGCTGGTGATCAGTGAGTATTAGCTGTTTTTTTACTCACTGATCACCAGTCTAGTGTCACCAACACAGTAAAACACACACATGTCCCCAAATAATAAAAACACATGTCCCCAAATAATAAAAACACATGTCCCCCACATATGTCCCAGTAAAATAACATGTGCCAATGATTATCTGCACACATATGTCCGTGATCACCTGCACACATCTGTACATGATCATTTGCGTACATATGTCCGTGATCACGCAAACCAATTATTATACACTTAACGGATTTTTTTTTTTTACTAAAAACATGTAGCAGAATACATTTTGGCTTAAATTTGACAAAATTTGATTTGATTGGATTTCGTTTAAAAAAGAAAGGAGAAAATATTGTTTTTTTTCAAAATTTCCGCTATTTTCCCGCTTATATCGCAAAAAATAAAAAACGGATTTGTGAATAAATACCACCAAACTAAAGCTCTATTTGTGCGAACAAAATGATAAAAATTTCATTTGGGTACAGCATTGCATGACCGCGCAATTGTCATTGAAAGTGCGAGAGAGCGCTGAAAGCTGAAAATTGGTCTGGGAAGGAAGGGGGCGAAAGTGCCCTGTATTGTAGTGGTTAAAATGCGACCCAGGTTGGGTGGAAAAAGACAAAATGGAGAGGACACTAGAAGAAAGAACAGAAATGAGAAGAGTGATTTTGCTACAATTTCCATCAAATTACCCTTGAATTTCACTATGAGGACTGTCTGTATTCCAGAAGGGAAATTTTCTGTACCAGTTGCAAGTGTTTCTGCGACAAGATGGGGGAGTAAATCTCCCCAGTGGAGGAAACAGCAATAATATTTACCCTTTTATTCATTATGGCACGCTATATGAAAATACTCCAAAAAGACTTGCAAACATTACAGAAAACAGGTGAATTCAGCAATAAACTGAAATAAAGTGGCACATAGTGATTTATAAAATTGTTGTGAATACAGACAATAATTGAAAAGAAATGGCCTATCCATCAGGTTTACCTTTTTAAATGGGCACCCAAGTGATCTGGGGTGTTATAAGTTCAAGATGATGGACACTAAAGTTTCCATTAAAATTCTTTAAACTATTATGCTGTTTTAGTAACTATACAATTTTGTTTTCCACCTGTTACTGAAAATAGACATGTGCACAATAGAAAAATTTGTTTAGTTTCGTTTTGTTTCTGTTAGTTTCCGTTGATTCGTAACGATTCGTAAATTCGTAAGTCGTTGGTGTTCGTATTCGTAACGATTCGCATTTTCGTAAGAGTTATTTTTTCGTTGATTAATTTTTCCGTTAGTTTAATTTTCGTTTATTCGAACGCATTCATATTTTCGTAGATTTAGTTACATTCGTACTTTCGTTAGATTGATTTATTCGTACTTTCGTAACATTGTTTTCGTAGATTCGTAATTGGAGCATAATTCATAATTTTATGTAATGTGTATGCTATTACATTGTAAGAGACACGGAAAATTACGAATCGAAAAAAAAAGTTACGAATGTACGAATTTTTCGTTCAATCCATTCGAAGCACGTTAAGCAGCGCCATTGTAAGGGACACGGAAAATTACGAATCAAAAAAAAAAAAAAAAAAAGTTACGAATGTACGAATTGTTTCGGTTCAATCTATTCGAAGCACGTTAAGCAGCGCCATTGTAAGGCACACGGAAAATTACCAATTCAACAAAAAAAAAAGTTACGAATGTACGAATTTTTTCGTTCATTTTGATTTTCGTTGTTCCTGTTTTCGTTTTTTCGGATTTTCTTCTTTCGTAGTTTCGTTGTTTCTAATTTGGTTATTTCGGATTTTCATTGTTTTTCATATTCGTTCGATTCGATAATTCGTTCAAATTTTTAGCGAATCATTCGTTCATTCGTACGAAAACAAATGAACGAATATGACGAATTTTAACGGAAAACGAAAAAAAAACTAAACGAATTGCACATGTCTAACTGAAATTTTTTAAAAAAATGTATGCTTTGTTGCATTTTCAGGGTAATATTTTAAAGGGTCATATTAAAAGGTGCTCAGGCTAGTGGCTGGCTATACAAAAAGGCTCGGACACACGGTCGGACATTCCAACTAATTTTCCGACAGATTTTGTCTGAAACTGGTGTTGCACACACACGGTCGGACAAAGTTGTTGGAAAATCCAATCATTCCGCACAAGGCGACGTACAACACGTACAACGGGACTATGTAGAGGCCAGTAGCCAATAGCTTTTGTCTACAAATTTCTTCTGAGCATGCGTGGCACTTTGTCGGACTAGGCTACACACGATCGTAATTGACGCAATCAGACCATGTTGTCGGAAAATTTGAGATCCAGCTCTCACACTTTGTGCGTCGGAAATTCCGACGGAAAAAGTCCGATGGAGCCCACACACGGTCGGATTTTCCGACAACATGATCCGATCGAACATTTTCCGTTGGAAAATCCGACCGTGTGTACGGGGCATTAGAGTTGGGCGAATGGTTCGGCTCGAGCATGAGTTTGGGCCGAACATTGGCTGTACGTCCCATTCGGGCAACGGCCTGCCGAACACCCTGCAATGCACTGCACACTGCTCAGTGCATTCTGCGACCTAAATGGGCAAGGCTTTGCCCAATCAGGATGCAGTAAAATCTGGTTGTTAAGGAACGGGGCCAGGAAGCCCGCCACGGCATCGTTGACAACTGATGAGTCATCACCTGTCAATAGGCTTCCCTGCTGACAGCTGAATAAAAAAAAAACATTTGCCGGTAAAAAAAAATAGTAAAAAAAAGTGGGTGACCCATTGGGTCTGGTATGGATTTTAAGGGAAACCCCTAAATTTTTTTAATAAAATGGCATGAGGTTCCCCCGGAAATCCATACCAGACCCTTATCCGAGCATGAAGCCTGACAGGTCACGAAAGGGGGGGAAGGAGCGAGCGCCCCACCCCCCCCTGAACCATACCAGGCCACATACCATCAACATGGGGCTCAGCCCCCTCGCCCCAAAGCATCTTGGCCCATGTTGTTGAAGACAAGGGTCTCTTACCAACAACCCTGGGCTGTGGTTGTTGGGGTCTGTGGGCAGGGGACTTATTGGAATCTGGAAGCCCCCTTAAAGAAGGGGTCCTTAGATCCCGCCTCCCCCTATGTGAATGAGCATGCACCAGTCTGTGACCTTACAAAGGGGGCAGTGCCATCAGGTGACGTTGCCAGGTGGCCCCGCCCTTACCTCTATAGAACTGTCAAACAGCAGAATAGTATTAATACTACTGTTCTAGTCATCGATTCTAGGTAAAGTAAAGCAGAATTGGCCAATTGAATATTTCCACCAGCTGCCTTGTGTCAGGGCTGGGCCCAGCCCTTCCTTCTCTGAGCTGGCCGCTCACCTGTCGGCTAATTGCCAGCTCCTATCTCTCCACAGTTACTCACCTGTTGATGATATCCTGCTCGTCAGTCCTGCCTACTTAAGCCATCCAGCCTAAAGGATCTCTGCCTTTGCCTTGGTCAACATCACAGAAACTATCTCCTGCATTCCTGTTTAAAGACTTGCTTTGCTGACATCCCTTCTGGCTCCAGATCCTGCTTGCTGTTCCACTACATTGATCCCTGACTTTTGGCTTGGCTGACTATCCGTTCCGGTTACTGAACTTTGGCTATGTTTTGACAACGTTTGTTCTTTTTACTTTTATTATAAACAAGTGTGATTGAACTGTACTTCTGTCTCGGTCTGATTTCAGGGTTTCTGACACCTCGGAGTAGCTTGTGTGTTTATGGCCTCCTAGTTGGTTAATGTGATGCTAAGGCTAGACAGTTGACCAAAGAGTGGGGGAGGGGATCAAGGCATTTGACCTAGGGTCTGATTTCATGGTTTCTGACACCTTGGAGTAGCTTGTGTGTCTATGGCCTCCTAGTTGGTTAATGTGATACTAAGGCTAGACAGTTGACCAAAGAGTGGGGGAGGGGACCAAGGCATTTGACCTAGGGGCAGAATGCATAAATCCAGCCCTATTAGTATATGTAGATTGTAGCATACATTTCTGTTATTACATATGCAATTAGTCACTCATATAGGTCCTATAAATAATTATGAATTGTGGAGTACATACCGAGTACAAGAACGCTCAGAACTTCACTCCTCCTCTTTACTTTGTTGGTTGATATTTTGACCTCACAAGAATAATTCCCAGAGTCCCCCAGAGCGGACTGGACTCCATATTGATCAGATCTGCTGAAGTTTTGCACAATGTGGTCATCTCTGTAGAAAGCAAACTGCGGTTCTGTCATGTGTTTAAGTAGACTAACGGTTGAGTTACATATCAGGGTCATGTTGTCACCTTCTATGACCGGAGAGGAAGTGATGTTTATTTGTGGAGTTGAAAAAAGCCCTAAAAATGATAAAACAATTAGACATGTGCACAACAAAAAAAAATAGTTTATTTTCGTTTCGTTTTTTTCGTTTCCGTTGATTCGTAACGATTCGTACATTCGTAAGTCGTCGTTGTTCGTATTCGTAACGATTCGTACATTCGTAAGTCGTCGTTGTTCGTATTCGTAACGATTTGTACATTTGTAAGAGTTATTTTTCGTTGATTCGTTTTTTCGTTAGTTTAATTTTCGTTCATTTGTTTATTCGAAATTCGGACGCATTCGTAGTTATTCATACATTCGTAACATTCGTAGATTCGTAATCGGAGCATAATTCATAATTTTATGTAATGTGTATGCTATTATTACATTTTAATAATTTCCGAATCGAAAAAAAAAAAGTTATGAATCGAAAAAAAAGTTACGAATGTACACATTTTTTTGTTCAATCCATTCGAAGCATGTTAAGCAGAACCATTGTAAGGGACACGGAAAATTACCAATTCAACAAAAAAAAAAAGTTACGAATGTACGAATTTTTTCGTTCATTTTCGTTGTTCCTTTTTCCGTTTTTTAGATTTTCGTTGTTTGGTTTTTCGGATTTTCGTTGCTTTTCGGATTCGTACGATTCGAAGGATTCGTTATTCGGATTCATTCGATTCGAACGATTCGTTCATTCGTACGAAAACGAACGAACGAAAAAAAACGAAAAACGAAAAAAAACGAAACGAATTGCACATGTCTATAAAACATCATATAAATCAATCAACACTATGGTCACCCAATAAACATACAGTCCATATAGACATTGTGCCAAGAATATCTTTTGTAACCAGGCTGAATATTTTGGTAACTCACTCTGAATTAGTAGATATATTTCTTCACTCTTCTTTGCTACATTGTAATCAGAGGTTCTCGCTTCGCAACAATATTTCCCAGAATCCTCCAACTTAAGGGACCGGACGCCATATTGATTAGATAAACGGAATTCCTGAACATTCTGTCCATCTTTGTAGAAAGCAAAGTGCAGTTCTGTCCTCGGTGTGAGCGGACCAACGCTTGTATCACATGTCAGAGTCACATGATCACCTTCTAATACTGGATAGGAGGACGATTTTAGTTTTGGAGGAGAGAAAAGCTCTAGAAGAAAAAACACCAATATAAACAACACCACCACCAAGTATTATTTCATTTCTGAAACCTGAATTTTTGATGGTGGAAAAGATTTACCTTGGACAGTAATAACATTTTCATCGAAAAATATTTGATCGTATAAATAAAATATTTTTTTTTCACATTTATATGTACCGGTTGCATCCACAGTCACTCTACTGAGGTAGAAATCAGAGTTTTGGTCCGATGTTTGTATGACCTTTCCACCTTTGTAGAATGTTATCTCTTTAACAGCATAATTATAGTTAGGAAAACTATGACATCTTAGATGTAATGTTTCTCCTTCATAAACAGAAGTAGGACCTTGCAAGATGACCCAATCTGGAAAAAAATACGTATTCATTTATTTGATAGCTTGCTTCAGACATTAAAGAGCATTTACAGGAAACATTATTTGAACATGCATTTCAAAATTCTATTATAAGCAGCAGGGAAACCCTCATTTCATTGGTCATTACATCACTTGGAGGAATAAAGTCTCTTTGATTAGTAAAGTTGCAGCAATGCCAGATTTCCTCAGCAGATGGCACTGCAGGTGGAGCCTGCAATTACAGCTTCTGATATTGGTAAAACATAGAAGTTGGGGTGGGCTTACCCCTATTATACTGTATTAACCGCTTCACCCGCGGAAGATTTCACTCCCTTCCTGACCAGAGCAATTTTTGCGATTCAGCACTGCGTCGCTTTAACTGACAATTGCGCGGTCGTGCGACGTTGTACCCAGACAAAATTGACGTCCTTCTTTTCCCACAAATTGAGCTTTCCTTTGATGGTATTTGATCACCTCTGCGGTTTTTATTTTTTGCGATATAAACAAAAAAAAAAGCAACAATTTTGAAAAAAAAAAACACATTTTTTACGTTTTGCTATAATAAATACCCCCCCCCCCCCCCAAAAAAAAAAATATATATTATTATAATATATAAATATTATTATTATTATAATATATAAATATTATTATATATATATATATATATATTTTTTAATATTAATATATATATATATATATTTTTTTATATTAATATATATATATATATATATATATATTTTAATATATATTTTAATATTAATATATATATATATATATATATATATATATATATATATATATATATATATATATATATATATTTTAATATATATTTTTAATATTAATATATATATATATATATATATATATATATATATATTTTAATTAATTAAATTTTTTTTTTAATATTAATATATATATATATATATTTTAATATTAATATATATATATATATATATATATATATATATATATATATATATATATATATATATATATATATATATATATATATATATATATATATATATATATATATATAATGTTTCCTCAGTTTAGACCGACATGTATTCTTCTACAAATTTTGATTGGTTAGCGCAAAAGTTATAGCGTCTACAAAATAGGGGATAGTTTTATGGCATTTTTATTTAGAATTTTTTTTTATTAGTAGTGTAGTAATATTAGTGATTTTTCTTAGTAATTGCGGCGATCTGCGACACATCGAACACTTTTGACACTATTTTGGGACCATTGTCATTTATACAGCAATCAGTGCTATAGAAATGCACTGAGTACTGTGTAAATGACACTGGCAGAGAAGGGGTTAACCAATAGGGAGCGATGAAGGGGCTAAGTGTGTCCTAGGGAGTGAACCTAACTGTGGGGGGTGGGCTACTAGTCACATGATAGCTATCACTGCTCTCGATGACAGAGAGCAGTGATCTCTGTCATGACACAAGCCAGAACGGGGAAATGGCTTGTTTACATAAGCACTTGCACGCCCGCCGGGAGCTCCGTGACTGTGGGTCCCGCAAACTCGATGTCTGCTTGGAAACCCGCGATCGCCTCATGGTGAGGAAGAACGAGGAGATGCTAATGTAAACAAGCATCTCCCCATTCTGCCTAGTGACACTGTCACTGACCAGCTCTCCCTGTGGTCGGGAGCAGAGATCAGTGACGTGTCACACACAGCCCATCCCCCCCACAGTTAGAAACACTCCCCAGGACACACTTAACCCCTACAGCGCCCACCTAGTGGTTAACCCCTTCACTGTCAGTGACATTTTTACAGTAATCAATTGCATTTTTTTTTTAGCATTGATCGCTGTATTAATGCCAATGGTCCCAAAAATGTGTCAAAATTGTCCGATGTGTCCGCTATAATGTCACAGTCACGATAAAAATCGCTGATCGCCGCCATTACTAATAAAAAAAATGATCAATAAAAAAGCCCCTAAAACTATCCCCTATTTTATAAACGCTATAACTTTTGCGCAAACCAAATCAATAAACGCTTATTGCGATTTTTTGCTACCAAAAATATGTAGAAGAATACGTATCGGCCTAAACTGAGGAAAAAAAATATGTTTTATATATTTTTGGGGGATATTTAGTATAGCAAAAAGTTAAAAATAATAATACGTTTTTTTTCAAAATTGTCGCTTTTTTTTGTTTATAGTGCAAAAAATAAAAACCGCAGAGGTGATCAAATACCACCAAAAGAAAGCTCTATTTGTGGGGGAAAAGAGAACGTCAATTTTGTTTTGGTACATCGCCGCACGACTGCGCAATTGTCAGTTAAAACGACGCAGTGCCGAATCCCGAATAATGGCCTGGTCATTCAGCAGCCAAATCTTCTGGGGCTGCAGTGGTTAAGGGAGTCCAAATCATTTGGAATTTCATTTTCCAGATATCACCTTTTAAACTCGGCCTAATTTTAACATTTTATTTTATGAATGTTTTCTCTGATATATATTTGCACGTACTCAGTCTGTTGAACTCACCCTTACTGACATGTAGGCTGACCGGGTCACTAGGTGCACTGCCACTGATTTGGCACTGGTATCTCCCACTGTGGTGTGGTTGGGCAGGACCAATGTAAATGCTCGGATTTCATGTATTCAGTTGTCTATTGTCTTTATACCAAGTGTATTGTTCAGTGATTGGAACAGATGATCTCACATTACACCGGACAGTGATTTTATCATATTGGAATATCTTACTCCAGTTTGGGGTGAAGGTCACAAATGGTTGATGTATTGCTCCTGATAAACAGATACCTGGTAGAATGGAATAACAGACTTTTTATACATGTTGAAAAAGCAACTATTTTTTTTTTAACATTTCTGTTATACTGTATAGCCCCTACAGCCTGTCCTGGATCTAAACTCTAAGCTCTGTAAAAATAACTTTTATTATGTCTTCATCTAGACATATAAACCTGTTCTTCGTCAAGATAGAGTGACACTTATGCCCCATACACACGATCGGAAATTCGGCCAGCAAAAGACCGATGAGAGCTTTTGGTCGGAAAATGTGACCGTGTGTATCCTCCATCTGACTTTTGCTGGCCGAATTCCAGGCAGCAAAAGATTGAGAGCATGTTCTCAATTTCTCAGTCGGAAAAAGTTCTGATCGGCAATTCCGAGGAGCAAAATTCCTACGCATGCTCGGAAACAATTTTATGCATGCTCGGAAGCATTGGACTTCATTTTCTCAGCTCGTCGTAGTGTTGTACATCACCGCGTTCTTGATGGTGGAAAGTTCAGCGAACTTGTGTGACCGTGTGTATGCAAGCCAAGCTTGAGCGGAATTCCGTCGGAAAAACTATGCAAGATTTTTCTGACGTGATCCAGGCCTTAACCCTTGTCTGGTACCGGATGCTTTATTCAAAATATTTCTTCTCTCTTCCTGTCTATGTGATGTTAATTTCACCATACAAGAAGTGAGGAAAAATCTACACAGACAGAAATAACATTTTTAGTACAGCAGGTGAAAGTTTGAACCCTTATGCCACGTACACACGATCGGAATTCTCGTCGGAAAAAACTCTGACGTTTTTTCCGACGGAATTCCGCTCAAGCTGTGTTGCCTACTCACGGTCACACCAAATTCCGACGGTCAATAACACAGCGGCATAAAACACATTCGACAGCACTATAAAAAGGGAAGTTTAATGCTTCCGAGCATGCGTCGAATTGTTTCCGAGCATGCGTCGGAATTTTGCGTGTCGGAATTGCATACACACGATCGGAAAATCCAAAAGAAAGGTTTTCCGTCGGAAAAATTGAGAACAATTCAAAGTCCGTCGGAAATTCAGACATTAAAAGACCGTTGGGCATGACCGTTTTTTCATCGAAAAATCTGATGAAAAGCTCCCATCGGACTGTTTCCATCGGAAATTCCGACCGTGTGTACGCCGCATTAGACATATCCCGATGATATATTGTGAAATGTTGTAAGATCCAATACGTTTAACAAATATGTTACAATGTTTCTCAGCACATACCTAAGCAATCTCATTTACTTAAGCCTCGTACACATGATCGGATTTTTCACCAACAAAACCGTGGACTTTTGTCCGAAGGGCATTGGCCCAAACCTGTCTTGCATACACACGGACACAGCGCTAAAGAGCTGAAAAACCACATAGTACGTCACTACGGTCGACCAACAATCCCGGATGTAGTGACGCAATACGTGGTTTTTCAGCTCTTTAGCACCACCCTTTGGGCTCCTTCTGCTCATTTCATGTTAGTAGAAGTTTGGTGAGTGTTGATTCTCGCTTTTCTTTGTGCGCTTTTCAGTTTGCGCTTTTAATTTTGCACTTTTCAGTTAATTTCTGAACGGCCGTTCGTCAACCAGACATGTTGCGGAATCGGAGGAGATAACGTGTTATTTTTTATTGGCCTTGGAGTTATTGCTTTGACATAATTTTTTTGGTTGAATAATGATTTGATTTGGTATATTTTCTATATTTTTGGATGCATAGAATGGACTTTTTGGTTAAGTTTTATTGGCAGATAGCATGTCTAATTTTATTTGTTTTCTTTTTTTAATGCACAATAAAAAAATTGTGTAGAATGATACTTGGCTATGTGTTTTACTTCAAATGACAGTTTGGGAGTCGGCAGTTACATTTAAAAAAATACAATGTAAAATTGACAAGAGACACCAACATAGTTGTATCTTTGATCTTAAAAACTACAGGATAATGGTGTTGTGGTAACTTGCCCAAATAAAAATTAAAAAAACATAATATTATTCTTGATATCACTAGAAAAAAAAGCCTTTGAAAATCAATTTGCAATAACTCCATCAGTATCACCAGCAAAGCAGCTTCATTATTATCCCATTAAAGAAGAAGAGAATTGTGCGCTGCATTTCAAGATTTCATAATTTGCCACGTGACGAATGTCAATTCTCCATTACGAGCGCTAGTTTACAAGACCGACCGTTTCTGGCTCGTCCTTGCTTCTGAGCATGCATGTTTGTACTTTGGACTTTTGTCCGACGGACTTGTTTACACACACACACACACACACACACACACTCGGAAAATCCGACAACACACATTTGTCCGCGGAAAAATTTAAAACCTACAATCCAAACATTTGTTAATGGAAAATCCGACAACAATTGTCCGATGGAGCGTACACACGGTCGGATTTTACGCCAACAGCCTGTCATCACACAATTTCCGTTGGAAAATCCGATCATATGCGGCTTTAAGGTGCATATGCATCCAAAATATTTATTTTTATTTTGGATAGAGTGAAAAAAGATTAGGGCATGGTCCACACCTATGCAGGTTGCAGTTTACATATTCCATGTGCATTTTACGTTTTTCAATACACGCTTTTGATCCATTGAAATCTATGGATTTCAGGTGCTTTAAGGTGCATATGCATCCAAAATATTTATTTTTATTTTGGATAGAGTGGAAAAAGATTAGGGCATGGTCCACACCTATGCAGGTTGCAGTTTACATATACCATGTGCATTTTACATTTTTCAATACACGCTTTTGATCCATTGAAATCTATAGGAACCAAAAAACAGAAAGAAGTCCCTGGCCCCTTCCATAAAATGCACAGATGTGAACTACATCCATAGGAAACCATGTTAAATAGACTGTAGTGCGTTTCTGCAAAACTGAAAATGCACAAAAAAAAATGCATAGGTGTGATCCAGGCCTAAACCCTTGTCTGGTTTTTACAGCTACCGGATGCTTTATTCAAAATATTTCTTCTCACTTCCTGTCTATGTGATGTTCATTTCCCCATACAAGAAGTGGGGAAAAATCTGCAACACAGACAGAAATAGTACAGCAGGGGAAAGTTTGAACCCTTGACAGATTTTTATTGGTCAAACTATTGAAATACAGAAAAGAAGCCAAAACCAAATGAAAGAGTCCAATATAATGTTCATTTTTGGTAAATAAGAAAAACAGCCAACTAATTTTGGGGACAGCATTACCCACCCACCCCTTTCATCAGGGCTCCATGCTGGATAAAACATTGATGGGCAATGCTGGATAAAACAGTGACTCACAGATCCATATTAGAACCAGTATTGAACGCTCCTTACGGAGGAACAACCTGACAGCAGTTATTGAACTCTCAAGTCTTATCCAAAGTTGAGTCCTGATGAAGGGGGAATAATGCCATCATTATCATTCATCATGTGAATGTCCCCCCCCCCCCCCCCCTGAAATGCATTGGCCATTTTCATATGACTTATTCACCAACAATTAAAATTGTCTTGGACTCTTTCATCCAGTTTTAGCCTGGCACACCTTTCTGTATCTTCATGGTTTGAGCTACTGTTGGACGTCCATTGACCGAAACCTTGCTATGTGGAAGCCGCCTCAACTAGAGCTATTGAACTTGTTTGAAGTTCTTTTTCATATGACTCCACACGCAAATTTAAAAGTTTCCAGCACCTCTTTCAGTATGTTGTTGGACTGTCTATGCCTCTATTTCAGATTTTCCCTTACTTACCATCCGATAAAACCATTATCACTTTGGCACAAAGTGAGAAGTAATCTTTCAGCAACAGCTGTGGATGGCAGAAACAATTCTTTACTCTACTCAAAATAAAATCCCTGCATTTATACTTTGATTTTGAGATATGAGACTTTAAATTGATATCTTGTTTAACAGTAAAACACAGGTTGGTTACTGGTTTGCTGACCTCCGATTTACTCCGAGCTTCTGTCTGTTCAGACACTTGTGGTCTGTTGGCTACAATGAATACAAAAGTGTTTCTGTTTGTGGTCAGTTGTTTGCACGATATACTATATATGCAATGGAACTTACCAAAATTATTGGTCTCTAAATTTTTACCTCACACAGAAGCTCTCAATGAAAAATAATTAGGGCTGTTACTGATTAAAATGTTTGTGTTCGATTAATCGATTTTTTTAAAATCGATTTATCGACTAATTTCAATAATAACGCACATACAGATCCAACTACTGTTTAGCTGATCTCCTTGCATTGCAACTCTGCATTAGTCAGTGGTAAATGTGGTATACACTATATACAATCACCCGACACTAGTTAGTTTCCACAATCCATGACTTAACTTCACAGTTCACACAAATACGGTTTAAATTCAAACTGTAGCACTGACGTAAGTCCTTTTTTTTCCCACAGTAGCGTGACAATCCCTCCACCTCCGGTCTAACTAATCACTCTCACCTTATGGCATGGACCCCTGTGCAAACAGGTGGTCATGCAAGCGGGTATCAAAAGGGTTAACACGGACCATAAACTTCTGTCACATCTCCTTAGATCTCAGCAAGAACGCCAGGTCATGTGTAGAAAGAAAAGATCTAAGTGCTCACCGCTTAAGTATAAAGGCCCATACACACGATCAGACTTTTTGACAACCAACATGCAAATTAGCTGTTTTGGACCAACATCCGACCGTGTGTACGCTCCATCGGACCAACTTTTCACAGGTTTCATCTGACTTTTGTTGGCTGTGCGAACGGACCAACTTTCTGCCAACAAAAGTCCGATGGACCAAACTCCGACCGTATGTACACAAAACCAACGGACTTTTGTACAAACCAATGCAGAACCAATGCAAAAGATCAGACAACAATACAGAAGTTGACCAAAGGTGGCGGTAAAGAGCAGAAAAACCAAGTGATTTGGTGAAAGTTGGCTGAAAAAAGTCCTGCCGTGTGTATGCAATACCAACTTGGGGCCAACGCCCTTTGGACAAAAATCCACAGGAAAGTTGGTCCACGGTCCGATCGTGTGTATGAGGCTTTAGATTTCATTTTTGTGTTCAAACACAAACTACTCACATAAAGATGATAAAAACACAGCATGTAAAGTCGACAATCGTGTTAGTTCCGTAGGGCAGCTGCGGGTGATGTAATGCTTAGCCCCTCCCCTGTACACGTTACGTTCAATCAGAATTTAAACGTCACCGGACTCCTCCCCCCTTACCTTCGTTAGCAGACAGACACTTGGAGAAGGGGAGGAGTCCGGTGATGTTGATGTCCGTGAAGTCACCGGATCTCCGACGGAACTCCCTGAAGACCCGGAAGCTGTCGGAGAGGTGAGTACTGATCAAAAGAATTTGGATTGTTAAAAAAAATGAATGATTAATCGAGGAATTAATCTTTAATTTGCACAGCCCTAAAAATAATTACTCATATTCCACATAAAGTAAGTATTCTTTATTATTACCCCCTAAAAAGGTAATAAAAATACTTAAACATTTGTACAGAGCCCTGTATACTCAATATATAACAATCATATATAGTATATGAGGTTCCAAAGGTTCTCAGCCTTATAGAGGCATGCTAATTTTTTCTTCCTCATAATGGAACTGGAGGGCACAAGGGCACTCAACATGAAAGTAGTATACATTCTCTGAGGCAGTAGCCATAATCTAAACATTTTGGTGTCAGTAAGGGTAAGTAAAAAATGTTAAAAATCTAAGAGTCCCATTACTGTCCAATCTTTCCTAGGACATTTAGAAAATTGGATGGGTTTCCTCAAATTCACAAATGCCTCTGGGATTTATTTGGGATTTTTAAGAGGAGTTCACGTAGGCTCAAAAGTTGAATATTGGGCCACAGTATAAAAAGGATTTCCTCTTATTACTCATCAGTCAAATACTGAAATTCCAATAAAGTTATTAAACCAAAGTTGTCAGGGTGTCCACTGCAACAGGCTTGTTTTCAAAATCATTGACAAAATTACAGTTCATTAGGAGATACACACAACAATCAATGATGGAAAGTATAAGTTGAGCCATATAAGCTTAGGTCAAGATAGATGTGCTCACAATGATCACACAGTATTAACCCAACATTGGGTTACTCATGATGATCCCTCATAAATGGGGAAAACACTGCCATGGTATATAAACACACTGCTGATACCCCACAGACACATTGTATAAATCAGCTTGCAGAACAATTTTACATTTTCATTATTTTGTTGACCAGCTCAGAACAAGAAAAATACTGAAAGCTCTGAGGGGTAAAACATATTAAAAAGGATTTGGAAAAAAAAGGGGAAAGAGAAAGGGACTATAACGGTGCCTAATAGAATAATATCATAACAATGAAAGACTCAAGTGTTTTGTAAAAAAATCGATTTACTGTACTTATTTATTATTGTAACAAAGAATTTATAAAAATTTAAGTAAATCAAACACTCAAATTTATTCTGAGAAATTCCTGATGGCGGTTGCAAAGGAGATTCACTGTGAGTGTCATACGTTATCCCAACATGTTTCGCCTGTCAGGCTTCATCAGGGGAAGTATGCATCAACCAAAAACCAAGAAAAGCAAGGCCTGGGACCCTATAGGCCCTAAGTAGATGTAAACACAAGGGAGGTTGGAGAGAAAGGGGAAAAGGCAGCCACCACAGGAAAGCCGCAGATTACAGCCACCTATGCGACCATAGCGAGCACTCGAAAGACCTGGTAAAATCAGAATTCAAATAAACAAGGGAAGGGGGCGCCTGTATGTAGAAATGCCAGAAATCATCCAGGGAAGAATGAAAAAGCAGATTTTTTAATCTTAGACAGAGGAAAAAGATAGCATCAGGTCGCCCCCAGACTCGAGCCAGGCCTGGTGGGTTTTACTTCCTCTTTATTTCCCTGCAAATGTAAAGCATAATGGGCTACTATGCATCGGCGTTGCATGACGTCACTCCCACGCATGCACGCGGGAGCCACCACGGCATGACCCCTATTAGTAACGGCACAATGTGCCCTTTCTAAAGTGCACACGTGCCGTAGAAACCGTCTTTCCGACGGACTTTTGGTGGAGTTCCGACTGACTTTTCGAATGAACAGATTTGGCCACACACAATCACACTAAATTCTGACGGATTCGAACGCGATGACGTACGACCGGACTAGAATAAGAAAGTTTGTAGCCAGTAGCCAATAGCTGCCCTAGCGTCGTCGCTTGTCCGTCGGACTAGCACACAGTCGAGCGGATTTTTCGATAGGAACTGGGTCCAGCAGAGTTCCGGCGGGAAAATTTAAGACATGTTCTATTTCTAAAGTCTGTCGGATTTTGCGACAGCAAAAGTCCGATGGAGCCCACACACGATCGAATTGTCTGACGGATTCGTTCCGTCGGACCTTTGCTGTCGAAAAGTCCTCTCGTGTGTACGCGGCATTAGTATTTCCTTGGGGGGTACTTCATATACAATATTGTCTTAACTGGGATGTTGGCAACCTATGGGTCTTCTCGGTTGGATCTTTACAAACTAGTTATTAAACATGAGCCTGTAACCCCAAAATTTTAAAATGCAACTTTCCTTGAACCAAGTCTTGTATATATGTACAAAAATTACTTTGCCTTGTCATATTATGATCCTCACAGGATGCAAAAGTGGATGGCATAGATGCAAGAAAAGGTTAGATCTCCCCCGTTCAATAGTTGTGAAACCCCTTGTTGAAACTGATAAAATTAATATCTATGAAGCTTTGATAAAAATTAAAATGACTGTGTTAAGCGTCCAACAAAAGGTCTTGCTAGTAGTTACATTGCATATAAAATTAATGATTGGGGGTCTTCAAAATTAAGACCCCCCAAACAGAGCACATTCTTCACCTGTCCTTTGGGTAATCCATACTCCATAAAGGAGGATGCCTTGTGTTTGTGTTGTCAGGCTCCGTAGATAAAATGCCACACTAAAGCCTAATGAGTTGCGTCCACAAGGGCTTCTTCAGAGAATGCCTGGCATCTCAATATCAGGGTGTCTTTAAATTATTGGGAAAAATAATTCACATTCGTCACCAAAATATTTTTGGTATTTAGGTTTCATTTACCGATGTCTTTGTTCAAATCACTGAGCAAAAAGATCTCTCTAATTTAGCAAGATTGCATTGTTAGAAGACCCTTGTTCATCGTTCTTTGTTGGGCATTTCATAGGTAAAACCATGGGACATAAAAAATATAGAAAATTCCAGTACTTACAGAATAGAACGAGGAGTACCAGAGGTGGCATGGCTTCTGTAAGCTGCAAGAGATGAAAGTCTGCTATAGCTGAGACAATTTTCTATCTACCGTCTGTTCATCATTCGCTCACACCGACCACAAGCAGATAGGCAACATCCTTTCAAAGAAATATAACCATTTATATAAGTCCTTGCGTTTTAATACACCAACCACAATCTTACAGACATATCTGGGGTTGGGTTTGTTTGGAAGGTGACTTTAAATTTCTCTGACTTGTGGAAAGAAATCTACAGGAAAATCCCATACTGAAAGAAATTACAAAACATAAACCGGAACAAGACATTCTCTGGCTGATTGGACCTTGTCCAAACAGAAAATGCTTGGGAAAATTGCAGGGGGTTCTATGAATGGTGACTATTTTGAGTTTGCTGCTTCTTCCACTACTTGTCTAAGCTCTGCTCTACAGGGGACTGTAAGAAGCTGATACCAAGGCAACGTCAGGTACTTATATTGCTTGCATTTAAAAATACATGTAAGTACCGTATTTACCGGCGTATAACGCGCCAGCTTAGAACACGTACCCCAAATTTAGGAGGGAACTTTAAAGGAAAAAAAAACGTCATCAATGTAGCCTTGCACACTGTCCATCTGCAGCCTTGAACACTGTCCATCTGCAGCCTTGCACAGCGTCCATCTGCAGCCTTGCACAGCGTCCATCTGCAGCCTTGCACAGCGTCCACCTGCAGCCTTTCAGTGTCCATCTGCAACCTTCCCCAGTGTCCATCTGCAGCCTCCCCCAGTGTCCATCTGCAGCCTCCCCCAGTGTCCATCTGCAGCCTTGCAGTGTCCATCTGCAGCCTTCCCCAGTGTCCATCTGCAGCCTTGCCCAGTGTCCATCTGCAGCCTTGCCCAGTGTCCATCTGCAGCCTTCACCAGTGTCCATCTGCAGCCTTCCCCAGTGTCCATTTGCAGCCTTCCCCAGTGTCCATCTGCAGCCTTGCCCAGTGTCCATCTGCAGCCTTGCCCAGTGTCCATCTGCAGCCTTCCCCAGTGTCCATCTGCAGCCTTCCCCAGTGTCCATCTGCAGCCTTGAAGTGTCCATCTGCAGCCTTCCCCAGTGTCCATCTGCAGCCTTGAAGTGTCCATCTGCAGCCTTGAAGTGTCCATCTGCAGCCTTCCCCAGTGTCCATCTGCAGCCTTCCCCAGTATCCATCTGCAGCCTTCCCCAGTGTCCATTTGCAGCCTTGCCCAAAATTGCAGCATGTTTGTTTTTAAATTTGATAACAAAAACTTGTCCACCGCCCCCATCTACAGCTGGCTATCGCAGTAAGAGGCATTGGAAGGCTAAAGCAGATAACAACAAAGCCTGGGGAATGCCCAGGAAAAAACCAAGCCTACTTACCACCAGCTCTGGCTCTGTGGCTTACGCATGCGTTTGCAAATGCGTGCGGACTAAACCCCTGTTTTTAACGCATACTGTTAGACAGGTTAATTTGGTTGTCTGCAAGCTGGTGGTAAGTAGGCTTGGTTTTTTCCTGGGCATTCCCCAGGCTTTGTTGTTATTTGTTTTTAAATTTAGTGCTGCCGAAATATTTGGCTCTTCTCGCCGCCGACATAGACCGAGCCGAGTCGAGTGTACTGTGTACTCGGCTACTCGGCTCGGCAGTCACGCCCTGTCCCGCCCCTTGGCCCAGTTCCTATGATGGACACAATACCAGTCCAATGGTGGGACCTAAAGGCTAGGAGGCGGGACTGGGCGGGACTGCGAGAGGAGCTGAGTGGAACCGAGCACACAGTACACTCTGCGCTCCTCTTGCTCTCACAGACAGCGGGGATCGGTGTATAACACGCACCCACGATTTCCCTGATTTTAAGGGGGAAAAGGTGCGTGTTATACGCAGATAAATACGGTATGTATGATACAGAGCTGAAATACTTTGGGGTTCTGTATATTTGCCTGGAGTTCAGCTTAAATGGTTACTAAACCCACAACAATAAAAGCAGTCTGTATATGCAGTAAAGCATGCTTGTTATACTCACTCAGGAACCTAAGGGGTTTAATCCGCAGTTCTCTGCACTGTGTAAAAACGCTGTTTGATCCTGTATGCACAGAGCCTCGCCTTCTTGCATTGCCCCCAAAACATGTCCGGATTAGACAGAATTACTGGAGTCAGACTGCACATGCTCAGTTTGGTGTGTATTGCTAGAGTTCATGTGATCAGCACTGTCAAGACAGAGGGTTAGGGGTCCTGCATCCTGATAGGACAGCCAGTGCAGTATTAAAAATCCTCTTACACCTCCTAACCAGACACTGATAGACGTCACAAGACTGCTATATACTGAGGAGGAGAAAAGGTATTTAGCTGTTTATATTTACTTAAATAAATTGCATTTCCATGTTCTGTGTACTGTGGGAGACCAGATATAGTGAGTGCACGCTCTTGGGTTTACTTGGTGTTTCCTGGGTAACACTTTATATTTAGATTGTGTCCAGGGTGGTAAAGGCAGCAGAAGCTGCACATATTTTGAAATTCTTAGCTCGTGTACAGATCATGTACAGTCATTATGTGTCAGAGCTGGGCTCAGCCCTTCCTTCCGAGCTGGCCGCTCAGCTCTCGGCTAATTGTCAGCTCCTATCTTTCTACAGTTAGCCGTTGATGATATCCTGCTGGTCAGTCCTGCCTACTTAAGCGGTTCTGCACTCTGAAAAAAAATTTTTTTTTTTTTAGGATGTAATATAAAGTGTGCTTACCTTTATTAGGGGACTCACCTGTTCCATCCTCCATCTCGATCGCCGCCGGTTTTCGTCCGATGAAGTTCCTCGTCTTCTTCTTTAGTGCTGGGGGCCATCTTGCCTGTGGGCATGTGAAACACCCACAGGGACTTTAGATGGCCCAGCATGCACTGCCGTTACTCGCGCGTGCGCAGTAACGGCTCATCTGCCGAGATCTCACGAGATTTCGGCAGATGCGGCCGAAATCTCGGGAGATTTCGGAAGATGTGGCCGAAATCTCGCGAGATTTCGGAAGATGCCCACACTGACTCCTGGGATCAATGACACCAGATCCCAGGAGACAGTGCGCCGTGACGACGATCGACGCAAGACCCCGCCCGCCGCCGCAGAGGGAGAAGACCGGAAGTCTTCAATTACAAGGTAAGTAAAAAAAAAAAAAAAAAAAAACATTTCATTTAGTACTCTTTGCCTGATTTGGAAGGCAAAGAGATTTACTAAATGAAAAGGGTGCAGAACCGCTTTAAGCCATTCAGCCAAGATGATCAATGCCTTCGCCTTGGTCAACATCACAGAGCCTATCTCCTGTGTTCCTGTTTAAAGACTTGCTTTGCTGACATGCATTCTGGCTCCAGATCCTGCTTGCTGTTCCACTACATTGATCCCTGACTTCTGGCTTGGCTGACTATACGTTACTGAAATTTGGCTACGTTTGCACTACGTTTGTTCTTTTTACTTTTATTATTAAACAAGTGTGATTTAACTGTACTTCTGTCTCGCTCTGATTTCATGGTTTCTGACACTATGCAAAGGAAACATGCTAACCATTGCCTGATGTTCACCATTTAAAGCTGCATTTTTGTTTAACAGCTCATTATTTTGGGCAATTGGATCTTGCTCTTTGCTCATGCCCTTGGTGTTTTCTCATTGGTGGAGGTTATAGTTTGTAATTAGTCTTGATAATTGAACCCTAGCAGTTCTGTAAAGATGACTCATCTGCCTTAGACATGACAATATGAATAAACTTCCTTGACCAGGTGACAATGGAGAAACAGCAGACTCTAGCATGGCCATCTCAACCTTTTTCAAATGAAAGAAATCTTGAAATAACTTTCCATTCTCAATGAACAACTTATAATAATTACTATATCTACTGCTCATAGTATAGTAAGTAACATGATGGCAAGTGGGAAGAATGCTGAAAAACACTCAAATCTGCACTTATGTAGTCTTTGTTCTTAAATAGGAGCTCAAGGCTCCTTCAGAAAAAAATTAAAATTTCGGCAGCTACAAATTCGGTAGCTGCTGACTTTTAATATTAGGACACTTACCTGTCCAGGAAACCAGCAGCGTTCTCACCTAAGCCGACTTTTCAATCAGGTGCTGCTGCCACCATCTTGACTAAGGGAAACCGGCTGTGAAGGTTCTAGGCATACATCTCCTGAGCTGGGAAGTGGGCCCAAAACGTGGTTCTTGTCTAGGCTCTCATCCTGGCTTATCTGGATAAATCACGCCTTGCTGCCCTCAAGAGACTAGGGAAGTCTAAATGCACTTAAACAACAAAATAGAACAAAGGGCGCACAGGCCTAGTGCATTATCCTCCATATAAATTTTTATTATGTTAAAAGTTATTATACTCTGCGCTCTGTGAATGGGCCAACTGTGGGGGAAGGAGGAGGGGGGGCCGAACTTCCGGCTCACTTTGGCACGGCAGAGTGAGGCAGAAAAGTGGGAGCGGGTACCTTTCAAAACCAGGTACCCGCTCTCCCCTTCCCACCAAAAGGTGCCAAATGTGGCAGCGAAGGGGGGAAGGAGGCAGACAAGTGGAGCATCCCCTATTGGGTGGAGCTCCACTTTAAAGTAGAAGTAAAGGCTTGTTGCGCTCTATGAATCATATATCACAATAAAAGTAAATTGTTTAAGTGAAGTTATAAAAATGTATTTCTTTGTGTATATGTGTGTAAGCTGCACTCTCCTTTTTAAAAAACTAAAAAGTCCATAACATGTATATCATATAATGAACAATAACAAGGTGCCTGGGTCCATAAAGTGCAGTTTAATATAAAAGGGCAATCTGTGCAATCCAAAAAGTGCTGAAATGTCTTCTCAAATAAAAAGACTTGTGCATTAACGTGTATCCTCCGAAACAATGCTAACCATGTCTTCACCTGTGTTCCCTTGGGACCAAACTCACCAATAGTAGTTGACTACTGGGTGTACACAGAGGAAGGTCAAAGACTGCTTGTATCACAGATCCACTGGACTATATGAAGTCTACTCCAGGAATCAATGTACTCAAATATGTCTCATAGAAAGGAGAAAAACACAGAACAACTCCCATAGTGTAACACCGTTTATTGAAATTATCAAAATATGTACATATCACGCACAATGTTAGTGCCTGTGCTGGCACTCGGAATGATCTCGGATGAGCATATTGCTCACAGTTCGACGCCACCGCTCCAGATGGCATAAGTGACGTATTGGAAGTTCCCGCCCCTGTGCGTTTCGTCATATCCTCGATGTCATCAGAAGGCATGTATATTTCTTTGTAACTTTTTTGCTTTCAAATGCTAGTTATCAAGTGACTGCAATGCCCAGAAATGTTTTCTCTCAGCACGGCCGATGGGCGTGACTCCCTGGCTGTATTAAAATAATCTTCAGAAGTGACGTTTATCTGTGGCAGGCCAAAAGTTAGGCTGTCAGTTCCGGAAGTGACATTTGTTGGTGATTCTCGGCAACATTCCCATGGAAACTGGACACCTGCCTGGATTGTTTGCCTTCACAGCTCCATGGTTGCAGTAGCAAATAAGCTGCTTTTGTCTAAGGACACACACAAGAATGGACACACACATGGATGGACACAAACACACAAGGATCGACACACATGGACATGGACACATGGATAGACATACACACACATGGATGGACACACACATGGATGGACACACACACACACACACAAGGATGGACACACATGGACATGGACACACACATGGATGGATACACACACACACACACACACACACACACACACACACACACACAAGGATGGACACACATGGACATGGACACACACATGGATGGACACACACACACATGGACATGGACACACACATGGATGGACAGACATGGACATGGACATGGACACACACGTGTATGGACAACACACACTGATGGACACACATGGACATCCGCCGCCATTACTAATAAAAAAAAAAATAAGAATAATAAAAATGCCATAAAAATATCCCCTATTTTGTAAACCAATCAATATACACTTATTGCGATTTTATTACCAAAAATATGTAGAAGAATACATATCGGCCTAAACTTTTTGGGGATATTATAGCAAAATGTAAAAAATATTGTGGTTTTTTTTCAAAATTGGCGCTCTTTTTTTGTTTATAGCGCAAAAAAAAAAAAAAAAAACAGCAGAGGTGATCAAATACCACCAAAAGAAAGCTCTATTTGTGGGAAAAAAAGGACGTCAATTATGTTTGGGTGCAAAGTCGCAGGACCGCGCAATTGTCAGTTAAAGCGACACAGTGCCGAATTGCAAAAAGTGCTCAGGTCAGGAAGGGGGTAAAATCTTCCGGGGCTCAAGTACCCAATCACATGCAAGGAAAATGTAAAAAAAAAATTAATTTTGCTTGCACATGATTGGATGATGGAAGTCAGCAAAACTTCTTTACTAAAGACCATGAAGATTGGGTCTTGCGTCTATGGTGCCTTCAATCACCTGCACCCTTATTTGAGGTTTTTTTCCTACTGTTTATGATATTGTCATTTAAATATCATTTTTTTTTATATATATAAAAAATGCCACTACACCCATTTTGACTTTGACTTGAGTGTGGTATTTGTTCTTTTGTGTAAGGTGGTGCAGGAAAATTGAGGTTATGGCCAAGCAGAGGGTGATGGTAACTGAAACTCTCTGATTTGGATACAGTTTGGACTTTTAGTGAAACAGATGCAGTTTATATTTACTATGCAGTTTATATAGGTGAAAGTCATCAAATTAAAAAAAAATAATTAGATAAAAACATTTAGTCACACATGATATTGTATAAACTGAATAGAATTTAGAAGTTCCTAATATCCAGTGTTCTCACAATCAATCATATCTCCTTTCTGTAAAATAGGTTTAGCTCTTCTTGAAATGACCAAACAGGATTATGACAATCGCAACTATTATGAGCCCAGATACCGCCAGTCGGATAGAATTATTTAGCTTATAGACGTCTTGCGCTTGTTTTATTTTAGATGTATTTCCTGGAAAAATATGAAAAATATCAATGCTTTACAACAATAAATATAATCTATCATTACATGTAGAATTATCAGTGAACAAGTAAATGGAAGAATTGTTACATAACCTTGACTGATGATATCATACACTTTTTTGTGTGGCATAGCAAAAAAAATAAAAACACACTGGGCAGAGACCATGCCATTACTACAGCCTCTCTATTGTCTTGGGATCTGAATGATATATACAAACTGATATGGCCAGAAAAAGTAACCACAACACCAGAGCTGTATCTGAAGGCCACAGACAATGGTGCTTTGTGGCTTTTACCACTAATAGGCCTGTCACAACTCTTGGTTTCCTAGTTGTAAAAATCCTTTGTGTCACCAACAGTAGACATGAGCTTTCTGTAATGTGGAGTCTAAAAGCATACAACCCAAACCACCAGCCCCTGAAAGTAGGTATGGTTTTTGCTTTGGGATGCTTTTGGGTCATGATATTTATAGGTGCCTCAGTAGAGACAGCTAATGTATAGATGTAACAGAACCAGGTAATTATGGAGCAGGATCTTGGGTTACCTAGATGAGTCATATGAATGATGCCGAGGAGGGACAACAACCTCCTTCTTTCTTTTAGAGACAATACTGTCTAGATCCCTGGTGTCCAACACACCGTCCATGGGCTGTATGGAGCCTGCTCGCTGTCTGTATGCTGCCCACCATGTCCTGGGCTGGGTCCGCCAGTGCTGCCAACTGTGGGCACTTTCCAGCGTGGCAGCCAGGTGCTAGAATACTGTCTACATTTAAGCACCAATACTAAAACAAAGCTGGTACTGTCAGATGAAGTGATCTCAGACCAAACGTATATTATAATCCTGGCATGAAAGCATGTGATCAGGTAAGAATTTTTCAGGTTAAATTTTACTGCCACTGATAACCAGTTTAGAGGGCTAGATAAAGCTTTTACTGATTACCAATGCGTGGGGGGGGGGGGGGGGGGGTTGTTAAAGTTAGTGCTACTGACCACTAGTGTAAGGAGGAGAGGGTTAACAGCACTGCCACTGACAAACAATGGAAGGGATTAATAGTACTGCCCAGTGGTGTATTTAGGTTTTGTTCTGCCCTAGGCCTGACTAAACTCATGCACACCCTAATTTAAATGTGATCTACCCCTTCCTGTCAAGGCCACACCCCTTCCTGTTTAAGACCCACCTTTTCATCTGTAAACCACACACCTTCCTCTTGAGGCTCATTTGGCACCTTTCAGGGGGGTACCTATTTTTGACAGGTACCCTTCCCCACTTCCGGGAGACTGTGCCGCCCCCTCAGAAGTTCGGGCCCCCTCCTCCTTCCTCCACTGAACCATTCAGAAAGCGCAGCACGCTTCGCACATGTGCAGTAGGGAACCGGACGGTTTCCCTTACTATGAATGGCGGTGAGAGCCAATCTGGGGACAGGGGAAGGGAGCGGTGATGTCAATAGCCACAGCTGAGGCTCCCGGGAGTGGGAACAGGATGTCCTGTTCCCTCCCCCGAAAGGTGCCAAATGGGGCACCAGAGGGGGGGGGAAATGAGCGGAAGTTCCACTTTTGGGTGGAACTCCGCTTTAATTTGAATTGATTTCAGCATGCATGGAGCACTTTGCAATATGCCAGTGGCGGCTGGTGCTCAAAATTTTTGGGAGGGCGCAAACAAACAGAAAAATTCTGAAAAAAAAAAACATCAATTGCATCCTCACTGTGCCATCATTTGCAGCCACTGTGCCCATCAAGCGCAGCCACTGTGCCCATCAAGCGCAGCAAACTGTGCCCATCAAGCGCAGCAAACTGTGCCCATCAAGCGCAGCAAACTGTGCCCATCAAGCGCAGCCACTCTGCCCATCAATTGCCCTCATTTACATTAATACAGCGAACAGTGCTATAAAAATGCACTGATTACTGTATAAATGTCACTGGCAGGGAAGGTTTAACACTAGGGGGCGAGAAAGGGGTTAAATATGTTACCTAGGGAGGGATTCTAACTGTGGGGGGAGGGGACTGACTGGGGAGGTGACCGATCGGTGTTCCTCTGTACTGGGAACACACGATCGGTCTCCTCACCCCCTGACTGGACGTGGATCTGTGTGTTCACACACACAGATCCACGTCCCTGCTCTGTGACTGGCAATCGCGGGTGCCTGGCGGACATCGTGGCCACCAGACATGCGCATCGGCTCCCGAGTGATGCGGCGGGCCCGCGTGCGTGCCCGCGTGCGTGCCCCTTAGCTGAGCACATCATATGACAACCGCCCAGGATAAGAGAGAGTCAGTGTTTATCTGGCACTCCAGATGGAGTAATCCCTAGAGGTATAGTCTGTGGCTGTAATAGCTGGATGGTGATGTATCCATAGAAAAGGGTATTAAGGGTTAAAAAGGAAGGCAGCCATTCTTAGGAGTTTGTCCAGAACTCTGCAAGACATGTAAGGAAAAAAAAACAGAAAGGGGGAGGCGCCGACCTGACTGTAGTATTAAAATGATGACCTTAATAGGATAAGATTAAAAACACTTACAAGATGGTAGAAGATGCATGCTTGACAGTGTAAAGTGCAGTCCTTGCACTCCACATGGCTCTGTGGGTCCCACCGCTGTTCCAGATAGCTGGAAAGGATTGAGAAGCTGGCTGGAATGGATCACAGTGTTTCTCCAGGAGCAAAGGAACCAAGCAGCTCCACACAGACCAGCATGGACCATGGAACAGGAAGTGATGTAACTGGCGTGACATCACTTCCTGTTCCACAGTCCATGCTGGTCTGTGTGGAGCTGCTTGGAGAAACACTGTGATCCATTCCAGCCAGCTTCTCAATCCTTTCCAGCTATCCGGAACAGCTGTGGGACCCACAGAGCCATGTGGAGTGCCAGGACTGCACTTTACTTTTACGAGCATGCATCTGATATCATCTTGTAAGTGTTTTTAATCTTACCCTTTTAAGGTCATCATTTTAATATTACAGTCAGGTCGGCGCCTCCCCCTCCGTGTTTCTTCCTTACAGGATAAGAGAGACACCTTGCGGCCATCATTTAACTATACGCGGGATGGGACAAGGTTAGATAATAAGACTCCAGTGCTCTTACAATGAAAGTTCATCTTCATTAAAAGTTTCTTGTAGTGTTTATTTCATTAGTATATTCACACTAATGCCGCGTACACATGGTCGGAATTCTTGTCGGAAAAAGCTCTGATGGTTTTCCCGTCGGAATTCCGACGGAATTTCACTCAAACTGTCTTGCCTACACACGGTCACACCAAATTCCGACGGTCAATAACACGTTCGACAGCACTATAAAAGGGAAGTTTAATGCTTCCGAGCATGCATCGAATTGTTTCCGAGCATGCCTCGGAATTTTGTGTGTGGGAATTGCATACACTCGATCGGAAAATCCGATAGAAAGGTTTTCTGTTGGAAAAATTAAGAACAGGTTCTCAATCCAAAGTCCGTCGGAAATGCCGACCGTGTGTACGCGGCATAAACCGCGTTAAAGGCACCTGTCAGGAGCGTGCAAATGCTTCTGTTCTTTGATAGCTGCTGGTCTCATTCACCAGCATTCTGGTATTGGTTGCGATACGTTGTCTCTGCCTGTCCACCTGCAAGCTGATTGATGTTGTCAGTCTCTGGGTGGAGACCAAACCTGATTTAAGCCAGCCAAGCCTGCAGTCTCATGCTTGTGATATTGTGTTTGTTACACGTGTTCAAGCTGTTTGTCTGTTCTGTTCTGCTGTTTGGGTTCCCTTGTTGATGACCTCAAATCAGGTAGCAACTATTCTCTGAACCTTGCCTGCCTTGTACCCAGACTGTCATTGAACTTCTCTGCCTGTCTGCCAACCGCAAGTACCCGTTTGCTTTGCTCAGTTTACGCCTGTCCCGACATAGTGGCCAGACACTCTAGCATTGTGTGTAAGTTCTGGGGGCAACTGAGTACTGGTAGGCCTGCTTGCCTTGGGCTGCTATAGGTGAAGAACACAGAAGCCAGCTATAGTGTTTGACCACCTGCCTTTGTAGTAAGCATGACAGCACCTTACACTGTATATATAGCTGGAGCTACTGGGAATTACAGCAGGAGAGTCCCTAGTGGGAAGGAGGCTTTGAAGTGTCCAAGGAATCGAGAGACTCTGGTGGATTTTATATATATATATATATATATATATATATATATATATATATATATATATATATATATATATACATATACATATACATATACATATACACACACACACACACACACACACACACATATATATATACACACTTGATTATAGTTTTTTTAAAGTGAGGGTTCTGTAAGCACAGAGGTAGCATGCGTGTTTTACCCATAGGAGCAAACTGTTAAATTGTTATTGGTGTGGGAGATATATTATCATGGAATAAGAAATAAATTATCACTATTGGATGAAATTAAAGGAGAGGCCGATTATTGCATTTTGCACAGTGTTTAGTATTTGTGTTTTTGGATTATATTACCACTGCTTGTACAGTGTTACATTTTGCTCAACTTTTAGTATTTGACTTTTTGGACTTTGTTTCCACAGTTTCAACGCTATTTATTTGCATTTAAGTGTTTTATGTATTTGATTGCTCACACGCAGGATCTATACACCATATTCAGATTGTTATATTTCATTTTATTATTATCAGCAGTGCAGCATCATCATTTTCTACATTTATTGGTTGTAGTGCTTGCCGAATAGTATTAATAACTAACATATTTCTTGGAATGTTTCTTAGCTATTGTTATACTCACTTTGTACAGCTATAGTTAACACTTCACTTCTCTTCTTTACACTGTTGGTTGATGTTTTGACCTCACAAGAATAGATCCCAGAGTCCTCCAGCTGAGCGGACTGGACTCCATATTGTTGAGATTTGCTGAAGTTTTGGACAATCTGGTCATCTCTGTAGAAAGCATACTTCAGTTCTGCCATGTGTCCAATCAGACTTTGGCTTGTGTCACATATCAGGGTCATGTTGTCACCTTCTATGACCGGAGAGGAAGTGATGTTCATTTGTGGAGTGGAAAAAAGTCCTACAAGAGACAAAACATAATAGAAAACAATCTGCACTGAGGTCACCCAATAAACATACAACCCATATAAACAATGTGGCAAGTTTATCTTTTGTAACCAGGCTGAATGTTTTGGTAACTCACTCTGAATTAGTAGATATATTTCTTCACTCTTCTTTGCTACATTGTAATCAGAGGTTCTCGCTTCGCAACAATATTTCCCAGAATCCTCCAACTTAAGGGACCGGACGCCATATTGATTAGATAAACTGAATTCCTGAACATTCTGTCCATCTTTGTAGAAAGCAAAGTGCAGTTCTGTCCTCGGTGTGAGCGGGCCAACGCTTGTATCACATGTCAGAATCACATGATCACCTTCTAATACTGGATAGGAGGACGATTTTAGTTTTGGAGGTGAGAAAAGCTCTAGAAGAAAAAACACCAATATAAACAACACCACCACCAAGTATTATTTCATTTCTGAAACCTGAATTTTTGATGGTGGAAAAGATTTACCTTGGACAACAATAACATTTTCATCGAACAATATTTGATCGTATAAATAAAATATTTTTTTTTCACATTTATATGTACCAGTTGCATCCACAGTCACTCTACTGAGGTAGAAATCAGAGTTTTGGTCTGATGTTTGTATGACCTTTCCATCTTTGTAGAATGTTATCCCTTTAACAGCATAATTATAGTCAGGAAAACTATGACATCTTAGATGTAACGTTTCTCCTTCATAAACAGAAGTAGGACCTTGCAAGATGACCCAATCTGGAAAAAAATATGTATTAAATTATTTGATAGCTTTCTTCAGACATTAAAGAGCATTTACAGGAAACATTATTTGAAATTGCATTTCAAAATTCTATTATAAGCAGCAGGGAAACCCTCATTTCATTGGTCATTACATCACTTGGAGGAATAAAGCCTCTTTGATTAGTAAAGTTGCAGCAATGCCAGATTTCCTCAGCAGATGGCACTGCAGGTGGAGCCTGCAATTACAGCTCCTGATATTGGTAAAACATAGAAGTTGGGCTGGGCTTACCCCTATTATACTGTATTAACCGCTTCAGCCCCGGAAGATTTTACCCCCTTCTTTTGGTGGTATTTTATCAACTCGGTTTTTATTTTCTGCGCTATAAATAAAAAAAGAGCTTTTTTACTTTTTGCTATAATAAATATCCCCCAAAAAAAAAATTATATATATATTGTGACGATCCGGGGTGATTAGCTACAAGTGGTGCATGCGATTTTCCAGAAATGTGCCACTCCAGACTGTATTCCAAAACAATAGCCTCCTTGCTTACTCATTGTCAGCTTCGTGCTGCTTTAGTCGCAGGCTACACCTGCCTGCTTCAGACTGCCACCTGCAGTCTTAAGCCCCATACACACGGTCGGACTTTTTCATCAATTTGGTCCGATCGGACAAGGTTGTTGAAAAATCAGACCGTGTGTATGCACCATCGGACAGTGTTCGTCGGTTTGTCCGTCGGACAAAGTCTTATCTCCTGCTGGAAAGATTTGCCGTCAACCCGGTCCGATCACACCAAATCCGATCGTGTGTACGGTTGTCCGACCGGACAAAGTGCTACGCATGCTCAGATCACATTACAAGACCAAAGCTATTGGCTACTAGCCTCTACGTAGTCCCGTCGTAGGCAACAAACGTCACCACGTTCAGAATGATCGGATTTTCCGACAACTTTGTCCGACCGCGTGTACGCAAAACCAACATCGGACAAAGTATGACGGACATGGTCCGACGGACCTGGTCCGCGGATTGTCCGACCGTGTGTATGGGGCTTTAGGCTCCTGTCTCTTTCTCCTGGAACCCTCCCGACCTCCTGGCCAGACTTCCTGTCTGCTGGGCGGAGCCGTCTCCAGGTCTGAGCACTGACTGCTCTTCCTGGGATGTTTATGAACCCAGCCCACAGGTGTGCAATTAGTATTCCTGCTAAAATCAGGCATATACTGCTTATCTGCACCTGTGAGATGGGGCGCATCTCCACATATCCTCCCCCCCTGTTTCGCACCGGAGGGAGAAATACAAAACCCTTCTTCCTAAAGGGGCACTCCACCCACCTCTTTTTCCGGGTATGCTTCCATGCGGACTTCTTCCTAATTTTTGGGAGCTTACATTTCTTCTCACCTCCCCCATATCTACTCTGCCAAAACTGTAGGGGTCCTACTTTGACATCTGTCTTAACTTTACCCAGAACTTTTTGGTTTTCAGGTTCGCTGATACCTGCGTAGTTACCCCTGGGAACCGCTTTCTCAAAATTACCCAATACAAAAACTACCAGGAACTCTGGTCCCATTGCTTGCTAGGACAGTGTCTGAGGAGGGACCACACACAGGGGAGCAGTTACTGTCTATGGGACCTTCCCACAGTTTCACATCGCCCCCTGTTGTCCAACACTCCATCAGTGACTGTTCTTGCACAACACTTTTTTCCACACCAGTTTTCACCATTTCTGTTACCGCTGGTATTTCCGATACCACTGCCTTGTCTAACAGGGCTCCAGAGTGCTTGTCATACACGATCTTTGTATGAAGCAATCCAGCACACTGTGAGACAACTTTCCACATCAATACAAAACATTGCATTAAATGAGTCAAACGTTTGCGATTTCTGCACAGTACAGCCTGCAATATCCAGCGCCAACCAGCCGTACCCCTTGGTAGAAGTTCTCCAAACACAGGAGAGGGCGGCAGGATATATACTGGCTGTACACTCCATGGATGCTAACATTTCATTAAGCATGTCTGTCACAAAATACACATTTTCTCTTTTTATCACTGTGGACACAATTTCTGCTGTGCGTTTACACTCGCTGAGACCTTCAGTCATGAGAGGATTAGTCTCTGCAACAACCCGTGCATCTTGGCCTATAGGCTGTTCTGCAGACACCTCTTCTGGCACAGCAGCCATAGCATCCACTACTCTTTTAGCAGCAAAAGCTTCTTCCAGCATTGCTATTAGTCTCTTGGCCAAATCATCCCAGTAGGTATTGCTCTGTTGGACTACATCATCCCAATGAGATCTGGACAGACCAAGAGGCTCAACAGCATCTGAAACACTGTTCTTGTCAGTTTTACACTTCTCAGCATTAAACACATCACTTTGTTTTACTCTGCATTGTGGCAACACATTTTCAATCACACCATGTTGCTGTCTCCCACCCTCATCAGCATGAGCAGATGGAGTTTCATTGCAGACCTCAAGCTTTTTAACTTTAACACTTGCCTCCCCACTGAACAGGGCACTGAAGCAAGGCAAGTCCTTTTTAGCACAAACAGGGGATCTCCCATTTGGGGTCACTTCCACTCCTGTGTGCACAGTCACATAATCAGTCTTTCTCACCCAGTCTGCAGACTTGGAATCCCAGGCGTTGCTACGGGCAACCGCTCTCCTCTTGAATGTCCAGTCAGCCTGTTGCTTTCTCCTGCTGTATTTCCCCATGCGGTTACCGGGTGAAATGAAAGACTCTCGGGCTTCCCAGCCCTCTTTGTGGGAACAGTGAGCCACCTCTTCATAGGAGCCCCACCATCCAGACGACACTTCACTGGTTGCTATGGGAGACTGCATTCTCCCTGCAGAGCTTCTCCAGTAACAAATCTTCTTGAGCCCACCAGCCAGAACTCTCATCAGGATCATTCCACCATTGGCCATAGGTCTCACACCTGACCTTGCCTTTGTTGCTACGGGCAACAGCATGCATCTTTGCAGCAACAGATGCAGAGTTCCTTCAAAACATTTTTTGCGTACTGTCTCCTTACAGCTGAGACACAGCACCCATCACTTTGCTTCACACAGCAACAGCAATACACACAGTCTCTGACACTCACGGTTTCCGAAATGCGAGGATCTGGACCAACGCCATCCGTGCCCAACGCCAATTTCTCCACCAATTGTGATGATCCAGGGCGATTAGCTACAAGTGGTGCATGCGATTTTCCAGAAATGTGCCACTCCAGACTGTGTTTTTAGGGCATGGCAGCCCACTTTTATTTAAAGGAAACGAAAAAGTTCAAACAAACCAAAATCTTCCCTCGCAGGGGGTTCCACCATCACTGTACTCATTGTCAGCTTCGTGCTGCTTTAGTCGCAGGCTACACCTGCCTGCTTCAGACTGCCACCTCCAGTCTTAGGCTCCTGTCTCTTTCTCCTGGAACCCTCCTGACCTCCTGGCCAGACTTCCTGTCTGCTGGGTGGAGCCGTCTCCAGGTCTAAGCACTGACTGCTCTTCCTGGGATGTTTATGAACCCAGCCCACAGGTGTGCAATTAGTATTCCTGCTAAAATCAGGCATATACTGCTTATCTGCACCTGTGAGATTGGGTCGCATCTCCACTATATATATATATATATGTATATATATATATATATATATATAAAAATATAAATATAAATATAAATATATATATATAAAAAGGTTTTCCTTAGTTTAGACAGATATGTATTCTTCTACATATTTTTGGTAAAAAAAAAAAAAAAATCGCAATAAGCGTATATTGATTGGTTTGTGCAAAAGTTATAGCGTCTACAAAATAGTGGATATTTTTATGGCACTTTTATTTTAAAAAAATGTTTAATTAGTAATGGCGGCGATCTGCGATTTTTATCATGACTGCGACATTATGGCGGACACATCGAATACTTTTGGGACCATTGTCATTTATACAGCGATCAGTGCTATAAAAATGCACTGATTACTGTGTAAATGACACTGGCAGGGAAGGGGTTAACCACTAGGGGGCGATGAAGGGGTTAAAGCGGTGTTTCAGCTAAAACATTTTTTTTTTAAAAGTCAGCAGCTAAAAAAAAAGTAGCTGCTGACTTTTAATAAGTACACGATTGTCGGTCGTGGAGGCCGAGATGTCCCTCGGCGCTCCGGTCCCAGCGCCGCCATCCTCAGTAAGGGATATGGGCAGCGATTGCTGCCCGTTTCCTACTGCGCATGTGCGAGTCGTCGCACGGCGCTTTGTGAATGGGGAACGCGATGTGTTGTGGGACACACAGTTCCCATAACACACCGCGCCCCATTCACTAGAAGACGGCGCTAGGAGCAGAAGACAGAACAGCTCCGCGGAACAGGAAGAGGCAGATTAGGACGATCTGCCTAGCAACAGCCATTTCTGGTAAGTAAAAAAAAAATTTTTTTTTTTTAATTTTAAATTTTTATTAACCTTTTTATCAAGTTTTTTTTTTCAGGGTGGCCCTCCACTTTAAGTGTTTTCTAGGGAGTGATTCTGACTGTGGGGGGGTGGGCTACTAGTCACATGACAGCGATCACTGCTCTCGATGACAGAGAGCAGTGATGTCTGACATGACACAAGCCAGAACAGGGAAATGCCTTGTTTACATAGGCACTTCCCCGTTCTGAGGCTCCGTGACACGATCACTTGGAGACCGGCGGACATCGAGTGCACTGGTCCCGCGGGCACGGTCAAGCTGTACGCTAACCCCGCCTCTTAAAGGGGGCGTACAGGTACCCATTTGCCCACCGCTGCCATTGTGCCGAAGTATATCGGCGTGCAGCGGTCGGAAAGTGGTTAACCGCTTGCCGACCAGCCGCCACCATTATACTGCGGCATACTACGTTCCCGCGAACCATCGTAGCTGTACGTCGGGCCTTTAAGCGGGGATAGCAGGTGCGCGCATGCACTACGGCCGGCTACGCACGACCGCGGGCACGAGAGACAAAACAGGGACAATATATTTACTATAGCAAAAACAAAAAATATACATATATTTTTTTTTAAATTGTCGCTTTTTTTATTTATACCGCAAAAAATAAAAACTGCAGAGATAATCAAATACCACCAAAAGAAAGCTCTATATATACACATTTTCTTTGGGTACATTGCCGCATGACAGCGCAATTGTCAGTTAAATCTACGCAGTGCCGAATCCTGAATAATGGAATTTCATTTTCAAGTTATCACCTTTTAAACTCGGCTTAATTTTAACATTTTATGAATGTTTTCTCTGATATAGATTTGCACGTACTCAGTCTGTTGAACTCACCCTTACTGACATGTAGGTGGACCGGGTCACTAGGTGCACTGCCACTGATTTGGCACTGGTATCTCCCACTGTTGTGTGGTTGGGCAGAACCAATGGAAATGCTCGGATTTCTTGTATTCAGTTGTCTATTGTCTTTATACCAAGTGTATTGTTCAGTGATTGGAACAGATGATCTCACATTACACTGGACAGTGATTTTATCATATTGGAATATCTTACTCCAGTTTGGGGTGAAGGTCACAAATGGTTGATGTATTGCTCCTGATAAATGGATACCTGGTAGAATATAATAACAGACTTTTTATACATGTTGAAAAAGCAACTTTTTTTTTTTTTTAACATTTCTGTTATACTGTATAGCCCCTACAGCCTGTCCTGGATCTAAACTCTAAAATCTAAGCTCTGTATAAATAACCTTTATTATGTCTTCATCTAGACATATAAATCTGTTCTTCGTCAAGATAGAGTGACACTTATGCCCCGTACACACGATTGGAAATTCGGCCAGCAAAAGACCGATGAGAGCTTTTGGTCGGAAAATGCGACCGTGTGTATCCTCCGTCTGACTTTTGCTGGCCGAATTCCAGCAAGCAAAAGATTGAGAGCATGCTCTCAATTTTTCAGTCCGAAAAAGTTTTGATCGGAAATTCTGATCGTCTGTAGCAATTCCGAGGCGCAAAATTCCTACGCATGCTCGGAAAAACAATTTGACGCATGCTCGGAAGCATTGAACTTAATTTTCTCAGCTCGTCGTAGTGTTGTACGTCACCTCGTTTTTGACGGTCGTGTATGCAAGCCAAGCTTGAGCGGAATTCCGTCGGAAAAACCATCCAAGAATTTTCTGACGGAAAATCTGCTCATGTGTACACTGCCTTAGACATATCCCGATGATATATTGTGAAATGTTGTAAGATCCAATACGTTTAACAAATATGTTACAATGTTTCTCAGCACATACCTAAGCAATCCCATTTATTTAAGCCTCCTACACACGATCGGATTTTCCACCAACAAAACCGTGGACTTTTGTCCGAAGGGCGTTGGCCCAAACTTGTATTGCATACACACGGCACACGGCGCTAAAGAGCTGGCCAACAATCCCGGACGTAGTGACATACTACGTGTTTTTTCAGCTCTTTAGCGACACCCTTTGGGTTCCTTCTGCTCATTTCGTGTTGTTAGAAATTTGGTGAGTGTTGACTCGCGCTTTTCTTTATGCGCTTTTCATTTTGCACTTTTCAGTTAATTTCTGAACAGCCGTTCGTCAACCAGACATGTTGCGGAATCGGTTAAGTTCTATTGGCAGATAGCATGTCTAATTTTATTTGTTTTCTTTTTTTTAATGCACAATAAAAAAATTGTGTAGAATAATACTTGGCTATGTGTTTTACTTCAAAATGACAGTTTGGGAGTCGGCAGTTACATTTAAAAAAATACAATGTAAAATTAACAAGGGACACCAACATAGTTGTATCTTTGATCTTAAAAACTACAGGATAATGGTGTTGTGGTAACTTGCCCAAATAAAAAAAAAAAAAAAAAAAGCATAGTAATATTATTCTTGATATCACTAGAAAAATCCATTTGAAATAACTCCATCAGTATCACCAGCAAAGCAGCATTATTATCCTATTAAATAAGAAGAGAATTGTGCGCTGTATTTCGAGATTTCATAATTTGCTGTGTCACAAATGTGAATTCTCCATTACGAACGCGAGTTTACAAGACCGACCGCTACTGGTTCATCCTTGTTTCCGAACATGCGTGTTTGTACTTTGGACTTTAGTCCAACGGACTTGTTTACACACACACTCGGAAAATCCGACAACACACATTTGTCTGCGGAAAATTGTAAAACTTGCAATCCAACATTTGTGAGCGGAAAATCTGACTACAATTGTCCAATGGAGTGTATACACGGTCGGATTTTTTTACGCCAACAGCCTGTCATCACACAATTCCTGTTGGAAAATCTAATCGTGCACAGATGTGAACCAGGACTAAACCCTTGTCTGGTTTTTACAGCTACCGGATGCTTTATTCAAAATATTTCTTCTCTCTTCCATGTGATGTTCATTTCACCATACAAGAAGTGAGGAAAAATCTGCAACACAGACAGAAATACATTTTTTAGTACAGCAGGGGAAAGTTTGAACCCTTGACAGATTTTTATTGGTCAAACTATAGAAATACAGAAAAGAAGCCAAAACCAAATGAAAGAGTCCAATATAATGTTCATTTTTGGTAAATAATAAAAACAGCCAACTAATTTTGGGGACAGCATTGCCCACCCACCCCTTTCATCAGGGCTCCATGCTGGATAAAAACAGTGACTCACAGATCCATATTAGAACCAGTATTGAACGCTCCTTACGGAGGAACAACCTGACAGCAGTTATTGAACTCTCAAGTCTTATCCAAAGTTGAGTCCTGATGAAGGGGGAATAATGCCATCATCATCATTCATCATGTGAGAGGGTTGTTCCCCCCCCCCCCCCCTGAAATGCATTGACCATTTTCATAAGACTTATTCACCAACAATTAAAATTGTCTTGGACTCTTTCATCCAGTTTTGGCCTGGCACACCTTTCTGTATCTCCATGGTTTGAGCTACTGTTGGATGTCCATTGACCGAAACCTTGCTATGTGGAAGCCGCCTCACTAGAGCTATTGAACTTGTTTGAAGTTCTTTTTCATATGACTTCACACGCAAATTTAAAAGTTTCCAGCACCTCTTTCAGTATGTTGTTGGACTGTCTATGCCTCTATTTCAGATTTTCCCTTACTTACCATCCGATAAAACCATTATCACTTTGGCACAAAGTGAGAAGTAATCTTTCAGCAACAGCTGTGGATGGCAGAAATAATTCTTTACTCTACTCAAAATAAAATCCCTGCATTTATACTTTGATTTTGAGATATGAGACTTTAAATTGATATCTTGTTTAACAGTAAAACACAGGTTGGTTACTGGTTTGCTGACCTCCGATTTACCCCGAGCTTCTGTCTGTTCAGACACTTGTGGTCTGTTGGCTACAATGAATACAAAAGTGTTTCTGTTTGTGGTCAGTTGTTTGCACGAGATACTATATATGCAATGGCACTTACCAAAATTATTGGTCTCTAAATTTTTACATCACACACAAGCTCTCAATGAAAAATAATTAGGGCTGTTACTGATTAAAATTTTTGTGTTCGATTAATCAATTTTTTTAAAATCGATTCATTTCGATTAATTATAACGCACTTACAGATCCAACTACTTTTAGCTGATCTCCTTGCATTGCAACTCTGCATTAGTCAGTGGTAAATGTGGTATACACTATATACAATCACCCGACACTAGTTAGTTTCCACAATCCATGACTTAACGTCACAGTTCACACAAATACGGTTTAAATTCAAACTGTAGCACTGACTTAAGTAATTTTTTTTCCCACAGTAGCGTGACAATCCCTCCACCTCCGGTCTAACTAATCACTCTCACCTTATGGCATGGACCCCTGTGCAAACAGGTGGTCATGCAAGCGGGTATCAAAAGGGTTAACACGGACCATAAACTTCTGTCACATCTCCTTAGATCTCAGCAAGGATGCCAGGTCATGTGTAGAAAGAAAAGATCTAAGTGCTCACCGCTTAAGAATAAAGGCCCATACACACGATCGGACTTTTTGACAACCAACATGCAAATTAGCTGTTTTGTACCAACATCCGACCGTGTGTACGCTCCATCGGACCAACTTTTTCCAGGTTTCATGAGACTTTTGTTGGCTGTGCGAACGGACCAACTTTCTGCCAACAAAAGTCCGATGGACCAAAGTCCGACCGTGTGTACACAAAACCAATGGACTTTTGTACAAACCAATGCAGAACCAATGCAAAAGATCAGACAACAATACAGAAGTTGACCAAAGGTGGTAAAGAGCAGAAAAACCAAGTGATTTGGTGAAAGTTGCCTGAAAAAAGTCCTGCCGTGTGTATGCAATACCAACTTGGGGCCAACGCCCTTTGGACAAAAATCCACAGGAAAGTTGGTCCACGGTCCGATCGTGTGTATGAGGCTTTAGATTTCATTTTTGTGTTCAAACACAAACTACTCACATAAAGATGATAAAAACACAGCATGTAAAGTCGACAATCATGTTAGTTCCGTAGGGCAGCTGCGGGTGATGTAATGCTTAGCTCCTCCCCTGTACACGTTACGTTCAATCAGAATTTAAACGTCACCGGACTCCTCCCCCCTTCCCTTCGTTAGCAGACAGACACTTGGAGAAGGGGAGGAGTCCGGTGATGTTGATGTCCGTGAAGTCACCGGATCTCCGATGGAACTCCCTGAAGACCCGGAAGCTGGCGGAGAGGTGAGTACTGATCAAAAGAATTTGGATTGTTAAAAAAAAATTAATGATTAATCGAGGAATTAATCTTTAATTTCCACAGCCCTAAAAATAATTACTCATATTCCACATAAAGTAAGTATTCTTTATTATTACCCCCTAAAAAAGTTATAAAAATACTTAAGCATTTGTACAGAGCCCTGTATACATATACATTTTTTGTAATATACTTTACTCAGGGTCAAAGTATAAAAAGGATTTCCTCCTATTACTGATCAGTCAAATACTGAAATTCCAATAAAGTTAATAAACCCAAGTTGTCAGGGTGTCCACTGCAACAGGCTTGTTTTCAAAATCATTGACAAAATTCCAGTTCATTAGGAGATACACCCAACGATGGACAGTATAAGTTGATCCGTATAAGCTTAGGTCAAGATATATGTGCTGACAATGATCACACAGTATTAATCTAACATTGGGTTACTCGTGACGATCCCATTAATGGGGAAAACACTGCCATGGAATATAAACACACTGCTGATACCCCACAGACACATTGTATAGATCTGCTTGCAGAACAATTTTACCTTTTCATTATTTTTGTTGACCATCTCCGAACAAGTCCAGAGATGGGCTACACAAATACTGAAAGCTCTGAGGGGTAAAACATATTAAAGAGGATTTGGAAAAAAAAAGGGGAAAGAGAAAGGGACTATAACGGTGCCTAATAGAATAATATCATAACGATGGAAGACTCAAGTACAGTAATTTTTTTTTACAAAACACTTATTTATTATTGTACAAAAAAAATTATAAACAATTAAGTAAATTAAACACTCAAATTTATTCTGAGAAATTCCTGATGGTGGTTGCAAAGGAGATTCACTGTGAGTGTCATACGTTATCCCAACATGTTTCGCCTGTCAGGCTTCATCAGGGGAAGTATGCATCAACCAAAAACCAAGAAAAGCAAGGCCTGGGACCCTATAGGCCCTAAGTAGATGTAAACACAAGGGAGGTTGGAGAGAAAGGGGAAAAGGCAGCCACCACAGGAAAGCCGCAGACTACAGCCACCTATGCGATCATAGCGAGCGCTCGAAAGACCTGGTAAAATCAGGATTCAAATAAACAAGGGAAGGGGGCGCCTGTATGTAGAAATGCCAGAAATCATCCAAGGAAGAATGAAAAAGCAGATTTTTTAATCTTAGACAGAGGAAAAATATAGCATCAGGTCGCCCCCAGACTCGAGCCAGGCCTGGTGGGTTTTACTTCCTCTTTATTTCCCTGCAAATGTAAAGCATAATGGGCTACTATGCATCGGAGTTGCATGATGTCACTCCCACGCAGGCACGCGGGAGCCGCCAGTCACGGCATGACCCCTATTAGAAACAGCACAATGTTCCCTTTCTAAAGTGCACACGCGCCATAGAAATCGGCTTTTTTCTAAATATCTCCTAAACCATGGAGGTTTAGGAGATATTTCAAGCACCTACAGGTAAGCCTTAATATAGGCTTACCTGTAGGTAAAAGTGGTTGTACAATGTGTACAACCACTTTAAGAAAAACTTCAAGATCTTATTCTTTACAGTCTTCAGAAAAGAAGGGAAAGGGCAGATATGATTGAAAATTTTAAATACATGAAGGATGTGAATAAGGTTTAGGAGGACAGTATTTTTTATTATGAAGCTAAGATCAAGAACATGGGGATATGTCTTTAAACTAGTAAGAGGAAAGTTGGAGCAGATGACTTGGTCAACCTCTTGCCAATACTCTTTTATGTTGCTATGGTTGTACAATTTTTTTGTTGATGAAAAGTCCTTTCTTCAGGGGCATTTCATGCGAGATAGTGCTGCTATATTGATATTCTATAATGAGACAAAGTCACACATCATAATCAACAATGGGGTCATCAGTTGACTTTAAAGTCCCTTATGCCACGTACACACGAGACGGACTTTTCAAAAGGACTAGGCCCGACGGTCTTTCCGACTGACTTTTGGTGGAGTTCCGTCTATTCGGGACTTCCGTCTTCCGTCTAATTCGGGACTTTTCAAATAAACGGACTTGGCCACACACAATCACACTAAAATTCTGACGGATTCGAATGTGATGACGTACGACCGGACTAGAATAAGGAAGTTCGTAGCCAGTAGCCAATAGCTGCCCTAGCGTCGTCGCTTGTCCGTCGGACTAGCACACAGACGAGCGGATTTTTCGATAGGAACTGGGTCCAGCGGAGTTCCGGCGGGAAAATTTAAGACATGTTCTATTTCGAAAGTCTGTCGGACTTTGCGACAGCAAAAGTCCGATGGAGCCCACACACGATCGAATTGTCCGACGGATTCGTTCCGTCGGACCTTTGCTGACGAAAAGTCCTCTCGTGTGTACGCGGCACTAGTATTTCCTTGGGGGGTACTTCATATACAATATTGTCTTAACTGGGATGTTGGCAACCTATGGGTCTTCTCAGTTGGATCTTTATTAACTAGTTATTAACCGCTTTCCGACCGACTCACGCTGATATACGTCGGCAGAATGGCACGGCTAGGCAAAACCACGTATATATACACGTGGTCCTTTAAGAGCCCAGTCGTGGGTCGCACTCGCGACCCGGTCGGGAGCTCCGTGACCACGGCCGCGGGACCTGCGGACCCGATCACCGATGGTGTCCCACGATCGGGTCACAGAGCTGAAGAACGGGGAGAGGTCTGTGTAAACAAACCTCTCCCCGGGCTTCCTACTCTGCCTGTCATTGATCGGCTGTTCCCTGTCATCGGGAAAGCCGATCAATGACGTCAGCCCCGCCCCCTAATGTAGAAAAACACACACGTCACAGCCCATAACCCCTCCCTCTAGTGGTTAACTCTTTCACTGCCACTGTCATTTATACAGGAATCAATGCATTTAAATAGCATTGATTGCTGTATAAATAACAATGGTCCCAAAAATGTGTCAAAAATGTCCGATGTGTCCGCCATAATGTCGCAGTCACAATAAAAAATAAATAAAAAAAATCGCTGATCGCCGCCATTACTAGTAAAAAAAAAAAATAATAAAAATGCTATAAAACTATCCCCTATTTTGTAAACGCTATAACTTTTGCGCAAACCAATCAATAATCGCTAATTGCGATTTTTTTTACCAAAAATATGTAGAAGAATACGTATCGGCATAAACTGAGGAAAAAAAAAATTTTTTTTATATATTTTTTTGGGGGATATTATAGCAAAAATTTAAAAATATTGCATTTTTTTCAAAATTGTCGCTCTATTTTTGTTTATAGCGCAAAAAATAAAAATCACAGGGGCGATCAAATGCTACCAAAAGAAAGCTCTATTTGTGGGAAAAAAAGGACGCCAATTTTGTTTGGGAGCCACGTCGCACGACCGCGCAATTGTCAGTTAAAGCGACGCAGTGCCGAATCGCAAAAAGGGGCCTGGTCCTTTGGCTGCAAATTAGTCCGGGGCTGAAGTGGTTAAACATGAGCCTGTAACCCCAAAATTTTAAAATGCAACTTTCCTTGAACCAAGTCTTGTATACATGTACAAAAAATGACTTTGCCTTGTCATATTATGATCCCCACAATATGCAAAAGTGGATGGCATAGATGCAAGAAAAGGTTAGATCTCCCCCGTTCAATAGGTGTGAAACCCCTTGTTGAAACTGATAAAATTAATATCTATGAAGCTTTGATAAAAATTTAAATGACTGTGTTAAGCGTCCAACAAAAGATCTTGCTAGTAGTGACATTGCATATAAAATTAATGATTGGGGTCTTCATCAAAATCAAGACCCCCCAAACAGAGCACATTCTTCACCTGTCCTTTGGGTAATCCATACTCCATAAAGGAGGACGCCTTGTGTTTGTGTTGTCAGGCTCCGTAGATAAAATGCCACACTAAAAAGCCTAATGAGTTGCGTCCATAAGGGCTTCTTCAGAGAATGCCTGGCATCTCAATATCAGGGTGTCTTTAAATTATTGGGAAAAATAATTCACATTCGTCACCAAAATATTTTTGGTATTTATGTTTCATTTACCGATGTCTTTGTTCAAATCACTGAGCAAAAAAATCTCTCTAATTTAGCAAGATTGCATTGTTAGAAGACCCTCGTTCATCGTTCTTTGTTGGGCATTTCATAGGTAAAACCACGGGACAAAAATATAGAAAATTCCAGTACTTACAGAATAGAACGAGGAGTACCAGAGGTGGCATAGCTTCTGTAAGCTGCAAGAGATGAAAGTCTGCTATAACTGAGACAATTTTCTATCTACCGTCTGTTCATCATTCGCTCACACCGACCACAAGCAGATAGGCAACATCCTTTCAAAGAAATATAACCATTTATATCAGTCCCTGCGTTTTAATACACCAACCACAATCCTACAGACATATCTGGGGTTGGGTTTGTTTGGAAGGTGACTTTAAAATTTCTCTGACTTGTGGAAAGAAATCTACAGGAATATCCCATACTGAGAGAAAATACAAACATAAACCGGAACAAGACATACTCTGGACTGATTGGACCTTGCCCAAACAGAAAATACTTGGGAAAATTGCAGGGGGTTCTATGAATGGTGACCATTTTGAGTTTGCTGCTTCTTTCACTACTTGTCTAAGCTCTGCTCTACAGGGGACTGTAAGAAGCTGATACCAAGGCAACGTCAGGTACTTATACTGCTTGCATTTAAAAATACACGCAAGTACCGTATTTATCGGCGTATAACACGCGCCCCAAATTTAGGAGGGGAGTTTAAGGAAATAAACTTTTAGGAGGGAAGTTTAAGGAAAAAAAAGGTCATCAATGCAGCCTTGCACAGCGTCAATCTGCAGCCTTGCACAGTGTCCATCTGCAGCCTTGCACAGTGTCCATCTGCAGCCTTCCCCAGTGTCCATCTGCAGCCTTCCCCAGTGTCCATCTGCAGCCTTCCCCAGTGTCCATCTGCAGCCTTCCCCAGTGTCCATCTGCAGCCTCTCCCAGTGTCCATCTGCAGCCTCTCCCAGTGTCCATCTGCAGCCTCTCCCAGTGTCCATCTGCAGCTTTGCAGTTTCCATCTGCAGCCTTCCCCAGTGTTCATCCGCAGCCTTGCAGTGTCCATCTACAGCCTTCACCAGTGTCCATCTGCAGCCTTGCAGTGTCCATCTGCAGCCTTCCCCAGTGTCCATCTGCAGCCTTGCCCAGTGTCCATCTGCAGCCTTGCCCAGTGTCCATCTGCAGCCTTGCCCAAAATTGCAGCATGTTTGGTTTTTAAATTTAGCGCTGCCGAAATATTTGGCTCCTCTCGCCGCCGACATAGACCGAGCCGAGTCGAGTGTACTGTGTACTCGGCTCCGCTCGCAGTCACGCCCTGTCCCGCCCCTTGGCCCGGTTCCTATGATGGACACAATACCAGTCCAATGGCGGGACCTAAAGGCTAGGAGGTGGGACTGGGCGGGACTGCGAGCGGAGCCGAGTGGAACCGAGCACACAGTACACTCGGGGCTCCTCTTGCCCTCACAGACAGCGGGGATCGGTGTATAACACACACCAACAATTTCCCTGATTTTAAGGGGAAAAAAGTGCGTGTTATACTCCGATAAATATTGTATGTATGATACAGAGCTGAAATACTTTGGGGGTTCTGTATATTTGCCTGGGAGTTCAGCTTAAATTGTTACTAAACCCACAACAATAAAAGCAGTCTGTATATGCAGTAAAGCATGCTTGTTATACTCACTCCAGGAACCTAAGGGGTTAATCCGCAGTTCTCTGCACTGTGTAAAAAGGCTGTTTGATCCTGTATGCACAGAGCCTCGCCTTCTTGCATTGCCCCCAAAACATGTCAGGATAAGACAGAATTACTGGAGTCAGGCTGCACATGCTCAGTTTGAGGTGTATTGCTAGAGAGTTTTTTTTTTTTTCCGTGGGAGAGTTCATGTGATCAGCACTGTCAAGACAGAGGGTTAGGTGTCCTGCATCCTGATAGGACAGCCAGTGCAGTATTAAAAATCCTCTTACACCTCCTAACCAGACACTGATAGACGTCACAAGACTGCTATATACTGCTGAGGAGAAAAGGTATTTAGCGGTTTATATTTACTGAAATAATTGCATTTCCATGTTCTGTGTACTGTGGGAGACCAGATATAGTGAGTGCACGCTCTTGGGTTTACTTGATGTTTCCTGGGTAACACTTTATATATAGATTGGGTCCAGGGTGGTAAAGGCAGCAGAAGCTGCACATATTTTGAAATTCTTAGCTCGTGTACAGATCATGTACAGTCATGTGTCAGGGCTGGGCTCAGCCCTTCCTTCTCAGAGCTGGCCGCTCAGCTCTCGGCTAATTGCCAGCTCCTATCTTTCTACAGTTAGCCGTTGATGATATCCTGCTGGTCAGTCCTGCCTACTTAAGCCATTCAGCCAAGATGATCAATGCCTTCGCCTTGGTCAACATCACAGAGCCTATCTCCTGTGTTCCTGTTTAAAGACTTGCTTTGCTGACATGCATTCTGGCTCCAGATCCTGCTTGCTGTTCCACTACATTGATCCCTGACTTCTGGCTTGGCTGACTATACGTTACTGAAATTTGGCTACGTTTGCACTACGTTTGTTCTTTTTACTTTTATTATTAAACAAGTGTGATTTAACTGTACTTCTGTCTCGCTCTGATTTCATGGTTTCTGACACTATGCAAAGGAAACATGCTAACCATTGCCTGATGTTCACCATTTAAAGCTGCATTTTTGTTTAACAGCTCATTATTTTGGGCAATTGGATCTTGCTCGTTGCTCATGCCCTTGGTGTTTTCTCATTGGTGGAGGTTATAGTTTGTAATTAGTCTTGATAATTGAACCCTAGCAGTTCTGTAAAGAGGACTCATCTGCCTTAGACATGACAATATGAATAAACTTCCTTGACCAGGTGACAATGGAGAAACAGCAGACTCTAGCATGGCGTCTCAACCTTTTTCAAATGAAAGAAATCTTGAAATAACTTTCCATTCTCAATGAACAACTTATAATAATTACTATATCTACTGCTCATAGTATAGTAAGTAACATGACGGCAAGTGGGAAGAATGCTGAAAAACACTCAAATCTGCACTTATTTAGTCTTTGTTCTTAAATAGGAGCTCAAGGCTCCTTCAGAAAAAAATTAAAATTTCGGCAGCTACAAATTCGGTAGCGGCTGACTTTTAATATTAGGACACTTACCTGTCCAGGAAACCAGCAGCGTTCTCACCCAAGCCGACTTCTCAATCGGGTGCTGCTGCCACCATCTTGACTAAGGGAAACGGACTGTAAAGGTTCTAGGCATACATCTCCTGAGCTGGGAAGTGGGCCCAAAACGTGGTTCTTGTCTAGGCTCTCATCCTGGCTTATATGGATAAATCACGCCTTGCTGCCCTCAAGAGACTGGGGAAGTCTAAATGCACTTAAACAACAAAATAGAACAAAGGGCGCACAGGCCTAGTGCATTATCCTCCATATAAATTTTTATTATGTTAAAAGATATTATACTCTGTGCTCTGTGAATGGGCCAATTGTGGGGGGAGGAGGAGGGGGGGCGAACTTCCGGCTCACTTTGGCACGGCAGAGTGAAGCAGAAAAGTGGGAGCGGGTACCTGTCAAAACCAGGTACCCGCTCTCCCCTCCCCAACAAAAGGTGCCAAATGTGGCAGCGAAGGGGGGAAGGAGGCAGACAAGTGGAGCATCCCCTATTGGGCGGAGCTCCACTTTAAAGTAGAAGTTAAGGCTTGTTGCGCTCTATGAATCATATATCACAATAAAAGTAAATTGTTTAAGTGAAGTTATAAAAATATATTTCTTTGTGTATATGTGTGTAAGCTGCACTCTCCTTTTTAAAAAACTAAAAAGTCCATAACATGTATATCATATAATGAACAATAACAAGGTGCCTGGGTCCATAAAGTGCAGTTTAATATAAAAGGGCAATCTGTGCAATCCAAAAAGTGCTGAAATGTCTTCTCAAATAAAAAGACTTGTGCATTAACGTGTATCCTCCGAAACAATGCTAACCATGTCTTCACCTGTGTTCCCTTGGGACCAAACTCACCAATAGTAGTTGACTACTGGGTGTACACAGAGGAAGGTCAAAGACTGCTTGTATCACAGATCCACTGGACTATATGAACTCTACTCCAGGAATCAATGTACTCAAATATGTCTCATAGAAAGGAGAAAAACACAGAACAACTCCCATAGTGTAACATTGTTTATTCAAATGATCAAAATCAAAATATGTACATATCACGCACAATGTTAGTGCCTGTGCTGGCACTCGGAATGATCTCGGATGAGCATATTGCTCACAGTTCGACGCCACCGCTCCAGATGGCATAAGTGACGTATTCGAAGTTCCCGCCCCTGTGCGTTTTGTCATATCCTCGATGTCATCAGGAGGCATGTATATTTCTTTGTAACTTTTTTGCTTTCAAATGCTAGTTATCACATGACTGCAATGCCCAGAAATGTTTTCTCTCAGCACGGCCGATGGGCGTGACTCCCTGGCTGTATTAAAATAATTTTCAGAAGTGACGTTTATCTGTGGCAGGCCAAAAGTTAGGCTGTCAGTTCTGGAAGTGACATTTGTTGGTGATTCTCGGCAACATTCCCATGGAAACTGGACACCTGCCTGGATTGTTTGCCTTCACAGCTCCATGGTTGCAGTAGCAAATAAGCTGCTTTTGTCTAAGGACACACACAAGAATGGACACACACATGGATGGACACAAACACACAAGGATCGACACACATGGACATGGACACATGGATAGACATACACACACATGAATGGACACACACATGGATGGACACACACACACACACACACACACACAAGGATGGACACACATGGACATGGACACACACATGGATGGATACACACACACACACACACACACACACAAGGATGGACACACACATGGACATGGACACACACATGAATGGACACACACACACACACACACACACACACACACAAGGATGGACACACATGGACATGGACACACACATGGATGGACAGACATGGACATGGACACACACGTGTATGGACAACACACACTGATGGACACACATGGACATCCGCCGCTATTACTAATAAAAAAAAAATAAGAATAATAAAAATGCCATAAAAATATCCCCTATTTTGTAAACCAATCAATATACACTTATTGCGATTTTATTACCAAATATATGTAGAAGAATACATATCGGCCTAAACTTTTTGGGGATATTATAGCAAAATGTAAAAAATATTGTGTTTTTTTTTCAAAATTGGCGCTCTTTTTTTGTTTATAGCGCAAAAAAAAAAAAAAACTGCAGAGGTGATCAAATACCACCAAAAGAAAGCTCTATTTGTGGGAAAAAAAGGACGTCAATTATGTTTGGGTGCAAAGTCGCAGGACCGCGCAATTGTCAGTTAAAGCGACACAGTGCCGAATTGCAAAAAGTGCTCTGGTCAGGAAGGGGGTAAAATCTTCCGGGGCTCAAGTACCCAATCACATGCAAGGAAAATGTAAAAAAAAAATTAATTTTGCTTGCACATGATTGGACTTCTTTACTAAAGACCATGAAGATTGGGTCTTGCGTCTATGGTGCCTTCAATCACCTGCACCCTTATTTGAGTTTTTTTTCCTACTGTTTATGATATTGTCATTTAAATATCATTTTTTTTTTATATATATAAAAAATGCCACTACACCCATTTTGACTTTGACTTGAGTGTGGTATTTATTCTTTTGTGTAAGGTGGTGCAGGAAAATTGAGGTTATGGCCAAGTAGAGGGTGATGGTAACTGAAACTCTCGGATTTGGATACAGTTTGGACTTTTAGTGAAACAGATGCAGTTTAAATAGGTGAAAGTCATCAAATTAAAAAAATATAATTAGATAAAAACATTTAGTCACACATGATATTGTATAAACTGAATAGAATTTAGAAGTTCCTAATATCCAATGTTCTCACAATCGATCATATCTCCTTTCTGTAAAATAGGTTTAGCTCTTCTTGTAATGACCAAACAGGATTATGACAATCACAACTATTATGAGCCCAGATACCGCCAGTCGGATAGAATTATTTAGCTTATAGACGTCTTGCGCTGGTTTTATTTTAGATGTATTTCCTGGAAAAATATGAAAAATATCAATGCTTTACAACAATAAATATAATCTATCATTACATGTAGAATTATCAGTGAACAAGTAAATGGAAGAATTGTTACATAACCTTGACTGATGATATCATACACTTTTTTGTGTGGCATAGCAAAAAAAATAAAAACACACTGGGCAGAGACCATGCCATTACTACAGCCTCTCTATTGTCTTGGGATCTGAATGATATATACAAACTGATATGGCCAGAAAAAGTAACCACAACACCAGAGCTGTATCTGAAGGCCACAGACAATGGTGCTTTGTGGCTTTTACCACTAATAGTCCTGTCACAACTCTTGGTTTCCTAGTTGTAAAAATCCTTTGTGTCACCAACAGTAGACATGAGCTTTCTGTAATGTGGAATCTAAAAGCATACAACCCAAACCACCAGCCCCTGAAAGTAGGTATTGTTTTTGCTTTGGGATGCTTTTGGGTCATGATATTTATAGGTGCCTCAGTAGAGACAGCTAATGTATAGATGTAACAGAACCAGGTAATTATGGAGCAGGATCTTGGGTTACCTAGATGAGTCATATGAATGATGCTGAGGAGGGACAACAACCTCCTTCTTTCTTTTAGAGACAATACTGTCTAGATCCCTGGTGTCCAACACAGCGTCCATGGGCTGTATGGAGCCTGCTCGCTGTCTGTATGCTGCCCACCATGTCCTGGGCTGGGTCCGCCAGTGCTGCCAACTGTGGGCACTTTCCAGCGTGGCAGCCAGGTGCTAGAATACTGTCTACATTTAAGCACCAATACTAAAACAAAGCTGGTACTGTCAGATGAAGTGATCTCAGACCAAACGTATATTATAATCCTGGCATGAAAGCGTGTGATCAGGTAAGAATTTTTCAGGTTAAATTTTACTGCCACTGATAACCAATTTAGAGGGTTAAATAAAGCTTTTACTGATTACCAATGCGTGTGGGGGGGGGGTTGTTAAAGTTAGTGCTACTGACCACTAGTGCAAGGAGGAGAGGGTTAACAGCACTGCCGCTGACAAACAATGGCGTGACATCACTTCCTGTTCCACAGTCCATGCTGGTCTGTGTGGAGCTGCTTGGAGAAACACTGTGATCCATTCCAGCCAGCTTCTCAATCCTTTCCAGCTATCCGGAACAGCTGTGGGACCCACAGAGCCATGTGGATGCATCTGATATCATCTTGTAAGTGTTTTTAATATTACCCTTTTAAGGTCATCATTTTAATATTACAGTCAGGTCGGCGCCTCCCCCTCCGTGTTTCTTCCTTACAGGATAAGAGAGACACCTTGCGGCCATCATTTAACTATACGCAAGATGGGACAAGGTTAAATAATAAGACTCCAGTGCTCTTACAATGAAAGTTCATCTTCATTAAAAGTTTCTTGTAGTGTTTATTTCATTATTATATTCACACTAATGCAGTGTACACATGGTCGGAATTCTTGTCGGAAAAAGCTCTGATGGTTTTCCCGTCGGAATTCCGACGGAATTTCACTTAAACTGTCTTGCCTACACGCGGTCACACCAAATTCCGACGGTCAATAACACGTTCGACAGCACTATAAAAGGGAAGTTTAATGCTTCCGAGCATGCGTCGAATTGTTTCCGAGCATGCCTCGGAATTTTGTGTGTCGAAATTGCATACACACGATCGGAAAATCCGATAGAAAGGTTTTCTGTTGGAAAAATTAAGAACAGGTTCTCAATCCAAAGTCCGTCAGAAATGCCGACTGTGTGTACGCGGCATAAAGCGTGTTAAAGGCACCTGTCAGGAGCGTGCAAATGCTTCTGTTCTTTGATAGCTGCTGGTCTCATTCACCAGCATTCTGGTATTGGTTGCGATACGTTGTCTCTGCCTGTCCACCTGCAAGCTGATTGATGTTGTCATTCTCTGGGTGGAGACCAAACCTGATTTAAGCCACCCAAGCCTGCAGTCTCATGCTTGTGATATTGTGTTTGTTACACGTGTTCAAGCTGTTTGTTCTGTTCTGCTGTTTGGGTTCCCTTGTTGATGACCTCAAATCAGGTAGCAACTATTCTCTGAACCTTGCCTGTCTTGTACCCAGACTGTCATTGAACTTCTCTGCCTGTCTGCCAACCGCAAGTACCCGTTTGCTTTGCTCAGTTTACGCCTGTCCCGACATAGTGGCCAGACACTCTAGCATTGTGTGTAAGTTCTGGGGGCAACTGAGTACTGGTAGGCCTGCTTGCCTTGGGCTGCTATAGGTGAAGAACACAGAAGCCAGCTATAGTGTTTGACCACCTGCCTTTGTAGTAAGCATGACAGCACCTTACACTGTATATATAGCTGGAGCTACTGGGAATTACAGCAGGAGAGTCCCTAGTGGGAAGGAGGCTTTGAAGTGTCCAAGGAATCGAGAGACTCTGGTGGATTTTATATATATATATATATATATATATATATATATATATATATATATATATATATATATATATATATATATATACATATACATATACATATACATATACATACACACACACACACACACACACATATATATACACACTTGATTATAGTTTTTTTAAAGTGAGGGTTCTGTAAGCACAGAGGTAGCACACGTGTTTTACCCATAGGAGCAAACTGTTAAATTGTTATTGGTGTGGGAGATATATTATCATGGAATAAGAAATAAATTATCACTATTGGATGAAATTAAAGGAGAGGCCGATTATTGCATTTTGCACAGTGTTTAGTATTTGTGTTTTTGGATTATATTACCACTGCTTGTACAGTGTTACATTTTGCTCAACTTTTAGTATTTGACTTTTTGGACTTTGTTTCCACAGTTTCAACGCTATTTATTTGCATTTAAGTGTTTTATGTATTTGATTGCTCACACGCAGGATCTATACACCATATTCAGATTGTTACATTTCATTTTATTATTATCAGCAGTGCAGCATCATCATTTTCTACATTTATTGGTTGTGGTGCTTGCCGAATAGTATTAATAACTAACATATTTCTTGGAATGTTTCTTAGCTATTGTTATACTCACTTTGTACAGCTATAGTTAACACTTCACTTCTCTTCTTTACACTGTTGGTTGATGTTTTGACCTCACAAGAATAGATCCCAGAGTCCTCCAGCTGAGCGGACTGGACTCCATATTGTTGAGATTTGCTGAAGTTTTGGACAATCTGGTCATCTCTGTAGAAAGCATACTTCAGTTCTGCCATGTGTCCAATCAGGCTTTGGCTTGTGTCACATATCAGGGTCATGTTGTCACCTTCTATGACCGGAGAGGAAGTGATGTTCATTTGTAGAGTGGAAAAAAGTCCTACAAGAGAAAAAACATAATAGAAAACAATCTGCACTGAGGTCACCCAATAAACATACAGTCCATGTAGACAATGTGCCAAGATTATCTTTTGTAACCAGGCTGAATGTTTTGGTAACTCACTCTGAATTAGTAGATATATTTCTTCACTCTTCTTTGCTACATTGTAATCAGAGGTTCTCGCTTCGCAACAATATTTCCCAGAATCCTCCAACTTAAGGGACCGGACGCCATATTGATTAGATAAACTGAATTCCTGAACATTCTGTCCATCTTTGTAGAAAGCAAAGTGCAGTTCTGTCCTCGGTGTGAGCGGACCAACGCTTGTATCACATGTCAGAGTCACATGATCACCTTCTAATACTGGATAGGAGGACGATTTTAGTTTTGGAGGTGAGAAAAGCTCTAGAAGAAAAAACACCAATATAAACAACACCACCACCAAGTATTATTTAATTACTGCAACCTGAATTTGATGGTGGAAAAGATTTACCTTGGACAACAATAACATTTTCATCGAAAAATATTTGCTCGTATAAATAAAATATTTTTTTTTTTCACATTTATATGTACCAGTTGCATCCACAGTCACTCTACTGAGGTAGAAATCAGAGTTTTGGTCCGATGTTTGTATGACCTTTCCATCTTTGTAGAATGTTATCCCTTTAACAGCATAATTATAGTTAAGAAAACTATGACATCTTAGATGTAACGTTTCTCCTTCATAAACAGAAGTAGGACCTTGCAAGATGACCCAATCTGGAAAAAAATATGTATTAAATTATTTGATAGCTTTCTTCAGACATTAAAGAGCATTTACAGGAAACATTATTTGAAATTGCATTTCAAAATTCTATTATAAGCAGCAGGGAAACCCTCATTTCATTGGTCATTACATCACTTGGAGGAATAAAGCCTCTTTGATTAGTAAAGTTGCAGCAATGCCAGATTTCCTCAGCAGATGGCACTGCAGGTGGAGCCTGCAATTACAGCTCCTGATATTGGTAAAACATAGAAGTTGGGCTGGGCTTACCCCTATTAAACTGTATTAACCGCTTCAGCCCCGGAAGATTTTACCCCCTTCTTTTGGTGGTATTTTATCAACTCTGCGGTTTTTATTTTCTGCGCTATAAAAAAAAAAGAGCTTTTTTACTTTTTGCTATAATAAATATCCCCCCCAAAAAAAATTATATATATTGTGACGATCCGGGGTGATTAGCTACAAGTGGTGCATGCGATTTTCCAGAAATGTGCCACTCCAGACTGTGTTTTTAGGGCATGGCAACCCACTTTTATTTAAAGGAAACAAAAAAGTTCAAACAAACCAAAATCTTCCCTCGCAGGGGGTTCCACCATCACTGTACTCCAAAACAATAGCCTCCTTGCTTACTCATTGTCACCTTCGTGCTGCTTTAGTCGCAGGCTACACCTGCCTGCTTCAGACTGCCACCTGCAGTCTTAGGCTCCTGTCTCTTTCTCCTGGAACCCTCCCGACCTCCTGGCCAGACTTCCTGTCTGCTGGGTGGAGCCATCTCCAGGTCTGAGCACTGACTGCTCTTCCTGGGATGTTTATGAACCCAGCCCACAGGTGTGCAATTAGTATTCCTGCTAAAATCAGGCATATACTGCTTATCTGCACCTGTGAGATGGGGCGCATCTTCACATATCCTCCCCCCCTGTTTCGCACCGGAGGGAGAAATACAAAACCCTTCTTCCTAAAGGGGCACTCCACCCACCTCTTTTTCCGGGTATGCTTCCATGCGGACTTCTTCCTAATTTTTGGAAGCTTACATTTCTTCTCACCTCCCCCATATCTACTCTGCCAAAACTGTAGGGGTCCTACTTTGACATCTGTCTTAACTTTACCCAGAACTTTTTGGTTTTCAGGTTCGCCGATACCTGCGTAGTTACCCCTGGGAACCGCTTTCTCAAAATTACCCAATACAAAAACTACCAGGAACTCTGGTCCCATTGCTTGCTAGGACAGTGTCTGAGGAGGGACCACACACAGGGGAGCAGTTACTGTCTATGGGACCTTCCCACAGTTTCACATCGCCCCCTGTTGTCCAACACTCCATCAGTGACTGTTCTTGCACAACACTTTTTTCCACACCAGTTTTCACCATTTCTGTTACCGCTGGTATTTCCGATACCACTGCCTTGTCTAACAGGGCTCCAGAGTGCTTGTCATACACGATCTTTGTATGAAGCAATCCAGCACACTGTGAGACAACTTTCCACATCAATACAAAACATTGCATTAAATGAGTCAAACGTTTGCGATTTCTGCACAGTACAGCCTGCAATATCCAGCGCCAACCAGCCGTACCCCTTGGTAGAAGTTCTCCAAACACAGGAGAGGATATATACTGGCTGTACACTCCATGGATGCTAACATTTCATTAAGCATGTCTGTCACAAAATACACATTTTCTCTTTTTATCACTGTGGACACAATTTCTGCTGTGCGTTTACACTCGCTGAGACCTTCAGTCATGAGAGGATTAGTCTCTGCAACAACCCGTGCATCTTGGCCTATAGGCTGTTCTGCAGACACCTCTCCTGGCACAGCAGCCATAGCATCCACTACTCTTTTAGCAGCAAAAGCTTCTTCCAGCATTGCTATTAGTTTCTTGGCCATATCATCCCAGTAGGTATTGCTCTGTTGGACTACATCATCCCAATGAGACCTGGACAGACCAAGAGGCTCAATAGCATCTGAAACACTGCTTTTGTCAGTTTTACACTTCTCAGCATTAAACACATCACTTTGTTTTACCCTGCATTGTGGCAACACATTTTCAATCACACCATGTTGCTGTATCCCACCCTCATCAGCATGAGCAGATGGAGTTTCATTGCAGACCTCAAGCTTTTTAACTTTAACACTTGCCTCCCCACTGAACAGGGCACTGTAGCAAGGCAAGTCCTTTTTAGCACAAACAGGGGATCTCCCATTTGGGGTCACTTCCACTCCTGTGTGCACAGTCACATAATCAGTCTCTCTCACCCAGTCTGCAGACTTGGAATCCCAGGCGTTGCTACGGGCAACCGCTCTCCTCTTGAATGTCCAGTCAGCCTGTTGCTTTCTCCTGCTGTATTTCCCCATGCGGTTACCGGGTGAAATGAAAGACTCTCGGGCTTCCCAGCCCTCTTTGTGGGAACAGTGAGCCACCTCTTCATAGGAGCCCCACCATCCAGATGACACTTCACTGGTTGCTATGGGAGACTGCATTCTCCCTGCAGAGCTTCTCCAGTAACAAATCTTCTTGAGCCCACCAGCCAGAACTCTCATCAGGATCATTCCACAATTGGCCATAGGTCTCACGCCTGACCTTGCCTTTGTTGCTACGGGCAACAACATGCATCTTTGCAGCAACAGATGCAGAGTTCCTTCAAAACATTTTTTGCGTACTGTCTCCTTACAGCTGAGACACAGCACCCATCACTTTGCTTCACACAGCAACAGCAATACACACAGTCTCTGACACTCACGGTTTCCGAAATGCGAGGATCTGGACCAATGTGATGATCCAGGGCGATTAGCTACAAGTGGTGCATGCGATTTTCCAGAAATGTGCCACTCCAGACTGTGTTTTTAGGGCATGGCAGCCCACTTTTATTTAAAGGAAACGAAAAAGTTCAAACAAACCAAAATCTTCCCTCGCAGGGGGTTCCACCATCACTGTACTCATTGTCAGCTTCGTGCTGCTTTAGTCGCAGGCTACACCTGCCTGCTTCAGACTGCCACCTCCAGTCTTAGGCTCCTGTCTCTTTCTCCTGGAACCCTCCTGACCTCCTGGCCAGACTTCCTGTCTGCTGGGTGGAGCCGTCTCCAGGTCTAAGCACTGACTGCTCTTCCTGGGATGTTTATGAACCCAGCCCACAGGTGTGCAATTAGTATTCCTGCTAAAATCAGGCATATACTGCTTATCTGCACCTGTGAGATTGGGTCGCATCTCCACTATATATATATATATATATATATATATATATATATATATATATATAAATATATATATATATATATATATAAAGGTTTTCCTTAGTTTAGACCGATATGTATTCTTCTACATATTTTTGGTAAAAAAAAAAAAAAAAAAAAAAAATCGCAATAAGCGTATATTGATTGGTTTGTGCAAAAGTTATAGCGTCTACAAAATAGTGGATATTTTTATGGCACTTTTATTTTAAAAAAATGTTTAATTAGTAATGGCGGCGATCTGCGATTTTTATCATGACTGCGACATTATGGCGGACACATCGAATACTTTTGGGACCATTGTCATTTATACAGCGATCAGTGCTATAAAAATGCACTGATTACTGTGTAAATGACACTGGCAGGGAAGGGGTTAACCACTAGGGGGCGATGAAGGGGTTAAAGCGGGGTTTCAGCTAAAACATTTTTTTTTTAAAAGTCAGCAGCTAAAAAAAAAGTAGCTGCTGACTTTTAATAAGTACACGATTGTCGGTCGTGGAGGCCGAGATGTCCCTCCCCCGGTCCCAGCGCCGCCATCCTCAGTAAGGGATACGGGCAGCGATTGCTGCCCGTTTCCTACTGCGCATGTGCGAGTCGTCGGACACACAGTTCCCATAACACACCGCGCCCCATTCACTAGAAGACGGCGCTAGGAGCAGAAGACAGAACAGCTCCGCGGAACAGGAAGAGGCAGATTAGGACGATCTGCCTAGCAACAGCAATTTCTGGTAAGTAAAAAAAAATTTTTTTTTTTTAATTTTAAATTTTTATTAACCTTTTTATCAAGTTTTTTTTTTTTTCAGGGTGGCCCTCCACTTTAAGTGTTTTCTAGGGAGTGATTCTAACTGTGGGGGGGTGGGCTACTAGTCACATGACAGCGATCACTGCTCTCGATGACAGAGAGCAGTGATGTCTGACATGACACAAGCCAGAACAGGGAAATGCCTTGTTTACATAGGCACTTCCCCGTTCTGAGGCTCCGTGACACGATCACTTGGAGACCGGCGGACATCGAGTGCACTGGTCCCGCGGGCACGGTCAAGCTGTACGCTAACCCCGCCTCTTAAAGGGGACGTACAGGTACCCATTTGCCCACCGCTGCCATTGTGCCAAAGTATATCGGCGTCCAGCGGTCGCAAAGTGGTTAACCGCTTGCCGACCAGCCGACGCCATTATACTGCGGCATACTACGTTCCCGTGAACCATTGTAGCTGTACGTCGGGCCTTTAAGCGGGGATAGCAGGTGTGCGCGTGCACTACGGCCGGCTACGCACCACCGCGGGCATGAGAGACAAAACAGGGACAATATATTTACTATAGCAAAAACAAAAAATATACATATATTTTTTTTAATATGTCGCTTTTTTTATTTATACCGCAAAAAATAAAAAAACTGCAGAGATAATCAAATACCACCAAAAGAAAGCTCTATATATACACATTTTGTTTGGGTACATTGCCGCATGACTGCGCAATTGTCAGTTAAATCTACGCAGTGCCGAATCCTGAATAATGGCCCGGTCATTGAGCAGCCAAATCTTCCAGGGCTGAAGTGGTTAAGGGAGTCCAAATCATTTGGAATTTCATTTTCCAGATATAACCTTTTAAACTTGGCTTAATTTTAACATTTTATGAATGTTTTCCCTGATACAGATTTGCACGTACTCAGTCTGTTGAACTCACCATTACTGACATGTAGGTGGACCGGGTCACTAGGTGCACTGCCACTGATTTGGCACTGGTATCTCCCACTGTTGTGTGGTTGGGCAGAACCAATGTAAATGCTCGGATTTCTTGTATTCAGTTGTCTATTGTCTTTATACCAAGTGTATTGTTCAGTGATTGGAACAGATGATCTCACATTACACCGGACAGTGATTTTATCATATTTGAATATCTTACTCCAGTTTGGGGTGAAGGTCACAAATGGTTGATGTATTGCTCCTGATAAATGGATACCTGGTAGAATGTAATAACAGACTTTTTATACATGTTGAAAAAACAACTTATTTTTTAAACATTTCTGTTATACTGTAAAGCCCCTACAGCCTGTCCTGGATCTAAACTCTAAAATCTAAGCTCTGTATAAATAACCTTTATTATGTCTTCATCTAGACATATAAATCTGTTCTTCGTCAAGATAGAGTGACACTAATGCCCCATACACACGATCGGAAATTCGGCCAGCAAAAGACTGATGAGAGCTTTTGGTCGGAAAATGTGACCGTGTGTATCCTCCGTCTGACTTTTGCTGGCCGAATTCCAGCAAGCAAAAGATTGAGAGCATGCTCTCAAATTTTCAGTCCGAAAAAGTTTTGATCGGAAATTCTGATCGTCTGTAGCAATTCCGAGGCGCAAAATTCCTACGCATGCTCGGAAAAACAATTTGACGCATGCTCGGAAGCATTGAACTTAATTTTCTCAGCTCGTCGTAGTGTTGTACGTCACCTCGTTTTTGACGGTCGTGTATGCAAGCCAAGCTTGAGCGGAATTCCGTCTGAAAAACCATCCAAGAATTTTCTGACGGAAAATCCGCTCATGTGTACATGGCCTTAGACATATCCCGATGATATATTGTGAAATGTTGTAAGATCCAATACGTTTAACATATATGTTACAATGTTTCTTAGCACATACCTAAGCAATCCCATTTATTTAAGCCTCCTACACACGATCGGATTTTCCACCAACAAAACCGTGGACTTTTGTCCGAAGGGCGTTGGCCCAAACTTGTATTGCATACACACGGCACACGGAGCTAAAGAGCTGGCCAACAATCCCGGACGTAGTGACATACTACGTGTTTTTTCAGCTCTTTAGCGACACCCTTTGGGTTCCTTCTGCTCATTTCGTGTTGTTAGAAGTTTGGTGAGTGTTGACTCGCGCTTTTCTTTATGCGCTTTTCATTTTGCACTTTTCAGTTAATTTCTGAACAGCCGTTCGTCAACCAAACATGTTGCGGAATCGGTTAAGTTCTATTGGCAGATAGCATGTCTAATTTTATTTGTTTTCTTTTTTTTAATGCACAATAAAAAAATTGTGTAGAATAATACTTGGCTGTGTGTTTTACTTCAAAATGACAGTTTGGGAGTCGGCAGTTACATTTAAAAAAATACAATGTAAAATTGACAAGGGACACCAACATAGTTGTATCTTTGATCTTAAAAACTACAGGATAATGGTGTTGTGGTAACTTGCCCAAATAAAAAAAAAAAAAAAAAAAGCATAGTAATATTATTCTTGATATCACTAGAAAAAAAAAAAAAGCCTTTGAAAATCCATTTGAAATAACTCCATCAGTATCACCAGCAAAGCAGCTTTATTATCCTATTAAATAACAAGAGAATTGTGCGCTGTATTTCGAGATTTCATAATTTGCTGTGTCACAAATGTGAATTCTCCATTACGAACGCGAGTTTACAAGACCGACCGCTTCTGGTTCATCCTTGTTTCCGAACATGCGTGTTTGTACTTTGGACTTTAGTCCAACGGACTTGTTTACACACACTCGGAAAATCCGACAACACACATTTGTCCGCGGAAAATTGTAAAACTTGCAATCCAACATTTGTGAGCGGAAAATCTGACTACAATTGTCCAATGGAGTGTATACACGGTCGGATTTTTTTACGCCAACAGCCTGTCATCACACAATTCCTGTTGGAAAATCTAATCGTGCACAGATGTGAACCAGGACTAAACCCTTGTCTGGTTTTTACAGCTACCGGATGCTTTATTCAAAATATTTCTTCTCTCTTCCTGTCTATGTGATGTTCATTTCACCATACAAGAAGTGAGGAAAAATCTGCAACACAGACAGAAATACATTTTTTAGTACAGCAGGGGAAAGTTTGAACCCTTGACAGATTTTTATTGGTCAAACTATAGAAATACAGAAAAGAAGCCAAAACCAAATGAAAGAGTCCAATATAATGTTCATTTTTGGTAAATAATAAAAACAGCCAACTAATTTTGGGGACAGCATTACCCACCCACCCCTTTCACCAGGGCTCCATGCTGGATAAAACATTGATGGGCAATGCTGGATAAAAACAGTGACTCACAGATCCATATTAGAACCAGTATTGAACGCTCCTTACGGAGGAACAACCTGACAGCAGTTATTGAACTCTCAAGTCTTATCCAAAGTTGAGTCCTGATGAAGGGGGAATAATGCCATCATCATCATTCATCATGTGAGAGGGTTGTTCCCCCCCCCCCCCCTGAAATGCATTGGCCGTTTTCATATGACTTCTTCACCAACAATTAAAATTGTCTTGGACTCTTTCATCCAGTTTTGGCCTGGCACACCTTTCTGTATCTCCATGGTTTGAGCTACTGTTGGATGTCCATTGACCGAAACCTTGCTATGTGGAAGCCGCCTCACTAGAGCTATTGAACTAGTTTGAAGTTCTTTTTCATAGGACTTCACACGCAAATTTAAAAAAGTTTCCAGCACCTCTTTCAGTATGTTGTTGGACTGTCTATGCCTCTATTTCAGATTTTCCCTTACTTACCATCTGATAAAACCATTATCACTTTGGCACGAAGTGAGAAGTAATCTTTCAGCAACAGCTGTGGATGGCAGAAACAATTCTTTACTCTACTCAAAATAAAATCCCTGCATTTATACTTTTATTTTGAGATATGAGACTTTAAATTGATATCTTGTTTAACAGTAAAACACAGGTTGGTTACTGGTTTGCTGACCTCCGATTTACCCCGAGCTTCTGTCTGTTCAGACACTTGTGGTCTGTTGGCTACAATGAATACAAAAGTGTTTCTGTTTGTGGTCAGTTGTTTGCACGATATACTATATATGCAATGGCACTTACCAAAATTATTGGTCTCTAAATTTGTACCTCACACAGAAGCTCTCAATGAAAAATAATTAGGGCTGTTACTGATTAAAATGTTTGTGTTCGATTAATCGATTTTTTTTAAAATCGATTTATCGACTAATTTCAATAATAACGCACATACAGATCCAACTACTTTTTAGCTGATCTCCTTGCATTGCAACTCTGCATTAGTCAGTGGTAAATGTGGTATACACTATATACAATCACCCAACACTAGTTAGTTTCCACAATCCATGACTTAACTTCACAGTTCACACAAATACGGTTTAAATTCAAACTGTAGCACTGACGTAAGTCCTTTTTTTTCCCACAGTAGCGTGACAATCCCTCCACCTCCGGTCTAACTAATCACTCTCACCTTATGGCATGGACCCCTGTGCAAACAGGTGGTCATGCAAGCGGGTATCAAAAGGGTTAACACGGACCATAAACTTCTGTCACATCTCCTTAGATCTCAGCAAGAACGCCAGGTCATGGGTAGAAAGAAAAGATCTAAGTGCTCACCGCTTAAGTATAAAGGCCCATACACACGATCGGACTTTTTGACAACCAACATGCAAATTAGCTGTTTTGGACCAACATCCGACCGTGTGTACGCTCCATCGGACCAACTTTTTCCAGGTTTCATGAGACTTTTGTTGGCTGTGCGAACGGACCAACTTTCTGCCAACAAAAGTCCGATGGACCAAAGTCCGACCGTGTGTACACAAAACCAATGGACTTTTGTACAAACCAATGCAGAACCAATGCAAAAGATCAGACAACAATACAGAAGTTGACCAAAGGTGGTAAAGAGCAGAAAAACCAAGTGATTTGGTGAAAGTTGCCTGAAAAAAGTCCTGCCGTGTGTATGCAATACCAACTTGGGGCCAACGCCCTTTGGACAAAAATCCACAGGAAAGTTGGTCCACGGTCCGATCGTGTGTATGAGGCTTTAGATTTCATTTTTGTGTTCAAACACAAACTACTCACATAAAGATGATAAAAACACAGCATGTAAAGTCGACAATCGTGTTAGTTCCGTAGGGCAGCTGCGGGTGATGTAATGCTTAGCTCCTCCCCTGTACACGTTACGTTCAATCAGAATTTAAACGTCACCGGACTCCTCCCCCCTTCCCTGCGTTAGCAGACAGACACTTGGAGAAGGGGAGGAGTCCGGTGATGTTGATGTCCGTGAAGTCACCGGATCTCCGATGGAACTCCCTGAAGACCCGGAAGCTGGCGGAGAGGTGAGTACTGATCAAAAGAATTTGGATTGTTAAAAAAAAATTAATGATTAATCGAGGAATTAATCTTTAATTTCCACAGCCCTAAAAATAATTACTCATATTCCACATAAAGTAAGTATTCTTTATTATTACCCCCTAAAAAAGTTATAAAAATACTTAAGCATTTGTACAGAGCCCTGTATACATATACATTTTTTGTAATATACTTTACTCAGGGTCAAAGTATAAAAAGGATTTCCTCCTATTACTGATCAGTCAAATACTGAAATTCCAATAAAGTTAATAAACCCAAGTTGTCAGGGTGTCCACTGCAACCGGCTTGTTTTCAAAATCATTGACAAAATTCCAGTTCATTAGGAGATACACCCAACGATGGACAGTATAAGTTGATCCGTATAAGCTTAGGTCAAGATATATGTGCTGACAATGATCACACAGTATTAATCTAACATTGGGTTACTCGTGACGATCCCATTAATGGGGAAAACACTGCCATGGAATATAAACACACTGCTGATACCCCACAGACACATTGTATAGATCTGCTTGCAGAACAATTTTACCTTTTCATTATTTTTGTTGACCATCTCCGAACAAGTCCAGAGATGGGCTACACAAATACTGAAAGCTCTGAGGGGTAAAACATATTAAAGAGGATTTGGAAAAAAAAAGGGGAAAGAGAAAGGGACTATAACGGTGCCTAATAGAATAATATCATAACGATGGAAGACTCAAGTACAGTAATTTTTTTTTACAAAACACTTATTTATTATTGTACAAAAAAAATTATAAACAATTAAGTAAATTAAACACTCAAATTTATTCTGAGAAATTCCTGATGGTGGTTGCAAAGGAGATTCACTGTGAGTGTCATACGTTATCCCAACATGTTTCGCCTGTCAGGCTTCATCAGGGGAAGTATGCATCAACCAAAAACCAAGAAAAGCAAGGCCTGGGACCCTATAGGCCCTAAGTAGATGTAAACACAAGGGAGGTTGGAGAGAAAGGGGAAAAGGCAGCCACCACAGGAAAGCCGCAGACTACAGCCACCTATGCGATCATAGCGAGCGCTCGAAAGACCTGGTAAAATCAGGATTCAAATAAACAAGGGAAGGGGGCGCCTGTATGTAGAAATGCCAGAAATCATCCAAGGAAGAATGAAAAAGCAGATTTTTTAATCTTAGACAGAGGAAAAATATAGCATCAGGTCGCCCCCAGACTCGAGCCAGGCCTGGTGGGTTTTACTTCCTCTTTATTTCCCTGCAAATGTAAAGCATAATGGGCTACTATGCATCGGAGTTGCATGATGTCACTCCCACGCAGGCACGCGGGAGCCGCCAGTCACGGCATGACCCCTATTAGAAACGGCACAATGTGCCCTTCTAAAGTGCACACGCGCCATAGAAAATAGGCTTTTTTCTAAATATCTCCTAAACCGTGGAGGTTTAGGAGATATTTAAAGCACCTACAGGTAAGCCTTAATATAGGCTTACCTGTAGGTAAAAGTGGTTGTACAATGTGTACAACCACTTTAAGAAAAACTTCAAGATCTTTTTCTGTACAGTCTTCAGGAAAGAAGGGAAAGGGGAGACATGATTGAAAACTTTAAATACATGAAGGATGTGAATAAGGTTTAGGAGGACAGTATTTTTTATTTTGAAGCTAAGATCAAGAACATGGGGAAGTGTCTTTAAAATAGTAGGAGGAAAGTTGGAGCAGACGACTTGGTCAACCTCTTGCCAATACTCTTATGTTGCTATGGTTGTACAATTTTTTTGTTGATGAAAAGTCCTTTCTTTAGGGGCATTTCATGCGAGATAGTGCTGCTATATTGATATTCTATAATGAGAGAAAGTCACACATCATAATCAACAATGGGGTCATCAGTTGCCTTTAAAGTCCCTTATGCCACGTACACACGAGACGGACTTTTCAAAAGGACTAGGCCCGACGGTCTTTCCGAATGACTTTTGGTGGAGTTCCGACTGACTTTTCGAACGAACGGACTTGGCCACACACAATCACACTAAATTCTGACAGATTCGAACGTGATGACGTACGACCGGACTAGAATAAGGAAGTTCGTAGCCAGTAGCCAATAGCTGCCCTAGCATTGTTGTTTGTCCGTCGGACTAGCACACAGACGAGCGGATTTTTCGATAGGAACTGGGACAGCAAAAGTCCGATGGAGCCCACACACAATCAAATTGTCCGACAGATTCGTTCCGTCGGACCTTTGCTGTCGAAAAGTCCTCTCGTGTGTACGCGGCATTAGTATTTCCTTGGGGGGGTACTTCATAAACAATATTGTCTTAACTGGGATGTTGGCAACCTATGGGTCTTCTCGGTTGGATCTTTATAAACTAGTTATTAACCGCTTTCCGACCGCCTCACGCCGATATACGTCGGCAGAATGGCACGGCTGGGCAAAACCACGTATATATACGTGGTCCTTTAAGAGCCCAGTCGTGGGTCGTGCTCGCGACCCGGTCGGGAGCTCCGTGACCACGGCCGCGCGACCAGCGGACCCGATCTCCGCTGGTGTCCCGCGACTGGGTCACAGAGCTGAAGAACGGGGAGAGGTCTGTGTAAACAAACCTCTCCCCGCGCTTCCTACTCTGCCTGTCATTGATCGGCTGTTCCCTGTCATCGGGAAAGCCGATCAATGACGTCAGACATCAGCTCCGCCCCTAATGTAAAAAAACACACACACGTCACAGCCCATAACCCCTCCCCCTAGTGGTTAACTCTTTCACTGCCACTGTCATTTATACAGGAATCAATGCATTTAAATAGCATTGATTGCTGTATAAATGACAATGGTTCCAAAAATGTGTAAAAAATGTCTGATATGTCCGCCATGATGTCGCAGTCACAATAAAAATCGCTGATCGCCGCCATTACTAGTAAAAAAAAAAATATTAATAAAAATGCTATAAAACTATCCCCTATTTTGTAAACGCTATAACTTTTGCGCAAACCAATCAATAATCGCTAATTGCGATTTTTTTAACCAAAAATATGTAGAAGAATACGTATCGGCCTAAACTGAGGAAATTACATTTTTTTTATATATTTTTTGGGGATATTATAGCAAAAAGTAAAAAATATTGCATTTTTTTAAAAATTGTCGCTCTATTTTTGTTTATAGCGCAAAAAATAAAAATCGCAGGGGCGATCAAATGCTACCAAAAGAAAGCTCTATTTGTGGGAAAAAAAGGACGCCAATTTTGTTTGGGAGCCACGTCGCACGACCGCGCAATTGTCAGTTAAAGCGACGCAGTGCCGAATCGCAAAAAGGGGCCTGGTCCTTTGGCTGCAAATTGGTCCGGGGCTGAAGTGGTTAAACATGAGCCTGTAACCCCAAAATTTTAAAATGCAACTTTCCTTGAACCAAGTCTTGTATATATGTACAAAAAATGACTTTGCCTTGTCATATTATGATCCTCACAGTATGCAAAAGTGGATGGCATAGATGCAAGAAAAGGTTAGATCTCCCCCGTTCAATAGGTGTGAAACCCCTTGTTGAAACTGATAAAATTAATATCTATGAAGCTTTGATAAAAATTTAAATGACTGTGTTAAGCGTCCAACAAAAGATCTTGCTAGTAGTGACATTGCATATAAAATTAATGATTGGGGTCTTCATCAAAATCAAGACCCCCCAAACAGAGCACATTCTTCACCTGTCCTTTGGGTAATCCATACTCCATAAAGGAGGATGCCTTGTGTTTGTGTTGTCAGGCTCTGTAGATAAAATGCCACACTAAAGCCTAATGAGTTGCGTCCATAAGGGCTTCTTCAGAGAATGCCTGGCATCTCAATATCAGGGTGTCTTTAAATTATTGGGAAAAATAATTCACATTCGTCACCAAAATATTTTTGGTATTTATGTTTCATTTACCGATGTCTTTGTTCAAATCACTGAGCAAAAAATCTCTCTAATTTAGCAAGATTGCATTGTTAGAAGACCCTTGTTCATCGTTCTTTGTTGAGCATTTCATAGGTAAAACCACGGGACATGAAAAATATAGAAAATTCCAGTACTTACAGAATAGAACGAGGAGTACCAGAGGTGGCATAGCTTCTGTAAGCTGCAAGAGATGAAAGTCTGCTATAACTGAGACAATTTTCTATCTACCGTCTGTTCATCATTCGCTTACACCGACCACAAGCAGATAGGCAACATCCTTTCAAAGAAATATAGCCATTTATATCAGTCCCTGCGTTTTAATACACCAACCACAATAATACAGACATATCTGGGGTTGGGTTTGTTTGGAAGGTGACTTTAAAATTTCTCTGACTTGTGGAAAGAAATCTACAGGAAAATCCCATACTGAGTGAAAATACAAACATAAACCGGAACAAGACATACTCTGGACTGATTGGACCTTGCCCAAACAGAAAATACTTGGGAAAATTGCAGGGGGTTCTATGAATGGTGACTATTTTGAGTTTGCTGCTTCTTTCACTACTTGTCTAAGCTCTGCTCTACAGGGGACTGTAAGAAGCGGATACCAAGGCAACGTCAGGTACTTATATTGCTTTCATTTAAAAATACATGTAAGTACTGTATTTACCGGCGTATAACCCATAGACATGTGCGATTCGTTTCGTACGAATTCGTAATTCGTACAAATTTTGTACGAATTTACGAATCCGTAGTACGAATTTTTTCGAATACGAATTCCGTACGGAATTCTAAATTCCGTTTACGAATTTTGTCGCCAAATTATTCGAATCAAACTACCAATATCGAATTTCAACGAATTCGAAAGAAATTATTATAGCGGATATAACGAATGATTCGAATGAATTCGAATGATTCGAATGACAAAGTGTAATTTTTGCAGGAAAAAAAGCTATTTAAAATCACTCGCGGCTATTGCCGGCTAATGAATTGTCGGCTCGGTAACACAGAGAACAGTCATTCATTGATAAAAATTCAATAACCAGGCCCTTCAGGTCTGCTATGAATATTAAGGGGAACCCCAGCCAAAAAATAAAAATAAAAATAAAAATGGCGTGGGGTCCCCCCTAAATATCCATACCAGACCCTTCAGGTCTGGGATGGATTTTAAGGGGAACCCCGGACAAAAAAAAATGGCGTGGGGTCCCCCTCAAAATCCATACCAGACCCTTTATCCGAGCACGCAACCTGGCAGGCCACAGGAAAAGAGGGGGGGACGAGAGCGCCCCCCCCCTCCTGAACCATACCAGGCCACATGCCCTCAACATTGGGAGGGTGCTTTGGGGGTCTGAGACCCTCCAAAGCACCTTGTCCCCATGTTGATGAGGACAAGGTCCTCATCCCCACAGCCCTGGCCATTGGTTGTGGGGGTCTGCGGGCGGGGGGCTTATCAGAATCTGGAAGCCCCCTTTAACAAGGGGACCCCCAGATGCCGGCCCCCCCCCTTTGTGAAATAGTAAGCGGGTACAAAAGTACCCCTACCATTTCACCAAAAAAGTGTCAAAAATGGTAAAAATGACAGGAGATGGTCTTTGACAATTCCTTTATTAAAATCTTCTTTCTTCTGGTCTTCCTTTCTTTATCCTTGGGTTTCTTCATCTTCTCCTTCCGGCATCTTCTTCCATCTTCTTCCATCCTCTTCTTCCTCCGATCCGCTTCTTCTCGTCCGACATCTTCTTCCATGGCGTCGGCGTCTCTTCTCGGGCCGCTCCTCGCAATGGGAGGCTCCCGCTGTGTGAGGCTTCGCTGCGTCTGACAGGACTTTTATAACGGAGAGAACCTGGTGACCCCGCCCCCCTCTGACGCACTGGGATGTCATGGGGACTTCCCTATGGCTTTCCCCATGACGTCAGAGGGGGGCGGGGTCACCAGGTGCCCTCCGTTATAAAAGACCTTTCAGACGGAGCGAAGCCTCACACATCGGGAGCCTCCCATTGTGAGGAGCAGGCCCGACAGAAGAACAGACGCCGACACCATGGAAGAAGATGCCGGACGAGAAGGACGAGAAGACCTGCGCAAGAAGAAGCGGATCGGAGGAAGAAGAAGATGGAAGAAGAAGATGGAAGAAGATGCCGGGAGGAGAAGATGAAGAAACCGAAAGGATGATGAAAGGAAGACCAGAAGAAAGAAGAAAGAAGATTTTAATAAAGGAATTGTCAAAGACCGTCTCCTGTCATTTTTACCATTTTTGACACTTTTTTGGTGAAATGGTAGGGGTACTTTTGTACCCCCTTACCATTTCACACAGGGGGGGGCGGCATCTGGGGGTCCCCTTTGTTAAAGGGGGCTTCCAGATTCGATAACCCCTCTGCCCGCAGACCCCCACAACCAATGGCCAGGGTTGTGGGGACGAGGCCCTTGTCCTCATCAACATGGGGACAAGGTGCTTTGGGGGTCTCAGACCCCCAAAGCACCCTCCCAATGTTGAGGGCATGTGGCCTGGTACGGTTGAGGAGGGAGGGGGGGGCGCTCTCGTCCCCCCCCTCTTTTCCTGCGGCCTGCCAGGTTGCGTGCTTGGATAAGGGTCTGGTATGGATATTGAGGGGGACCCCACGCCATTGTTTTTATTTTTTTTGGCCGGGTTCCCCTTAAAATCCATCCCAGACCTCAAGGGTCTGGTGTGGATTTTGTGGGGGACCCCACGCCATTTTTTTTTTTTTGGCTGGGGTTCCCCTTAATATCCATAGCAGACCTGAAGGGCCTGGTTATTAAATTTGGGGGGACCCCCACGCTTTTTTTTATCAATGACTTTCAATGAATGACTGTTCTCTGTGTTACGGAGCCGACAATTCATTAGCCGCGAGGGATTTTAAATAGCTTTTTTTCCTGCAAAAATTACACTGTGCAGGAACAGTTCTCTATATTAGATATACTGAATCTGGAATTCATTCGAATCATTCAAAGCATTCGTTATATCCGCTATAATAATTTCTTTCATATTAGTTGAAATTAGATATTTGGTAGTTGGATTCGAATTGTTCTCTGTGTTACGGATCCGACAATTCATTAGCTGCGAGTGATTTTAAATAAATTCACTTGTGGCTAGTTGCCGGTTCCCGTAACACAGAGAACAATTTGAATCCAACTACTACCAAATATCTAATTTCAACTAATATGAAAGAAATTATAATAGCGGATATAACGAATGCTTCGAATGATTCAAATTAATTCGAGATTTAGTATATCTAATATCGAGAACCGTTCCTGCACAGTGTAATTTTTGCTGGAAAAAAAGCTATTTAAAATCACTCGCGGCTAATGAATTGTCGGCTCCGTAACACAGAGAACAGTCATTCATTGAAAGTCATTGATAAAAAAAAGCGTGGGGGTCCTCCCAAATTCAATAACCAGGCCCTTCAGGTCTGGGATAGATTTTAAGGGGAACCCCGGCCAAAAAAAATAAAAATAAATGGCGTGGGGTCCCCATCAAAATCCATACCAGACCCTTATCCGAGCACGCAACCTGGCAGGCTGCAGGAAAAACCGTACCAGGCCACATGCCCTCAACATTGGGAGGGTGCTTTGGGGGTCTGAGACCCCCAAAGCACCTTGTCCCCATGTTGATGAGGACAAGGGCCTCATCCCCACAACCCTGGCCATTGGTTGTGGAGGTCTGAGGGCGGGGGGCTTATCGTAATCTGGAAGCCCCCTTAAACAAGGGGACCCCCAGATCCCGCCCCCCCACCTGTGTGAAATAGTAAGGGGGTACAAAAGTACCCCTACCATTTCACCAAAAAAGGTGACAAAAATGGTAAAAATGACAGGAGACGGTCTTTGACAATTCTTTTATTAAAATCTTCTTTCATCTTCTTTCTTCTGGTCTTCCTTTCTTCATCCTTCGGTTTCTTCATCTTCTCCTTCCGGCATCTTCTTCCATCTTCTTCTTCCTCCGATCCGCTTCTTCTTGCACTGGTCTTCTCGTCCTTCTCGTCCGGCATCTTCTTCCATGGCGTCGGCGTCTGTTCTTCTGTCGGGCCGCTCCTCGCAATGGGAGGCTCCCGCTGTGTGAGGCTTCGCTCCGTCTGACAGGTCTTTTATAACGGAGGGCACCTGGTGACCCCGCCCCCTCTGACGTCATGGGGAAAGCCATAGGGAAGTCCCCATGACGTCCCCGTGCGTCAGAGGAGGGCGGGGTCACCAGGTGCCCTCCGTTATAAAAGACCTGTTAGTCGGAGCGAAGCCTCACACAGCGGGAGCCTCCCATTGCAAGGAGCGGCCCGACATAAGAACAGATGCCGACGCCATGGAAGAAGATGCCGGACGAGAAGGACGAGAAGACCGGAGGAAGAAGAAGATGGAAGAAGATGGAAGAAGATGCCGGAAGGAGAAGATGAAGAAACCGAAGGATGAAGAAAGGAAGACCAGAAGAAAGAAGAAAGAAGATTTTAATAAAGGAATTGTCAAAGACCGTCTCCTGTCATTTTTACCATTTTTGTCACTTTTTTGGTGAAATGGTAGGGGTACTTTTGTACCCCCTTACCATTTCACAAAGGGGGGGGCCGGGATCTGGGGGTCCCCTTGTTAAAGGGGGCTTTCAGATTCCGATAAGCCCCCCGCCCGCAGACCCAAACAACCAATGGCCAGGGTTGTGGGGATGAGGCCCTTGTCCTCATCAACATGGGGACAAGGTGCTTTGGGGGGGACCCCAAAGCACCCTCCCAATGTTCAGGGCATGTGGCCTGGTACGGTTCAGGAGGGGGGCCTGCCAGGTTGCGTGCTCGAGTAAAGGGTCTGGTATGGATTTTGAGGGGGACCCCACGCCATTTTTTTTTTGGCTGGGGTTCCCCTTAATATCCATACCAGACCTGAAGGGCCTGGTTATTGAATTTGGGGGGACCCCCACGCTTTTTTTTTTTTTTATCAATGAATGACTGTTCTCTGTGTTACAGAGCTGACAGTTCATTAGCCGCGAGTGATTTTAAATAGCTTTTTTTCCTGCAAAAATGACACTTTGTGCAGTAACAGTTCTCGATATTACATATACTGAATCGCGCATTCATTCGAAGCATTCGTTATATCCGCTATAATAATTTCTTTCGTATTAGTTTAAATTCGATATTTGTAGTTGGATTCGAATTGTTCTCTGTGTTACGGGAACCGACAATTCATTAGCCGCGTTAACGATTCGTAACTTTACTAACGATTCGGAACGATTCAAATTTTTTTTACGATGCGTACGAAATTCGTATTTCGTACGAATTCAAACTGAATTTCGTACACGAATTACAATTTTTTTATATACGAAACGGAACGAAACAAAACAAATTTTTTGACAGTTCCCATGTCTAATAACGCGCCAGCTTAGAACACGTACCCCAAATTTAGGAGGGAAGTTTAAAGGGAAAAAAAAACTTCATCAATGTAGCCTTGCACACTGTCCATCTGCAGCCTTGCACAGCGTCCATCTGCAGCCTTGCACACTGTCCATCTGCAGCCTTGCACACTGTCCATCTGCAGCATTCCCCAGTGTCCATCTGCAGCCTTCCCCAGTGTCCATCTGCAGCCTTGCCCAAAATTGCAGCATGTTTGGTTTTGAAATATTTGGCTCCTCTCGCCACCGACATAGACCGAGCCGAGCCAAGTGTACTGTGTACTCGGCTACGCTCGCATTTATGCCCCATCCCGCCCCTTGGCCCGGCTCCTACGATGGACACAATACTGGTCCAATGGCGGGACGTAAAGGCTACGAGGCGGGGCTGGGCGTGACTGCGAGCCTAGCCGAGTACACAGTACACTCGACGCTCCTCTTGCCCTCACAGACAGTGGGGATCGGCGTATAACACGCACCCACGATTTCCCTGATTTTAAGGGGGAAAAAAGTGCGTGTTTTACGCCGATAAATACGGTATGTATGATACAGAGCTGAAATACTTTGGGGGTTCTGTATATTTGCCTGGAGTTCAGCTTAAATTGTTACTAAACACACAACAATAAAAGCAGTCTGTATATGCAGTAAAGCATGCTTGTTATACTCACTCAGGAACCTAAGGGGTTAATCCGCAGTTCTCTGCACTGTGTAAAAACGCTGTTTGATCCTGTATGCACAGAGCCTCGCCTTCTTGCATTGCCCCCAAAACATGTCCGGATTAGACAGAATTACTGGAGTCAGACTGCACATGCTCAGTTTGGTGTGTATTGCTAGAGTTCATGTGATCAGCACTGTCAAGACAGAGGGTTAGGGGTCCTGCATCCTGATAGGACAGCCAGTGCAGTATTAAAAATCCTCCTACACCTCCTAACCAGACACTGATAGACGTCACAAGACTGCTATATACTGCTGAGGAGAAAGGGTATTTAGCGGTTTATATTTACTTAAATAAATTGCATTTCCATGTTCTGTGTACTGTGGGAGACCAGATATAGTGAGTGCACGCTCTTGGGTTTACTTGGCGCTTCCTGGGTAACACTTTATATGTAGATTGTGTCCAGGGTGGTAAAGGCAGCAGAAGCTGCACATATTTTGAAATTCTTAGCTTGTGTACAGATCATGTACAGTCATTATGTGTCAGAGCTGGGCTCAGCCCTTCCTTCCGAGCTGGCCGCTCAGCTCTCGGCTAATTGCCAGCTCCTATCTCTCCACATTTAGGCCTCATGCACACGAGACGCTGTTAAACGCGCGTTCAGAGGCAGTTGGACACTTTTTTCAACTGCACCTGAACGCATGCAATGTTATCCTATGTGTCCATATACACAGTCTAGTTTTTTCCCGTTTTTATGCAGTTGCGTTTAACCTCGTTTTTCCAGAAGCAAAAAAATGCGTTCAGACACTTTGCTTTTCTGCTTTTCAGACGCAAAACGCAGCTAAACGCGGCTAAACGCAGGCACCTGCGTTTAGCCGCGTTTGCGTTTATAAGCTTTTTAAAGGAACCCAATTTTTTGGAGCAGTAAACTCAGAAATATGATGGTAAACCATAAAAAATACTAGAAAAAATTGTTTAAAATGTCGTAATTAGTTTAGATAGTTCATAGAGCGTATATACTCACTGATATATACATGTTTGTGAAATATCCAACGGACATTCGCTGTGCCATCAACGGATGGGTCCAATATCGACGAGCTCTGATTCTGGACCTCTCATGCAAATTTGCGACAACGTTGCTGCCGCATCAAGAGCAACATCAGGAGCATTTCCTGACATATATTCAATATGGGATCCATTTAAAAAAAAAAAAACACAGAAAGAGAGGCAAATGCAAGTGTACAACTGCTCTCTCTGCTGCTGTTGCTCACTCTGATCAAATTGGCAGAAATAGTTAATAATACATGCTTTCTGAGCTTGGGGAGGGTCTATATGATGTTATCTTTACAAATGCTTATAGACGCAAACGCGTCTAAACGCGCCTAAACGCGGCATGAAAACACAGCAAAACGCGCGTTTTTAAACGCAGGTTTCTGCTTTTTAAAACACGCGTTCAGCAGAGTTTGCATCTGCGTCTCGTGTGCATGGGGCCTTACTCAGCTGTTGATGATATCCTGCTGGTCAGTCCTGCCTACTTAAGCCATTCAGCCCAGATGATCAATGCCTTCGCCTTGGTCAACATCACAGAGCCTATCTCCTGTGTTCCTGTTTAAAGACTTACTTTGCTGACATCCCTTATGGCTCCGGATCCTGCTTGCTGTTCCACTACATTGATCTCTGACTTCTGGCTTGGCTGACTATCCATAACTGAAATTTGGCTATGTTTGCACTACGTTTGTTCTTTTTACTTTTATTATTAAACAAGTGTGATTTAACTGTACTTCTGTATCGCTCTGATTTCATGGTTTCTGACACTATGCAAAGGAAACATGCCAACCATTGCCTAATGTTCACCATTTAAAGCTGCATTTTTGTTTAACAGCTCATTATTTTGGGCAATTGGATCTTGCTCGTTGCTCATACCCTTGGTGTTTTCTCATTGGTGGAGGTTATAGTTTGTAATTAGTCTTGATAATTGAACCCTAGCAGTTCTGTAAAGATGACTCATCTGCCTTAGACATGACAATATGAATAAACTTCCTTGTCCAGGTGACAATGAAGAAACAGCAGACTCTAGCATGGCCATCTCAACCTTTTTCAAATGAAAGAAATCTTGAAATAACTTTCCATTCTCAATGAACAACTTATAATAATTACTATATCTACTGCTCATAGTATAGTAAGTAACATGATGGCAAGTGGGAAGAATGCTGAAAAACACTCAAATCTGCACTTATTTAGGCTTTGTTCTTAAATAGGAGCTCAAGGCTCCTTCAGAAAAAAATTAAAATTTCGGCAGCTACAAATTCGGTAGCGGCTGACTTTTAATATTAGGACACTTACCTGTCCAGGAAACCAGCAGCGTTCTCACCTAAGCCGACTTTTCAATCAGGTGCTGCTGCCACCATCTTGACTAAGGGAAACGGGCTGTGAAGGTTCTAGGCATACATCTCCTGAGCTGGGAAGTGGGCCCAAAACGTGGTTCTTGTCTAGGCTCTCATCCTGGCTTATATGGATAAATCACGCCTTGCTGCCCTCAAGAGACTGGGGAAGTCTAAATGCACTTAAACAACAAAATAGAACAAAGGGCGCACAGGCCTAGTGCATTATCCTCCATATAAATTTTTATTATGTTAAAAGATATTATACTCTGTGCTCTGTGAATGGGCCAATTGTGGGGGGAGGAGGAGGGGGGGGGGCGAACTTCCGGCTCACTTTGGCACGGCAGAGTGAAGCAGAAAAGTGGGAGCGGGTACCTGTCAAAACCAGGTACCCGCTCTCCCCTCCCCAACAAAAGGTGCCAAATGTGGCAGCGAAGGGGGGAAGGAGGCAGACAAGTGGAGCATCCCCTATTGGGTGGAGCTCCACTTTAAAGTAGAAGTAAAGGCTTGTTGCGCTCTATGAATCATATATCACAATAAAAGTAAATTGTTTAAGTGAAGTTATAAAAATATATTTCTTTGTGTATATGTGTGTAAGCTGCACTCTCCTTTTTAAAAAACTAAAAAGTCCATAACATGTATATCATATAATGAACAATAACAAGGTGCCTGGGTCCATAAAGTGCAGTTTAATATAAAAGGGCAATCTGTGCAATCCAAAAAGTGCTGAAATGTCTTCTCAAATAAAAAGACTTGTGCATTAACGTGTATCCTCCGAAACAATGCTAACCATGTCTTCACCTGTGTTCCCTTGGGACCAAACTCACCAATAGTAGTTGACTACTGGGTGTACACAGAGGAAGGTCAAAGACTGCTTGTATCACAGATCCACTGGACTATATGAACTCTACTCCAGGAATCAATGTACTCAAATATGTCTCATAGAAAGGAGAAAAACACAGAACAACTCCCATAGTGTAACACCGTTTATTGAAATTATCAAAATATGTACATATCACGCACAATGTTAGTGCCTGTGCTGGCACTCGGAATGATCTCGGATGAGCATATTGCTCACAGTTCGACGCCACCGCTCCAGATGGCATAAGTGACATATTGGAAGTTCCGGCCCCTGTGCGTTTCGTTAAATCCTCGATGTCATCAGGAGGCATGTATATTTCTTTGTAACTGTTTCTTTGCTTTCAAATGCTAGTTATCACGTGCTGCAATGCCAAGAAATGTTTTCTCTCAGCACGGCCGATGGGCGCGACTCCCTGGCTGTATTAAAATAATTTTCAGAAGTGACGTTTATCTGTGGCAGGCCAAAAGTTAGGCTGTCAGTTCCAGAAGTGACATTTGTTGGTGATTCTCGGCAACATTCCCATGGAAACTGGACACCCGCCTGGATTGTTTGCCTTCACAGCTCCATGGTTGCAGTAGCAAATAAGCTGCTTTTGTCTAAGGACACACACAAGAATGGACACACACACACACACACACACACAAGGATCGACACACATGGACACACACATGAATATACACACATGGACATGGACACACACATGAATGGACACACACACACGGATGGACACACATGGACATGGACACACACATGGATGGACAGACATGGACATGGACATGGACATGGACACACATGTGTATGGACAACACACACTGATGGACACACATGGACATCCGCCGCCATTATTAATAAAAAAAAAAAATAAGAATAATAAAAATGCCATAAAAATATCCCCAATTTTGTAAACCAATCAATATACACTTATTGCGATTTTATTACCAAAAATATGTAGAAGAATACACATCGGCCTAAACTTTTTTTTTTATATACACTTTTTGGGGGTATTATAGCAAAATGTAAAAAATATTGTGTTTTTTTTTTCAAAATTGGCGCTCTTTTTTTGTTTATAGCGCAAAAAAAAAAAAACTGCAGAGGTGATCAAATACCACCAAAAGAAAGCTCTATTTGTGGGAAAAAAAGGACGTCATTTATGTTTGGGTGCAACGTCGCACGACCGCGCAATTGTCAGTTAAAGCGACGCAGTGCCGAATTGCAAAAAGTGCTCTGGTCAGGAAGGGGGTAAAATATTCCGGGGCTGAAGCGGTTAATAAATGAGGTAAGGCTTCACTTTGCAAAGAGTACCCAATCACATGCAAGGAAAATTTAAAAAAAAAAATGAAATTTTGCTTGCACATGATTGGATGATGGAAGTCAGCAAAACTTCTTTACTAAAGACCATGAAGATTGGGTCTTGCGTCTATGGTGCCTTCAATCACCTGCACCCTTATTTGAGGGTTTTTTCCTACCGTTTATGATATTGTCATTTAAATATAATTTTTTTTATTTTATATATAAAAAATGCCACTACACCCATTTTGACTTTGACTTATGTGTGGTATTTGTTCTTTTGGGCAAGGTGGTGCAGGAAAATTGAGGTTATGGCCAAGCAGAGGGTGATGGTAACTGAAACTCTCTGATTTGGATACAGTTTGGACTTCTTTTAGGGAAACAGAAGCAGTTTATATTCACCATGCAGTTTATATAGGTGAAAGTCATCAAATTAAAAAAAATTAAAAAAAAATAATTAGATAAAAACATTTAGTCACACATGATATTGTATAAACTGAATAGAATTTAGAAGTTCCTAATATCCAGTGTTCTCACAATCAATCATATCTCCTTTCTGTAAAATAGGTTTAGCTCTTCTTGAAATGATCAAACAGGATTATGACAATCACAACTATTATGAGCCCAGATACCGCCAGTCGGATAGAATTATTTAGCTTATAGACGTCTTGCGCTTGTTTTATTTTAGATGTATTTCCTGGAAAAATATGAAAAATATCAATGCTTTACAACAATAAATATAATCTATCATTGCATGTAGAATTATCAGTGAACAAGTAAATGGAATTGTTACATAACCTTGACTGATGATATCATATACTTTTTTGTGTGGCATAGCAAATAAAAAAATAAAAAACACACTGGGCAGAGACCATGCCATTACTACAGCCTCTCTATTGTCTTGGGATCTGAATTATACAGTGCCTTTGCGAAAGTATTCGCCCCCCTTGAACTTTTCAACCTTTTGCCACATTTCAGGCTTCAAACATAAAGATATAAAATTTAAATTTTTTGTGAAGAATCACCAACAAGTGGGACACAATTGTGAAGTGGAACGAAAGCTATTGGATTGTTGAAACTTTTTTAGCTAATAAAAAAATGAAAAGTAGGGCGTGCAAAATTATTCGGCCCCCTTGCGTTAATACTTTGTAGAGCCACCTTTTGCTGCGATTACAGCTGCAAGTCGCTTGGGGTATGTCTCTATCAGTTTTGCACATCGAGAGACTGAAATTCTTGCCCATTCTTCCTTGCAAAACAGCTCAAGCTCAGTGAGGTTGGATGGAGAGCGTTTGTGAACAGCAGTTTTCAGCTCTTTCCACAGATTCTCGATTGGATTCAGGTCTGGACTTTGACTTGGCCATTCTAACACCTGGATACGTTTATTTGTGAACCATTCCTTTGTAGATTTTGCTGTATGTTTGGGATCATTGTCTTGTTGGAAGATAAATCTCCGTCCCACTTTCAGGTCTTTTGCAGACTCCAACAGGTTTTCATCCAGAATGGTCCTGTATTTGGCTGCATCCATCTTCCCCTCAATTTTAACCATCTTCCCTGTCCCTGCTGAAGAAAAGCAGGCCCAAACCATGATGCTGCCACCACCATGTTTGACAGTGGGGATGGTGTGTTGAGGGTGATGAGCTGTGTTGCTTTTACGCCAAACATATCGTTTTGCATTGTGGCCAAAAAGTTCGATTTTGGTTTCATCGGACCAGAGCACCTTCTTCCACATGTTTGGTGTGTCTCCCAGGTGGCTTGTGGCAAGCTTTAGACAAGACTTTTTATGGATATCTTTGAGAAATGGCTTTCTTCTTGCCACTCTTCCATAAAGGCCAGATTTGTGCAGTGTACGACTGATTGTTGTCCTATGGACAGACTCTCCCACCTCAGCTGTAGTTCTCTGCAGTTCATCCAGAGTGATCATGGGCCTCTTGGCTGCATCTCTGATCAGTCTTCTCCTTGTCTGAGCTGAAAGTTTAGAGGGACAGCCAGGTCTTGGTAGATTTGCAGTGGTCTGATACTCCTTCCATTTCAAAATGATCGCTTGCACAGTGCTCCTTGGGATGTTTAAAGCTTGGGAAATCTTTTTGTATCCAAATCCGGCTTTAAACTTCTCCACAACAGTATTACGGACCTGCCTGGTGTGTTCCTTGGTCTCCATGATGCTCTCTGCGCTTTCAACAGAACCCTGAGACTATCACAGAGCAGGTGCATTTATACAGAGCCTTGATTACACACAGGTGGATTCTATTTATCACCATCAGTCATTTAGGACAACATTGGATCATTCAGAGATCCTCGCTGAACTTCTGGAGTGAGTTTGCTGCACTGAAAGTAAAGGGGCCGAATAATTTTGCATGCACCACTTTTCAGTTTTTTATTTGCTAAAAAAGTTTAAAATATCCAATAGATTTCGTTCCACTTCACAATTGTGTCCCACTTGTTGGTGATTCTTCACAAAAAATTAAAATTTTATATCTTTATGTTTGAAGCCTGAAATGTGGCAAAAGGTTGAAAAGTTCAAGGGGGCCGAATACTTTCGCAAGGCACTGTATATACAAACTAATGGCCAGAAAAAGTAACCAGAAAGCCCAGAGTTTTGGCCCAGCGGGGATCGATCCGAGCAGCGAGCACAAAGTACGGTCACGTGGGCGGCGGCGCCTAACTCCCAAGTCTATTGGACGTCACATGGTCCCACCCGCGATCCCGGCATTGGACCAGTGAGACGTCCATCATAGGCGCTGCCATGTCCAGGATGTCAGGTAGATTAGTGTATGTCAGGGTGGGTCAGTGTGGGTCAGTGTGTGTCAGTGTGTGTCAGTGCAGGTCAGTGTATGTCAGGTAGATTAGTGTGCGTCAGGTAGGTGGTCAGTGTATGTCAGGGTAGGTCAGTGTAGGTCAGGTAGGTTAGTGTGTGTAAGTGTGTGTCAGGTAGATTAGTGTGTGTCAGGTAGGTCAGTGTGGGTCCGAGTCCGGCACCCTCCCTGATCTATAGACCATACTCAGATTGTTATATTTCATTTTATAATTATCAGCAGTGCAGCATCATCATTTTCTACATTTATTGGTTGTAGTGCGTGCCGAATAGTATTAATAACTAACATATTTCTTGGAATGTTTCTTAGCTATTGTTATACTCACTTTGTACAGCTATAGTTAACACTTCACTTCTCTTCTTTACACTGTTGGTTGACGTTCTGACCTCACAAGAATAGATCCCAGAGTCCTCCAGCTGAGCGGACTGGACTCCATATTGTTGAGATTTGCCGAAGTTTTGGACAATCTGGTCATCTCTGTAGAAAGCATACTTCAGTTCTGCCATGTGTCCAATCAGACGTTGGCTTGTGTCACATATCAGGGTCATGTTGTCACCTTCTATGACCGGAGAGGAAGTGATGTTCATTTGTAGAGTGGAAAAAAGCCCTACAAGAGACAAAACATTAGACATGTGCACAACAAAAAAATTTGTTTATTTTCGTTTCGTTTTTTTCGTTTCCGTTGATTCGTAACGATTCGTACATTCGTAAGTCGTCGGTGTTCGTATTCGTAACGATTTGTACATTCGTAAGAGTTATTTTTTCGTTGATTAGTTTTTTCGTTAGTTTAATTTTCGAACACATTCGTAGTTATTCGTACATTCGTAACATTCGTAGATTCGTAATCGGAGCATAATTCATAATTTTATGTACTGTGTATGCTATTATTACATTTTAATAATTTACGAGTCGAAAAAAAAAGTTACGAATCGAAAAAAAAAGTTACGAATGTACGATTTTTTTTGTTCAATCCATTCGAAGCACGTTTAGCCGCACCATTGTAAGAGACACGGAAAATTACCAATTCAACAAAAAAAAAAAAAAAAAAGTTACGAATGTACGATTTTTTTTTGTTCAATCCATTCGAAGCACGTTTAGCCGCACCATTGTAAGAGACACGGAAAATTACCAATTCAACAAAAAAAAAAAAAAAGTTACGAATGTACGAATTTTTTCGTTCGTTTTAGTTTTTCGAATTTTCTTCATTAGTACATTCGTTGTTTCTAATTAGTTTTTTTCGGATTTTCGTTGTTTTTCGGATTCGTTCGATTCGAATGATTCGTTATTCGGATTCATACGATTCGAACGATTCGTTCATTCGTACGAAAACGAACGAACGAACATAACGAAAAAAAAACGATGATTTCCAATGACAGCCATTCATATTAGTACGACTTTGATGCCACTTACACAGGCATTCCTTGAAATCGCGGCAAAAATCGTGGCCGCGAATCGCGGCAAAAATCGTGGCCGCGAATCGCGGAAAAATCGCGCCACTTTGAAGTCGCACAAGTGTGAAAGGGGCCTAACCAGGCTGAAAGTTTTGGTAACTCACGCTGAATTAGAAGATATATTTCTTCACTTTTCTTTGCTACATTGTATTTAGAGGTTCTCACTTCACAGGAATATTTCCCAGAATCCTCCAACTCAAGGGCCTGGACGCCATATTGATTTGATAAACTGAGTTCCTGAACATTCCATCCATCTTTGTAGAAAGCAAACTGAAGTTCTGTCCTCGGTGTGAGCGGACCAACGCTTGTATCACATGTCAGAATCACTTGATCACCTTCTAATACTGGATATGGGGGCATTTCTATTTTCGGGGGAGAGAAAGGCTCTAGAAAAAAACAAAAAAAAAAACAAACACACACTGAAAAAACCTAATAAACAATCCATCCAAAAATAATATTGAATTTCTAAAAATTGAATTTCTGATGCTTGAAAAGATTTACCTTTGACGATAATAACATTTTCATCAAAATATATTTGATTATAAGGATAATATAATATTTTTTCACATTTATATGCACCGGTTGCATCCATAGTCACTCCACTGAGGTAGAAATCAGAGTTTTGGTCTGATGTTTGTATGACCTTTCCGTCCTTGTAGAATTTTATCCCTTTAACAGCATAATTATTTTTAAGAAAACTATGACATCTTAGATGTAGTATTTCTCCTTCGTAAACAGAAGCAGGGGCTTGCAAGATGACCCAATCTGGGGAACAAAGCATGTTAAATTACAGGTAACTTACCTCAGACTTTAAAGTGCCTTTATAAGAAAACATTTTTGAACGTGCATCTCAAACCCCTATTATAAGCAACAGGGAAACCCTCATCACATTGGTGATAACATCACTTAGATCAGTGGTTCTCAACCCTGTTCCCCAAGTACCCCCAACAGGCCACGTTTTGGCAATCTCTCTTATGCCGCGTACACACGGTCGGAATTCTCATCGGAAAAAGCTCTAATGGTTTTCCCATCGGAATTCCGACGGAATTTCGCTCAAGCTGTCTTGCCTACACACGGTCACACCAAATTCCAAAAGTCAATAACTAGACATGTGCAATTCGTTTCGTTTTTTTTTGTTATTTTCGTTTGTTCATTTTCGTACGAATGAACAAATCGTTCGAATCGTACGAATCCGAAAAACGAATCATTCGAAATGAACGAATCCGAAAAACAACGAAAATCCGAAAAAATAAATTAGAAACAACGAATGTACTAATGAAGAAAATCCGAAAAAACGAAAACGAAAAAATTTGTACATTTGTAACTTTTTTTTTGGTTGAATTGGTAATTTTCGATGTCCCTTACAATGGTTCTGCTTAACGTGCTTCGAATGGATTGAACAAAAAAATTTGTACATTCGTAACTTTTTTTTCGATTCGTAACTTTTTCGTAAATTATTAAAATATAATAAATAGCATACACATTACATAAAATTATGAATTATGCTCCGATTACGAATCTACGAATGTTACGAATGTACGAATAAATACGAATGCGTCCGAAAATTAAACGAACGAAAAAACGAATCAACGAAAAAATAACTCTTACGAATGTATGAATCGTTACGAATCCGAACACCGACGACTAACGAATGTACGAATCGCTACGAATCAACGGAAACGAAAAAAACGAAACGAAAAAAAAAAAACTATTTTTTTTCGGAAACGAAAAAAAAAAAAACGAAAATAAACTAATTTTTTTGTTGTGCACATGTCTATCAATAACACCACAGCATAAAACACGTTCGACTGCACTATAAAAGGGAAGTTTAATGCTTCTGAGCATGCGTCGAATTAATTCCGAGCATGCGTCGGAATTTTGCGTGTCGGAATTGCATACACACGATCGGAAAATCCGATTAGAAAGGTTTTTCGTCTGAAAAATTAAAAGTGGTGGGACACCCTGAAAACAAAAACTTGAAAAAAATGTTAGTAACAATTTAAAATGAAATTTTTTTTTTTGCTCACCAGAAATGGCTGTTGCTAGGCAGATCGTCCTAATCTGCCTCCTCCAGCGCCGCAGTGATCTTCTCTCCTTCCATCTTCTAGCGAATGGGGCGCGGTGTGTTGTGGGAACTGTGTCCCACAACACACCGCGTTCCCCATTCACAAATAAGACTCGCGCATGCGCAGTAGGCCGAGCGCCGACTCGCGCATGCGCAGTAGTCCGCGCGCCGACTCGCGCATGCGCAGTAGGAAACGGGAAGCCGTTTCCCTTACTGAGGATGGCGGCGCTGGATCCGGTTCGCCGAGGGACATCTCGGCCTCCACGAACGACATCGCGGGCACCCTGGGAGGGTAAGTGAACTTATTAAAAGTCAGCAGCGACTTTTTTTTTAGCTGCTGACTTTTAAAAAAATTTTTTTTCAGGTGAAACACTGCTTTAAGAACAGGTTCTCAATCCAAAGTGTCAGAAATTCCGACAGAAAAAGACAGATGGACACACGGTTGGAAAATCCGATGAAAAGCTCCCATCGGACTGTTTACGTCAGAAATTACGACCGTGTGTACGCGGCATTAGATAAAATAGCTGTCCAAAATGCCAAGCCATTGACTCGGTTTTAACCACTTGCTGACCAGCCGCCGCAGTTGTACCGCAGCAGAATGGCACGGCTGGGCGATACGACGTTATGTTACGTCACTTCGCCCTGTGGCCACTAGGGGCGCCCGCTGCTCGCCCCCCGAGCCAATGCGAGTGCCCGGCGATCATGATCACACCCGGAAAACCGGGATCTGACACAGTTTCCGGTTCTCTGAGGGAAGAAGAGACAGATCATGTGTTCGTACAGAGTATGAACAGCGATCTGTCATCTCCCCTACACAGTCCCCTCCCCCCTTCATTTAAAACACACACTAGGGAACACAATTAACCCCTTGATCGCCCCCTAGTGTTAACCCCTTCCCTGCCATTTTTACAGTAATCAATGCATTTTTATAGCACTGATCGCTGTATAAATGCCAATGGTCCCAAAAATGTGTCAAAATTGTCCGATGTGTCCGCCATAATGTCGCAGTCCCGATAAAAATCGCAGATTGCCGCCATTACTAGTAAATAAAAAAATAATAATGAAAATGCCATAAGACTATCCCCTATTTTGTAGTCGCTATAACTTTTGCGCAAACCAATATACGCTTATTGCGATTTTTTTTTTGCCAAAAATATGTAGAAGAATACGTATCGGCCTAAACTGAGGAAAAAAAATTTTTTTTTTTTTTAGATATTTTTGGGGGATATTTATTATAACAAAAAGTAAAAAATCAATTTTTTTTCAAAATTGACGCTCTTTTTTTGTTTATATCGCCAAAAAATTTTTTAACGCAGAGGTGATCAAATACCACCAAAAGAAAGCTATATTTGTGGGAAAAAAAAGAGCGTCAATTTTGTTTGTGTGCAATGTCGCACGACCGCGCAATTGTCAGTTAAAGAGACGCAGTTCCGAATAAAGCACAGCCTTTTAAGTCACTCTGCACATGCTCAGTTTGGAGTGCATTGCTAGAAAGCTTTTTTTTTTTTTTTTTAGGAGGGTGCATGGGATCAGCACAGGGCCAATTAGCACTGTCCAAACAGAAGGTCATGGGTCCTGCAGCCTCATAGGACAGTCAGAGGAGAATGAAAACTCCTTCTACAAGCTTTAACCAGATACTGATAGAAATCATAAGACTGCTATATACTGCTGACGAGAAAAAAGTATTTAGCCGTTCATATTTACTAAAATAATTGCATTTCCATGTTCCGTGTACTGTGGGACATAGGTATAGTGAATGCAGGGTCCTGGGTTTAGTAACACTTTTTAAGCAACCCATCATATTTGAGTACCATTACAATTCTAAGATCTTAATTTCTGGTACCACTTGATACGTGGACAATACTACACCATAGAGCCTCTCCTTTATTTCCCTCCTTCTTTTTTGCTTCAATATTTTGGAGTTTCTCCTTTTTTTGGTCTTTTAGAGCTTCAGGCTATTAGAAGTTTATATGAAGTAGTGAGAGGGCAAAAACATTTGAAGAGCCCACTGGCTCAGGTTAGGCTGGTCACAATAGACAGGGGGGGGGGGGGCTGTATGTGTACAAGTTAGACATGTGCACAACAAAAAAATATGTTTATTTTCGTTTTGTTTTTTTCGTTTCCGAAAAAAAATCGTTTTTTTTTGTTTCGTTTTTTTTGTTTCCGTTGATTTGTAACGATTTGTACATTCGTAAGTCGTCGGTGTTCAGATTCGTAACGATTCGTACATTCGTAAGAGTTATTTTTTCGTTGATTCGTTTTGTCGTTAGTTTAATTTTCGGACGCATTCGTATTTATTCGTACATTCGTAACATTTGTAACATTCGTAACATTCGTAGATTCGTAATCGGAGCATAATTCATAATTTTATGTAATGTGTATGCTATTATTACATTTTAATAATTTACGAATCAAAAAAAAATAAGTTACGAATCGAAAAAAAAGTTACGAATGTACACATTTTTTTGTTCAATAGAGACATGGAAAATTACAAATCGAAAAAAAAAGTTACAAATCAAAAAAATAAGTTACGAATCGAAAAAAAAGTTACGAATGTACGAATTTTTTTGTTCAATCCATTCGAAGCACATTTAGCAGCACCATTGTAAGGGACACGGAAAATTACCAATTCAACAAAAAAAAAAGTTACGAATGTACGAATTTTTTCGTTTTTTTTCGTTTTTCGCATTTTCTTCATTAGTACATTCGTTGTTTCTAATTAGTTTTTTTCGGATTTTCGTTGTTTTTCGGATTCGTTCGATTCGAATGATTCGTTCATTCGTACGAAAACGAACAAACGAAAATAACGAAAAAAAACGAAACGAATTGCACATGTCTAGTACAAGTGTGGGGGGACCTTTATGTGTACAGGTGTGGGGGGACCTGTATGTGTGCAGGTGTGTGTGTGGGGGGGCTGAGTGTGTACAGGCGTGGGGGGACCTGTATGTGTACAAGTGTGGGGGGGACCTGTATGTGTACAGGTGTGGAGGACCTGTTTGTGTACAGGTGGGAGGGCTGAGTGTGTACAGGCGTGTGTTCGGGGGCTGAGTGCGTGCATGTGTGGGGGGACCTGTATGTGTACAGGTGTGGGGAACCTGTTTGTGTACAGGTGGGAGGGCTGAGTGTGTACAGGCGTGTGTTCGGGGGCTGAGTGTGTGCATGTGTGGGGGGACCTGTATGTGTACGGGGAGGCGCAGTTTGGCATCTTCACCTTGGGCACAGAATGACCATGTCCCAGCACTGAATCCAGGAATTAGCTTCCCTGCACAGGGAAGCCCTGATGAAGGGGTTCTTTTGACCCCCGAAATGTGTCGGCTGTCTTTTAGCATAATACCAATAAATGAAATTTAACTCTTTTATCTTTTGGTCTGGCACTCCTTCAATGTATGCATGTTTTTTTTTCTAGCTTCTAGGGCTAGACAGTGCACCAAGTGGTACTTACATTTCAAGCAGTAGGCACCCAGGGACGAATGCTCGGTAGGTAGACTACATGCATTTACAAGCATTTGTCCCTGAGTGCCTACTGCCCTAAATGTAAATTCCGCTAGGTGCACCATCCAGCCCTGTCCAGTCTTAGCAGTTGTCAGCCTCCAATAGAGTTTGACAGGCTGCCGGCAGTGGGGCTGAATAGCGTACTTGTGTCCTCTGCCCGTAGCTAAAGGCTGGAGCCTCATACACCCAAGCTAAATGCCCATTGTGCATGAGGTCTTCGCTAGTTGTATAAAGCAAAGCTGTTTTCGGCTGGTAATCCTGGTAACTCATCTGTACTTCTCGGAAATGAGCCTCAACTGCTTCAAATAGGGACACATGTGGTCTATTATCTTCAATGCACAAAATGGTGCTTGAGCTTGTGGTTAATACTGGACAAAAAAAAAAAAAAAAAAAGAATACTACAAAAAAACTTTAGTCATTGAACATTTTCACTAGAGTGTAAAATGTGTCCATGTTCTGTTTTTTTTTTACAACTATATGAATATATTTGGTTTCCCACAGCGGTAATTAAAAAAAAACAGAAAAACATTTAAACCATAGATTGGTACTAATGATATACTTCTGATTTCATGATTGTTAAAGCTCTCCTTAACCACTTAACCACTTGCTTACTGTGCACTTAAACACCCTTCCTGCCCAGACCAATTTTCAGCTTTCAGCGCTCTCGCAATTTCAGTGACAATTGCGCGGTCATGCAATGCTGTAACCAAATTAATTTTTTATCCTTTTGTTCGCACAAATAGAGCTTTAGTTTGGTGGTATTTATTCGCGACTCCGTTTTTTATTTTTTGCGATATAAGCGGAAACATAGCGGAAATTTTGAAAAAAAACCAAAAGAAATCCAATAAAATCTAATTTTGTCATAAATTTAAGCCAAAATGTATTCTGCTACATGTTTTTTGTAAAAATAATTCCGTTAAGTGTATAATAATTGGTTCGCGTGATCACGGACATATGTACGCAAGTGATCATGTACAGATGTGTGCAGGTGATCACGGACATATGTACGCAAATGATCATGTACAGATGTGTGCAGGTGATCACGGACATATGTGTGCAGATAATCATTGGCACATGTTATTTTACTGGGACATATGGGGGGGACATGTGTTTTTATTATTTAGGGACATGTGTGTTTTGGAGACATGTGTGTTTTGGGGACATGTGTGTTTTACTGTGGGGACATGTGTGTTTTACTGTGGGGACATGTGTGTTTTACTGTGGGGACATGTGTGTTTTACTGTGGGGACACTACACTGGTGATCAGTGAGTAAAAAGCTGTAAAAAAAACAGCCAATACTCACTGATCACCAGCTGGCTGCAGCGATCCGCTCTCCTCTCCTCACCGACGACTTCCGTGTGAGGAGAGGAGAGCCGATTGCCTAGCAACCGGCTGTTTGTTTACATCACATGACGGCTGTGATTCGACACGGCCGTCATGTGATCAGGAGGGCCAATCACCGAGCCCTCATGCCGATCCGAGATGCGCCGTGTCCGGGTGACACGGCCGCATCGGGATCGCGCCGCTGCGCGGGCACGCGCGCGCGCGCGATCCCTCTACTTCTGAAGGACGTTCCGGAACGTCCATTAAGAAGTAGACGGCTCCCACCCGGCCGTATATGTACAGTGGCCGGGTGGTAAGTAGTTAAGCTCCGGACCAATTTGCAGCCAAAGGACCAGGCCCCTTTTTGCGATTCGGCACTGCGTCGCTTTAACTGAAAATTGCGCGGTCGCGCGACGTGGCTCCCAAACAAAATTGGCGTCCTTTTTTCCCCACAAATAGAGCTTTCTTACTTTTTGCTATAATAAATATCCCCAGAAAAATATATAAAAAAACATTTTTTTTCCTCAGTTTAGTCTGATACGTATTCTTCTACATATTTTTGGTAAAAAAAAATTGCAATTAGTGACTATTGATTGGTTTGCGCAAAAGTTATAGCGTTTACAAAATAGGAGATATTATTAAAAATGCTATAAAACTATTTTTTTTTTTACTAGTAATGGCGGCGATCAGCAATTTTTATAGTGACTGCGACATTATGGCGGACACATCGGACATTTTTGACACATTTTTGGGACCATTGTCATTTATACAGCAATCAGTGCTATTTAAATGCACTGATTCCTGTGTAAATGACACTGGCAGTGAAGGAGTTAACCTCTGGGGGGCGGGGAGGGCTTAAGTATGTCCTATGTGTGTTTTTTTACTGTAGGGGGGCGTGGCTTGGCATGTGACGTCACTGAACGTCTTTTCCTATGACAGGGAACAGACGATCAGTGTCAGTCTCACTAGGAAGCACGGGGAGAGGTTTGTTTACACTTACCCCTTCCCGTTCTTCAGCTCTGTGACACGATCGGGGGACACCAGCGGCGATCGGGTCCGCAGCCACAGTCACGGAGCTCAGGACCGGGTTGCGAGCGCGCCGCCGGCGGCGCGCGGACGCCCCACGGCTGGGCTCTTAAAGGACAACGTACCTGTACATTGATGTGCCCAGCCGTGCCATTCTGCCAACGTATATATGCAGGAGGCGGTCCTTAAGCGGTTAAACATTCCGTCTATAAATGAATAGTGGTGTACCGTAGTGAACGAATCATATTGATTTGCCTAAATGTTTGCTTGCAGAAATATGGGATCTGCAGACTAGGGTTGAGATTTAAGTTTGGGTCAAAATAGCATTCAACTTGAACTTTACATGTTCAAGAAAACGGCAAATGAGGTTGTTCCTCACTGGGCCAACAACCAATTGCCAACAGTGTGTTTTATTTACTGTTAACTGTGGTCGGGGGGCATAGTATAGTCAATAATGGGGAGTTTGCATATGTAGCACCCTTGTCTTTAACAGGGGCCACTAGTGTGCTAGGTAGTAACTAACCCGGCTTATTTGTAGTCTTTGCGATCATTTGCCTGGTTTAACTGTGGTTCTTTCCTTCTGCCAATAGGTGGCACTGTTGCCTTTTTGCAGTAGTGTGATCAGCTGCAGTGGGACTGAATTATGAATATACACATCTCATTCAGCCAATCAGTAGAAGTTTCGGGCCACTGAGCGTGCTGGGAGAAAGTATATATTTGGAGGAAATCAGGTGATCGGCTTTCCCATCAGCCTTTTGTCACTGTAGGTTGAGGTTGGAGTAGATAGGGACAGCTGACAAAGAGATTTTAGTGAGAGATAGTGACTGCTGTATAGTGCTATACACTAGGTATAAAAACAGAGCCGCGCTTAAAGTGGGGTGCCCCCTAAAAAAAAAAAATTAAGAGTCAGCAGCTACAAATACTGCAGCTGCTGACTTTTAATAATCAGACACTTACCTGTCCCAGGGTCCAGCGATGCGGGGGAACGAAGCCCCCCCCCTCGTTCCCCGCTCCGCTCACGGCACCGGCATTCTTACTGTGGCACCTGGCTGTGGCTTCACAGCTGGGCACCCACTGCGCATGCGCGAGCGGCGCCACGCGCCGTGATATGCCGCACAGTCATCTGGGACACGTGACAGGTCCCAGATGACTGTGCGGCGCCGAGGGGAAGTGATGTCAGTGCCCGGGCACTGAAGGTGGCAGACTACGAGGGACCCCCTAGCAACAGGAATTTAGAGGTGAGTAAAAATGTTATTGTTTTCCAATTATTTTTTTTTTTTTAACCACTTTCAGACCGGACCAATTTGCAGCCAAAGGACCAGGCCCCTTTTTGCGATTCGGCACTGCGTCGCTTTAACTGAAAATTGCGCGGTCGTGCGACGTGGCTCCCAAACAAAATTGACGTCCTTTTTTTCCCACAAATAGAGCTTTCTTTTGGTGGTATTTGATCGCCCCTGTGGTTTTTTTTTTTTTTTGCGCTATAAACAAAAGAGAGCGACAATTTTGGAAAAAAAACGCATTCTTTTTTATTTTTTGCTATAATAAATATCCCCCAAAAATATAAAAAAAAACATATTTTTTCCTCAGTTTAGGCCGATACGTATTCCTCTACATATTTTTGGTAAAAAAAAAAAAATCGCAATAAGCGATTATTGATTGGTTTGCGCAGAAGTTATAGCGTTTACAAGATAGGGGATAGTTTTATAGCATTTTTATTAATATTTTTTTTTTACTAGTAATGTCGGCGATCAGCGATTTTTATTGTGACTGCGACATTATGGCGGACACATCGGACATTTTTGACCCATTTTTGGGACCATTGTCATTTATACAGCAATCAGTGCTATTTAAATGCATTGATTCCTGTATAAATGACACTGGCAGTGAAGGGGTTAACCGGGGGGGGGCAGTGTAGGGGTTAAGTGTGCCTAGGGGTGTGTTTCTTACTGTGGGGGGCGTGGCTGTCAGCTAGTGAAAGCTGATCTCTGCTCCAATTACATGGAGCAGAGATCGGCGTCACTAGTTGCTAGGCAGAACGAGGAGAAGCTGTTTAATTCCGCATCTCCCCGTTCAGCCTTCCCATGAGACGATCGCGGTTGTCCCCGCAGCGATCGAGTCCGCGGGACCCTTGACCGCCCTTACGGGGGTCCCGACCGGTGCGGCTCCTGATGGCACAGACGGCATTAAAAAGGGACTTATATATACGCCCTCCTGCCTGTCCATGCCATTCTGCCGACGTATATCGTCGTGCACCGGTCGGGAACCGGTTAAGCTATTTTTTTTTTTTGGGTGGAAACACCACTTTAAACATTTAGTAAAGCATACTATTCATACGCATATCAATAAAATAATAATAAAAAAGTCCTCATTAAACAGTAAATTTTCACAACAGAGGATGAGCATACAATGAAGCAGAGTCTCGTGAGTTGAAGAGAGGCAGGTACAGGGCTAAGGATGGAAAGATAGAAACCTTACACAATAAGATCCTTAATTCACAGTTCATAGGGTATTCCAGTTATTCCAAGTCCCATATAACACCAACACTGCATGTGGCCATCACCCAAAGAAGGATGTCTGCTTACCAGATAGAACTGACCTACAAGAGGTCAAAAAGTGCCTGTGGCTGTTTTCCCCCCACCATGGCCTTTGGACTGCTCGGTACACCGGGATCCTGCAGACACTCTCTCTCTCATTTTCATATACTCACAGACGTCCCACTTAGAAAAAAGATGCTCCACATAGTGTAAGATCCAACACATTTATTCCTGGTAAATTTGTTTAAAATTGGAAGAGCGTCTTCCATACATATACACAGGCCGGTACAGGTAGCTTAAAATACCCACGCTTCCGGGACTCCGTATGTCGCGATGACGTCAGCACGTCGTCCGCCCTACTAGTTTCGTCACAGATTGACGTCGTCCTGGGGCACCTATAGTGCTATACACTGCCATACGCACTGTAGATGCTGTAGGTGCTGTATTGTGGCACTGCTATATTATGGTGAATTGCATTGTGGTGGGCAGCAAAGAGTGGAGTGTAGCCCCAGATTTACTTTGCTGTGTGGAATTCCATTACTGTGAATTGCATTGTGGTGGGTTACATATTATTGTCTACCACCCTATGGGGTTGATTTACTGACATCGGAGAGTCAGTAAATGGCACAGCTCTGCATAGAAACCAATAGAAGTTGTTGGCTACTATACGCAACTGCACCAACGTTTAACACTGCTACTGGACATTAAATTAGAGAAATAGGGGAATATATTTTAATGTCACAACTACTATGCTACAAGCTTGCGATTAGCAGATAACTTACTCCTGCCTACTTAAGCCGTCCAGCCCAGATGACCTCTGCCTTCGCCTTGGTCACATCTCTAGAGACGCTGTCCTGTGTTTCTGTTAAAGACTTGCTTAGCTGACATTCCTTCTGGCTCCAGATCCTGATTGCTGTTCTACTATGCTCCTCTCTGGCTCCCTGACATTATGGCTTGTCTGACTACGTTCCGGTTCCTGAACTCTGGCTATGTTTTGACTACGTTTACTCTGTTTACCTTTTTTTATTATTATTAAGCAAGTGTGATTTAACTGTACTTCTGTCTCAGTCTGATTCATGGTTTCTGACACTATAGCTGTGATATGCATGGGGTATGGTTGGGGGGGGGGGGGGGCGAGGTGGGATGGATGAATGTTTGTTGGTGGTCTGTTGGGTGGGTGTATGTTTTAGATGGATGGGGTGATGTATCTTTGGGGGTATGATATCTGGTGGTTTGTCTGTGGTAGTGGGTTATATGATTAGGGGAGTAGTTAGGTGGTTTGGATGTAGATAGGTCTCTCCCCACTCCCTGGGTCTTTGGGTGTTGGGAGAGCTCTACGTGTACTTGTGGATCTGGGTTTAAAATGGGCTGGGTATGTATGTGGTATGACTGGGTTAGGTTTGGACACACTAGCTGGGTGCCTTTTTATTAATAATATTATTGTAGATACATGATGATCTGGCTTTTTGAGATGGGTCCTATATACTTTAATATTTAAGACATGTGAGTCGTACCTGCCTGAGTCAACCTATGGTGTGATCCAGTGTCTGTCAGACTTGGTCCTGGGTTCTGGCACGATGGACTATATGGTCAAATGTCGAACTTGGTTTCCTCTCATCCCGGAAGCTGTATATAGCAAAATTTTGATGAGCATGTTCTCTATTCTTTTTCTGTATTATTGGTGTAGCGGCCATAACCCTGGATGGGGCAGCCTTGACTTTTGGGCTTACCGGTTACCTCCGCTTGGCTTGTTCTTCCAGGTCTGGGGGTTCCCAGGGTTAGTACCCAACGACTTTGGACGCTGACACCATAAAAGTCCTTTAGAAAGGTTTTTATTTGCAGGGGTAACATCCAACAAACAGTCTCATGTGGGAACAGAGGGCAAGGGTGAAGAAACTCAGGCACCTTGAACTGCTGACTAGTAGGAAGTCTCTAATGCAAACCCAGAGAGTAGCCACTCGCAGCTGGGAGCTTCAATGCTGAACAAATCTCTAGCCAGAGATTATGGCAGTCAGCACTTGAATTCGGGACTTGCAAAGTCTCTGACCTTGAAGAAAGTTGCAATCAAAAGTGAACAGGAACCTTTCCTCAGTACCTGGAATGTTCTCTGTCTCCTTGGCAGTACTGGAAAAGCATGGATTCGTCAGTGTCCTTGACAACCCAGCAACCAGGCACTTCTTGGGATGCCAGCTTGTTGGCCCTCCTCTGAAGAGTCCTCCCCCGGTCGCTTACACGAGTTGTGGTGCCCCTTCAAGTTGAGAGCGCACCCGGATGCCTTGAATCCTCCCTCAGTTACTGTGCCTCGGACCAGCCGGTTCTGAGACTCGGGAACAGATGGATCCTTGCCCCAGACCAAGCGGGTCTGTGGGGCTAGTCAAGCTGACCATGTTGCGGGGCGGCACACGCTCCCGTGACTGGGACCCCTCGTGGGGCTACCCCCGGTCCAGACTCAGGAACAGGCAGCTGTAGCCGAACCAACCCCGAACACGTGACTCCAGCATCTTAAGCACCCTTCCCCAGACTCCTCAGCGGGGCCAGACGCACCCATTGATTGGCTCCGGGGAATGCCGATACCCAAACGTCCAACCAGGCCTGGCTCTGGGCCTGTAATGTGCACCTAATGGTACACATGACCAGGCAGAACCCTAGCACAGCCCAGCCAAACTGATGCTGAAGTTAAACCTACACAATCAACCCTCAGAACCCCCTGTTCTGAGAGAAGAATAACTAAATTTACACATAGCGGACACCTTGCAAAAGTGTCACCGCTACATTGGTTTTGTTTTTATTATTGTAAAATGATCAATCCACATGTAGACATATGGGGAAAATATATATTATGATAACGAGAAGTCAAGACATTAACACCAAATACTGTATAAATAAAGTCAATTGTAACTTTATTGCACATGTATTTTCATTTAAAACAAAATGCTCAAGTGAGCTAAAAAACAGGTAACAACTTGCATAACACTGGTGATGTTTTTACCCCCCTATTTTATTAATTTCATAGCCCAGGGTTCTGTATAGATGTCAGTGCATGAGATTGATTATCCAAAGACTCTGCAAATATTAGCACAAGTAGCAGCTTCCAAGTCTGTTTTTTTTCAAGCTTACATATTTTGGGAGGAAACCATATCTCATATCTTATGTTTGGTTCCAAGGCATCAGTGTAAGACCTGCATAATGCATTAAAAACTAGACATGTGCAATTCGTTTTTCGTTTTTCTTTGTTATTTTCGTTCATTCGTTATCGTACGAATGAACGAACGATTCGCTAAAAATTTTAACGAATAACGAATCGTTCGATTCAAACGAATCCGAAAACAACGAAAATCCGAAAAAACTAAATTAGAAACAACGAATCTACGAAAGAAGAAAATCCGAAGAACGAAAACAGGAACAACGAAAATCAAAATGAACGAAAACATTCGTAGATTCGTAACTTTTTTTTTTTTTCGATTCGTAATTTTCTGTGTCTCTTACAATGGCGCTGCTTAACGTGCTTCGAATGGATTGAACGAAAAAATTTGTACATTCGTAACTTTATTTTTCGATTCGTAATTTTCCGTGTCTCTTAAACTGTAATAATAGCATACACATTACATAAAATTATGAATTATGCTCCGATTACGAATCTACGAATGTTACGAATGTACGAATAAATACGAATGTGTCCGAATTTGGAATAAACAAAAATTAAAAAACGGAAAAAACGAATCAACGAAAAAATAACTCTTACGAAAATACGAATCGTTACGAATACGAACACCGACGACTTACGAATTTACGAATCGTTATGAATCAACGGAAACTAAAAAAACGAAACCAAAATAAAAAAATTTTTTGTTGTGCATATGTCTATTAAAAACCTCAAATGAGAAATTTCTCATTTACTGTTATGAAATGTGTCACCCTAGGTCAGGGGTTTCTAAATAAAGGGCCAGTCTACTAATTCTCAGACATTAGGGAGGGTCCTGCCTTGCCAAAGTAGACAATACCCCGGGGCGGACTGACTATTCGGCCACTCGGGCACTTCCCGAGGGCCCCAGGCCACTAGGGGGCCCCATCAGGGTTGCCAGCCTCAGTAAAACCAGGGACAGTATGTAAAAATATGTGGTTTTTTTTTACATCTGTTTCTGAAATGTCCCTTACCGACATCCTTTTGGTCTATAAATCCAGAGATTATAGCTGCCCCACCTCTCCAGTACCTTCTCAGCCAATAGAAACATGTCTGTGTATACTGTGTGTACATGTATGTGTATACTGTGTGATTGTATACTGTGTGTGTGTGTATACTGTGTGGCCCCATAATCTCTGATTGCCTGGGGGCCCCATAATCTCCTATTGCCCAGGGGCCCCATAATCTCCTATTGCCCAGGGGCCCCATGAGTTGTCAGTCCGCCCCTGACAATACCCCAATGTCAGTAGGACTAAATAATGCCTTGGACTTGGTGGTTGGGGGTGGGGGATTAAATGGCGCCTGTGGTCAGTAGGAGGATGAATAATATCCTATTATTAATATCAATGAGAGGAATACTCCCATTGTTGATGTCATTGAAGGGAAATGTACTTCATTGTTGGTGTCAGTGAAAGGAACACCGCACCAATGTTGCAAAAAGTGGAGGATGAATAGTATACCATCATTGGTGTCAGTGGGAGGAATAGTATACCATCATTGGGGTCAGTGGGAGGAATAGTATACCGTCATTGGTATCAGTGGCAGTAATACTGCCCCATTGTTGGTGTCATTGGGAGGAATAGTGTCCCAAGAGCCGAATAAAGGGAATCAAAGGGCTGTATCTGTCCCATTGGCTGCAATTCGGAGACCACTATTCTAAATCAAAAAAATCACCCAACGGACAACAGATCTTTAACTTGTGCCTACAGCTTTTACTGAGGTCAGTTTTGAGTTTGTGGGTTAGATCTTACAATGAAAATTCCCTAAAGACTCTGAATATGTGAAGCTAAGTTCACAACTTTAATGCAATCCTCCAAACACCGGAAGAGACACACCAGATAATCGTCATGTCTCTGTTCAGTAGGCAACCTGCTGGAAAACAAAGACGATTGTGGGTAGATATTAATGGGTCTCTCTTCTATTCGGTCACTGGCCTCTAGTGTGAATATAGCTTCAGTATATTCTGTCACTTTCTATAGCTGTTATCAGGGTAATGCTGGCCATACACGCACAGAATTTCGGCCAAAACTGGTCGGTTTCCGAAAGATTGCGCCGTTCGTGAATGCAACTTTACAGACGATTACGACTAATGTTGATGGATTTGAAGCAAAAACGTTTACCGTTTCAACGACCGTGTACAAGTATATGTTATATTCAAAATGAAAATAGTATTCTGTCGTGTATAATTTATATATGTTTTTATTGTTATCAAATGATCACTACGAACATGGAAACAATCATGTAAACAAGTTTATTCTGTCAGTTAGTGGCCAACAGGGGCGGACTGACCATTCGGCCACTCGGGGACTTCCTGAGGGCCCCGGGCCACTAGGGGGCCCCATCAGGGTTGCCAGCCTCAGTAAAACCAGGGACAGTATGTAAAAATCTGTGTTTTTTTTACCTCTGTTTCTGAAATGTCCCTTACCGACATCTTTTTGGTCTAAAAAAAAAAACAGAGATTATAGCTGCCCCACCTCTCCAGTACCTTCTCAGCCAATAGAAACATGTCTGTGTATACTGCGTGTACATGTATGTGTATGTGTATACTGTGTGATTGTATACTGTGTGTGTGTATACTGTGTGTGTGTGTATACTGTGTGGCCCCATAATCTCTGATTGCCTGTGGGCCCCATAATCTCCTATTGCCCGGGGGCCCCATGAGTTGTCAGTCCGCCCCTGGTGGCCAATTCGCTTTCGACTGACGAATAATTGCTCAGTCTGCAAACGGACAAAGTTCTGTGCGTGTATGGCCAGCATAAGGCTGGCCTTACATGTTCAATTTTCTTGTACAATTTTCCTTTAGATTTACCTTAAACTATGTAGTTCAAGGGCCTGCCTAATTGGATACAATTGAAAGTTGTTTTGTTTGACCTCATATTATATGTTTTTTGGTAAATCTAAAGGAAAATTGTACAAGAAAATTTAACCTGTATTGCCAGCCTAAGACCCCTTTCACATTGGGGCGTTTTTCAGGCGTTTTTCAGGCCCTTTAGCATTAAAAAAAGCGCCTGTAAAGTGCCTGAAAGAAGCCGCAACTGCAATCCCAATGTGAAAGCCTGAGTGCTTCCACACTGAGACCCCTTTCAAACTATGGCGTTTTTCAGGCGCTTTAGTGTTAAAATAAGCGCCTGTAAAGCGCCTGAAAGAAGCCGCAACTGCAATCCTGAGTGCTTTCACACTGAGGCGCTGCGCTGGCAGGGCGTCAAAGAAAGTCCTGCAAGCAGCTTCTTTGCAGAACGTTTGGAGCGGTGAATACACTGCTCCTAAAGCGCCCCTTACCATTGAAATCAATGGGAAGCGCCTGCAAAATGCCTGAAAAGCACCTGCAAAGCGATTTTGGCATCAGCGATTTTAACCTTTTATTTGGCCACTAGCGGGGGTAAAAGTGCCCCACTAGTGCTCGAAAAACGCTGGTAAAGCTCCGCTAGTTTATGCGGCGCTTTACGAGCGTTTTTCGGGAACTGGCAGTGTGAAACGGCTCTTAAAGCACTCGGGTTTTCACATTGGGATTGCTGATGAGGCTTCTTTCAAGTGCTTTACAGGCGCTTTTTTTTTAACGCTAAAGCGACTGAAAAACGCCCCAGTGTGAAAGGGGTCTAAGTGTACCAGTCATGTACAGTATATTGTATTCTAAACCTTTTTGTTAGGGGTCTGCTGTACTTTACTATTCTAGTTTTGGTGCATTCCATATGAAATTGGGGTAAATAATGGGATGATGCTTAACATAGAAATGGTAATTATATTAATCATATTCTAATATTCACACTATGGATTTCACACAGATGGTGTACAGAACGTCCTCAGAAATGTAATTCCCTGCTTGTGTGATTAGCTTACTGAATTTCCCAGAAGTCTTCACTAAGATACAAGTCAGATTTGAGGCATCCCCTGCAACAAAAATATAATTGTTGGTGAGATACTCCCAAACGGTTAATTACTTACAGGAACCCTGTTACAGGAACCCTCAGGGCTCAGTAGGTCCAAGTAGATCTTCTACTATGCTGTAAAGCTCCACCATCTCCACCAGTCTGTCTATCATCTGAGGACTGATGACTGACCCAACACTAAAGCTTCCCTGGTAGTGCCTTTAAGTAGTGGTCCATGATGACCTGTTCCACAATCTAAAGGTCCATTTAACTTCTCTGGTTGTAACCAATTTTTGGCCAATTGTAGCTAATCATGCATGTGGCACGGAGGTGACTGACAGGTGAGATACTTCCAGAAATGCATCCTGTGTGCCCAGACAGTTTTAGTCACCTCAAGGCGAGCTAAGATCTTCCCCTTTATCTTGGTATAATTTTGTGACGTCAGCAGCTGGTAAATCGTTATAAGCCTTCTGTGGTTTCCCTAAAAGAAATGGAGCAATGAGGCTGGCCCACTGGTCCCGAGGCCAACCCTCTTTCTCAGCCAAGCGTTCAGAAGTGGTCAAGAATGCTTCCACATCATTATGGAAAGTGATTTTTTTTTGGCCCTCACCATCACTGGGTCACTACGGGTGACAATCTGCTAGAGTGGTCAACTGGGTCTGCATAGACTCCCTCTGAGCCTCCAGCTGTGATGCCTAAGATTGCTGAGCCTATATCAACAGAGCCACGGTCTGTTCTTGGCATGCCTAAACTTCCTTGGGGTGGTGGGTATTTGGCTTCCACTGAGGCCTCCTTTTAGGCCCCTGTAGCTTGAATCAGAGCTTTTACAACTTCCTCTATGCATCCTTTAGTGGTTTGCAGTGCCTGTGCCACTCTGACCCATTACACAGAAAATAGCTACCAACCCTTAATTGTTAGTTCACTTGCTTCCACAGGTTTTTGGCCAGATTGCCCAAATTCGAGCACCAACTGATATTCTAGAGGTCTAGATCACTAGCCAGCCATGTCTTTGTAAAACAGTTTTTATTTCTCCAAAAAGGCAAACAAAACAGCTTATCTACAGCATAACAAAAACAAAATAGTCCAAAAATGACAACAACATTTTCTAGCAACCAATGATGTGCTTGCCCCACAGGAGGACAAAGTTTGGAGACCCCTACATTACACCAACAGATCTCAGTGGGTGCTATTCCCTAGCACATTGAAGGATTTGACTATTAGTGTTTATGCTTTTGTCTATGTCAGCCTTTCTCAACCAGGGTTCCATGGAACCCTAAGGTTCCTCCGGATTGATTCTAGAGGCTCCTTGAGCAATGTGCCACGTGGATACCCATTTCGGAATGCACTGCTCCTTTCTCAGGCCAATGGGCTACCCCATTGGCCTGAGAAAGGATCGGGAAGCTCTGAAATGCGTAGCCATGCCCACAGGACAACCCACATGACATCACTTCTGCGCCTCTGTGTACTCCAGTGTGGTTATCAGCACTGCTGGTCTCGGTCTTCAGTGTCCATAGCCTCCTGTACAGAGCCTGGCGGCTGCACCAAGCGGGAGGGGGCATGAGTGGGAGATATAGCAGTGTTATATGCTTGTGATCCTTTAACACTGGGAGAAATAGCACATTATTGTTGGTGGCAATAGTAGGAATACCACCCCAATGTTGTTGTCATTGGGCTGAATAGTGTCCCAAGGCCAGTATTAAAGGGAATCAAATGGAGTCATCTGGCCTGTTTGGAGTTTGGAGACCATTACGTTAAACAATAACCCAATGCATGACAGATCTTTAACTTGTGCCTACAGCTTGTACATATGTCGGTTTTGAGTTTTAGGGTAAAATCTCTTTGTTAAAATTCCCCAGAGACTCTGGATTTGTCAAGCTGAATTCAGAACATCATTAGAAGCCTCCAAACATCATCACCAGATAATCTTCATATCTCTGTTCTGGGCTTTATTTCAGAGTAGATAACCTGCTGGAAAACAGAAGAAGATTGTGGATAGATACGTATAAATGGGGAGCTCTTCTATTCTGTCACTGACCTCCATTGTGTCTATAGCCTCAATATGTTCTGTCACTGGACTTGACTGTTGACTTACCCTATGTGTATCAGGTATGTACATTTTATGATAAATCTTTTTAATGAAAGTCTGTTGTGCTTTACTATTCAAACTTTGGTGCATTTCATGTGAAATGGCCTTTATAATGGGATAATGCTTAATATAAAATGGGTAATTATTAGAGCTGTGAAAATTAAAGATTAATCGTTAATTTTTTTGATTGATCAAAATTCTTTTGATCGGTACTCACCTCTCCGCTTGCTTTCGGGTCTTCAGGGAGTTCCGTCGGAGATAAGGTGACATCACAGACATCGACATCACCGGACTCCTCCCCCCTTCCCCAAGTGCCTGTCTGCTAATGAAGGGAAGAGGGGACGTCAAAGTTCTGATTGAACGTAACGCGTATGGGGGAGGAGCTACGCATGACATCACCCGCTGCTGCCCTACGGAACTAACACGATTGTGGGCTTTACATGCTGTTTTTTTATCATCTTTATGTGAGTAGTTTGTGTTTGCACACCCTATTAGCTTGAATTCTGTTAGTTTTGCGAGACAACACTTGCAAACCGAGTCAGAATTAAAAAAAAAAGTTGCTTGATACTCGTAAACCAAGGTTCCACTGTACAGGCCTCTTTAGTTATGTTTTAAACTATAAAAAAATGAAAATAATGCTTTGTTGTGATATGACAGCTTGGGGGATGTGACAGACCTAGCCGGGACACAGGCTTTTTGAGAGGACTAAATGCAAGCCTCCTGCCAACCGATTATGGGCCCTGGATTTTAAGGGGCACAGGGTGAAGGAGAACCCCAACCCCAGTCAGATTCAATGCTGTATATATGTGTATATATAATGTGTGTTGTCTCATGCTGTTGGTACACACACTGTCAGATGCTAGTGTCATGAACTCAAGATGTTAAGAGAGAGCTGATCACATTGTCCTCTGTACAATGTAGTAGACGGTCCGTCTGTTACTGGTGGTCTCCTGCTATTGTAATAACATGTCTTGTGGTGGTAATTATGATAATTTATAATCAACTGTGTTTAGCTCGGTGACAACAAGTCTGACCTGTAGTGAAATCCTGATGAGTCACACTGGCTGCTTAAAGGGATTAGTTAATTAGTTTATATTAAGTTGTTACAGGTGTATTGTTAGAGTAATATGAGCAGGAGGGGGGATCTCCTCTTCTACTGTATATAAATGTGAGTTTGGTTGTAATAAAATAGTCCATGCTAGCACTAAGCAAGTGTTGTCTCGTTTGGTGCTTGGGAGCGGTTGGAATATCTGAGATCCATATTCAGACTGGCAGGAAGTAATATATGACGAACGCACTCAAGAGGAGTGTAGGGACGTTCCGTCACATGGGACTTTTGAAAACTGTTCTTTCTGGATTTAATGGCTAAACACCACCAACTGCCATGCTGCTGTCCAATGAGAGCACAGACACAGTCTCATTGGAGTGTAGAATGGCAGTTGGTGGGGCTTAGCACACAGTTTTGTAGCACACAGACCCCTGACGGGTCCTGCTGTTTGTCCCACATTTTATTCCCAAGTGGGCACATGCAGCCAGGCACACAGCAGTTTCCCAGTCTCTCAACACAATTCCCAGGCAGCAAGAATCTTTTTGAAGTTTAATGCTGCTTAAACTTGGTTGGGGGGGTAGGGTGAGCTTTGGGATACTCCAAATTTAGTGCAAACTGAAACAGAGGACTCTCTCTGGCTAAACTCTTCAGGGTGGACCTCTTGTGATAGGGAATAGTGGACATACAGGTCAGGGGACTCCAACTATGGAAGCAGTCCTAAGCCAGCAACTCTGTCTCTCAAAGGGTTAAGCAGAAAGAATATCTCCAGGATCTCTCTTTCTCTCTCAGGCCCCTTCTCGGTGTGTCCCATTACCTTGATGCCAGTCAGACCCTGTACCGTGAGCCTCCGGGCCAAATCCTCAGCAGGCTTTCTCCAAACTGTTCTCAGCTGCTTTAGAAGTAGGCCTCCAGCTCTCCCTAAGATGGGACCGTGTTGAAACTCCTGCAGTCTTCAACTGATCTGCCCATAAGGGCAGCAGCCCTTCAGGCTGAGTCTCCTTCTCCAGGACAAAGACTATTTATACACACCTCAGCCCCCTGCTGGTCATCCTGTTGACTATTCATCCTGTTGGAATATTCAGCCTAGGATATGCCTCTTCTGACCCACTCTATTCCATAATCTACTAGAAGACAGGGGGGGAGTAGTTGAGCCTGCAACCAGCATGACCCAGAACAGCCCAAGTAATAAAACTCTGCCCCCCTGGCTAGAGAGGAGCCAAAAAACAAAATCTATCTAATCCTACTAACAACCTAACTGGGAGGGTGCTACAATTTATAATTAAGTTCTGGTTCACTTTAACATGACACTACCTACATAGAGTTTGCATGTCCTCCTCTTGCTTGCATGGGTTTTCTCCCACTCTCTTTGACATGCTGGTAGGCTAATTGGCTTAATTGGCCTTAGTTTGTATTCTTTTGAAGTATGGACCTTAGACTGTAAGCTCCTTCAGGATAAGGACTAATATGAATGTACAATGTAGACTGTAATAAAAATGGGGAGGTATAACTTTGAGACCCTTTATGTTTGGACAACAATTCTTTCAAATGGCTATTTAATATTTTACTTACGGTTTCAACAACTGTAGGCGAAGAAGCTGCACAAAAGAGAAAAAAGAATGTTATATCAGCGCTAAGTTATGGGGGCATATATACCATTTTTGCAGGCTGTCCAGCTGCAAACGAGACTTTTGGGCTTCAGGGGGTCCATTTATACCAGACATGAATAGTGGCGGCTGGTGCTCAAAATTTTGTGAGGGGGGGGGGGCAAGAAAACTGAAAAATACTGACCCCCCCCCCCATCAATTGCAGCCTCAATGTGCCCATTAGTTGCAGCCTCAATGTGCCCATTAGTAGCAGCCTCACTGTGTCCATCAAATGCAACCATTGTGCCCCTCAAATATTGAGGGAACAAGTGGCTGCATATGATGGGCACTAGTGGCTGCATATGATGGGCACAAGTGGCTGCATATGATGGGCACAAGTGGCTGCATATGATTGGCACAAGTGGCTGCATTTGATAGGCACAAGTGGCTGCATTTGATAGGCACAAGTGGCTGCATATACTGGGCACAAGTGGCTGCATATGATGGGCACAAATGGCTGCATATGACAGGCACAAGTAGCTGCATATAATGCAACCATTGTGCCCATCAAATGCAGCCATTGTGCCCATAATATGCAGCCACTTGTGCCCATCATATGCAGCTACTTGTGCCCATCATATGCAGCTACTTGTGCCCATCATATGCAGCTACTTGTGCCCATCATATGCAGCCATTTGTGCCCATCATATGCAGCCATTTGTGCCCAGTATATGCAGCCATTTGTGCCCAGTATATGCAGCCACTTGTGCCAATCAAATGCAGCCACTTGTGCCAATCAAATGCAGCCACTTGTGCCCATCATATGAAGCCACTTGTGCCCATCATATGCAGCCACTTGTGCCCATCATATGCAGCCACTTGTGCCCATCATATGCAGCCACTTGTGCCCGTCATATGCAGCCACTTGTGCCCGTCATATGCAGCCACTTACTCTGGCAATAAACACACCCCCCCCACTCGGGGGTGTGACTTGCAACCTGTGTCTCCGTCCACTCTCCTCCTCTCCTCCACGCTCGGGCAGTGGCGGAGGTGCCCACTCCTCTCATGCTTCCTCCGCTTGCCAAAGCTCCACTAGGCATCCAATAGGTTTGCCTGGCACTTTGGCCAATCGGGAGACAGGTCTCACCGACCTGCCTCCTGATTGGTGGTGAGGCACTGTAGTGTGAAGATAGTGAAAATGCATTTGCTATGGTCACACAATTGGGTGGGATCAGGGCGCACTCTCTGCGCCCCGATCCCACCCTTTTTTAAATCCGATTAGAGCCTCTGGCTCTAATGACGTGCTTCAAAGAAAAAAAAAACACCCCCCTCCCATCCCCGCCATAGGAATCCATGTGCCCGGTGTCCTGAAAAGAGACTGGATAGGGAGGTGACAGCAGGGAAAAGAGGGGGCAGCGCCCGTGAGCCCTCAATGCACGGGCCGCCACTGGGATCAGATATCTCCAGTAAAGAGTTGGCACTTATGGTGATCTGGTGTTCCGGGAGCACCGCACATTTAACCCTAATGCACAAATTTTATTTAGGATTTGGATTGCCCTTTGGGCCTTATTTGGGCCTTTTTTTTTTTTTTTTTCTTTTTCTATAGGCTTAAAAAAAAAAAAAACAGGGGGAACCTTATGGATGACTTTTAGCGTTAAACCTGAATAAAGGACAATGTAGTATAAGTACATGAAAAAGATTGAACTCTTGCATAGAGACACTAAGGTTGCCATCATCCCCAAGTATATTGGAGTTTTGAACCTCTTAAAATGGGATTTTAAAGGCAACAACAATTAGGTTTGTATAAAGTGTATAAATTTATTGTACAAAAGGATAGAATTCTAACATACTATACATATTCCACAGACGTATAAAAACAAATAACAGATGCTTGTAATTGATATATAGACAGATCGATGATAATTCCGACACGTTTCCACACGGCCTTATAATTGCCAGTCTTTATCAGGGAATTTTTTGATCATCATCTATAGAGTATATCAAAAGGCATATTAATTACATAATATGTTTCCATAAAGTCGATTCCTAAGTGACCCTTAGCTCCTTATTTTTGCAGATTTAAACATCAAATACAGCAATGAAAAATTGTATTTTTCAAGCCGTCTTGTAGAGAGATAAAAATAAATATCTGCTTTATCCTTGGCATCCACCCTGGATTTAAAGACATATGGGGGAGCAACACCACATTTGATGCTATGTTTGTTGATGTAAGTGTTTTCACTCTATATCCCTATATATATATATATAAACATTGGAAATCCGTGATCCTAGGGTCACTTAGGAATCGACTTTATGGAGACATATTATGTAATTAATATGCCTTTTGATATACTCTATAGATGATGATCAAAAAATTCCCTGATGAAGACTGGCAATTATAAGGCCGTGTGGAAACGCGTCGGAATTATCATCGATCTGTCTATATATCAATTACAAGCATCTGTTATTTGTTTTTATACTTCTGTGGAATATGTATAGTATGTTAGAATTCTATCCTTTTGTACAATAAATTTATACACTTTATACAAACCTAATTGTTGTTGCCTTTAAAATCCCATTTTAAGAGGTTCAAAACTCCAATGTAGTATAAGTACATTTACAATTGGTTGTTTTATTGATGATAAACTAGTTCAATAATTTGTTGGCAAAGCATGCAAATGGGATTCCTTATTGACCTAGTGATGGTTTCCAAGCTTAAAAAAAACAACAAGGGGAACCGCATGGATGACTTTTAGCTTTAAACTCGAAAGAAGGTCTGAATGGTTCACTTTAAGGAATTAATCCATCCTAAATAAACAATCCACTATTTGGTTGCAAATAACAATACAGATAAAAGTCGAATCTGTGCTGCTTACCTGTTCTACTGGTTGTAAAGTTGACATAACATAAGTCTTCATTAGAAGCAATGTGTGTGGCAGGAGCTAAAAAGTTAGAATTATAAAAAAAAGTTAGAAAATTACAAAATGTTATTCCCAGCTACTAATGACAATAAGAACACCAATCTATTGGTATATTCTCTTCAGAGCGAACAATTGAATGTATAATTTTAGATTGATATATGTTTCCTTTTATACCTGGAAAATGTATTCCCATAGGAAATACACTATATTAACAAAAGTATTGGGACGCCTGCCTTTACACACACATGAACTTTAATGGCATCCCAGTCTTAGTCCATAGGGTTCAATATTGAATTGGCCCACCCTTTGCAGCTCTAACTCTTCACCAGCTTCAACTCTTCTGGGAAGGCTGTGTCTATGGGAATGTTTGACCATTCTTCCAGAAGCCCATTTGTGAGGTCAGGCACTGATATGGACTAGAAGGCCTGGCTCGCAGTCTCTGCTTTAATTCATCCCAAAGATGTTCTATCGGTTGAGGCCAGGGCTCTGTGCAGGCCAGTCAAGTTCCTCCACCGCAAACTCGCTCATCCATGTCTTTATGGACCTTGTTTTGTGGACTGGACCAAATCATTTGGTGGAGGAGGGATTATGGTGTGGGGTTGTTTTACAGGGGTTGGACTTGGCCCCTTAGTTCCAGTGAAGGAAACTCTTAAGGCGTCAGCATACCAAGACATTTGGACAATTTTATGCTGCTAACTTTGTGGGAACAGTTTGGGGATGGCCCCTTCCTGTTCCAACATGACTACGTACCAATGCATGAAGCAAGATCCATAAAGACGTAGAAGAGCGAGTTTGGGGTGGAGAAACTTGACCGGCCTGCACCTGACCTCAACCTGATAGAACACCTTTGGGATGAATTAGAGGGGGGACTGCAAGACAGGCCTTCTCATTGAACATCAGTGCCTGACCTCACAAATGCGCTTCTGGAAGAATAGTCAAACATTCCCATAGACACACTCCTAAACCTTGTGGACAGCCTTCCCAGAAGAGTTGAAGCTGCCATAGCTTCAAAGGGTGGGCCAACTCAATATTGAATCCTACGGACTAGGACTGGGATGCCATTAAAGTTCATGTGTGCAAAACAAAACAAAATGGAAGGCCCGCACACCTAGTGCATTACCAAAAACATTTATTGAATGTTAAAATCAATAAAAAGTGGGTACTCACAAGATGGAAACTCTCAATGAGCCTTACAACCACACAATGATGAATGATGTGGACACAACAAGGGGTATAAGCTGATGCGTTTCAAGGGCACACCCCCTTCCTCAGAGGGGGTGCTCAGCTCTGAGAAAGGGGGTACACCCCCAGAAATGCATCAGCTTATACCCCTTGTATCCACATCATTCATCCTTGTGTGGTTGTAAGCCTCATTGAGAGTTGCCATCTTGCAAGTACCCACTTTTTATTGATTTTAACATTCAATAAATGTTTTCGGTAATGCACTAGGTATGTACGCCTTCCATTTTGTTTTGTTTTCGTAGTATCTATCGGATTACCCCATCTTAGGAGGGCAGCATCCACCTAGTCTTGGAATACTGATGTCCTTGTTGCCTTTTACAGCAGAAGACTTTTTAACGCTGGAAGGGACTGTTTGTAAGCACTTGCCGCCCACCATATAGCAATATGACGTTGGCAAAGTGGTTGCGATATGCTGACCGAACGTCAAATGATGTCTCCAGGATATCAACCACTGTGTGCCCCCGGGGGGCACGCATCGCGGCGATTGTTGTAGGGGTGTAGCAGTCTGACACACTGCCACTCCGAGCTAGGTAAAGAGTCTCTGATGGGGACTCTTTACCATGTAATCAGCCGTGTCCAATCATGGCTGATCAAGATGTAAACAGGAAGAGTCATTGATCGGCTTTTCCTCACTTGTGTCTGACAGACGCGAGTAGAGGAGAGGCGATCGGCTGCTCTCCTGACAGGGGGGGGTCTGTGCTGATTGTGTATCAGCGCGGCCCCTCCTCTGATGCCCGCCCAGGACCACCAGGATGCTGCCAGGACCACCAGGTAAGGCCACCACACTGGACCACCAGGTATGCCACCCTAGACCACCAGGAAAATGCCAATCAGTGCCCAGGCAGCTGCCAATCAGTGCCACTGAAAAATGCCTGCCAGTGATGCCTATCAGTAAAATCCAGTGCCGGTGCCTGCCATAAGTGCCCATCAATGCCTATCAGTGCCATCTATCAGTGCTGTCTATCAGTGCCACCCATAAGTACCCATCAGTGCAGCTTTTCAGTGCCCATCAGTGTTGCCTATCAGTGCCCATTAATGCCCATCAGTGCCGCCTATCAATGCCCATCAGTGCCGCATATCAGTGTCACCTGTCAGTGCTACCTATCATTGCCACCTCATCTGTGCCATCTCATCTGTGCCATCTCATTGGTGCCACCTCATCGGTGCCGCCTCATCAGTGCCCATCAGTGCATATTATCAGTGCCCATCGGTGAAGGAGAAAACATACTTGTTTACTAAATTTTATAACAAAAACAAATAAGGACTTATTTTTTTTCCAAATTTTCGCTCTTTTTTTAGTCGTTTAGCAAAAAATAAAAACCGCAGAGGTGATCAAATACCATCAAAAGAAAGCTCTATTTGTGGGAACAAAATGATAAAAATTTTGTTTGGGTACAGTGTAGCATGACTACTCAATTGCCATTTAAAAAGTGACAGCGCTGAAAATTGTCCTGGGCATGAAGGGGGGAAGTGCCCGGTATTGAAGTGGTTAAAGTTTATGTGTGTGTAAAAGGCAGGCATCCCAATACTTTTGGTAATATAGTGTATTTCCTATGGGAATACATTTTCTAGTTATAAAAGGAAACCTATATCAATCTAAAATCCTAAACACTGAAATAACAACATATTACCGTACTTTGTACGTAGTAACTATAGCTTTGATTAAATACAATAATGTGTATAAATAGAATACAATGAAATACATTAAGTTAAATAAATTATTAATTAAAATAAATACATTCAATAAAATACATCATAACTTCCGTATTAAAGAATCCAGACCCATAAGGCCATCAGAGCATTGAATTAATTTGTATTTGCTGTATTGTTGAGTAGCCTACCTTTGCGGTTGATCTTAATATCAGCGTAACACACATCTCCTTCCCCAGAGACGCCTCTGGGCGACTCTGAAATAAAATATTTAATACAAGATTACAAGTAGGGTGATAATTGCAAAAATAAATTGACACATTCAAATGACATCCAATCATGTCCTTACTACAGGACAGAACGAACAAAAAGTCTTGGAGAAAAGGTTCTTCTGCTATTACCGATCTCTAGTGGCCTGACCGTCATGCTGATCCCCTGCCTTTAATTCTTTCTGATTCACCAACCCAGAATAATAAAGTTTTAATTAAACTCAGAACCGCATGTTCAGTGAATCACAAAAGTAGTTAAGTCAAGTTATCTGCATAAAATCAGCAATGACAACCCATGTACAGTAATTTGTCTACAACAGAGGTCTCAAACTGGTGGCCCTCCAGCTATTGCAAAACTACAAGTCCCATGAGGCATTGCAAGGCTGACAGTTACAAGTATGGGAGAGGCATGAAGGGACTTGTAGTTTCGCAACAGCTGGAGGGCCGTGAGTTTGAGTCCCCTGGTCTACAACATAATAGCAGTAGACATGTGCATTCGTTTTCGTCCAAATGCATTTTCGTCCGAATTTCAGGTATTATCGTTATAACAAACAATAACGAAAGTGCAGAATCCGAAAAACGAAAGATCCAACATAAACAAATGCTTTATTTTCGTTTTTGTTGTGATAACAGTTCGATATGATAGGAGATTCGACATGACGCTAACAATAACAATCTGTGTCTATCGAACCTGTGGTCGAATGTGCCTAACCTTAGCTCTATTAGTCCAAGATTATTCTTCATAGAGAGAAAAGATTCGACAGAGAGGGAAAAGATTCGACAGAGAGAGAAAAGATTCGACAGAGAGAGGAAAGATTTGACAGAGAGAGAAAAGATTCGACAGAGAGAGAAAAGATTTGACAGAGAGAAAGATTCGACAGAGAGAGGAAAGATTCGACAGAGAGAGAAAAGATTCGACAGAGAGAGAAAAGATTCGACGTAGAGAGAAAAGATTCGACGTAGAGAGAAAAGATTTGACAGAGAGAAAGATTCGACAGAGAGAGAAAAGATTTCGACAGAGAGAGAAAAGATTCGACAGAGAGAGAAAAGATTTGACATAGAGAAAAGATTTGACGTAGAGAGAAAAGATCGCTGCTGGAATTGGGTGAGGGAAGTAAAATAAAAATAATGATGATGATGATGAATGTTATTGGCTGATTGTAACCAAAGAGGAGGAGCAGTAAAATAGCTAGAACTAAGTACACACGTACAGCCAACTTACTTTCACTTACGATTGCTAGCAGAGAGAGACACACACACTGAATCATTTCAGAAGACAGTCAATCTTAGCTGGTCCGTTTGTCAGAGAACCTGAATTATTTAGCAATTAGGCATAAGCACAGCAGCAGAACAATAGTGAAGCAAGTCACAGTTCAACCTAACTTTTTCATAATAATCTGCTGCTATTGTGTCAGTGTTGTGAACTTGATAGTGATACTAGTGTTGCTAGTGTTGTGATAGCCTCAGAGGCTGCCCGTGTTGTGTGTGGGGGGGGGGGATTTATTATTATAGATTCTACATTATAGATTGAGATTCTATATAGATTCTATATACCCTATCTTGTTACCTGTCTGATCAGTGATCTCTATCACCAGTCCATTTTCTGTTTGAAATATATACATTCAACATGGACAAAGATTCGACAAAGCCACGAAAAACATACAAACGTCGAATCTTTGGCTTATGGTGTCTGTCGAAAGTACTAAGAAGATTCGACGGAGCAGCTAAACTATATGGCGTTAGCTGCTCCGTCGAATCTTATTTGAACATTCGACAGACACCATAAGCCTTCAATGACAAATTCGACCTTAATTCATTTGGATTTTCAGACGAATGCAATTTTTTACGAAAAACTAAATAAAAACGAATTTCGGGAGTAACTAAATACATTTCTTTTTCAGACGAAAGAGAAATTCCAAAACGAAATATTTCAGTGTGCACATGTCTAAATAGCAGGCTGCCTTTAAAGTAGATGTAAACTCCGTCACTAAAATCTCATATATAATTTCAGAAGCCATCTTCAGTCTGCCACTTTCATTAAATGAATACCTGGTGATCCTGCCACAAAGGACCTTTCTTTAGGCACTTCCTGTTACAGGGTGACAACCAGGGATTTTTTTTCAGCAGGAACGTGGTGGTGGAACGTAGTTCCAGCGCCGAATGGATATAATGGCAAGGGGCGGTAGGGTGTGCTGTAGGGTCTATTGATGCTGTAGGTGGGTTAGTTTGGGCACCAAAGGTTTCAGTGATGGAAGCCTGGCACTGCTGGCAGCACTTGCCACTCCTCTCCTCCCGTCTTCCCTCACCATCAAAAACAGGGGATCCCACTTTTATTTGGTTGGAGTGGGCACTGGAAAACAGCACCATTTTATAGCATCATGACCCTTAATGTTGAAGGTACTCTTGAGGGCCACTTCACCTGATTACTCCAAATCTACACAACTCTGGTCTATATCTAGGGATGAGGATCATGTGTTCTGGGATGGAGTATAGACTGCCAGAGTGAATTAATGAGGGAATTAATGGACCCCTTTACTCGATTACTCTATGAGAATAATGAATTTTCCTTTTGCAAGTATAATCTCAGGATTTGTGCATATAAATTGCTGGTGGAGAATATTTTCCACAATGTATTTGTTTTATTAAATTCAGGTACTTACAGTATATAGCCGTGTCAATTTACGCAGCGATTTACATACCGTATATACTCGAGTATAAGCCGAGTTTTTCAGCACATTTTTACTGATTTACTGATTTGTAATCGTGTTAGTTCCATAGGGCAGCAGCGGGTGACGTCATGCGTAGCTCCTCCCCCGTACACGTAACATTCAATCAGAACTTCAATGTCACCAGACTCCTCTCCCCTTGCCTTCGTTAGCAGATGGAGGCACTTGGGGAAGGGGGGAGGAGTCCGGTGACATCACTGGATCTTCGACGGAACTCCCTGAAGACCCGTAAGCCGGCGGAGAGGTGAGTACTGATCAAAAGAATTTTGATCGATCAAAAAAATTAACGATTAATCGAGGAATTAATATTTAATTTCCACAGCCCTAATCTTTTTTCCTTTTTATAATGATTTTAAATTTGTGATAAAAGTGATTGTTTTTTACATTATGGTATTGTGGGCAAATTGAAAATGCCTCAATTGTATGTCTTTCCCTATTCCCGGTTTTGTGTTTTTTTTAGGGAACGGACAGTTGTGTATATTGTATGAATTGGGATAGGAATTCCTTATAAATAAAATAAAAATAAATTATATTTATAATAAATGGTGTTAGTTGGCTTCACCCCGAGTTCATATACAGATTTTAGTTTTTGGGTACATTTTTATATGTTACAGCTTGAGGAAGTCTTCAGTTACCTGTTTCTTGAGGGTCTGCTGTTTGTCTTTTGCTAGTAGAAGCTATCAATGGTTTGCATTTGTTCTTGTTGACAATTATGATGATGATGATAATGATGATGATAAGGAGAATCATGATAACCGTAATAGTGACTAAAGCTGCTGTGCTGTTGTGCTCATACGCTACACATGTGGGGGAAGAAAGATACATTTCAGTAAAAGGAAGGGAATAACATTTGCCATTAGGCAATAACTGGGCATACGTACTTACCCTCATGAAGGGTGAGCCATGAACCCCTTAAGTGTGTTGCTTTGGTCTTCTAACACCTCATCAAAATGAATAAACGTTTACTGGAGTTGACTAACCTGTAGTGCTCTCATACTTTTATGCCCTTTACACACGATAGGACTTTCCGCCAACAAAACCGTGGATTTTTGTTCGAAGGTTGTTGGCTCAAACTTGTCTTGCATACCCACGGTCACACAAATGTTGGCCAACAATTCCGAAGGTGGGTGCGGTGACGTACAACGAGCCGAGAAAAAGGAAGTTCAATAGTCAGTGCGGCTCCTTATGTTCGATTCCGAGCAGGCGTGAACTTTTGTGTGACGGACTTGTGTACACATGATCGGACTTTCCGACAACACCGTTTTGTTGGCGGAAAATTTGAGAACCTGCTAAGAAACATTTGTTGGCGGAAAGTCTGACAGCAAATGTTCGATGGAGCATACACGCGGTCGGACTTTCGGCAACAAGCTCACATCCAACATTTCCCGTCGGAAAATCCGACTGTGTGTACGCGGCATTACGATTCGCTTATAATTTAGTAAAGAGTTGTTTTGACCATTTCAATATCTTCAATTATCTTCAATAATCTCACCCTTCATCTTTTATCTTTTAAGGATATCCTCTTGCTCATCCTTACGCTGTTGATTGGAGTTATGACATCTTGGCCTGCCTCTCCATAAGCTACCCCCTCTTCAGTCTATCATGAATGCTGCTGCAAGACTTATCCACCTTACCAACTGCTCAGTGTCTGCCAACCCTCTCCTCCAATCCCTACACTGGGCTCCCAATCACCCAGCGAATTAAATTTAAAATACTAACCACAACATACAAAGCCATTCACAACTCTGCCCTGAGCTAAATCACCAATCTTGTCTCCAAATATCACCCAAATCGTCCTCTCCGTTCTTCTCAAGACCTCCTACTCTCAAGCTCTCTCGTCTCCTCCTCCCATGCTCGTCTCCAGGATTTCTCCAGAGCCTCTCCCATCCTCTGGAACTCGCTACCTCCACCGATCCGGCTATCCCCTACTCTAGCTACCTTCAGGCGATCCCTGAAAACTCATCTCTTCAGGAAAGCCTATCAAGTCTCCAACTAATCTCCTACCACTTCCATCAGCTCATTCCCCACAGTTACAACTTTTTGTACCACCTCCCCCATCCTATTAGATTGTAAGCGCTTCTTAGCAGGGTCCTCTTAATCCTCTTGTATTTTATTGTATTATAACTGTATTGTCTTCCTTTTATATTGTAAAGCGCTGCGTAAACTGTTGGCGCTATATAAATTCTGTATAATAATAATAATGACACAGGAATCATTTACAAAATCTTTCAGCTGGATTTCCAAACCCTGATGAAGGGTGATATTTGACCTCCCCTATACGTATTGGCTTTTCTTCTGACTTTTTAATTAAAATGATTTTTAGGAATATTCGTTTGATTTTCTAATTGTAAGTGAGGTCAAATTGGCATTCATTTTTGACCATGGTAACAGGAAAATTCAAAGGAGCAGAAAAGAAAACTTTTCTCGACAGAACTAATTTTCGGACAGTGTATGTGGTTTTTGTTTAGAAGTCACATTCATTTTAAAATTGAATGTTAAAAGCAAGTGATATTTTCGAATGTACCAAGAATTTTCGTACAAATTTCGATAAGTGTATGGCAAACATAAGACATGTAGTAGTAGTAGCAGCAGCATGCTTTTTTTTATCACCTGTCATGATGGCGTTAAAAAAAAAGATTAGTCCTTTTATAGTACACGAACTGCAGATAATCACTATTATAGGCGGGTTCATTTATACTGTGAAACCGTGAAAGTAATAATAGATATATTACTTATATCATATATACTGTAAACTGTATATATATTACAATACATATACAGTATCTCACAAAAGTGAGTACACCCCTCACATTGTAAATATTTTATTCTAACTTTTCATGTGACAACACTGAAGAAATGACACTTATCTACAATGTAAAGTAGTGAGTGTACAGCTTGTATAACAGTGTCAATTTTCTGTCCCCTCAAAATAACTCAATACACAGCCATTAATGGCTAAACCGCTGGCAACAAAAGTGAGTACACCCCTAAGTGAAAATTTCCAAGCCATTTTCCCTCCCCGATGTCATGTGACTCATTAATGTTACAAGGTCTCAGGAGTGAATGGGGAGCAGGTGTGTTAAATTTGGTGTTATCGCTCTCACTCTCTCATACTGGTCACTGGAAGTTCAACATGGCACCTCATGGCAAATAACTCTCTGAGGATCTGAAAAAAAGAATTGTTGCTCTACATAAAGATGGCCTAGGCTATAAGAAGATTGCCAAGACCCTGAAACTGAGCTGCAGCATGGTGGCCAAGACCATACAGCGGTTTAACAGGACAGGTTCCACTCAGAACAGGCCTCGCCATGGTGGACCAAAGAAGTTTAGTGCGCGTGCTCAGCTTCATATCCAGAGGTTGTCTTTGGGAAATAGACGTATGAGTGCTGCCAGCATTGCTGCAGAGATTGAAGGGGTGGGGGGGTCAGCCTGTTAGTGCTCAGACCATACGCCGCACAAATAAATAAAGCTATATAAAGCGTGGAGGGGGATATAAATCTTGAATAATAAAGTAGTACTAAAGGCTGAGACGTTTTTGCATGTATATAATCATTTTAAATATAATGCACAATACTGGTAATCTAGTAAAAAAGTCAGTAATGTTAGCTGTAGAAAGCTGTAGCTGTAGAGTGAGATTTTCAACATTTTTGTAGTAGCGTTTTTCAGCTTTTTTTAGCAAAACTCCCAAAACTGAGCTTATAACAAAAAACGTTTTTCTGCGTTTTTAAGCTGTTCTCAGCTTTTTCCAGAGCTAGAGCATTTTTACAGCTGAAAAACTCCTCTCAAAACCCACTAGTTCTGGGCGGTTTTTCCAGCTAGAAAACGCCCCTGCCAAAAACTGCTGATAACAGCCTATGTATGCATGGCCACATAGGATAACATGCTGGGGAGTTTGTTGACTGCAGAAAAAAACATCTGAAACCAAAAACAGCAGCTGTAAAAACATCAAAACATCTCCTGACCAGGACTACATGTCCCATGAGGCCTTGCTCCTTACACATTCACATGTTCTCAGGCACTTAAATGAATAAACTTTTACTGGATTTGACTAACCTGTGGCAATCTCATCCTTTAACACTTTGCCTATAAATCAGCATAGAGTTGCTTTGACCATTTCAAAATCTTACCTAATCATTGGTATAATAAAGGATCTGTGATCCCAGGGTCCCTACAATCTCACCCTCTATCTGGATGGATACCTCCTCACTGCTCTTCTTTACATTGTTGGTTGGAGTTCTCACTTCACAATAATAGTTCCCAGAATGCTCCAGCTTGGTGGACTGGGCTTCATATTGATTGGACAAACTGAATCTCTGAACATTCCGTCCATCTCTGTAGAAGGCAAACTGAAGTTCTGTGCTCTGTCTAAGTGGACTGAGACTTGTGTTACATATCAGGGTCATGGTGTCACCTTTTGTCACTGGATTTTGTATTGTGATAAGATTTGGTTTCGGAAACAGCTCTAGAAAACGTTATAAAGATAGAAATGTAAAGCAAAAGCCGCTACAAAATGTATATATACAAACTATTCATTGGATACACAGCTGCATAGGAAGAGAAGCATGAAGGGTATTTAAATTACTGATTGGTACAAGAGGCTACTGACAGAAATTCCTGTTGGCTATTGATGAAGCAAGAGTCAATTGTATAATTTATTTTGTTTAAAAAAAAAACAAATGTATATTAGAAGGTTATGCATCCATGGACTTCAATGTTTTATGCTTTTCCCAATGTCTACAAGGACATGAGTTTTCCCCAGGAACATCAGTGGTGGGAAAGATGAGCAGGGGGGTTCAGTGTTGGGGCAGATAAGAAGGGGGTTCAGCGGTGGGACAGAAGAGCAGGGGGTGGGGGGTACAGTGATGGGGCAGATGAGCAGGGGAGGTTCAGTTTTGGTCCAGATGATAAGGGGGGTTCAGTGTTGGGGCAGATGAGAAGGGGTTCAGCAGTGGGACAGAAGAGCAGGGGGGTACAGCGGTGGGGCAGATATGAAAGGAGGTGCATTGGTGGAACAGATGATCAGGAGGTTACAGTGGTGGGGCAGAAGACCAGGGGGAGACAGAGGTGGGGCATATGTGCAGGGGAGTACAGTGGCAGGACAGAGGTGAAAAGAGGTACATTGGTGGGACAGGTGAGCAGGGGGTTACACTGCTGGGGCAGAAGAGCAGGGGGTGCAGAAGTGGGACAGATGTGCAGGGGGTACAGTAGCAGGGCAGAGGAGAAAGGAGGCACATTAATGGACAGATGAGCAGGGGGTTACAGTGGTGGGGCAGAAGAACAGGAGGAACAGAGGTGGGACAGACAAGCAGGGGGGTACATAGGTGAGGCAGATGTGCAGGAGGTACAGTGGTGGAGCAGATGCGTAAGGGGGTTACAATGGTGGGGCAGATGAGCAGATGGGTTCTGTGTTAGGACAGATGAGAAGGTGATTCAGTGGTAGGACAAAAGAGAATGGGGGTACAGCGTTGGAGCAGATGTGCAAGGAGGAACTGTGTTGGGGCAGATGAAAAAGGGGTGCATTGGTTGGGCAGATGAGCAGGGGGATACAGTGGTGGGACAGAAGAGCAGGGTGATACAGTGGTGGGGTAGATGTGCAGGGGGTTACAGTGGTGGGACAAATGAGCAGGGGGTTACAGAGGTGGAGCAGATGTGCAGGGGGTTACAGTGGTGAAACAGGGGGATACATTGATCTGAGGTGTGAAGGTGCAGGAATTGGGGCTGATCTGAGAACTGGAGGTGCAGAAATCGGGGCCAATTTCAGGTGTGAGAGTGCAGGATTGTTAATTTGTCACTATTACCTTTTCGTGATTGAAAAGTGTGAAGCTGGCATTGTTTGGTTATAAAATCGGCACGCTCAGTTTCTTTGAAAACATTTTTCGGCACACTGTGCTCAAAAGGTTGCCTACCCCTGGTCTATCCCCTTATACTAGGGATACACTTTCAGAAAAAAATTCAGATGGCATGGCTCTACCTTCCAACACTACCTTTCTAGGTCATCCTTTCTCAACCTTCTTACCCCAGAGGAACCCTTAAAATAATTTTCATGTCTCAGGGGATTCTTGCTGAAAAAATTGAATTGGGAGTTAGTTGGAGGAATTACTCTTATATTTAGTGGTCAGTGGAAAGAATGCCTCCCTAACAGTAGTAGTTGAAATTCCACCCTAAAGAAAAGTTAAAAGATTTACAAAGTGGCATAGGACCCGGAACTATGCAAGCACCATCAAATGCAAGGTCAATCAGCCACAGCTCAAGGATCCCCTAGTAACTTCTCGAGGAACTCTATAATTCCAAGAACCCTGGTTAAGAATTGCTCCTCTAGATGCTGAGCTTCTATATTTTAGAGGGTTGCGATGGTAGCCATGGCTTTGTGAATTAATTGGGATTAAATTCGAGATTTATTATTGATTACATTTTTTAAGTTTCTGTTGACCCACAGTGTCTGTATTTATTTCCCATTACTCTTAGGTACAGGATTTTCTGAATAGCACCATTTGTGTTGGAAACAGTGTATCTGTACTTGGCCACATTTTGCCATGAACTAGTATATCAATAGCATCTTTATTTTATGGACTGGTAGTATAAATGAGATGGAAATCTTGTTATGGTCTCAAATAAACTTTTTACCAAAAGGCTTAGTTTAATTGACCCTTTAGTGGGATGGTGTACTGTTTAGACATGTGCATTGCCAAAAAATGTGTTCATTCTTCGTTTTCATTTAATTATTATATTTTTTTACTTTTTTCGGGTCATTCGTTATGATCGCAATTTGCACATTAGTAAATTCGTACATTCGGAAATTTGAAAATCCAAAATAACTAACTATTAAATTATAGGTATTGGAATTTCCTTTCAAATTTGGCTGTCAGTCAACGTAACGAATACGAATTTATACAAAGTTATGAATTAACCGAAATAACGAATTCCGCATCTAAACAAATGGATTGGAACAAATTAATAATAAAACGTTTTTATTATTATTACTATTGTTATTTATTATTATTAATTCATTACGTTCCATTCGTTTAGATACGGCATTCGTTATTTCTGATAATTCGTAACTTTGGATGAATTTGTATTCGTTACGTTCACTAACAGCCAAATTTGAAAGGAAATTCCAATACCTATAATTTAATAGTTAGTAATAGTTAAGTTATTATTAGTTAATTATTATTTCAGATTTACGAAATGTACGAATTTATGAATGTATGAATTTTAATACTTTACGAATGTATGAATTTACGAATGTGCAAATGTACGAATTTACGAATTTTTGAATATTGAAATTTACGAATATTTGGGAAAATTCGTTAAACTAATTTGACTAAGTAAAAAACATGATTAATAGTTAATAATATTGCAATACATTACATATTATTAAAATAAATTACAATAAGTACAGATATAGTACTCTATTGTATGCAGAGTATTCAGGAATAACATTAGGGTCACCTTGTATCTGAATATATAATTCTGCACTTCTTTTCCTTACAGTGTTGTTTGCAGTTCTCACTTCACAGGAATAATTCCCAGAATCCTCCAGTCTGACATTAAGGACTTTACTGGATGAATTCAAATTCTGCACCTCTTGTCCATCTCTGTAAAACGTAAACTGCAGTAAAGTCCCCTTTTGGGGCAGATTGAGACTTGTGTTACATATTATGTTGTCCCCTTCGCTCACTGTATTTTGTACTATGGAAATCTTTGGTTTTGGGAAGAGCTCTAGAAGGGAAATGTAAAAATTAGGAATAAATTATAGAAATAAAACATATTTAACCCCCACCCTACCTTAGTAGAAATGTGTTTTCCCAAATGAGGTTCACCTTCAGGGAATTAAATAGGATCCTGAAAGACAGGGGACCTGGTGCACAAAGAGTGGCCAAGGAAGTAGCTAGAATTTGAAAGTCCTTAAGGTGGAACTAAACCCTCCTATCCTTTACAGCCAAGGAAGCTGCCATCTTGGCCTGTTTTTTCTGCACTGCAGTTGCCATTGTGTTGCGCATGTGATCAGTTATGACATCAGCCATTTGATGGCTTAACAGTTTGGTTGAGAGCACAAGCAACTGTGACAGACATGCTTTTAATGCAACTGATTTGGGAAACAGTTAAATTGATGGGTGTAGTTCCACTTCATATAGTAACAGTACGAAGAAATTCCATAACGTTTCATATATGTTCCATATCTTTTCCCCACTTTCCTTGTAAATCTACTGTAGCCACTACTTGCCCTCTGTAGCCCCACTAACCAATTCTTCCATGTAGGCATCTCTTAGCTTCCACCCCCAACATTGCTCCTTTTACATCTAACCTTTCCTCAGACATATTTTGCCCCCCCTAGCCACTTTATCTTTGCACATGTGTGATTGCACCAACGAGCAATTACAGAGATTTGAACAAGGCAGAATAAGAAAAAAAGACACAATCAAATACACTCAGATGGTTGGGGGAGCAGCCATCACCCATCCTGGTCTTAGCAGTGTAATAGAATGTATAAACCACTGACATCTTAGATTCTCTTCCATTAACATAAAGTAAAAGTGAACTTTTTTGTGTGTGTGAGTTTTGCCATAATCAGCTTAAAATTTTGCATAGAGCCAAACCCTATGAGATATTGTGGGTAAGCCGAATTTGTGTCAGCAAAGTCATTAGCTATTTCTTGTTATCTAGTCAAGCAGCCTAACTTTTGATAAGAAAGTACTGAGTGTAAACCCCTTAGACATGTATTTTTACTGGTATATATACTACCGTTGTATTCAATTAAAGTCAAGCCTGTTTCCCCATGTCTCATTTGGTCTCTCATGGATCTGAGGGTCCTGGTGGTCTGCCTGCATAAACCAGGGTGGTCTTCAAGGTGTACAATTCCTTTCAAGCAGCTTCTAATCTTTCTTCATTTTTTTTTTTATCCACAAAAAAGTGAAAGGTCACACATCCAGGGCTTGGCCGAGGGGTGAGTATAAGAGGCTGCCACCTTGGGTGTTTTAACAGGAGGGGGGCAAAAAAAGGTCAGCACCTGCAACCTATGCTGCTGAAGAAGTTCACAGATCATGGTACTTTGGCCTTTTCGCCTTAGGTGATGAAGGATCTTGTCCCAGCACTGGCTATTTTTTGCTTTCTGTGTGTACCATTGCGGAAGTTTTCCTTCACTGCCTGACCCGGAGACACAAGAGGAGGTAAGAAGAAATCTCCCAAAGTGAGGGGAAATTCCCCTTTTAGTTGTCCATGGAAGTGTCCCCTTTGGAATATTTCCCCTACTTATTCTTCTGAATCACCCAAAAGAGATCTCAGACAGCAAAAACAAAACAACAACAAAAAAAAAACCTCTCTTTACTCTATCCAAGACTAAAACCAAAATATTGCCTGGTGATACACCTTAAAGAGACCTTGTCTCTAAATTGCAGATAGAAGCACAGAAAAATTGAGTATTATAAATACACACTAGTTTCTTCCCATAAACTATGTTCTATTGGTTTGCAATGTGTCTCTGAATTTGCTAGGGAACTGATACTCCAGAAAGTGTTGATTCCCTGGCACATCCCTCTAATCACTTGCATGTCATAGCCCTCTCTTCTTCTGGAAGTGGCTAATTATTTTCTGTATTGGCTCAGCTCCTCCACCTTCCTACATAAACTTTTATGTCGTTTCCATGGGGGGATGAAAAGGAATACTATAGTGACAGCTCTGAGTCTACTGGGGCTTCTGGCATCATATTCAAAATGGGGGCACCCAGCAACAGTCTCAGGGCTTTCAGATCTCTACACAAAAGGGAGGATTTTACAAGCTAATAACATGCCTAAAATTCTTTAAACTCCAAGAGGCAGTGATAGAAGGGTACTGGACAGGGACCAACCAGGAGAAGACTCAAACAAATTGGGATGTCAAAGAGTAATGTGTCACTTGAACAATGTAAACTTTGGTCTCCCAAATTTTTTTTCGTTTGGTGCTCTCTTTGGCCCATTATACTTAAAACTCTTTAAAGGCACATTTACTGTAATCTTATAGGAAGGCTTTTGTTGAAACGAATGGTCAGGCGACAGGGTCTCTTTAAAGTAACCTTTCTCAAACGTTTTACTCTCGAGGAACCCTTAAAATAATGTTTAACGTCATGGGGAACCCCAGCTAAAAAAAATTAAAAATAGTGTCAGAAGGAGGTATGCCTACCCTTACAGTGGTGATCAGAATGCCACCTTACAGATAGCTAAAAGAATTACTGGTTTCATGCGACTGGCTCATCCAAGGGGCATTGGCCTCAGACACTATCAGATGGAATATATCTCTGCTACAGCTCAAGGAACCCCAAGCAATCTCTGAAGGACAAATAAAAAAAAAAAAAAAAAAAAAAAAGAAAAAGCAGCGCCCAAGCAAGTGAATAAGAAGCTGCTGACACTACAATATGACAAAATTGTGGAAGATATAAATGTGTAACAGTGTAGCGCTAAAAATGTCTCTGTGCAACCATGGTTGTGAACTGGGAAAATCAACAACCCCCAGATTGCTGTTCAGAGTGTTAGTGATAAAGTAACAAATGGAGGGTCAAAATAGCTGATGTTCGCCAGGCCCCTAAATAAATAAGAGCGTGGTGTCTCAACAAGCCAGATGGACCTCAAGTGTGGATATACTACAAAGTGGTCCACACTCATCTAAAGTAAATAAAAAGTGGAATGTAATCAAAAACTGATATATGGACAATCTAGTATAAACTGTCTTTCCAAACAAACGTGTATCAAAACAAGAGTGTTATGTGAACAATACACCTCAATGTTTAAGAATTATTCAAAAATGGATATATATAAAGGGATCACATAGACTGTGTCTCTGATAATGAACTCTGAAATGCCATGAGTAATATAACTAGAAGCCTAAAATCACACGGATGTTAAGTACAGATGCATTGAATTGTCCATGGCAGTACTACCAAGAAAACATGATACATATAGGGTGCTGCAATTACGAAAGAACTGTAATAAACGGGTATGTCCAGGAAGACTATATGTTTCTCAGAAACATTAATGGCCACGCCTCCTGATTGGCAAACCCAAACAGACGATGATGATAGATCTCAATGTGAATCAATAACACATATTAAAGGTGGTTGTTTTTCAAAGCACCTCAGTGAACAGTTCTGTTGTTAGAAATGGATGAGCGGACTAGACATATCCAACTATATTTCAGGTAGAGGCACTGTTCATTAAACTCCAGAAAAATATAACTGGGAGTAATGGTGAAAGGACAGTTCCAAATACAATATAAACAGTGATGATGATATGGTTCAAATGTTGGGTCCTGTCAACCAAGGGCAACAATGCAACCAGATAGATGAATTCATAAGCGCTTACCATGTGTGGTGGACCAACTCACCGGTAGTGAAAGGTCAGAATCAGCTTGTATGGCTACCTCCAGGTGCCAAAAAAGGTGAGATAGAAGATGGAGAGCGTTGGTTAAGGTTTCTCGGGACCCTTAGCACATACTCACCAACCGAATGGGTGGCTGTAGGATTACTGTGATCAGATCTCGTTGGTCAGAAGTTTTGCCATAGATGGAAAAAAAGCAAAAGAGGGACTCCTCCTCGTGTAAAACCCACAAGACAAGGGTTCACTTTATTTTAAAACAGAAACATGCTTCCAAAATGAAATTAAACAAATGGAGCTGATCTAATAAAAACAGGTAAAAAACGCAGTAGGCGGTGAGGCTTGGAGACCCGACGCGTTTCGTCTGAAAAGACTTCTGCTGGGGTATGCTCCAGCCTCCTCCTGCTGCGTTATATATAGTGAACAAACAACAATTAAACCACAAACCACCTGGGTAATTTCAATCAGCCACACTTCCTGTTTCCTGTTCACTGTTTTTCACGTATTGGTGATTCAGGACGAAATTGGGCCAATAGGAAATAGTGTGTGATTCAGGCCGAAATTGGGCCAATAGGGAGGAGTATGTAAGAAAGACATAGATGTAGGCCAATGAGGGCACAGTTTGGACATACCAAGAGACGCCTATAGCAAAAAACGTGCTCCAATATGAACCCCCTAACTGATAGGCGGGCAACGGCCCGATGGGTGACCAATCATGTGGCTAATAGTCAGCACTCTATTAGTTCATTGGTGGTCAGAGGGAAGAGGGCCTTATGCCAAATATGAGCGCCAAATGTAAGTGCGCTTGTAAGCTGCACTGTACCATGCTACGACCGCGTGGGACGCCTCAACGGAGTGGCGTACCGGAAGTCGTAAACCGGAAGTAGCGTCTGGAGCGGAAGTGACGCCCGGAATGGGCGGAAGCGGATGTGACGTCATTGGCCTCCCGGAATGTAAACAGATAGAGGACAAGGCATTCTAGCGCTTGTCCACAAGATGGCAGACTCAAAACTAACCTCGAAGTCTGGCTGATGGAAATGCAATGTTGAAAATGAATCGCCTGAATTAAAGGCATCACTAATACAAGTACAACTAAGAATGTATGAAAATGACATCACTAATCCATCTCAATATCAATAGCATCAATCATCGGTCGATACAAATGAGATATAATTGGCATCCTTGGTTTAAACAATATAAGAAAACATAATTAACGATTATACAAGTATTGTCCAATAATGTTAGTAAGACCGATGTAGATCAAGGGTCTGCATAGGGAGTGAGAAACACATAAAAGTTGACTATAGTGTAGAGGCAACTCTTATTGTTATTAAAAATAATAGGAAAAATAATCAATAATATTCATTCTATAATATTAATTCTATAACATCAGTAATGAATAGTATGCTCGGATGCCCTTATGAAAACGCTATCCAAAACAAGTGACGGGTATCTCTGGAAGTAAATATATATACGTCAACAGAAAAAATATGTATGTGATAGAGACTTACAATTATAGACCGATGGGATCGTCTAAACGCTATACGTGTAAGATCATGAGCGATTAATGAACGCATTGATATCCCATTCGACATTGAGGCCATGGGGGGTATAGCACTTAATCTGGTGTATCCAGAACGTTTCAAGTCGGGATACACCCCTAATATTCGATTCGCCCCGCCAGTGAGGAACAAATTTATCAATAATCTGGAAGCGAGACCCCACTGGATTTCGGTTATGATTTAACAAATAATGTTTGGAGACACTGTGATTGGTGTGTCCCGCTTTGATGGCGGCCAGATGTTCGTTCACCCTAATGGCGAACGTGCGTTTGGTGCGACCTATGTATTGTTTACCGCATGGGCACGTTATAAGGTAAACAATAAATTTCGTGTGACATGTTACGAAACATTCCATCTTGTATTCTTTATTGGTGACATTAGATTTGAATGTGTCACACTTCCTCCTACAAGTGTTATTCATATCATGGAAAAAAGAAGGGGGGTTGGGTGGATCCATGATATTAGGTGCAACTTTACCCCTTAGAGAAGGGGCTCCCCTATAGATGACACCTGCATGTTCAGGTAGAATAGGTCCTAGGATTTGGTCATTTTTCAAAATATCCCAGTGTTTCTGAAATATTGCTTTGATTTGTTTATATTGAACCGAAAACCTGGTAAAGAAAGACCACCGGAATTTATCATCCCTATTTTTGGGGGGCTTCTCTATCAATAAGGACGTTCGATCAATGGATGCAATTTTTTTGATTTCATCGTCTATGTGAGATGCTTCATAGCCCCGATCGGTAAATCTATTTTTTAGAATGAAGGCATGTTCGTAGTAATCAGGAAGGCGAGAGCAATTTCTGCGGATGCGCATGAGTTGGCTGCGTGGAACGGAACTGAGCCATGACGGATGATGGCAACTGTCAACCGGAATGTAGCCATTCCGGTCGGTGGTTTTGAAAAACGTTTTAGTGGTAATTTGGTCATCAGTAATTGTAATTTCTAGGTCCAGAAAATGAATGGACGAAGGACTAGCTTCATACGAAAGTTCAATTCCGATATTATTGGTATTGAGTAAAGTCATAAATTGATTAAGAGAGTCTAAGGAACCTTTCCATAGGAGGAGGATGTCGTCGATATATCTGGACCACAACACTAGTTGTGGAGGGTCCAGTACGTGGACGACATCCTCCTCCCACTTGCCCATAAAAATGTTCGCAAGACTAGGGGCGAACTTAGCGCCCATAGCCACCCCCTTTTCTTGCAGATAAAAGTTCCCGTCGTACCAAAAGTAGTTATGTTTTGTAGCATACCTCAGAAGGTCCATTATGAACCTCTTTTGGGTATTAGGGATGGTTCTAGTCCTGCCCAAAAATAGTTCGACGGACTCCAATCCTAAATGATGGGGAATGCAAGTATATAAAGAGGTGACATCCGCGGTCACCAAAATAAGATCACTAGAATAACTAATTTGTTGTAATTTAGAAATAGTATCCCTAGTATCTTTCAAATAGGATGGTATTGTCTTGACTATAGGTTGAAGGAAAAAATCAATGTATTTCCCTATGCGGGAAGTGATGGAGTCCAGACCGCTAACGATTGGACGTCCGGGGGGGTGGGTTGCGTTCTTATGGACCTTAGGAAGGTAGTACATAATTGGGATGCGGGGGGACACGGGGACCAGATAATGCTTTTCCTTCCTGTCCAAGATGCCCAATTGAACTCCAGTGTCCACCAGGTCCACGAGAATTTTTTTGTAGTCAGAAGTGGGGTTCTTGGACAGTAAGGAATATGTCTGGGTGTCACCAAGAATCCTAAGCATTTCTGTATGATATGCAGTCTTATCAAGGACTACTATCCCTCCCCCCTTGTCGGCTGGCCTGATAACAAGGTCCTTCCGTTCGACTAAAGACTTTAATCCCATTTTGATATCGGGATTATTAAAGATCTTTTTATTGGGTAAATTGTCAAGGTCCCTTAAGACTAAATCTCGGAAGACCTTCACAGATGGGGCAACAGCACATGGTGGATTAAATGTTGAAGGGTTCGCCAGCCCAGAATGTACTACTTGGGAGGAAACATTAGCAAGAGTACTATTCCGAGGATTGGACAATATATATCGTTGTACGTTCAATTTTCGTACAAACTTATGGACGTCGATGAACGTAGAAAATTTGTTTAACTTGGTTGGTGGAACAAATTTGAGTCCTTTATTCAGGACTGCTGATTCAGCTTCGCTTAAGACCACTCCACTCAAGTTAAAGATTCCGTTCCCGCTTATACTCTCTTTCTTTTTCCTGACGCGCCGCCCCCCTCTGGAGCCGCGCTTGGTTTTGGATTTCGTTCTTGGTCTTCTGGTTCCCTGGGAAAACCCGATGAGTTAGAGGGTTGGGATAAATTATAATTATATGGGGATCTGTCATAATACCCATAGTCACGATCATGATGAGAATAGCTCTGATTGTAGTCAGTGCGTGATCGATCATCCCTAAGAGGTGAAAATCTATTATACGTGTGCACTGGAGTTCTTTGTGAAGAGTGTGGAAATTGTTCGGTGCGGTATGAGTAGTCACGAGCAGGTGAGTGATCATAACCATGGTGATCGTAATTGTAGTCTCTTTTGTTGGTATTTTTACCTCTGCCTCTGTTATTATTACCCTTACCTCTGAAGTTCCCATTGTGGTAGGAACTTCCTTGATGAGGAGTAGAGGGAGGTGGTAGTCTATTTTGGGGTATTTTATTTTGGTGGTAGGTCACATCATTCCTCTTTATTAAAGGGGGAATAGCATTGATGTGTCTCGAACTTACACCTAGGGTGCTGGAAGACTCCATGGGTGACGGTTCGATATTTGTAGTTGGGTGAGACTGGTCTCTCGTCTGCCAACTAAAAACCAGGCCTTCTTTATAATCAGTAATGTCCCTACTATACTTTTTTTGTTTCTTAATTTTCTGGTCTCTTTCTTCCTTTTCAAGGTGGTTCTTAAGGTTTGTGGACAAGGTATTATATTCAGTCGTGGTTTTATGTGGGAGGAGTTTATCTCTGATCTCTTTAATCTCTATGTCTACGGTGACTCTGCGTGCCCGTTTTTTCTCAACAAGGAACACTAATAATGATATGCCGGCCTCGTTAAAATAACGAAACCAAGCCTCTGGTTCAGTATCACCCTGCTGGGGGTGAACATTCCACCTTAACCCACGGGGGACCATAGCGTTTCTTGATCAATATATCAAGGAACGTATGTCCCACTCGAGGTGGAGTTCAGATACCATGAGGTTTTTAAGCCTCATGAATAGACCCCCCATTTCGGAATCAACGCTAATGGCGGTAAAAACACCATCTGTGTTGAAAGTTCTATTGGACCTATAATCAAAGACATCCATGATAGAATGGAAACACGGTGGTGAGACACGGTGTAAGTGGGGTGGTGATATCTAATAAAATATGCAAAAAAATTATGCAAAAAATTAAGTGAGATACCATAAACTAGGTATCTATTGATAAATATTGGGCTGCTACAATCGTTGTCAAACGGAGAAAACAAATAAAAAAAAAGAAAAAGCAGGTTTTTGATTACATTCCACTTTTTATTTACTTTAGATGAGTGTGGACCACTTTGTAGTATATCCACACTTGAGGTCCATCTGGCTTGTTGAGACACCACGCTCTTATTTATTTAGGGGCCTGGCGAACATCAGCTATTTTGACCCTCCATTTGTTACTTTATCACTAACACTCTGAACAGCAATCTGGGGGTTGTTGATTTTCCCAGTTCACAACCATGGTTGCACAGAGACATTTTTAGCGCTACACTGTTACACATTTATATCTTCCACAATTTTGTCATATTGTAGTGTCAGCAGCTTCTTATTCACTTGCTTGGGCGCTGCTTTTTCTTTTTTTTTTTTATTTGTTTTCTCCGTTTGACAACGATTGTAGCAGCCCAATATTTATCAATAGATACCTAGTTTATGGTATCTCACTTAATTTTTTGCATAATTTTTTTGCATATTTTATTAGATATCACCACCCCACTTACACCGTGTCTCACCACCGTGTTTCCATTCTATCATGGATGTCTTTGATTATAGGTCCAATAGAACTTTCAACACAGATGGTGTTTTTACCGCCATTAGCGTTGATTCCGAAATGGGGGGTCTATTCATGAGGCTTAAAAACCTCATGGTATCTGAACTCCACCTCGAGTGGGACATAGCGTTTCTTGATCAATATATCAAGGAACGTATGGTCCCCCGTGGGTTAAGGTGGAATGTTCACCCCCAGCAGGGTGATACTGAACCAGAGGCTTGGTTTCGTTATTTTAACGAGGCCGGCATATCATTATTAGTGTTCCTTGTTGAGAAAAAACGGGCACGCAGAGTCACCGTAGACATAGAGATTAAAGAGATCAGAGATAAACTCCTCCCACATAAAACCACGACTGAATATAATACCTTGTCCACAAACCTTAAGAACCACCTTGAAAAGGAAGAAAGAGACCAGAAAATTAAGAAACAAAAAAAGTATAGTAGGGACATTACTGATTATAAAGAAGGCCTGGTTTTTAGTTGGCAGACGAGAGACCAGTCTCACCCAACTACAAATATCGAACCGTCACCCATGGAGTCTTCCAGCACCCTAGGTGTAAGTTCGAGACACATCAATGCTATTCCCCCTTTAATAAAGAGGAATGATGTGACCTACCACCAAAATAAAATACCCCAAAATAGACTACCACCTCCCTCTACTCCTCATCAAGGAAGTTCCTACCACAATGGGAACTTCAGAGGTAAGGGTAATAATAACAGAGGCAGAGGTAAAAATACCAACAAAAGAGACTACAATTACGATCACCATGGTTATGATCACTCACCTGCTCGTGACTACTCATACCGCACCGAACAATTTCCACACTCTTCACAAAGAACTCCAGTGCACACGTATAATAGATTTTCACCTCTTAGGGATGATCGATCACGCACTGACTACAATCAGAGCTATTCTCATCATGATCGTGACTATGGGTATTATGACAGATCCCCATATAATTATAATTTATCCCAACCCTCTAACTCATCGGGTTTTCCCAGGGAACCAGAAGACCAAGAACGAAATCCAAAACCAAGCGCGGCTCCAGAGGGGGGCGGCGCGTCAGGAAAAAGAAAGAGAGTATAAGCGGGAACGGAATCTTTAACTTGAGTGGAGTGGTCTTAAGCGAAGCTGAATCAGCAGTCCTGAATAAAGGACTCAAATTTGTTCCACCAACCAAGTTAAACAAATTTTCTACGTTCATCGACGTCCATAAGTTTGTACGAAAATTGAACGTACAACGATATATATTGTCCAATCCTCGGAATAGTACTCTTGCTAATGTTTCCTCCCAAGTAGTACATTCTGGGCTGGCGAACCCTTCAACATTTAATCCACCATGTGCTGTTGCCCCATCTGTGAAGGTCTTCCGAGATTTAGTCTTAAGGGACCTTGACAATTTACCCAATAAAAAGATCTTTAATAATCCCGATATCAAAATGGGATTAAAGTCTTTAGTCGAACGGAAGGACCTTGTTATCAGGCCAGCCGACAAGGGGGGAGGGATAGTAGTCCTTGATAAGACTGCATATCATACAGAAATGCTTAGGATTCTTGGTGACACCCAGACATATTCCTTACTGTCCAAGAACCCCACTTCTGACTACAAAAAAATTCTCGTGGACCTGGTGGACACTGGAGTTCAATTGGGCATCTTGGACAGGAAGGAAAAGCATTATCTGGTCCCCGTGTCCCCCCGCATCCCAATTATGTACTACCTTCCTAAGGTCCATAAGAACGCAACCCACCCCCCCGGACGTCCAATCGTTAGCGGTCTGGACTCCATCACTTCCCGCTTTGGGAAATACATTGATTTTTTCCTTCAACCTATAGTCAAGACAATACCATCCTATTTGAAAGATACTAGGGATACTATTTCTAAATTACAACAAATTAGTTATTCTAGTGATCTTATTTTGGTGACCGCGGATGTCACCTCTTTATATACTTGCATTCCCCATCATTTAGGATTGGAGTCCGTCGAACTATTTTTGGGCAGGACTAGAACCATCCCTAATACCCAAAAGAGGTTCATAATGGACCTTCTGAGGTATGCTACAAAACATAACTACTTTTGGTACGACGGGAACTTTTATCTGCAAGAAAAGGGGGTGGCTATGGGCGCTAAGTTCGCCCCTAGTCTTGCGAACATTTTTATGGGCAAGTGGGAGGAGGATGTCGTCCACGTACTGGACCCTCCACAACTAGTGTTGTGGTCCAGATATATCGACGACATCCTCCTCCTATGGAAAGGTTCCTTAGACTCTCTTAATCAATTTATGACTTTACTCAATACCAATAATATCGGAATTGAACTTTCGTATGAAGCTAGTCCTTCGTCCATTCATTTTCTGGACCTAGAAATTACAATTACTGATGACCAAAATTACCACTAAAACGTTTTTCAAAACCACCGACCGGAATGGCTACATTCCGGTTGACAGTTGCCATCATCCGTCATGGCTCAGTTCCGTTCCACGCAGCCAACTCATGCGCATCCGCAGAAATTGCTCTCGCCTTCCTGATTACTACGAACATGCCTTCATTCTAAAAAATAGATTTACCGATCGGGGCTATGAAGCATCTCACATAGACGATGAAATCAAAAAAATTGCATCCATTGATCGAACGTCCTTATTGATAGAGAAGCCCCCCAAAAATAGGGATGATAAATTCCGGTGGTCTTTCTTTACCAGGTTTTCGGTTCAATATAAACAAATCAAAGCAATATTTCAGAAACACTGGGATATTTTGAAAAATGACCAAATCCTAGGACCTATTCTACCTGAACATGCAGGTGTCATCTATAGGGGAGCCCCTTCTCTAAGGGGTAAAGTTGCACCTAATATCATGGATCCACCCAACCCCCCTTCTTTTTTCCATGATATGAATAACACTTGTAGGAGGAAGTGTGACACATTCAAATCTAATGTCACCAATAAAGAATACAAGATGGAATGTTTCGTAACATGTCACACGAAATTTATTGTTTACCTCATAACGTGCCCATGCGGTAAACAATACATAGGTCGCACCAAACGCACGTTCGCCATTAGGGTGAACGAACATCTGGCCGCCATCAAAGCGGGACACACCAATCACAGTGTCTCCAAACATTATTTTTTAAATCATAACCGAAATCCAGTGGGGTCTCGTTTCCAGATTATTGATAAATTTGTTCCTCACTGGCGGGGCGAATCGAATATTAGGGGTGTATCCCGACTTGAAACGTTCTGGATACACCAGATTAAGTGCTATACCCCCCATGGCCTCAATGTCGAATGGGATATCAATGCGTTCATTAATCGCTCATGATCTTACACGTATAGCGTTTAGACGATCCCATCGGTCTATAATTGTAAGTCTCTATCACATACATATTTTTTCTGTTGACGTATATATATTTACTTCCAGAGATACCCGTCACTTGTTTTGGATAGCGTTTTCATAAGGGCATCCGAGCATACTATTCATTACTGATGTTATAGAATTAATATTATAGAATGAATATTATTGATTATTTTTCCTATTATTTTTAATAACAATAAGAGTTGCCTCTACACTATAGTCAACTTTTATGTGTTTCTCACTCCCTATGCAGACCCTTGATCTACATCGGTCTTACTAACATTATTGGACAATACTTGTATAATCGTTAATTATGTTTTCTTATATTGTTTAAACCAAGGATGCCAATTATATCTCATTTGTATCGACCGATGATTGATGCTATTGATATTGAGATGGATTAGTGATGTCATTTTCATACATTCTTAGTTGTACTTGTATTAGTGATGCCTTTAATTCAGGCGATTCATTTTCAACATTGCATTTCCATCAGCCAGACTTCGAGGTTAGTTTTGAGTCTGCCATCTTGTGGACAAGCGCTAGAATGCCTTGTCCTCTATCTGTTTACATTCCGGGAGGCCAATGACGTCACATCCGCTTCCGCCCATTCCGGGCGTCACTTCCGCTCCAGACGCTACTTCCGGTTTACGACTTCCGGTACGCCACTCCGTTGAGGCGTCCCACGCGGTCGTAGCATGGTACAGTGCAGCTTACAAGCGCACTTACATTTGGCGCTCATATTTGGCATAAGGCCCTCTTCCCTCTGACCACCAATGAACTAATAGAGTGCTGACTATTAGCCACATGATTGGTCACCCATCGGGCCGTTGCCCGCCTATCAGTTAGGGGGTTCATATTGGAGCACGTTTTTTGCTATAGGCGTCTCTTGGTATGTCCAAACTGTGCCCTCATTGGCCTACATCTATGTCTTTCTTACATACTCCTCCCTATTGGCCCAATTTCGGCCTGAATCACACACTATTTCCTATTGGCCCAATTTCGTCCTGAATCACCAATACGTGAAAAACAGTGAACAGGAAACAGGAAGTGTGGCTGATTGAAATTACCCAGGTGGTTTGTGGTTTAATTGTTGTTTGTTCACTATATATAACGCAGCAGGAGGAGGCTGGAGCATACCCCAGCAGAAGTCTTTTCAGACGAAACGCGTCGGGTCTCCAAGCCTCACCGCCTACTGCGTTTTTTACCTGTTTTTTTTTTTTTATTAGATCAGCTCCATTTGTTTAATTTCATTTTGGAAGCATGTTTCTGTTTTAAAATAAAGTGAACCCTTGTCTTGTGGGTTTTACACGAGGAGGAGTCCCTCTTTTGCTTTTTTTCCATCTATGGCAAAACTTCTGACCAACGAGATCTGATCACAGTAATCCTACAGCCACCCATTCGGTTGGTGAGTATGTGCTAAGGGTCCCGAGAAACCTTAACCAACGCTCTCCATCTTCTATCTCACCTTTTTTGGCACCTGGAGGTAGCCATACAAGCTGATTCTGACCTTTCACTACCGGTGAGTTGGTCCACCACACATGGTAAGCGCTTATGAATTCATCTATCTGGTTGCATTGTTGCCCTTGGTTGACAGGACCCAACATTTGAACCATATCATCATCACTGTTTATATTGTATTTGGAACTGTCCTTTCACCATTACTCCCAGTTATATTTTTCTGGAGTTTAATGAACAGTGCCTCTACCTGAAATATAGTTGGATATGTCTAGTCCGCTCATCCATTTCTAACAACAGAACTGTTCACTGAGGTGCTTTGAAAAACAACCACCTTTAATATGTGTTATTGATTCACATTGAGATCTATCATCATCGTCTGTTTGGGTTTGCCAATCAGGAGGCGTGGCCATTAATGTTTCTGAGAAACATATAGTCTTCCTGGACATACCCGTTTATTACAGTTCTTTCGTAATTGCAGCACCCTATATGTATCATGTTTTCTTGGTAGTACTGCCATGGACAATTCAATGCATCTGTACTTAACATCCGTGTGATTTTAGGCTTCTAGTTATATTACTCATGGCATTTCAGAGTTCATTATCAGAGACACAGTCTATGTGATCCCTTTATATATATCCATTTTTGAATAATTCTTAAACATTGAGGTGTATTGTTCACATAACACTCTTGTTTTGATACACGTTTGTTTGGAAAGACAGTTTATACTAGATTGTCCATATATCAGTTTTTGATTACATTCCACTTTTTATTTACTTTAGATGAGTGTGGACCACTTTGTAGTATATCCACACTTGAGGTCCATCTGGCTTGTTGAGACACCACGCTCTTATTTATTTAGGGGCCTGGCGAACATCAGCTATTTTGACCCTCCATTTGTTACTTTATCACTAACACTCTGAACAGCAATCTGGGGGTTGTTGATTTTCCCAATCTCTGAAGGACCCCTAGTTGAGAACGGCTGCTTTGAGGGGACATCCAGGGCCAACTGACGGTGTCTCTGCAAAGCCCATCCCGACCACCTTACATGAATCTGTGCTCCCTTGCCATTTCTTTCTCCATCTTACCAGGCAATGTGGCCAGATGCTTCCAGTATAGGAAGCATGCAAACTACTCCTTTATGGCAGTGCTCAGGCCTTGCAAACAATTGCCATGCCCAAGCAAGGTGCCATCATCAAGGGAGTCATATCACTACTCTTCCTAGTCGCACATGGTACTGGTGCCGTATGCTGAGGAGGGAGGATCTGCAAGGGAGCCCAGGAAAGGTAATTATTATGGTGGTGTTTATAGAGATACTGGTAATCTGCCCTGTATGGGCAGGTGAAAGTCTTTCAGGGTTCTTTACTAACAAACTGTGATAATGGAGAAGAGTCTTTCACAGGAGCTGTTGAAGACTCAGTAGATTCAGGAAAAGGGCTGGAGGAGTCTCCAACTGCAAAAAATATATAAACACATCCTAATATACAGTATATAGGAAATAGCATTCCTATACACTAGCACCTATATACTTTCAGTTGTGCACAGTTGTACCGGCTCCTCTCCTGGACTGAAATGACTTACTAAGGTTTCACTGCAAGCTGTGTGCTTCTCACAGTATGCATTAGAAGCTGCAGAAAGTCAGATAAAGCATGCCCCACTTACTGGATTTAGGACGTCCAGCATCATCAAATTCTTTCCTACCCAGCCGGACTGTCCATGGCCCACCTATTTCATTCATTGGATTTCTCATCTTTCAATCATTGAGCTCAAGATTATATGTGGGAGTCTGGTAGGTGGTAGATCCTACTTATTCTGCCAATATGTTGAAACAATTGTTAGGTATGCTCACACCAGACACTTCCATGGCACTCACTGTGATGAACACTTACCTCTGATGTGTAAGGACACTTCATCTGTGTAAGTTACATATTTTTCCCAGGATAATGTTCTCGTACATCTGTATCTTCCAACTTGTTGGTTTTGTGGAATAGTAACTGTAGCAAGATCATTGGTTGAAGGCTGTATGACATTGCCATCTTTGTAGAATGTTGTATTGATGACCCTATACCCAGGACGGCTGTGACATCTTAGCACCATATCACTACCCCGATACACAAGGGGAGGTGCCTGCAGGATGACCGGACCTGCAATACAAAACTATCATCAGACCATCTTCAATACAGACAGGATGATTCTGTAAAGGTGAGCAAAGAGCATGTATAGGATGTGAAGTAACCCAAAGCAGCCAATCAGATTTCAGATTACTGCAGTTGGCTGTGTTAGGAGATGCTTTTCGATTGGTTGCCATGAGTTATTGCATTGCCTTAATGAATAAGCCCCCTAATCTGCAGTCTTTTACACAGCGTGCTGGTCAGTACTACAAACGTCCCCAGATAGGTTTTTCCTAGAGATACTGACTCTTGTACTTTCTTAATTGCTTTAAAAGCTTGTAGGATTACTTCTCTTATTTGCATGAACACATTTCTTTGTGCATTGAACCAACTTCTGGCTATACATACTCTTAAAGACTATTTTAAGTCTAATCTTAGTTTGAATGCAATGAAAGCGTCAAGTAGGGTGAGCACATGTATGTAAACATCATTGGCGCCACACATGTATATATTGTCGGGAACGCCAGAATGGCACTTTAATGGTAATTAAAGTATTTAATCTCCCTTATTTTCATAAAAAGGTCCACCAAAATTCTCAGCAACTGGCCCATCATGCTATTAATCCGGTCCTGAAAGAAGGGAAGAGAGAGGAGGGTAACCAGAACATGGGACACAAAGTAAAATGTAGGGTGGCCATGGACAAGAAGAGAAGAGTAAATTAAGAAAAAGGGATAGGAACAGTGGTGGCCCATCCATTAGGGTCAGCCGAGCTCCGCCCTCTCTATCCATGGCCGCCACCCTCATACGCTATTTTGACAGAACACCGCTACCCCCTATTCATGCTTTCAGGACGCCGGGCGCATGAATTACAGCCTGCTTTTTGAAGCACCTGATTAGAGCCTTTTTGGGTTATTTATTTAAAAGATAACACAGTCTCTCAATGAAGGGTAGAGGGTTAGGAAGAAAGTTCAGGTACTTTTGGACTGCAAAAATAGAAAGTCCCTCACAATAGAAATGCAGAGAATTACCGTTTCACAGCTGGATACTCACAACCACCGGAAAGGCCTCCTCTCACTAGGTCTAGCAGCCGGTAGAGTGTTAGGTAAAGCAAACAGACTTGAATGTAACTGAGGGACATAGACAAATTTAGAAAGCTATCATACGGTACCAGCATCTCTCAGCCGGTCCAGCGATACCGTATGAGTGTAGATCCATAAAGTGTCCTTCAACTGAGCCTCCAGGCTCCTTCAGAGAAGCCAGCCTTGTGCATGGCCTTCTCCCGAAGAGTCCTCCCCTGGAAGCTTCTCCATTTGCTGGGCCTCTCCTTAGACAAGACGGCACCGGACCACCTTTGAATCCTCAGGCCTCGATATCCATTCAGGCCTGTCCCTGCAGTTGCTTTGCCTCGGGCTATCCAGCCCCGAGACTCGGAATTGCATGGATCCGCGCCCCAGGCCAGGAGGGCCATGGGGGCTGGTCAGGAGGACCAGGACCAAACAGACAGAAAATAACTTCTGGACCGGAACCCCGAAGCACGTGATCTCAGTACCTTAAATACCACCTCCCAGATTTCACAGCAGGATGACACTCCCACTGGGCTGGTTCCGAGAAAAGAATGGTACCAAATATGCCCAGCTAAACTGTGTTCTCATACCTGCTGACGGTGACAGCGACACCTGCGGTCAAGGAGTGCAATTCCAGCTAGACTGGTACTGAAACCATAATTTGGCATAATTACCCCTAAAACCCAACTGTGGTTTCAGGAATATTAATTTGAAAAAAACATATAGCGCATGCTCGTCAGGAGCCATCGCTACAAAGGGTCTGGAGGATATTAGTTATGAGGAAAGGTTGTGAGCACTGAACTTATTCTCTCTGGAGAAGAGACGCTTGAGAGGGGATATGATTTAAATTTACAAATACCGTACTGGTGACCCCACAATAGGGATAAAAAATTTTTGCGAAAGGGAGTTTAGCAAGACTTTAACCTTAAACTACGTAGAGGGTTCTTTACGGCAAGGAAGTGGAATTCCCTTCCACAGGCGGTGGTCTCAGCGGGGGGCATTGATAGTTTCAAGAAACTATTAGATAAGCACCTGAACGACCACAACATACAGGGATATACAATGTAATACTGACATATAATCACACACATAGGTTGGATTTGATGGACTTGCATCTTTTTTCAACCTCACCTACTATGTAACTATGTTATAGTGTACACGGTACGATAAAACTGAACAATTGATCTCTGATTCTACAAAAGAATTAAATAGGACATGGATAGAGTGAGACAAAATGGCATTGCAGAGCAATGAGCAACAGGTTTCAATAGACCCAAGTTGAGTGGTTGCGGCATAAGAAACAAATTGATTCTACTGCGTGGATTGATTAATTTTTCACACTTTCACATGTACATCGATCATAAGTGATTCACAAGGGGGGATAAAAAGCCATTGATTGGCCCTGTATAAGCAATTTTTATTTCCCACCACAACCTGACTGTTGACTTTGGTCGAAAAACGCTGTCACTTCCTGTCACTCGTCATTCGGCCATGCCAACTTTGTCTTGCTCAATCAATGTCCAATTTATTGTTTTGTGGAATCAAACCTTTGTTTTAGTGCACAGCATATGTCCACCACTAGTGTGCCTTTGTACGCTTGTAGCATTGTAACTTTGTGCAGAGATAGAACACAGTTGCCAGACTTAATGATAAATAAAAGTTATTTAACCACTTTCAGACCGGACCAGTTTGCTGGCTTAAGACCAGAGCACTTTTTGCAATTTGGCACTGCGTCGCTTTAACTGACAATTGCGCGGTTGTGCGATGTGGCTCCCAAACAAAATTGACGTCCTTTTTTCCCACAAATAGAGCTTTCTTTTGGTGGTATTTGATCACCTGCTGGTTTTATTTTTTGCGCTATAAACAAAAAAAAAAAGCGACAATTTTGAAAAAAAATATATTTTTCTTTACTTTTTGCTATAATAAATATCCCCCAAAAATATATAAAAAAAACTTTTTTTTTCCTCAATTTAGACTGATACGTATTCTTCTACATATTTTTGGTAAAAAACTAAAATCGGAATAATCGATTATTGGTTTGCGCAAAAGTTATAGCGTTTACAAAATAGGGGATAGTTTTATGGCATTTTTATTAATAATTTTTTTTTTACTAGTAATGGCGGCGATCAGCAATTTTTAGTGTGACTGTGACATTATGGCAGACACGTCGGACATTTTTGACACATTTTTGGGACTATTGTCATTTATACAGCAATCAGTGCTATACAAATTCACTGATTTCTGTGTAAATGACACTGGCAGTGAAGGGGTTAACCAGGAGGTGGCAGTGTAGGGGTTAAGTGTGTCCTAGGGGCGTATTGCTTACTGTGAGGGGTGTGGCACATCACTGATCTCTGCTCCAATCACAGGGAGCAGAGATCAGTGTCACTGTTGCTAGGCAGAACGGGGAGATGCTTGTTTACTCCACGTGAGACGATCGCGGGTATCCCCGTGGGACCCGCGTTCAGACTCACGGAGGTCCTGACCGGCGGGTGCACAGGCGATGGCACGGTGGCAAATTCAAAGGGACGTACCATATGCCTGTCCGTGGCATTCTGCCGATGTACATCGCCGTGCGCCGGTCGGGAAGCGGTTAAGGTTTTAAGAAGTTATAAATAGTGTGTCTAAAAATGTTGCCCATCCATAACGCTTTGTTCTGGACACAGTTTTATATTGATTGTTCTTTAAATAAATAGATATTAGTAAGTAACTAACTCACCATTACTGACATCCAGCCTGATTTTGGCACTATGACCGTTTCTGGTCCGCCAATCGTAGACCCCGCTGTGTCCAACCTGGGCAGATGTGATCGTATAGCTCCGTCCTTCTGCCACTTTCTCATTATCTTTATACCAGCGATTCGTTACACCAAATCCTCCATTGTATGCCATTATTATATTCTCTCCTGTAAGTAATTTGTTGTACTCTGGTGTGAAGATCACAGAATCACCCTCTACAGGATCTGCCACAGGAACATATAGAAGAAAATAATGAAAATACATGACATAGTTCTGTTTAAAGTCATCATAGCAAACAGATAATTCTATGTATAAACTTAATGATTCATAATCAGAAAGAATCTTGTAAAGTACTAACAAACCGAAAATAGCAGCATTAAAATCACCATAATCTGCATCAAAGAATTTATTTAAACTGTCATTATTTATTCTCAAACACAGGCGACAAACGTTCAATCATTACAAAATGCCAGTAATGATAATAAAAGTGACACGTTTTAGTGTGTAGTACATATTATATTGGTGATCAGTGCCCCCCACCAGTGCTTAGCATAGTGCCCCACTTTAACTTCATTGTCAGTGGTTTGGTTACCTCCTTCTAAAGCCCCATACAAACGCGCGGATTATCCGAGGACCAGGTCCGTCGGATCATGTCCGTCGTACTTTGTCCGATGTTGGTTTTGCGTACACACGGTCGGACAAAGTTGTCGGAAAATCCGATCATTCTGAACGTGGTGACGTTTGTTGCGTACGACGGGACTACGTAGAGGCTAGTAGCCAATAGCTTTGGTCTTGTAATGTGATCTGAGCATGCGTAGCACTTTGTCCGTCGGAATTCGCTACACACGATCGGATTTGGTGTGATCGGACATTGTTGTCGAAAAATCTATCCAGCAGGAGATAGGACTTTGTCCGTCAGACAATCCGATGGAAACTGTCCGATGGTGCCTACACACGGTCGGATTTTCCGACAACATTGTCCGATAGGACAGAATCCATGGGAAAATCCGACCGTGTGTATGGGGCTTAACTGGTGATCATCTTAGGGTCTCGCTTCTAGTTGACGTTCTAGAATACAGTCAGGTCCATAAATATTGGGACATCAACACAATTCTAATCTTTTTGGCTCTATACACCACCACAATGGATTTGAAATGAAACAAACAATATGTGCTTTAACTGCAGACTTTTTAGCTTTAATTTGAAGGTATTTACATCCAAATCAGGTGAACGTGTAGGAATTACAACAGTTTGTATATGTGCCTCCCACTTTTTAAGGGGCCAAAAGTACTGGGACAATTGGCTGCTCAGCTCTTCCATGGCCAGGTGTGTGTTATTCCCTCATTATCCCATTTACAAGGAGCAGATGAAAGGTTCAGATTTAATTTCAAGTGTGCTATTTGCATTTGGAATCTGTTGCTGTCAACTCTCAATATGAGTTCTAAAGAGTTGTCACCATCAGTGAAGCAAGCCATCATTAGGCCGAAAAAAACAAAACAAACCCATCAGAGAAATAGCAAAAAAATTAGGTGTGGCCAAATCAACTGTTTGGAACATCCTTAAAAAGAAATAACGCATCGGTGAGCTCAGCAACACCAAAAGACCCATAAGACCACGGAAAACAACTGTGGTGGATGACAGAAAGAATTATTTCCCTGGTGAAGAAAACACCCTTCACAACAGTTGGCCAGATCAAGAACACTCTCTAGGAGGAAGGTGTATGTGTGTCAAAGTCAACAATCAAGAGAAGACGTCACCAGAGTGAATACAGAGGATTCACCACAAGATGTAAACCATTGGTGAGCCTCAAAAAACAGGAAGGCCAGATTAGAGTTTGCCAAACATCGTCTAAAAAAGCCTTCACAGTTCTGGAACAACATCCTATGGACAGATGAGACCAAGATCAACTTATAGCAGAGTAATGGGAAGAGAAGAGTATGGAGAATGAAAGGAACTGCTCATGATCCAAAGCATACCAGCTCATCAGTGAAGCATGGTGGTGGTAGTGTCATGGCGTGGGCATGTATGGCTGCCAATGGAACTGGTTCTCTTGTATTTATTGATGATGTGACTGCTGACAAAAGCAGCAGGATGAATTCTGCAGTGTTTTCGGGCAATATTATCTGCTCATATTCAGCAAAATGCTTCAGATCTCATTGGACGGCGCTTCACAGTGCAGATGGACAATGACCCGAAGCATACTGCAAAAGCAACCAAAGAGTTTTTTAAGAGAAAGAAGTGGAATGTTATGCAATGGCCAAGTCAAGTCAATCACCTGACCTGAATCCGATTGAGCATGCATTTCACTTGCTGAAGACAAAACTGAAGGGAAAATGCCCCAAGAACAAGCAGGAGCTGAAGACAGTTGCAGTAAAGGCCTGTCAGAGCATCACCAGGGATGAAACCCAGCGTCTGGGGATGTCTATGCGTTCCAGACTTCAGGTTGTAATTGACGGCAAAGGATTTGCAACCAAGTATTAAAAAGTGAAAGTTTGATGGATGATTGTTAATCTGTCCCATTATTTTTGGTCCCTTAAAAAGTGTGAGGCACATATACAAACTGTTGTAATTCCTACACCAGTCACCTGATTTGAATCTAAATATCCTCAAATTAAAGCTGAAAGTCTGCAGATAAAGCACATCCTGTTTCATTTCAAATCCATTGTGGTGGTATATAGAGGCAAAAAAATTAGAATTGTGTCGATGTTCCAATATTTATGGACCTGACTGTTTAATTTTGAGTAATACTTTAAAATTTGATTAAACAAAACCTGTTCTTTTTAATCTTTGCCTTGGACTGTTTATGTCTTAAATACATTCTGTTGAACCATGTGTAGCGCTACCCCCGCAGGAGCTGCTGGATCATAATTCCCCCTATTCCTGCACAGCCAGGCAACATGCATTTCCAACTTGTATGCAGACAAAATAAATCAGTCCATGGGCTTGTTTTTGTTGTTCTATTGGGGAATCAACTTGGATAGGGTATATGGAGTATGGGATGCCCAACTTGACTTGAAAAACAACAGATGAGGACAACCTTTCTTTTCTATGTACACAAATATGAAGATCTTGGACTGTACTCCTTCTGGAATAAACGCAGTCTCTATGGATCAGTGGCAAAGTTCTTCACGGACCAGGAGCTCTCAGTCACCTTTAGAGAAATAGCACAGTCCCAAACTGTAAGCAGGAGTATAATGTCTTCTCAGTAGAACCTCACACAGTTCTGACATTTGCAGGTACTACCAGTTCCCCTGGCTGCTCGACTACCAGCCCAACTGGCTGTTTCTGAAGAACATCCCAAGACAAGAAAATGGGATATAGCACAACGCTGTCCCTGGAAAGTCTGGCAGTCTCTCCCCTTCTATGCCCTGGGTGTGCTGAGGTACTCACACTGTCTTTTGCTCTCTCCTGCACTGGGTAAGAATCCTGTTCAGCCCTCCATCTGATCAGATCTTCCCATGCCAGCCCGGATGTCTTCTGCACAAGACCCAAAGGTAATGGAGATCCCTCTCTTGGTCTTCCTCTAGTTCCTTTCCTTAGCTCCTGCCTGGAGGCAGAGACCCCAGACCTGGGGTCCCCTCTCAGGCCATACGACAGCAACTTCAGATTCCATCTTCCACCCGATTCCCCTTGCTGCTCAGGCTCCACCATAATTAAGGGCTGACCCAGTCACCCTGCCAGTGCCTTCTGTCTGGGGATTGGCCAGATTCCCTCAAGTATGCAGATCAGGACCTCCTACCCTCTGCCCACTAACTTCCAGAAGCTTTTCCAAGCTTCTAGAACTGGGGGGAGGCACCAGAGATCGGCCCTGCAGAGCCCTCTAGCCTAACCTGGAGTAACCCGACCCAATTCCAGACTCACACAGCTAACATAAGTCAACAAGGTCAATTTACCTACTTTTTGCACACTAGAGGGTGCTACACATGTGCTACCCTTTAATCATGGGCCGAGTAATTGAGTCCCATCTACATGGCACTTGGCACTAGGCATTTGGGGTTGTGTTGATGTTATTTGCCGAATTCATCCAGGCATGCTTACAGTGTACATGGGTGCAATGTACTACAACCAAACACAACGTATTGTTAGCACTGATCATGGTAGAGAATTCGAACTAAAGCCTGTGTGTTGACTTTCATAAGTCGGTTCATAAAGATCATTTTTGTTGTTTGTAGGTACATAATTTTCATTTCTTTTTAACACTTTAGGAAAGAGATAAATAGAACAATATTTACCTGTGTAGGTTATAATGGTATCATCAGAACAAGTCTTATAGAAAGTTTTCAGGACTTGTTTGGAACATCTGTAGGTAGATGTCAAGTCTGTAGATTTTATAGGAAGTAGATCAGAGTCGTTGTTCTGGATTATCTGATTGTTCTTGTAAAATATTGTCTGTTTTGCAGGATATGATGACGAGTAACATCGAAGAGACACATCATCACCTTCATATGTATAGACTGGAGCCTGAAGGATGACCTGACCTGAAGCATAGCATGACATCTGTTATATCCATTATGCCACAAAAGTAACATCAGAGTAACTCCAGGGGATTAATATGGTTTTGTAAAGGGGAGAATACAGGATTCAAGGTTCCATAATAATTTTAGCCCCTTTAGCATTTCCTAGTTTTGCATGCCACAAGCACAACAGATTTACTTTTATAAGCTTAAAGCTGAACTCTGGTCAGCCATTAAATGCAATTAGGTGTAAAAAGTTCATTATAGAAAACATTTCAACAAACAGAATTTTAATTTCTAATTTGTTTATTTAAATTTGTTGTAAGAAAATAATTAACATTATTGATGTTCACAGTAATGCGGCGTACACACGATCGGACTTTCCGGCGGGATTGTCCGCCGGACTCGCGAGTCCAGCGGACAATTTTAAGTCAAAACTTAAAACTAGGTCCGCCGGACTTTTGGGAACAAAAAGTCTGCCGGAGCCCCACACACGGGCGGATTGTCCGGCGGACTCTAGTCCGGCGGACAATCCCACGGGAAAGTCCGCTCGTGTGTACGCGGCCTAAGAGATACATTGAAAATGTTGTGCATTAATCAGAATTTTTTTACAAGAACCATAGAAACAAACAAAAGAGCGCCATACCAAAACCAAACAAAAAAGTCCAAGTTAATTGTAATTGTGGGGGAAAAAAAAATCATATAAACTTTTTTTACAATTATCTTGGATCCAGTTTTGAAAGATTTCTGAGTGTTCTATAGTATACTAGAGAACTTTTTTTAATTCACCACATTCTACAAGATTTTCCTTTTCAATGGAAATTGTCATGGGTTACCATAATCTGACGATTGCCATTTTCATTATAAATGGGTATATCCTAAATTAATTTATTTAAAGTAAACAGAAAAGGCTCAGCACTAAACCAACTTAAAAAATTTGCCTCCCCAATGTTCCAAATTGCCCTGGATACTTTTTATCATAAATTACAATGTAACTTTTTTCATGTATTTCTATGTGTTCACATGGCAGCAAAGCTCAGACTTTTCAGTATAAGTGCCAGTGCCTTTTCGATTACTGTCCCCCGCCTGATAGTGTCCGCCCTGTACTACGCTTGCGCAGTACGGAGGACAAGGAGACGCCAAAAGTCTCAGAAGATGAAAGTCCAGGTTCAAGCCCCACCATCCAAGTGGACATACAGTTAGAATAAAAATACGCTGAGCGAAGCGAGGCCGTGTCTGAAGCGTAGCGAGTGAAGCAATCCCGCGAGGGGCCCTGTTACAAAGTGCTGTTTTACATCATCTATGTCCACTTGGATGGTGGGGCTTGAACCTCGCCTCAGGGCAGAAGGTACTATTAAGTGCGCAGGCGCCGTTCATCTTCGGAGACTTTCGAGATCTCCTTGTCCTCCGTACTACGCAAGCGATGCACCTGCGCAGTATAGGGCGGACACCTTTACGATGGGGGGGACACTTCTCGGCAGAACACCGGTTCACACTACAGCGACCTGAAAGTCGGCACGACTTTGCCAGGCAACTTCAAGGCAACTTCGAGGCAACTTCAGGGAATTCCTGGGTAATCTTCCCTTTAATGTCAGATCCAAATCCCATCAATCAAGATAAGGATCCGACTTGGAGGCAACTTCCATTGAAACCTATGGGTACAAGTCGACTAGATGTCGCCTTGAAGTAACCTTTTCTGAAGTCGGAGCGACTTCAGTAGTGTACATTAAGACAGCTCTCATTCACTTCTATGGAATTTCTTATGTCCAACGACTTGGGGCGACTTGAGGTCTGACAAGTCGGATCCCAAGTTGCTGTAGTGTAAACCGGCACTAAATGTTGAGGGACAACAGGGCTCAATCGCATAGAACACTGGTCTCCAATTTTTCCCTTCGCTTGCCTTATGCCGCGTACACACGGTCGGAATTTCCGATGGGAGCTTTTTATCGGATTTTCCAACCGCGTGTATGCCCATCGGTCTTTTTCTGTCGGAATTTCCGACGGACTTTGGATTGAGAACCTGTTCTTAAATTTTCCATAGGAAAGCCTTTCTATCGGATTTTCCGATCGTGTGTATGCAATTCCGACACGCAAAATTCCGACGCATGCTCAGAAACATTTCGACGCATGCTCAGAAGCATTAAACCTCCCTTTTATAGTGCAGTCGAACGTTTTTTAAGGCGTGGTGTTGTTGACCGTCGGAATTTGGTGTGACCGTGTGTAGGCAAGACTGTTTGGAGCGAAATTCCGTCGGAATTCCGACGGGAAAACCATCAGAGATTTTTCCGATGAGAATTCTGACCGTGTGTACGCAGCATTAGTCTGTCCCTTTGAGGCACTATTTTTCTCATTGACACGGATGATGGACTGTAATTCCTCCCAATGACACCAACAGTGGGGCATAATTCCCCCCATTGACACCAATGATGGAGCACTATTCTTTCCACTGATACCAAAAATGTGGCACTATTTCTCCTGCAGATACCAATGATGGAGCGCTATTCCTCCCACTGACACCAATGATGATGCACTGTTCCATTCACTAATATCAACAGTTGGGGTATTATTCCTCTAACTAATATCAATAATGGGGCAGTATTCCTCCTACTGACACCATTGATGGGGTACTATTCCTGCCAGTAATACCAATGATGGGGTACTTTTCCTCCCAGTAATATCATTAAAGGGGCAATATTCCTCCCACTAATATCAATGATGGGGCACTATTCCTTCTATTGCCATCAAAGATGGGCCATAATGCCTTCCGCTGACACCAACATTATTCCTTCCACTGATACCAGTGATTGGACACTATTCCTCCCAATGACACCAATTCTGGGGCACTATTTCAACCTCTGACACCTATGATGGGGCACTATTCCTTCCACTAATACCAAAGATGGGGCACTATTCCTCCCACTAATACCAATGATGGGGAACTATTCCTCCTCCTGCTGACCACAAGTAAAACATTTTTACACCCACTACCATCAAGCCTGAGACATTGTTTACTCCCACTGACACTGGGACATTTTCTACTCCCACTGGCCACAATCCAGCCCCGTAAAGTCTGAAGGACAGTAGACAGTAAACTGGCCTTCTGTTTAGAAAGTTTGGCGACCCTTTACATAGAGCATTCAAATTGGGTCAAATCAATAATGTTAGCTTGGGTTAATGTGAACATTCTAATCCAATACATTTTGTACTTTCAAACGCTGCCATCAGGGGCAGCCCGTTCATTAGGGGGGCCCGGGTACCGCCCCCTCTCTCCAAGCCACCCCCCTATATGCAATTGATAGAATAATGCATAATATGAATCTATCCATGGCCGTTGTGGTCACCCCCAATTAATGCGTCAGGCCCCTTTCAGGGCATGGGAGGCATGAATTACAGTGGCCAGGGATTTTTTTGAAGCACCCGATTAGAGCCAGAGGCCATATTTGGGGGTGGCATACTGTTTTCCGCAGCCCCCCCCCCCCAAAATTTTTTTCCACCAGATGCCACTGACTGCCATTATATATGATACGTCTCCAACTTCAAATCAACTCCTAAAACACATAATGGAACACTAAGGGCTCTTTAGTGATAAGAATTTGAGGACGGGACGTATAGAATTTTCACTTTGGACCAACTCACCTGTGGTAACATTCAGTGTGACAATCTCACTTCTCTCTCCAGCACTGTTCTGGCACTGATAATCTCCACTGTGTCTTATGTCAGTCATTGAAATGACATAATCCTTTCCTGTGTATATTAGGATATTCTCGTGGTACCAGAAACATCCTGATGCCTCAGACTCCACACCACAGGTCATCATTATCTTCTCTCCTGTGAGGATCTTATTATAGTTGGGAATGACCGTCACCACAGGCCTCTTTGCGTATCCTACAAGACAATTTACATTTAGTGGACTAGAAAAAGTGTACCTGTTTGTACGTAAAGGTAGTTAAAGTATGTGTAGACATTTTACATCTTGGATAGTACTAACAAGTTGAATGGGATGAACGGGATTCAGTTCCAACTTAAACAGGTATAATCACTACAGGTAAACAAATTTGAAAAGTTTAGCTACTTTCTAGAGGTTGATGACCATAGCATTTCGAATTTGATGTGGAATTTGACAAGAGATATGTTACTGAAGAGAAGAAGAGTATGGAAATCAGAACTGTTATGTTGATGCAGATGGTGCTGTTGGCAATGCCATCCTTCACCACCATCTGATGCTCCAACTGCAGATATTTCTTAAATGTCTGATTTGAAGTCAGAGGCAGAGTCTTTTCAAAAAAAGTGGTCAGAAGACGGTCTATTTTGGAGTGGAGCGCAGCACTCGGTTTGCAGAATCAGCTCCACCAGCATCTGTGCTACTTTTAACAGCCTCCATTATGTGTTACCTTCCAAGATGGATAGAAATTAATTTAAACACTTTTGTGCATATACAAAATGTTTTCAAAATTTATATACAGTATCTCACAAAAGTGAGTACACCCTTCACATTTTTGTAAATATTTGATTCTATCTTTTCACAGATAGGGCAGTATTCCAACATGATAACGACCCCAAACACACCCGCAAGATGACCACTGCCTTGCTAAAGAAGTTGAGGGTAAAGGTGATGGACTGGCTAAGCATGTCTCCAGACCTAAACCCTATTGGGCATCTGTGGGGCATCCTCAAACGGAAGGTGGAGGAGCGCAAGGTCTCAAACATCCACCAGCTCCTTGATGTCATGGATTAGTGGAAGAGGACTCCAGTGGCAACCTGTGAAGCTCTGGTGAACTCCATGCCCAAGAGGGTTAAGGCAGTGCTGGAAAATAGTGGCCACAAAACATATTGATACTTTGGGCCCAATTTGGACATTTTCCCTTAGGGGTGTACTCACTTTTGTTGCCAGCGGTTTAGACATTAATGGCTGTGTGATGAGTTATTTTGAGGGGAAAGCAAATTTACACTGTTATGCCGCGTACACGCGATCAGATTTTCCAACAACAAATATTCGATGGGAGCTTGTTGTCGAAATTTCCGACAACAAAAATTTGAGAGCTGGTTCTCAAATTTTCCGACAACAAAATCCGTGTACACAATTCCGACGCACAAAATTCCACGCATGGTCGGAATCAAGCAGAAGAGCCGCACTGGCTATTGAACTTAATTTTTCTCGGCTCGTTGTACGTGTTGTACGTCACCGCGCTCTTGACGATCGGAATTTCCAACAACATTTATGCGACCGCGTGTATGCTAAACAAGTTTGAGCCAACATACGTCAGAAAAAAAAATCCAGGATTTTGTTGTCGGAATGTCCGATCGTGTGTACGCGGCATTATACAAGCTGAACACTCACTACTTTACATTGTAGCAAAGTGTCATTTCTTCAGTGTTGTCACATGAAAAGATAGAATAAAATATTTACAAAACAATTGTATAAGCACAAAAGTGTTTAAATCGTTTCTATCCATCTTGGAAGGTAACACATAATGGAGGCTGTTAAAATATATCTATCTATATTTTTAACCTGTATCAGCACCTACCCAGTGTGTCCTGAGGAAACTATTCCGCAAAACGCGTTGACAAGCAGACGGGGAGGATCTGTTGGATCATATTTCAATACAGATACATCTATATATTTATCTACATATATAACAATCCAACCTTCATGTCTGGTATATTGGGTATCTGTTGACCTTAATATAAGATGTTGTCTAAATGTGTGTGTTTTTTTACTTTTTGTAATAAAGATATGTTTTGGTTTTTTTTCATATTCACTGCTTCATGATGTGCCTACAAAGTCTGCTTATTTTTTGAGATTTTTTCTCAATCCTTATATTCAATTTTTGGATGTTGGCATAGTGGGGGTCCTCCCTTTCTACAAAAAAAAGGCAGAGTCAGATCACACCAGTGGAAAAGATCCAAAAAAGGTTGTGAAGAGACTATTTATTTTTCAAACTCATTGCTTTGGCACTAGACATGTGCAGTTCGTTTAGTTAGGAATTAGTTTTCCGCTCAAATTCGTTATATTCGTTATTGTACGAATGAACGAATGGTTTACTAAACATTCTAACGAAAAACGAACTATCAAAAAGAACGAATATGAAAAACAACGAAAATACGAAATAATTAAATTAGAAACAACAAAAACTATGAAAGAATGAAAATCCGAAAAACGAAAACAGAAACAACGAAAATACTGAACAAAGATTCAAATATAACGAAAATCAAAATGAACGAGAAAAATCAAAATTACGAATATTCGGAAAAAGGAAATCGAAACAACGAAAATACGAAATAACAAAAATTCTGCTGATCGAGAATTTGAAAGAACGAATGTTAGTTCTGATTCTGAAATATTCCATCCAGAGTCCAGATAGGGTGTGGTTGGGTCGGAGGCACTGTGTTTTGGTGGATTTTTGAGTTAAGTTCTGACTTGTGAGAGAGAAATTATTTGTTTCTTGAACATGTAAATAGCATACACATTACGTAAAATTATGAATTATGCTCCGATTACAAATCTACGAAAACAATGTTACGAAAATACGAATAAATCAATCTTACGAAAGTAACTAAATCTACGAAAATACGAATTTCGAATCAACGAAAATTAGATTAACGGAAATAAGAATCTTTTTAAATCAACGAAAATATAGCTCTTCCGAAAATACGAATGCGTCCGAATACGAAATAACGAAAATACGAATTTCGAATAAACGAAAATTAGACTAACGGAAAAACGAATCAATGAAAAAAATAACTCTTACGAAAATACGAACGAGTCCGAATACGAACACCGACGACTTACGAAATTACGAATCGTTACGAATCAACGGAAACGAACAGAAACTAAACAAAACAAAATTTTTGGTTGTGCACATGTCTATTAGGCACTGGCCATCCCCATGGGGTGTCAGTCATGAGTGATTTCTATACTTGTAGAACACAATAAAATGGCTACTTGAAGCTCCCTACAAATACAAGTGGGCGCTCCAGGTGAGAAAAGCCGTATGTGAGAGCAAGCCTGAAGACTTTTATATATTTCACACCATCCACATGTCACCAACATAGGTGCAAATAGTAGACATAAATCATACATAGAATTATTTTAAAGATGGCAAAGGTCATTTTAAAATAAGTTATAGATTAAAAAGAGATCTATGAGCATATAGGCAAGCATATAAGATTTAAATAATTTTTGGAGGTAGCAATTTTTACTTGTAAGAAATAAAATCAGTGAAAAACAAGAACTTACCTGGGTGTTGTATCATTAAATCTGCAAGAGAGGAAATCATTTGTTATACAGATTATACTGCAGATCAGTATTTCCATGTTCAATCCTCAAGGACTATTAGTGGTTCATGCTTTAAAGTTATTCCACGTACACACGATCAGAATTTCGGGCCAGCAAAATACAGATGAGAGATTTTAATCGGAAAACGCGAGCGTGTGTAGGCTCCATCGGAATTTTGCGGGCCGAATACCCGCCAGAAATAATTTGAGAGCATGCTCTCAATTTTTCAGACGGAAAAGGTTTCTATCGGAAATTCCGATTGTCTGTAGCAATTCCGACGCGCAAAATTCCTACGCATGCTCGGAAACAATTTGACGCATGCTCGGAAGCATTGAACTTAATTTTTTCTCAGCTCATCGTAGTTTTGTACGTCACCGCGTTCTTGGCGGTCGAAATTTGGTGTGACCGTGTGTAGGCAAGACAGTTTGAGCGGAATTCCGTCGGGAAAACCATCAGAGCTTTTTCCAACGAGAATTCCGATCGTGTGTACGCGGCATTAGTGGCCCCGAAGAAACCACTGACTTAGACCATAAACCGTTCCTAAGCCACAGGAGGCCTCATCTAGGGACATAATAATTTAGAAGGAGCAGGTGAGTCATTAGATTCTAAATTTTGATTGATTGTACATGGTTAGTTGCTTGTAAAAGAGTGCACTGTCTCTGTCTGGCAGCTCCCCTGCATGTAAAAGGGCCTTCAAAGGAGACCTAATAGAATATTTAGGAGATGAGCACCAAACTAAATGTATAGAGTCCAATAAGCATTTTGTTTCTTAATGAAAGCAAGGTAAGAATGACTTAATACAAATATTAACCTGGGTGGGGGGTGAAGTATCTCTTTAAAGTGGTTCTAAATGTAAAATGTGTTTTACCTTAATGCATTCCCTTAAAGTGGAAGTTCTGGCAATACCTAACTAGCTCTAATAAAGACACATTACCATCATCCCTTTATACTGTATATAAAAAATGAATACCTCTAGGTTGGGATTTTTTAAGGCAATTTTGAAGAGAGAAAAAATTGTTTTTAAATATTAAAATAGTTAATTTTTATACCAATTAAACATGATTTAAAAGTGAATATTCAACATGTAGACAAAATAGTACAAATAGTTGAAAACACATGTATTGCACAATTGAGACGATCCTGAAGTGGTATTCCCCAACTACTTCTACTACCAATATTCTGGCTTGGATGCAAATATTTCATACAGAGCCAATTGAGATCATATTGCTGTGTTAACTTTAATGCAGGTATGGGCATTTTGCTAAAGGTCTCTCCAAATACATTTTAATATACCTTCCCAGAGAAAGAATTCTTAGATGGATTCAGAGACTTGTTTGGTCTTGGTTGCTATCTCCCTCTCTATGATGCATTTAATGAATCCCACACATTCAACATTTTAGTGGACTGCGAGGCATCCTGTTTGGACACACAGTGAATATTGTATGACATTGTTCAGTTCTCCTGAGGAAGCCCTAATAAGTGCGAAACATGTTGAGATATACTAAACATTTGCCAATTGTCATCTTTATTCAGTGATGTACTGTTTTTAATATTGTTCTAGACATATGATGTCAATCATGTTGTTATACCAATATTTTCCAATACATTTATTTTGGTATTTAAATATGTGTTTCATGCGCCTTTAAAGTCCCAATCCTTGACCATTTTTTGGATGTTATCCTGAGTGCCAGGATGACATCCTTTCTTCTAAGCTTGCTGGCCATACCCTGTTTCCCCGAAAATAAGACCTAGCGTGATTGTCGGTGATGGCTGCAATATAAGCCCTACCCCCCAAATAAGCCCTAGTTAAAGTCCTTGTAGGTCTTATTTTCAGGGTAGGGCTTATTTTCGGGGGAAACAGGGTAGGGCTTATTTGGGGGGTAGGGCTTATATTGCAGCCATCACCGACAATCACGCTAGGTCTTATTTTTGGGGAAACAGGGTAGTTCAAAGGACATACAGTGCTGTAGGATTAAAAAATGTAATATATCCTATGAGCAAAAAATAATAATAATAATAATAATAATAAAATGTTCCTCCAAACAAATCTGTACAAAAATTAGCTGGGGCCACACGTCTCAAACTCACAAAAACCAGCTCAAACCCATAGTAACAGCGAACCCAAACCTCATCCCTAATGTACCTTTAACCACTTCAGCCCCGGACCATTTGGCAGCCAAAGGACCAGAGGTCTTTTTTCAATTTCGCACTGCACTACTTTAACTGGTAATTGCGCGGTCATGCAATTTTGTAACCAAACGAAATTTGCGTCCTTTTCTTCCCACAAATAGAGCTTTCTTTTGATGGTATTTGATTGCCTCTGTGATTTTTATTTTTTGCGATATAAACGGAAAAAGAGCGAAAATTTTGAAAAAAAAAGAGATTTTCTACTTTTTGTTATAAAAAAAATCTAATAAACTCAATTTTAGTCAAACATTTGGGCCAAAATGTATTCAGCCACATGTCTTTAGTAAAAAAAAAAAAATGCCAATAAGCGTATATTTATTGGTTTGCGCAAAAGTTATAGCGTCTACAAACTAGAGTACATTTTCTGGAATTTACACCGCTTTTAATTTATGACTGCCTATTTCATTTCTTGAGGTGCTAAAATGGCAGAGAAGTACAAAACCCCCCCAAATGACCCCATTTTGGAAAGTAGACACCCCAAGCTATTTGCTGAGAGGCATGTTGAGCCCATTGAATATTTTTTTTTTTAGTCCCAAGTGATTGAATAAAGACAAAAATAAAAAAGATTTTTTTTTTTTTTTTCAAAAAGTTGTCACTAAATGATATATTGCTCACACATGCCATAGTTATATGTGGAATTGCACCCCAAAATACATTTTGCTGCTTCTCCTGAGTATGGGGATACCACATGTGTGGGACTTTTTGGGAGCCTAGCCGCGTACGGGGCCCCGAAACCCAAGCACCGCCTTCAGGATTTCTAAGGGTGCAAATTTTTGATTTCACTCCTCACTACCTATCACCGTTTCGAAGGCCATAAAATGCCAAAATAGCACAAAACCCCCCCAAATGACCCCATTTTGGAAAGTAGACACCCCAAGCTATTTGTTGAGAGGCATGGTGAGTATTTTACAGCTCTCATTTGTTTTTGAAAATGAAGAAAGTAAAGAAAAAAAAAAATTTTTTTTATTTTTTCAATTTTCAAAACTTTGTGACAAAAAGCGAGATCTGCAAAATACTCACAATACCTCTCAGCAAATAGCTTGGGGTGTCTACTTTCCAAAATGGGGTCATTTTGGGGGGTTTTATGCCATCTGGGCATTCCATGGCCTCCGAAACTGTGATTGGCAGTGAGAAGTGAAATAAAAAAATTACACCCTTAGAAAGCCTGAAGGCGGTGATTGGTTTTTGGGGTTCCGTACGCAGCTAGGCTCCCAAAAAGTCCCACACATGTGGTATCCCCGTACTCAGGAGAAGCAACAGAATGTATTTTGGGGTGTATTTCCACATATGCCCATGACATGTTTGAGCAATATATCATTTAGTGACAACTTTTTGTAAAAAAAATATATATATTTTTTTTTTTTTTTCATTATTCAATCTCTTGGGACAAAAAAAAAAAATATTTAATGGGCTCAACATTGCTCTCAGCAAATAGCTTGGGGTGTCTACTTTCCAAAATGGGGTCATTTGGGGGGGGTTTGAACTGTCCTGGCATTTTATGCACAACATTTAGAAGCCTATGTCACACGTCACCCACTCTTCTAACCACTTGTAGACAAAGCCCTTTCTGACACTTTTTGTTTACATGAAAACATATTTTTTTTTTGCAAGAAAATTACGTTGAACCCCCAAACACTATATATATTGTTAAAGCAAAGGCCCTACAGATTAAAATGGTGGGTGTTGCATTTTTTTTTTCCACACAGTATTTGCGCAGCGATTTTTCAAACGCATTTTTTGTGGAAAAAATACACTTTTTTTTATTTTAATGCACTAAAACACACTATATTGCTCAAATTTTTGATGAAATAAAAAATATGATCTTAGGCCGAGTACATGGATACCAAACACGACATGCTTTAAAATTGCGCACAAACACGCAGTGGCGACAAACTACATACATTTTTAAAAGCCTTTAAAAGCCTTTACATGATACCACATTAGATTCACGGAGGAGGTCTACTGCTAAAATTACTGCCCTCGATCTGACCTTCGCGGTGATACCTCACATGCATGGTGCAATTGCTGTTTACATATGACGCCAGACCAACGCTTGTGTACGCCTTTGCGCAAGAGAAGGGGGGGCAGGGGTGCTTTTTTTTTTTTTTTTTGTTTTTTTTTTTTATTTATTTAGCTTTTTTATTTTATTTTTAAACTGTTCCTTCCATTTTTTTTCTTTGTTATGATTTTTATTGTTATCTCAGGGAATGTAAATATCCCCTATGATAGCAATAGGCAGTGACAGGTACTCTTTTTTTGAAAAAATTGGGGTCTATTAGACCCTAGATCTTTCCTCTGCCCTCAAAGCATCTGACCACACCAAGATTGGTGTGATAAAATGCTTTCCCAATTTCCCAATGGCGCGGTTTTATATCCGGGAGGGGGGACATTCCCTCCCACTGCTTGTAAAAGCAGTCTAGAGGCTAATTACCCGCTAGAATTGCTTTTACATGAAAGCCGATCACTGGCTGAAAAGAATGATACCAAGATGATACCTAAACCTGCAGGCATCATTCTGGTATAACCATTCAAAGTCCAGCAACATACTGGACATATATTGTAATCTTTTTTTTTTCATGCAGCCTCTTGGCTGAACGAAAAAAAGAGATTGATTGGTGGGTATGCCCACCATTAGAATACCTCCCTTCATCCACCCACTTCTAATGATGGGCATACATGCACCATTTATATATGCCGATGCATGGGGGCATCCTCCCGCAAAAGTTATGCCGTGTACACACGGTCGGAATTTCGACCGTATGTACGTGGCATTAGGAGCCAATCGCTCCCCCCCCCCTGCTGCCCCCATGCTTCGGCATATATGCTCTTTTTTTTAACTGTGGTGGTGAAATCACCTCCTACAGCGTTGGAGTCGCGGCTTTATGTATCGTGGGAGCAAACGCTGTTGCTGTCAAGATAAATAAATCCGCGTTGCAACTGAATGGCGCACCTGAAAACAAAAAAATGCTCAACACTAAAACACAGTAAACAAAATTACATACCTGAAAAGCAAGCATGATAAAACATAATAAAACATAATAAAACATAATAAAACATTGCAGAATAGAATGGAGTAAAAAAAGAGCAACAATAGAGAGAGAATAGAGTGAGAGAGAGAACAATAAAACGACAACTATTTTATTTTTTTTTATTTTTTTTGAGATTCACAGGTAAAAAAGCTCCTGACTGAAGCGACTGAATCAAAACGCTACCACAAAAAAAATGTTAGCGATCGCAGGGATCAGGCCTGACTCTGCGAACGCTGCAGTTATGTGTGCTTAGTGTTTTGTAAGTGACAGTGATCGATCGATACTGCACTTGGGTGGGCTGGGCTGGGCGGAGGGGGAAAACGCAGGTGCTAGCAGGTATCTGGGCTGATCCCGCTAACAATGCGTTTTTTTTTTTGGAACCCTAAACTGCTGGGACGCTAGTATAGATCTGATCAGATCAGATATTGATCTGTTCAGATACTGTGCCACTAAGGGAGGTGTATGCTTTGTGCGTGGGTGTTTGCGGTACTGGCACTAACCTGGGGCGACGCAGACCTTATTTGACCCTAAAACCTAATTGATATCACCCGCCGGGCGATCAGGGGGTAAACCGTTATTGGGTAATAAATGGCGGGTGCCCTGACAGTATAAAAAACAAGCTAACTAACCAGCGTCACCCGTAACAGTAATACAAAAAAAAACTGGTTACCTAGCGACACTAATGCAGCGATCAGAAAAACGATCGCTTAGTGACACTGGCAAAAGGGGTGAAAGGGTTAACTAGGGGCAATCAGGGGTTAAACCTTTATTAGGTAATATATGGGGGTACCTGACGCTATATAAAAACCTGACGGGGAACCTAAATAACGAAATAACTAACTGGCTAACCAGCGTCACCAGTGACAGTTATACAGTGATCACTGGTGAAAGGGTTAACTCTAGGGGCAATCAGGGGGTTAAAACCTTTATTTAGGTTGTAATATGGGGGTACCTGACCTATAAACCTATTTATGAACCTATATAAACATGGCGGTTACCTAAAAAAAAAAAAATGGTTACCTAGCGACACTAATGCAGCGATCAGAAAAACGATCGCTTAGTGACACTGGCAAAAGGGGGTGAAAGGGTTAACTAGGGGCAATCAGGGGTTAAAACCTTTATTAGGTAATATATGGGGGTACCTGACGCTATATAAAAACCTGACGGGGAACCTAAATAACGAAATAACTAACTGGCTAACCAGCGTCACCAGTGACAGTTATACTGTGATCACTGGTGAAAGGGTTAACTCTAGGGGCAATCAGGGGGTTAAAACCTTTATTTAGGTTGTAATATGGGGGTACCTGACCTATAAACCTATTTATGAACCTATATAAACATGGCGGTTACCTAAAAAAAAAAAAATGGTTACCTAGCGACAGCAGTGACACTAATACAGCGATCAGAAAAACGATCGCTTAGTGACACTGGCAAAAGGGGGTGAAAGGGTTACCTGGGGGGCAATCAAGGGGTTAAACCTTTATTAGGGGGGGGTGGGGGGCTACCTTGGACCTAAAACTAACTGCCCTGACAGTTATTACAGTCACACTGACACTAAATGCAGTGATCAGTAAAAAAATGATCACTGCAATTAGTGACACTGTGACTGGGGGGGGAGGGGGTGATCTGGGGGGTGATCAGGGGGTGACAGGGGGGTGTTTTGTGTGCCTATGTGTACTGGTGTCAGTGTACTGTTTGTGCACTAACCTTTAGATGTTCACAGCTCGGCGTTCCGGTCACATAGACCGGCGCACCGAGCGTGACATCACTTCCTCTGCCTGTGTTTTGATTGACACAGACAGAGGAAGCATCTGATTCGCCAGGAGCGATCGCGAGGGGGTGGCCAGAAACCACTGGCCGTCCCCTCATCCCGGATCGCTCCTGAAGCGATCCCGACCGTCCCCGCCGGCCGGGGGGGGTCCGATCGGGCCCCCCACCCGCCGGAAGAATGGCACGTACAGGTACGTGGTTCTGCCTGTACGTGCCATTCTGCCGACGTATATATACAGGGGGCGGTCGGCAAGTGGTTAATAATGTAAAAAATTAAAACAAATATGCATACATAAATACCCCCAAAAAAATGTTTTTGGTTTGTAAAGCTGGCCATACACCTATAGATTATCTGCAGATTTTCTATGGTTAGATGGAAAAAGTGCAACAGATTTCTCCATGTTCGCTAAACTGTGTGGATGGAGGAATCTCCCACTTTTTCCATCTAACCATAGAAAATCTGCAGATAATCTATAGGTGTATGGCCAGCTTAACCACTTGTTACCATTGGGTCCCCAAGATAAATCAATTTACCATTAGATCCTGACAGATACATGCACCCAGATAGTGGAACAAAGACATTGAGTATCCAGTAGTAATTGGTAATAAAATTAGTAATAGTTTCCATACTTACAAATGAGGGTGATTATCTGACATGGACCCCACAGCCTACACATTACTCCAACTTGTCCCTTCAAAGCTGCATCTGTAGGAACCAGAAGTTCTTTTGGCACTATACGTTGTATACAGAGCGGGTGTGAAATTTTAGGCGCGGCACTCAACTATTTAGAGAAGCCAGGCTGGTAGAGGAAGGAAGAGAGGAGACCACAAACTTCAAACTACTGAAATCTATCATCACGGCAGCCAGGTCACAAGCATCTTCAGAAGAAGACCAGCAATGGCAGACTCCATATCTCAAGTTTGACTGGTTTCCTTTATAAATGATCATTGTGAGGTCATTTAACCACTAATAACAACTATATGAGAGAAGAGACGAAGAGTGTGAAAAACCACAAGATGACCTATTAATAATAAAGAACATGATTGAAAACGAAAGTTCAGCTACTTAGGCAGAAGAAGAAGTAGTACAGAGATATGTAGAAATGAAACTATTGGCATTCAATTCCACAGGTTTTCATGCACTTACCCACACACATACACACATAGACATTTTAACATTTCTCATTCATGTTGGTAGACTGCAAGCTCATACGTAACGTAAAGCTGTAAAGAAGTGTCTGTTCTGATTTCAAATCACAAGAGTTTAGCAGAAACAGCACTTCACTGATCGTAATTTTTTCCCTCACCTCGACCGTATTTTCGGAGAGGTATGAAACTCAATACTTCAAGTCCCTCAAGACAGCAGGTACCCCAAAGCTGGGATACCATGGGTTAACTGAAGACTTGGGGCACTGGCACTAGGGTCATTTGACAGCATTGACAGAGTCTGACAACCCTCTCCTCCAATCCCTACACTGGGCTCCCAATCACCTAGCGAATTAAATTCAAAATACTGACCACAACATACAAAGCCATTCACAACTCTGCCCCGAGCTACATCGCCAATCTTGTCTCCAAATATCACCCAAATCGTCCTCTCCGCTCTTCTCAAGACCTCCTACTCTCAAGCTCCCTCATCTCCTCCTTCCATGCTCGTCTCCAGGATTTCTCCAGAGCCTCTCCCATCCTCTGGAACTCGCCATATTCACCTGTCCGGCTATCCCCTACTCTTGCTACCTTCAGGCAATCCTTGAAAACGCATCTCTTCAGGGAAGCCTATCACGCCTCCAACTAATCTTTTACCACTTTCATCAGCTCATTCCCCACAGTTACAAACTTTTGTATCACCTCCCCCACCCTATTAGATTGTAAGCTCTTCTGAGCAGGGACCTCCTAATCCTCTTGTATTTTATTGTATTATAAGTGTATTGTCTCCTTTTTTTATATATATTGTAAAGCACTGCGTAAACTGTGGGAGCTATACAAATCCTGTATAATAATAATAATAATAATAATAATAGACACCAGGTGTCTTGTTATAACCAAGTAGCTTGCCTGATCCCCAGGACTTGCTCTACATATCAACTAGCAACTAGGCCTTTCCAAGGCACTGGTTACCCAAATAAGGGTCCCCTAATGCATTGGTCGCCAAACAGTGGAAAATGTTGGTGGTACCAAGGTGGTTCTGCCACAAATCAACATTGTGGAAGATGTATACCACCCAATGTTGTTTCCACTGTTGTTCTCAATGCGCACTGACAGTCAATACTGTCAGCACGCATTGATACCTGATGCCTCCTCTGTAGTTCCGGCTACTGTGAACTCAGAGGGAGGCACTAGGAGTAGTGCAGAGAGTGGGAAGTGAAAAAGGAGGGGGCTTCCAATGGCAGCTCTTAGCACAGACTGTGGGAGGGAGCACGGAGCTCGAGCACATGGCTGGATAAGGAGGCGAGATCAAATGATGAGTCTGTAAGGCAGCAGTGTGATGTAAAGTGTGGGGGGCAGAGAGTCATAGCATTGTGTATATAAGGCAGCAGTGTGATCCAGGGGGATGGGGCAGAGACCTGGAGCATTGTGTGTATAAGGCATGTAAAATTCAAGTTAGTGTTCTGCGAGATTCAAAATTGTGACGTTAGTGGTCGGCGAGGTCCGAAAGGTTGGTGACAACGGCCCTAGTGCACCTGAATTTGCAGCAAGAGCATTTGGGCCATGGCAAAGTACAAATGGTACTCTGCCACTCACCAAAAGATTGCTACTTCAAGGACTGATGTGGCAAATGTAGGCACCAGTTACAGAGGAAATGTGCAGACCACCAGGGTCCCCTAGTGAAGCAGCAATTGCTTCTGAGCCATGGCAAAGTACATATGGTACTTTGCCACTCTGCCACGGAAGATTGCTATTACCAGGGCTGTTAATGCAAATAAGGTTGCTGGTTACAGAGAAAATGTCTGGACCACCAGGCCTTGGCACAACCGGACCACACGGTCGGAAAATCCGACCACAAAATCCGAAACTGGTGTTGCATACACACGGTCGGACAAAGTTATCAGAAAATCCGATCATTCTGAACGTGATGACGTTCGTCCGTAACGACGGGACTACGTTCACGTTAGTAGCCAATAGCTTTGGTCTCGGAATTTGATCTGAGCATGCGTGGCACTTTGTTCGTCGGAATTCTCGACACACGATCGGAAAAAGTCTGATAGGATTTCGTTGTCGGAAAATTGGAGACGTCTGCTCTCAAATTTTTTTCCGTCTGAGATTCCGACGGAAAAAGTCAGATGGAGCCCACACATGGGCGGATTTTCCGACAACATGGTCCGATCGGACATTTTCCGTCGGAATTTACGACCGTGTGTACGGGGCATAAGTGTTCTGCAGGATTCAAATTTGTGACTTTAGTGCCCTAGTGCACCTGGAGTTGCAGCAAGAGCATTTGGGTCATGGCAAGGTACAAATGGTACTCTGCCACTCACCAGAAGATTGCTACTTCAAGGACTGATGTGGCAAATGCAGCCACCAGTTACAGAGGAAATGTGCGGACCACCAGGGTTCCCTGGTGCAACCAAAGTCACAGAAATTTCATCTGGGTCATAGTAAAGTACAGCTACCAGTTACAGAGGAAATGTGCGGACCACCAGGGTCCCCTAGCGAACCAAAGTCACAGAAATTGCATCTGGGTCATAGTAAAGTACAGCTACCAGTTACAGAGGAAATGTGCGGACCACCAGGGTCCCCTAGCGAACCAAAGTCACAGAAATTGCATCTGGGTCATAGTAAAGTACAGCTACCAGCTACAGAGGAAATGTGCGGACCACCAGGGTCCCCTAGCGAACCAAAGTCACAGAAATTGCATCTGGGTCATAGTAAAGTACAGCTACCAGTTACAGAGGAAATGTGCGGACCACCAGGGTCCCCTAGCGAACCAAAGTCACAGAAATTGCATCTGGGTCATAGTAAAGTACAGCTACCAGTTACAGAGGAAATGTGCGGACCACCAGGGTCCCCTAGCGAACCAAAGTCACAGAAATTGCATCTGGGTCATAGTAAAGTACAGCTACCAGCTACAGAGGAAATGTGCGGACCACCAGGGTCCCCTAGCGAATCTGCAGATAATTTAGCAAAAGCCAAAAAGTTTAATTTCTACATATCTCTGTACTATCGTCTTCTTCTGCCTAAGTAGCTGAACTTTTGTTTTTATGTTCTTTGTTAATAGGTCATCTTGTGGTTTTTCACACTCTTCGTCTCTTCTCATATAGTTGTTGTTATTAGTGGTTAAATGAGCTCACAATGGTCACTTATAAAGGAAACTCTGTATACAACGTATAGTGCCAAAAGAACTTCTGGTTCCTTCCTACAGATGCAGCATTGCAGAGACAAGTTGGAGTAATGTGTGGAGCAATGTGCCAGACAATCACCCTCATTTGTAAGTATTGAAACTATAACTAATTTTATTACCAATTACTACTGGATACTCTATGTCTTTTTTCCACTATCTGGGTGCATGAATCTGTCAGGATCTAATGGTAAATTTATCTTGGGGACCCAATGGTTACAAACAAAAAAAAATACTTATTTTGGGTATTTATGTATGCATATTGTTTTTCATTCTTAAAGATACATTAGGGATGAGGTTTGGGTTTGCTGTTACTATGGGTTCGAGCTGATTTGAGATGTGTGGCCCAAGCAAATTTTTACACAGATTTGTTTGGAAGAATTTTTTTATTATTATTTTTTTTTTTGCTCATAGTGCGGTAGAATATATAGCATTTTTTTAATCCTACAGCACTGTATGGCCTTTGAACTATGGCCAGCAAGCTTAGAAGAAAGTAATTGGCACTCAGGATGACATCCAAAAAATAGTATTATGTTATTGAAAAGACATGTACAATTCTGTAAAGGGACCAAGCTTATGCCCCGTACACACGGTCTGATATTCAGATGGAAAAAGTCAGATCAGACTATGTTGTCAGAAAATCCGATCGTGTGTGGGCTATAGCGGACCTCAAATTTTCCGACAACAAAATCCGATCTGACTTTTTCCGATTGTGTGTCGATAATTCCGACGGACAAAGTGCCACGCATGCTCAGATCAAATTACGAGATCAAAGCTATTGGCTACTAGCCTCTACGTAGTTCCATCGTACGCATCGAACGTCACCACGTTCGGAACGATCGGATTTTCAGACAACTTTGTCCGACCGTGTGTATGCAACATCAGTTTCGGACAAAATCCGTCGGAAAAAACAGATGGATTTTGTGGTCGGAATTTCCGACCGTGTGTACGGGGGCTTTTGGATAAGTCAGTCCCCTCACTGTAAAAGAGGGGCACAGAGCAGCGTCCATGAATTGGAAGTTGTTGTAGGGAAAGGATAGGAAAGGCTGTCAAAACAGCATAAGGAAAGATCAGGGGGTAGTTGGAAAACTGTAATTTAATTCTGATTGCTAGCTCTTTGGACAATCAACCCCTGTGCTGCCTGTTTTTGTTTTTATTGGGGATTTTTTTTTCCATTCTTTCTTCCATTTTGTTTAATGGTTAATTTAATGGTTAATTTGAGATGAATGTTTTAGCTTCTGTTCCGTCCACAGCAAACAGTTTTCTTTTTTTGTTTGGCTTTTATTGGCTTTTTTTTCCGGGGGGGGGGGGGGAGTAATCTGTGTTTTTGAATTATTTTGAGGACATATTGTATTTAATTTTAGATTGATTGGGTTTTTATATTAGGTCAAACTTTGTTAATTCATTAATTAATTTATTTGCTGCAAGGCTTCCCCTTAAAAGTTAACATTTTCTTCTGGGGTTTTAATTTTGAATTTTTGGAGTTTTAATTTATTTTTATTAATTCTTATTTTATGTTGATAGGGCCTATTTTTATGTTTGATGCTTAATGCAAAGCATTTACTTGTTATTGTCCATCTAGTTTTTAAAAGCTGCCTTTTGTTTTCAGCATGCCACTGTGTCATTTGAAAGGAAAAAAAAAAGTGCAAGAACGGCATGCACATTCACCAGCTCACATTAGATAACGCACATTCACTGCACCCCCTACTCCTAAAGATAAAATAAAAGTTAGGGATACACCAGTTAGGCATATTCTTTTTAATTAAATTTGTCCTGCTGCTGGCCAATTCTACACTGCTATATCCTCTGTGGTGTCCTAATTCTTATAGGAAAATCCCAGCCTGTGCTCTTTAACCACTGGCTGACTATATACTGTATACATACGGTCACAAGGCGGCTCTCCTGCTCCTCCTGCACAGGATCACGTACCCGCTGATCATTAGGCAGAGGGCCAGAACGGCAATCTGTCTATGTAAACTGTCAGTAGGTAAGGCATTCATCCTGTGTTCCTGCAGCGCAGAAACATGGATCAGTGCCTTCCTATAGTAAAAGCACCTCCCCATAGTGAGAAAACACATTCTTAGACATACATTTAACCCTTGGATTGCCCCTGATGTTGACCCTTCCCAGCCAGTGTGATTAGTACAGTGACATATTTTTAGCATTGATCACTGTATTAGTGTCACTGGTTCCTGCAAAGTGTCAAAGGTGTCAGTTAGTGTCCGATTTGTCTGCCACAATATCGCAGTCCCACTATAAGTCACTGATCACTGCCATTATTAGTAAAAAAAATAAAAAAATTCCATAAATATATCACATGGTTTGTAGACGCTATAACTTTTGCGCAAACCAATCAATATACACGTATTGGGATTTTTTTTACCAAAAATACATATTGGCCTATATTGATAAGGAATTTAGATTTTTAACATTTTTTTAACACTTTTTTATTAGATATGTTTTCTAGCAGAAAGTAAAAAATGTTTTTTTTTTCCAAATTGCTTTTTTTATTTATAGTGCAAAAAATAAAAAAAACCCAAGGTGATAAAATAGCACCAAAAGAAAGCTCTATTTGTGGGGAAAAAAATTACATCAATTTTATTTGGGTACAGCTTTGCAGGACTGTGCAATTGTCAATTAAATTAACGCAGCTTCGTATTGCAAAAAATGGCCTGGTCATGAAGGGGGGTAAATCGGCTGCAGAATAGAGTTAGGTAAAAAATTAATACCTGTAGGTTGGGATTTTTAAAGGTAATTTGAAGAGAGAAAAATTTGTTTTTAAATATTAAAATAGTTAATTTTTATACCAATTAAACATGATTTGAAAGTGAATATTCAACATGTAGACAAAATAGTACAAATAGTTGGAAACATATAACATGATATTGCACAATTGAGATGATCCTGAAGTGGTATTGCCCAACTACCTGCAGTTCCACCATCCATGCACAATGCGGGTGGTGATTAGGGATGAGCCTGATGTTCGACTCGAACGTAAGTTCGAGTCGAACATCGGGTGTTTGCCTGTTCGCCGAATATCGAACAATTTGGGGTGTTCGCGCCAAATTGTAAAAGCCGCGGAACATCCTTTAAAAGGATATGGAAGAAATCAAAAGTGTTAATTTTAAAGGCTAATATGCAAGTTATTGTCATAAAAAGTGTTTGGGGACCCGGGTCCTGCCACAGGGGACATAATGTTATAAGGGTATCAAGTTTTAAAAACAGCAATTTTTTCGGGAGCAGTGATTTTAATAATGCTTAAAGTGAAACAATAAAAGTGCAATATTCCTTTAAATTTCGTACCTGGGGGGTGTCTATAGTATGCCTGTAAAGTGGTGCATGTTTAGAACAGTCCCTGCAATAAAATTACATTTCTAAAGGAAAAAAAAAGTCATTTAAAAGTACTCGGGGCTATAATGAATTGTCAGTCCCGGCAATACAAATAAAAGAAGTCATTGAAAAAAATGACATGGGATCCCCCCAGTCCATTATCAGGCCCTTTGGGTCTGGTATGAATATTAAGGGGAAACCCAAACCAAAATTAAAAAAAAAAAAAAATTGCGTGGGGGTCCCCCCAAATTCCATACCAGGCCCTTCAGGTCTGGTATGGATTTTAAGGGGAACCCAGCGCCAAAATAAAAAAAAAATGGCGTGGGAGTCCCCCCAAAAATCCATACCAGACCCTTATCCGAGCACGCAACATGGCAGGCTGCAGGAAAAGAGGGGGCGAGAGAGCGCCCCCCTCCTGAACCGTACCAGACCACATGCCTTCAACATGGGGAGGGTGCTTTGGGGTAGCCCCCCAAAGCACCTTGTCCCCATGTTGATGGGGACAAGGGCATCATCTCCACAACCCTTGCCCAGTGGTTGCGAGGGTCTGCGGGCAGGGGGCTTATCAGAATCTGGAAGCCCCCTTTAACAAGGGGACCCCCAGAGCCTGCCCCCGTGTGAAATGGTAACGGGGAACAAATTTACCCCTGCCGTTTCACAAAAAAAAGTGTCAAAATAGTACAAAGTGACAGTGACAAGACACGGCTTGGGACAAGTCCTTTATTAAAAAATAAAAAAATAAAAAAAAATTAAAATGTCCCATGAAGTCTTCTCTCGCTCCGCCAATGGACCGACAAAAACAAAAAAAACAAAAAAAACAAATGGGAGGCACCCGTCGTATGATGCGTCCTTGCAGGTGACAGTTCTTTTATAACTTAGGGCGGGGCCACGCGGTGACGTTCCTGGGTGACCCCGCCCCCTCTGACACACGGGGACTTCCCAATGGCTTTCCCGGAGCATCAGAGGGGGGCAGGGCCATCTGGTTATGTAAACGGGTTGCCCCGCCCCCCTCCGTATTGTTTTACTTTAAGCATTATTAAAATCACTGCTTTTGAAAAAAAATGCAGTTTTTAATTGCATTGATAAATGTCCCCTGGGGCAGGACCCTGGTCCCCAAACACTTTTTATGACAATAACTTGCATATTAACCCTTAAAATTAGCACTTTTGATTTTTCACGTTTGTGTCCCATAGACTTTAACGGTGTTCGCGTGTTCAAACTTTTTTGCCTGTTCGCATGTTCTGCTGCGAACCAAACTGGGGGGTGTTCGGCTCATCCCTAGTGGTGATCAGTAGAGGGGACACCAACGCGTTTTCGAAATGTAGACATACAATAAATTCCTCTTGGGGGATTTATACCACTTATTTATATATCATTGGCAGAAGTACTCTTTCAGCTAAAAATGAGATCATGTATAATCTGTATGAAATGCCCTTCATAATATACAGAGATCACAGGATAATATCCAAAAAAGGCACCCAAGGAGAAAGAAAATAGGAGGTATTCAAATGGAAAATCTCCTATGTGTCTCCCCAAAACATGCTGTCAGAAATGGCCATTCCTTCCTCCACACTGTCCTTAGTGGATGAATTCCTGCGGAGCCGCATCTTATACATGGCAGCAGGAGGTTTTTTGGATGCCAATGAGGGTTTTGCCTGTATTTTGGGCGCCAATGAGGATTTTGCTTGTATTTTGAACGCCAATAATGATTTTGCCTGTATTTTAACAGCATGTTTTAGGGAGACACATATGAGATTTTCCATTTGAATACCTCCTATTTTCTTTCTCCTTGGGTGCCTTTTTTGGATATTATCCTATGGGATCTGTATATTATGAAGGGTATTTCATACAGATTATACACAATCCCATTTTTAGCTGCAGGAGTGCTTCTGCCAATGATATATAAAGAATAAATAATATATAGAATTAATTGTATGTCTACATTTCAAAACACATTGGTTGTCCCCTCTACTGATCACCACCTGCATTGTTCATGGATGGTGGAACTGCAAGTAGTTGGGCAATACCACTTCAGGATCATCTCAATTGTGCAATATCATGTTCTATGTTTCCAACTATTTGTACTATTTTGTCTACATGTTGAATATTCACTTTTAAATCATGTTTAATTGGTATAAAAAATAACAAATTTTAATATTTAAAAACAATTTTTTACTCTCTTCAAAATTGCCTTAAAAATCCCAACTTAGAGGTATTTATTTATTTTTATATATAAAGGGATGATGGTAATTACATGCCAAGCCACATAAGTCGTTATTAGAGCTAGTCGGGTATTGCCTGAACTTCCATTTTAAAGAAATGCATTAAGATAAAACACATTTTACCTTTAGAACCACTTTAAAGAGAAACTTCACCCCCCACCCAGGTTAATTTTAGTATTAACTCATTCTTACCCTGCTTTCATTAAGAAACAAAATGCTTATTGGACTCTATACATTTAGTTTGGTGCTCATCTCCTAAATATTCTATTGGGTTGCCTTTAAAGTCCCTTTTAAATGCAGAGGAGCTGCCAGACAGACACCATGCTCTTTTACAAGCAACTAACCATGTACAATCAATCAAAACTTAGAATCTGATGACTCTCACCCGCTCCTTCTAAATTATTCTGTCCCTAGACGAGGCCTCCTGTGGCTTAGGAACAGTTTATGGTCCAAGTCAGTGGTTTCTTCGGGGCCACTAATGCCGCATACACTCAACTGGAATTCTCGTCAGGAAAAGCTCTGATGGTTTTCCCAATGTAATTCCACTCAAAAGCCCCATACACACGGTCGGACTTTTTCATCAATTTGGTCCGATCGGACAAGGTTGTTGAAAAATCAGACCGTGTGTATGCACCATCGGACAGTGTTCGTCGGTTTGTCCGTCGGACAAAGTCTTATCTCCTGCTGGAAAGATTTGCCGTCAACCCGGTCCGATCACACCAAATCCGATCGTGTGTACGGTTGTCCGACCGGACAAAGTGCTACGCATGCTCAGATCACATTACAAGACCAAAGCTATTGGCTACTAGCCTCTACGTAGTCCCGTCGTAGGCAACAAACGTCAGAATGATCAGATTTTCCGACAACTTTGTCCGACCGTGTGTACGCAAAACCAACATCGGACAAAGTATGACGGACATGGTCCGACGGACCTGGTCCGCGGATTGTCCGACCGTGTGTATGGGGCTAAACTGTCTTGCCTACACACGGTCACACCAAATTCCGACCACCAAGAACACGGTGACGTACAACACTACGATGAGCCAAGAAAAAATTAAGTTCCGAGCATGCGTCAAATTGTTTCCGAGCATTCGTAGGAATTTTGCACGTTGGAATTGCTACAGACGATCGGAATTTCCGATAGAAACCTTTTCCGTCTGAAAAATTGAGAACAAATTTTTGTTGGCGGGAATTCAGCCAGCAAAATTCCGATGGAGCCTACACACGGTCACATTTTCCAATGAAGAGCTCTCATCGGTCTTTTGCTGCCCCGAAATTCCGTGTGTAACTTTAAAGCATGAACCACTAATAGTCCTTGAGGATTGAACGTGGAAATACCGATCTGCAGTATAATCTGTATAACAAATGATTTCCTCTCTTGCAGATTTAATGATACAACACCCAGGTAAGTTCTTGTATTTCACAGATTTTATTTCTTACAAGTAAAAATTGCTACCTCCAAAAATAATTCAAATCTTATATGCTTACCACATGCTCATAGATCTCTTTTTAATCTATAATTCTTTTAAAATGACCATTCCCATAAAATAATTCTATGCATGATGTCTATTATTTGCACCTATGTTGGTGACATGTGGGTGGTGTGAAATATTCTCATCTGGAGCGCCCACTTGTAATCGTAGGGAGCTTCAAGTAGCCATTTTATTGTGTTCTACAAGTATAGAAAACACTCATGACTGACACCCCATGGGCATGGCCAGTGCCAAAGTCATGAGTTTGAAAAATAAATAGTCTCTTCACAACCTTTTTTGGATCTTTTCCACTGGTGTGGCCTGACGCATTGCCAACACCACCATCTGCATCAACATAACAGTTCTGCTTTCCATACTCTTCTTTTCTTCAGTAACATATCTCTTGTCAAATTCCACATCACATTCTAAATGCTATGGTAGTCAACCTCCAGAAAGTAGCTAAACTTTTCAAATTTAGTTTACCTTTAGTGATCATACCTGTTTAAGTTGGAACTGAATCCCGTTCATCCCATTCAACTTGTTAGTACTATCCAAGATGTAAAATGTCTACACATACTTTAACTACCTTTATGTACAAACAGGTACACTTTTTCTAGTCCACTAAATGTAAATTGTCTTGTAGGATATGCAAAGAGGCCTGTGGTGACGGTCATTCCCAACTATAATAAGATCCTCACAGGATTGAAGATAATGATGACCTGTGGTGTGGAGTCTGATGCATCAGGATGTTCCTGGTACCACGAGAATATCCTAATATACATAGGAAAGGATTATGTCATTTCATTGACTGAGATAAGACACAGTGGAGATTATCAGTGCCAGAACAGTGCTGGAGAGAGAAGTGAGATTGTCGCACTGAATGTTACCACAGGTGAGTTGGTCCAAAGTGAAAATTCTATACTTCCTGTCCTCAAATTCTTATCACTAAAGAGCCCTCAGTGTTCCATTATGTGTTTTAAGAGTTGATTTAAGGTTGGAGACGTATCATATATAATGGCAGTCAGTGGAAAAAAAAATTGTGGGGGGGGGGGGGGGGGGGGGGGGACGGTTGTTGGCGAACAGTATGCCACCCCCAAATCTGGCATCTGGCTCTAATCAGGGGCTTAAAAAAAAAAAAAACCCTGGCCGCTGTAATTCATGCGTCCCGGGCCCTGAAATGGGCCGGACGCATGCATAGGGGATGGCCACTGCGGCCATGGATAGATTTATGTTATGCATGAATCCATCCATTGCATATAGGGGGTGGCCTGGAGAGAGGGGGTGGCGCCCGGGCACCCCTAATGGCAGCATTTGAAAGTACAAAAGGTATTGGATCAGAATGTTCACATTAACCCAAGCTACCATTCTTGATTGACCCAATTTGAATGCTCTATGTAAAGGGTTGCCAAACTTTCTAAACAGAAGGCCAGTTTGCTGTCTACTGTCCTTCAGACTTTACAGGGCTGGATTGTGGCCAGTGGGAGTAGAAAATGTCCCAGTGTCAGTGGGAGTAAACAATGTCTCAGGCTTGGAGATAGTGGGCGTAAAAATGTTTTACTTGTTGTTCAGCAGGAGGAGGAATAGTTCCCCATCATTGGTATTAGTGGGAGGAATAGTGCCCCATCATTGATATTAGTGGAAGAAATAGTTCCCCTATCATTGATATTAGTGGAAGGAATAGTGACCCATCATAGGTGTCAGAGGTAGAAATAGTGTCTCATCATTGGTGTCATTGGGAGGAACAGTGTCCAATCACTGGTATCAGTGGAAGGAATAGTGTCTCATTGTTGGTGTCAGTGGAAGGCATTATGCCCCATCTTTGATGTCAATAGAAGGAATAGTGTCCCATCATTGATATCAGTGGGAGGAATATTGCCCCTTCAATGGTATTACTGGAAGGAAAAGTACCCCATTATTGGTATTACTGGGAGGAATAGTACCCCATCAATGGTGTCAGTAGGATGAATAGTGCCCCATTATTGATATTAGTTAGAGCAATAATACCCCATTGTTGGTATTAGTGGATGGAACAGTGCCCCATCATTGGTATCTGCAGGAGGAATAGTTTCCTATAATTAACTTTTTACACCTAATTGCATTTAATTACTGACCAGAGTTCAGCTTTCAGCTTATAAAGTAAATCTGTTGTGCTTGTGGCATGCAATACTAGGAAATGCTAAAGGGGCTAAAATGATTATGGAACCTTGAATCCTGTATTCTCCCCTTTACAAAACCATATTAATCCCCTGGTGTTACTCTGATGTTACTTTTGTGGCATAATGGATATAACAGATGTCATGCTATGCTTCAGGTCAGGTCATCCTTCAGGCTCCAGTCTATATATATGAAGGTGATGATGTGTCTCTTCGATGTTACTCATCAAACCCTGCTAAACAGACAATATTTTACAAGAACAATCAGATAATCCAGAACAACGACTCTGATCTACTTCCTATAAAATCTACAGACTTGACATCTACCTACAGATGTTCCAAACAAGTCCTGAGAACTTTCTATAAGACTAGTTCTGATGATACCATTATAACCTATACAGGTAAATATTGTTCTATTTATTCATATCTCTTTCCTAAAGTGTTAAAATTAAAATGATTAAATGAAAATTATCTACCTACAAACAAGAAAAATGATCTTTATGAACCGGCTCATGAAAGTCAACACACAGGCTTTAGTTCGAATTCTCTACCACAATCAGTGCTAACAAAGCGTTGTGTTTGGTTGTAGTACATTGCGCCCATGTACACTGTAAGCATGCCTGGAGGAAGTCAGCAAAATTATACTGTACGATTGTTATCTAAAGTATATACCCCACACACATGCATTCTTTTGCTCCATGTTCCACAACCACGACCTCAAAATGTATCTGGTAACGGTACTCACCAAATCTGATTGAAAAATTGTCTGCTAAAGCTCTGTTTCCTTAATAAACCCTTTCCAAGCTTGCACAAATGAAGAAGTAGAATAATGAGATCTTTGTGATCTCTCTTCCTGTAAGCATGTTTACAATGTCAGGCCAGGACTGGATCCCCTACAAGGCACCCTAAAGCCCCATACACACGGTCGGACTTTTTCATCAATTTGGTCCGATCGGACAAGGTTGTTGAAAAATCAGACCGTGTGTATGCACCATCGTACAGTGTTCGTCGGTTTGTCCGTCGGACAAAGTCTTATCTCCTGCTGGAAAGATTTCCCGTCAACCCGGTCCGATCACACCAAATCCGATCGTGTGTACGCTTGTCCGACCGGACAAAGTGCTACGCATGCTCAGATCACATTACAAGACCAAAGCTATTGGCTACTAGCCTCTACGTAGTCCCGTCGTAGGCAACAAACGTCACCACGTTCAGAATGATCGGATTTTCCGACAACTTTGTCCGATCGTGTGTACGCAAAACCAACATCAGACAAAGTATGACGGACATGGTCCGACGGACCTGGTCCACGGATTGTCCGCGCGTGTGTATGGGGCTTTAGATGGCCCACATACTTAGTAAAGCTGACAGATATTATAATATTTAGGATGGACCACAGGAGTAAGGTGCAGAGGGCCGGTCTGCAACACCAGTCAGTCATCACTGGGCACATAATCCCATGTTTGACCGAGTCTGTATAGTTCTGGTACTGAAGCCACTCTTCAGAGCTGTGAATTGGCACTCAGGACCAGAAGCTGATTCGGATGAGTGTGTAGCATTCCCTAACCCCTAGTAGATGAGGGGGACCCTCAGGTGGCTAGGTGGGCTAGTATTTTAAACCTCAGGGCAAAATCCTTGACCTTGTGTGGGGTGAAAGGAATTGGCTACAAGTCACTTTAGTAGGTTTATAGATTTAATTAAAGCACAATTATTATCAAGGAGAGAGGGTTAAGACACAGATACCTAAAAAATAGGCAAAAATGTCTCCAGATTTCTCTTCTAGCAACAGTCAACACAATCTGTAGGCTTTTAAGCCAATACCTGCAAGTTGTGTTGGTAGCACAGGTAGCACATGTACCTCCTAGGATGAGCACCCATAACCTCCTACTATGTACACCAGCAGACGCTTATACCAAAATCTCCAGGACACTTTTCGGTGGTGAAGTCTCTTCTCATGATACTCCACACAGGAAGCCATCTTCCTGCTCCACTTCCATGTATCCTCCAGCAAGGCAGCATACATTCCCTAGGTCCAGGCTCATGCCCCTTTTCTGTCAAACCCCCTCTGTAGGCTGCGGATACCTTGGAGGTAAAAAGCCTCCAGCACAACCTCCTCCCAGGCAAAACCTGGAAAGACAAAGATCCTCCAGGGTCACCTACGTTTATTACCTTCCCCCAACATCAGGGGCGGACTGACCATTCGGCCACTGCCCGAGGGCCCTGGACCACTAGGGGGCCCCATCAGGGTTGCCAGCCTCAGTAAAACCAGGGACAGTATTTCAAAATCAGTGTTTGCTTTACATCTGTCTCTGAAATGTCCCTTACCGACATCCTTTTGGTCTAAAAATCCTGAGATTATAGCTGTCCCACCTCTCCGGTACCTTCTCAGCCAACAGAAACATGTCTGTATACATGTATGCGTATACTGCGTGATTGTATAGTGTGTGTGTGTGTGTGTGTGTGTGTGTGTGTGTGTGTGTGTGTGTGTGTGTGTGTGTGTGTGTGTGTGTGTGTGTGTGTGTGTGTGTGTGTGTGTGTGTGTGTGTGTGTGTGTGTGTGTGGCCCCATAATCTCTGATTGCCTGGGGGCCCCATAATCTCCTATTGCCCGGGGGCCCCATGAGTTGTCACTCCGCCCCTGCCCAACATGCACTAGCATGCAATAACCCCCCTAATGATTTGCCAGAGAGGAACAGGTATTCATAACTCAAGGATATTTCCTCCTCTTGCTCTATCTGCCAGGGTCACTTTCTAACAACAGGCAATAGTAGACAACAGTATGGAATCCCAACAAATTAGAAAAATAAGGCCTCATGCACACGAGACGCAGTTAAATGCGCGTTCAGAGGCAGTTGGACACTTTTTTCAACTGCACCTGAACGCATGCAATGTTATCCTATGTGTCCATGTACACAGTCTAGTTTTTTCCCGTTTTTATGCAGTTGCGTTTAACCTCGTTTTTCCAGAAGCAAAAAAATGCGTTCAGACACTTTGCTTTTCTGCTTTTCAGACGCAAAACGCAGCTAAACGCGGCTAAACGCAGGCACCTGCGTTTAGCCGCGTTTGCGTTTATAAGCCTTTTTAAAAGGAACCCAATTTTTTGGAGCAGAAAACTCAGAAATATGATGGTAAACCATAAAAAATACTATAAAAAAATTGTTTAAAATGTCGTAATTAGTTTAGATAGTTCATAGAGCGTATATACTCACTAATGCACACATGTTTGTAAAATATCCAGCGGACATTCGCTGTGCCATCAACGGATTGGTCCAATATCGACGAGCTCTGATTCTGGACCTCTCATGCAAATTTGCGACGACATTGCTGCCGCATCAAGAGCGACATCAGGAGCATTTCCTGACATATAATCAATATGGGATCCATTTCCAAAAAAAAAAAAAACACAGAAAGAGAGGCAAATGCAAGTGTACAACTGCTCTCTCTGCTGCTCACTCTGATCAAAATGGCAGAAATAGTTAATAATACATGCTTTCTGAGCTTGGGGAGGGTCTATATGATGTTATCTTTACAAATGCTTATAGACGCAAACGCGGCTAAACGCGTCTAAACGCGGCATGAAAACACAGCAAAACGCGCGTTTTTAAACGCAGGTTTCTGCTTTTTAAAACACGCGTTCAGCAGAGTTTGCATCTGCGTCTCGTGTGCATGGGGCCTAACCACTAAAGCTCAGACTAACTCCGGAATAGCTTTAACTGAATTTAGAACAAGGTCGCTGTTTCACACCCACTGACCAACAGTGTAAAGGGGCAGAAAACACACTGACCACTAATGCAAGGAAGCACAAGATCCACTGACCACCAATGTAGAGGGGGCAAAAAAAAAAAAAAAAAAAAAACATTGCTCACCAAAGCAAAAGCTATGGGCCACTACTGTAAGGGGCACCAAAACCACTGATCAACAATGTAAGGGGGCACCATAACACTGGCCACCAATCTAAAGGCGCAATAAAATCACTGACCACCAATGTAAGAGGGCATAAAAACCACTGACCACCAATGTAAGAGGGGCACCAAAACACTGACCACCAACTAAAAGTGGGACACTACACTAACCAACTAAAAACGGGACACTACAAACTTGACCGCCAACTACAAAGGGGCTCTATACTGACCACCAACTAAAACCAAGGCCCTAAGATGATCATTTGGAACAAAAGGGGTCACTATTCTGACCAACCAGCATACACCACTGGCAATATACCAGCTAGTGATTTGCCATCCAATAGACCAACCCTCTTAATAGAACCAGTGACGGGAATGGAATAAAAAGATTTTTAACAAACATAACAACAACTTTATTTGTTTAAATACAGAATAAAAGCAAAATGTGCGACTACATATACACAGATTCTACAGGTTGCTTCAAAAAAAAAATGCATTTATTCTATCTAACAAAACATGGAAAGACAGAAATATCCAACACATTTCGAACAATGTTCTTTACACTTTTCTTTCTCAGGGGTAAATATTGCAATACGTTATATCTATAATAAAAAGGTATATCTAAGTACCATATTTATGCATAAGCAAGTGTAATAAATTTATTTATATATATATATATATATATATATATATATATATATATATATATATATATATATATATATATATATATATATATATATATATATATATACACACACACATATACATACACACGCAGATACACACACACACACTACATACTGACCCTATATATTATATATCTGAATATATCCATATATTTTATATATCCATATACTTATATCTTTTTCAGATACACCATTATATAATGAGCAGCTGCTTATTATATAACACAATGCAAATATATATGATCAATATGTAAAGTATAAATATACTGTATATACACTATATTACTAAAAGTTTTGGGATGCCTGTCTTTACACACACACACACACACACACACATGAACTTTAATGACATCCCAGTCTTAATCCGTAGGGTTCAATACTGAGTTAGCCCACCCTCTTCTGGGAAGGCTGTCCACAAGGTTTAGGAGTGTCTATGGGAATGTTTGACCATTCTTCCTGAAGTGCATTTGTGAGGTCAGGCACTGATGTGGACAAGAAGGCCTGGGTCGCAGTCTACGCAATAATTCATCCCAAAGGTGTTCTATCGGCTTGAGGTTAGGACTCTGTGCAGGCCAGTCAAGTTCCTCCACCCCAAACTCACTCATTCATGTCTTTTTGGGTCTTGCTTTGTGCACTGGTCCAAATCATTTGGTGGAGGGGGGATTATGGTGTGGGGTTGTTTTTTCTGTGGTTGGGCTTTCCCCCTTAGGCTCGCAGGATTTTGTTGTTTTTGTGTTTTGTGGGCTTTCACCCTTAGTTCCAGTAAAGGAAACTCTTAAGGCGTCAGCATACCAAGATGTTTTGGACAATTTCATGCTCCCAACTTTGTGGGAACGGTTTGCGGACGGCCCCTTCCTGTTTCAACATGACTGCGCACCAGTGCACAAAGCAAGGTCCATAAAGACATGGATGAGCGAGTTTGGGGTGGAAGAACTTGTCTGGCCTACAGAGAGTCCTGATCTTAACCAGATAGAACACCTTTGGGATGAATTATAGCGAAGACTGTGAGTCACACCTTCTCCTTCAACATCAGTACCTGACCTCACAAATACGCTTCTGGAAGAATGGTCAAACATTCCCATAGACACACTCGCTCCTAAACCTTGTGGACGGCCTTCCCAGAAGAGTTGAAGCTGTTATAGCTGCAAAGGGTGGGCCAACTCAATATTGAACCCTACGGACTAAGACTGGGATGCCATTAAAGTTCATGTGGGTGTAAAGGCAGGTGTCCCAATACTTTTGGCAATATAGTGTACTTGCTTATGGTCCTTATGTATAAATATGGTACTTCATTATACCTCTTTATTATAGATAGAATGTATTCTAGAACGTTAACTAGAAGCGAGACCCTAAGATGATCACCAGTTAGGAGGTAAACAAACCACTGACAATGAAGTTAAAGTGGGGCACTATGCTAAGCACTGGTGGGGGGCACTGATCACCAATATAATATGCACTACACACTAAACGTGTCACTTTTATTATCATTACTGGCATTTTGTAATGATTGCAGGTTTGTTGCCTGCGTTTTAAAATAAATATTGACAGTTTAAATACCATATATACTCGAGTATAAGCCGAGTTTTTCAGAACATTTTTTTGTCCTTAAAATGCCCCCCTCGGCTTATACTCGAGTCAAGCGATTTTCTGCAGAAGAAATTAAATTTTCCGAACCGAATTTAGGGCCCCGTATCTCAGGGGCCACTTGGTGCTAGGAACCCACAATTTGGTGATCCAACTCAGTGGAACCTGCACCACCTATCCAAGCTGGGGTACCTAGCATCAAGTGGCCCTGAGATACCGGGGCCCCAAATTTGGTTCGGAAAATGTCATTCTCTGCTGCAGAAAAGTGCTTGACATTTTCGAACCGACTTTGGGGCCCCATATCTCGGGGCCACTTGGTGCTAGGAATCCCAGCTTTGGATATGTTGTGGTGCTGGTTCCACTGAGTTTGAACACCAAATTCCTAGCACCAAGTGGCCCAGAGATACAGGGCCCCAAAGTCGGTCAATTGTGTCCATCTGCAGCAATGTCATTTTGGGACCCCAAATTATGGCTGCAGCTCGGGGGCATCTAGGAACCCTTGACTACAGAGCTTGAAGTTCGGGGGACCTATGGATGCAAATAGGCACAGTGAGGCTGCAAATGGGCATTGTTGACCATCTTTTCCACTTACAGTAGCTGCGCATTTCTCACCCTAGGCTTATACTCGAGTCATCACGTTTTCCCATTTTTTTGTGGTAAAATTAGGTACCTCGGCTTATACGGTATATACCGTATTTAATCGGCGTATAGCACGCACTTTTTCCCCCTTAAAATCGGGGGAAAGTTGTGGGTGTGTGTTATACGCCGATACCCCCCCAAAAAAATGCCAAAAATTGGTTGCGGCGCCGAAAAATAGCGTCCGCGGCCGAAAAAGACTGAACCGCATCCGAAAAAGACCGAAGCCGACTGTTCAGCTGCGCTCGTAGTCCCGCCTCCCTGTGCTCGCTCCCGAAACAGCAGGGAGGCGGGACTCCGAGCAGAGCCGAACAGTCGGCTTGGTCTTTTTTGGCCGCGCTTTGGCCTTTTTCGGCCGCGGTTCGGTCTTTTTCGGCGGCGCATGCGCGGTCTGTCTCGGCGGCGGGAAATTTAAACGTCGGCAAGGCTGCAAATGACGCTGGCAAACTGCAAATGACACTGGGAAAGCTACAAATGACGCTGGCAAGCTGCAAATGACGCTGGCAAAGCTACAAATGACACTAGGCAAGTTACAAATGACACTGGGCAAGTTACAAATGACACTGGGCAAGCTACAAATGACACTGGGCAAGTTGCAAATGACACTGGGCAAGTTGCAAATGACGCTGGGCAAGGCTGCAAATGACGCTGGGCAAGGCTGCAAATGACGCTGGGCAAGGCTGCAAATGATGCTGGGCAAGGCTGCAAATGACACTGGGCAAGTTACAAATGATGCTGGGCAAGTTGCAAATGACGCTTAAATGTAAGTTTTTCTTTCCCTAAACTTCTCTCCTAAAACTTTTTTTTCTTAAAATTCCCTCCTAAACTTGGGGTGCGTGTTATACGCCGATAAATACGGTACGGTAAATTCTTTGATGCAGATTATGGTGATTTTAATGCTGCTATTTTCTGTTTGTTAGTACTTTACACGATTCTTTAAATATTTCGGATTTATGAATCATTAAGTTTATACATAGAATTATCTGTTTGCTATGAAGCCTTTAAACAGAATTTTATGTTGTGTATTTTCATTATTTTCTTCTATATGTTCCTGTGTCAGATCCTGTAGAGGGTGATTATGTGATCTTCACACCAGAGTACAACAAATTACTTACAGGAGAGAATATAACAATGATATGCAATGTAGGATTTGGTGTAACGAATTACTGGTATAAAGATAATGAGAAAGTAGCAGAAGGATGGAACTATACGATCACATCTGCCCAGGTTGGACACAGCGGGGTCTACAATTGCCGGACAAAAAACGGTCGTAGTGCCAAATTCAGGCTGGATGTCAGTGATGGTGAGTTAGTTACTTACTAATTTCTATTTATTTAAAGAACAGCTATCAATATAAAACTGTTTCCAGAACAGTAGCGTTATGGATGGGGCAACATTTTTAGACACACTATTGGTATAACTTCTTAAAACTTAAATAACTTTTATTTATTTATCGCTGAGTCTGGCAACTGTTATCTATCTCTGCACAAAGTTACAATGCTACAAGCGTACAGAGGCACACTAGTGGTGGACATATGCTGTGCGCTAAAACAAACGTTTGATTCCACAAAACAATAAATTGGACATCGATTGAGCAAGACAAAGTTGGCATGGCCGAATAACGAGTGACAGGAAGTGACAGTGTTGTTCCACCCAAGTCAACAGGTTGTGATGGGAAATAAAAATTGCTTCTACAGGGCCAATCAATGGCTTTTTATCCCCCCCCCCCCCTGTAAATCACTTATGATCGATGTACATGTGAAAGCATGAAAAATTCCATCAATCAACGCAGTAAAATCAATTTTTTTCTTCTGCCGCAACCACTTGGGTCTATTGAAACCTGTTGCTCATAGTTACATAGTTGCATAGTAGGTGAGGTTGAAAAAAGACACAAGTCCAACCTATGTGTGTGATATGTCAGTATTACATTGTATATCCCTGTATCTTGCGGTTGTTCAGGTGCTTATCTAATAGTTTCTTGAGACTATCAATGCCCCTCGCTGAGACCACTGAGAAAAGGTTAAACCTCTTTTCTTCTAATTTTAATGAGTGGCCACGAGTCTTGTTAAACTCCCTTCTGCAAAAAGGTTTTATCCCTATTGTGGGGTCACCAGTACGGTATTTGTGTATTGAAATCATATCCCCTCTCAAGCGTCTCTTCTCCAGAGAGAATAAGTTCAGTGCTCACAACCTTTCCTCATAACTAATATCCTCCAGACCCTTTATTCTTTCATAGCAAGACCACTTACTGTTATCTCACATATATATATTATTATAGCCAAATTTACCACCCTAACTCCTCCCACAGCTTTTACACTACATATACCGAATATATACCGAAACGTGCGGATTGTTCCCGATTGGTGTGCTATTACTTGTGGAACGTTTCGCCAAATGGTTCCCGAAATATCGTCATTTTTGCGGCGAAATTTTTCCCATAGGAATGAATGGCGAAATGTTCTAAACTAGAGTGGGAGGTGACAAAAGCTGACAACCCCATAATCAGCCACAACATTATGACCACCCCATGATCAGCCAAAACATTATGACCCCCCCATGATCAGCCAAAACATTATGTCCCCCCCATGATCAGCCAAAACATTATGACCCCCCATGATCAGCCAAAACATTATGACCCCCCATGATCAGCCAAATAATTTATGACCCCCCCATGATCAGCCAAAACATTATGAGCCCCCATGATCAGCCAGATAATTTATGACCCCCCATTATCAGCCAAAACATTATGACCGCCCCATTAAAAAAAAAAAAAATATATATATATATATATATATATATATATATATATATATATATATATATATATATATATATATATATATATATATATATATATATATAATATTTTTTTTTTTTTTTATATATTTTTGAAAAAAAAAAAAAAAAAAAAAAACTTCAACTTTTTTTACTACTATTTATAATTTTTAAAATATTAAGCTTTTTAAACACTTTTCACAGTTACTCCAGCCACTCCAACCACACAACAGTTACTCAAGCCACTCCACCCACTCCAGTAGGTGGAGGCCAGAACACTTCACACAATTTCCCCCAAAATTTTAGCTTTTCTAGTTAGCTTTGTTGCCCTTCTTTGTATTCGCTCCATTTCCAGTACATCCTTCCTGAGGACTGGTGCCCAGAACTGGACAGCATACTCCAGGTGAGGCCAGACCAGAGTCTTGTAGAGCGGGGGAATTATCTTTTTATCTCTGGAATGAATCCCCTTTTTAATGCCAATATTCTGTTTGCTTTGTTAGCAGAAGCTTGGCATTGCATGCCATTACTGAGCCGATCATCTACTAGGACCCCTAGGTCCTTTTCCATCCTAGATTCCCCCAGAGGTTCTCCCCCCAGTGTATAGATTGCATTCATATTTTTGCCACCCAAATGCATCATTTTACATTTTTCTACATTGAGCCTCATTTGCCCTGTAGTTGCCACCCCATTAATTTGTTCAGATCTTTTTGCAAGGTTTCCACATCCTGCAGAGAAGTTATTGTCCTTATTAGCTTAGTATCATCCGCAAATACGGAGATTGAACTGTTTACCCCCATCCTCCAGGTTGTTTAAGAACAAATTAAATATGATTATTCCCAGCACAGAACCCTGGGGGACCCCACTACCCACCCCTGACCATTCCGAGTACTCCCCATTTAGCACCACCCTCTGAACTCGTCCTTGTAGCCAGTTTTCAATCCATGTACTCACCCTATGGTCCATGCCAACGGACCTTATTTTGTACAATAAACATTTATGGGGAACTGTGTCGAACGCTTATGCAAAATCCAGATACACCACGTCTACGGGCCTTTCTTTATCTACGGGCCAATGCCATTTTGTCTCCCTCTATCCATGTCCTATTTAATTGTTTGTAGAATCGGAGATCAATTATTCAGTTTTATCGTACTGTGTATGGCCACTATAACCTCAGTGCTTATCACATGTTTGAGGCAGAAAGTGTATATTTTACTTGTACAGATCTTTTTCATTCCTCATAGAGCCCCTGGCCCGATTCTCTTTCCAACTACAATGTTCCTGTCACCCACACTACTAACCCTTCTGGCTCCAAGTCACCCCCTCCACTCACCTCCCTTTCTCCTGCCCGCCGCCTGGTAAAAGTGCCTCAGAATTGGGAATATAAATGGTTAAAAGTATGGGATCCAGGAGATTATATGGAGTTAACCATTTTCTAATCAAATCTTCTTCATCCGTCTTTGGTACTCGTGGGCTCACCATAAATGTCCTCTACAGCAGTTGTATTACTCTACACATGGTTCTCTTCCCAGGATAGGTGTAACCTTCTTATGTGCAATACACAATGATGAGGGAGTTGTCTGTCCTTTCACCACTTAAACATCTGTTAGATATCAGTTTGGTATTACCACATGATTGACAGCAATGGTCGTAGGTTCAGTTTTCATAAGCAGTGAACCTCTGTAGTTGGTGTCACCTGAACCTTTTCTCCAGAATAAATTTACGGTAGCTCCAATCTCTCCCATTGATATATCTGGCTCTAATCAGGTGCTTAAAAAAAAAAAAAAACACGCTGTAATTCATGCGCCCGGCATCCTAAAAGGGGCCAGGTCCATGAATAGGGGGGTGGTGGTGTTCTGTCAAAATAGCGTCCATGGATAGAGCTTGGGGGTGGCGGCCATGGATAGAGGGGGCGGAGCTCAGGCGCCCCTAATGGATGGGCCACCACTGTTCCTGTCCCTTTTTCTTAATTTACTCTTCTCTTCTTGTCCATGGCCACCCTACATTTTACTTTGTGTCCTGTTGTGCTTTTTTAAGGACAGTTTCCCGCACATTTTTATTAAGTAATTTTTAACAAAGATATTTTTAAGATACAAAATCAATCTATATGACACAGTCTATATATGTGAAACTTGTTCACGGAGACGAGTGATCATACTTAACAGTCACATTTATTGGTTGACAGAAAACAAATATTTACATGAAATTAAAATACAGATTGAATTATTTGAACATTTTGACAATTAATGGAAATACCCTTGAACTGGGCGTAGTAGTACCTTGGACACAATATCACCATGATAACTTCTTCAGTAGAATCAATAACCTTATACTTGACAGTTTAACAGAATGTCTGTATTTTACACACACCCAACCGTTACTATGCTGCAGGTAAGTAACGTTGAACAATGTAAAAATAATTTAGACATTTGCTTGTCAATAAAATTTGGTAACTATGCAAAAAAGTAATATATAATAAAAAAATTGAATATTAGAGAAAAAATCTAAAAGGCGGTTATTGATTCTGGAGAATGAATATCAATACTAGAATATTCAATACATCAATAATTAAGAGAACATATCAGATAAAATCAACATGTTATATTTACCCATTCCAAAATGGCTATTAGTCTGGATTTAAGATGGCTACCAGGTTCAGGAATCTCCTTGGAGGTTAACGTATATTTTCATGCATGGTTGTCAGTCTATCTGGGAAGATGTTTCTCCCATTGTCCCTTCCCCCAGGGTGAGGGTGAGCCTCCTCTCAGGTTGGACCCCCTGAGCTGTCCCTCTCCACTATCTCTCTTGCTTCTTAAATACCCTCTCACACAATAAGATTATAAAACTTGTAATATGTTCAGCCCAAAAGGTATATGTCCCTTTCCTATTGGCAGGCAGACTTAATCACCTTTCCCAGTAGTCTAAATGTTTATAAGGTAATTGCACCTTCAACCACCAGGTGTCTCACATGCGTTTTGGTGCTGCTCTGTAAATTAATATATTTTATTGTATACTGTGTATTGTACCTTTAGTGAAAATATCTATATCTTTAGTATTTGGGAATTCTACTAACCACATACTATCAAATACGCTTAGCATAATTATTGATTAATCACTTGCATAAAATGGTGATATGTATGCATATCATTGTATATTTGTCAAAATTTAGTCCATTTGAAAAGGACACAAATTATTTTACATTCATATCATGATCATATGTTTGTCTTAATACTAATTTGTTCCTAAAACAATTCTATTAATAACCTTATATTTTCATATGTATTTTTTTTTTTTTATAACCGATTTCATCAACTCATCGGATACTAAAATTAGTTTTCTTTTGTGACCTACACATATCACATATACTTCGAATGATTTATATTCACTGTATTCTGAACATATATATATATATATTTTGAAAGTATGTCTGGTTGCCTCTACTTTTAAAATCATGTTTTGAAATGGACTTTGAACAGTCCAATAAATGTTTTAGATAGCTTAGCTGTATCCACAATTTCCTAAGACTTCACACAATAGGTTTTGTTGGACAAGGTGTCAGCTATTGAATTTTGTCTTCATGGTTGTAAATTGTCCAAACAGTCTTTACTTCAGCACAAAGGTTTTTTTTTCCAGTCACAGAACACCTCCAAGTGATGATACCTAGTAAGTTTGGCCTTCTCAAACTAATCAACAAAATAAGTACACACCTTTTGTTTGGTGACAAAGGGTACCATTGTTTCTGTTTTCTTTCTGGCTCACCACCTGCTTGCAAAAACTCCTTGAATAGTATAGTTGTGGTAATTTAGAATACATAAGTCTACTGTGTCTTAGAGGTCTTCTATAGGTCAGTTATGGTGACCCCACAGTTCACGTGTCTTTTTGAAATTATACATTTCTGCCATTGAATAGTAAATATATTTCTTCATAAATTCACAACAGTCCCATGTTCTGGGTACCCTCCTCTCTCTTCCCTTCTTTCAGGGCCGGATTAGGAGCATGATGGTCAAGTTGCTGAGGATTTTCGTGGACCTTTTTATAGAAATAAGGGAAATTAAATATTTAAATTACCATTAAAGTGCCATTCTGGCATTCCTGACAATACCATACATGTGTGACGCCAAAGATGTTTACATACATGTGCTCACCCTACATGACACTTTCAATGCATTCAAACATGAAAATCAATCAAATTTTCATCAATCTGAAATCTGATTGGCTGTTTTAGGTTACGTCACATCCTATACATGCTCTTTGCTCACCTTCACAGAATCCTCCTGTCTGTATTAAAGATGGTCTGATGATAGTTCTGTATTGCAGGTCCGGTCATCCTGCAGGCACCTCCCCTTGTGTATCGGGGTAGTGATATGTCGCTAAGATGTCACAGCCGTCCTGGGTATAGGGTCATCAATACAACATTCTACAAAGATGGCAATGTCATACAGCCTTCAACCAATGATTTTGCTACAATTACTATTCCACAAAACCAACAAGTTGGAAGATACAGATGTACGAGAACATTATCCTGGGAAGAATATGTAACTTACACAGATGAAGTGTCCTTACACATCAGAGGTAAGTGTTCATCACAGTGAGTGCCATGGAAGTGTCTGGTGTGAGCATACCTAACAATTGTTTCAACATATTGGCAGAATAAGTAGAATCTACCACCTACCAGACTCCCACATATAATCTTGAGCTCAATGATTGAAAGATGAGAAATCCAATGAATGAAATAGGTGGGCCCGGGGCAGTCAGGCTGGGTAAGAAAGAATTTGATGATGCTGGACGTCCTAAATCCAGTAAGTGGGGCATGCTTTGTGTCACTTTCTGCAGCTTCTAATGCACATTGTGAGAAGCTCACAGCTTGCAGTGAAACCTTAGTAAGTAATTTCAGTCCAGGAGAGGAGCCGGTACAACTGTGTACAACTGTGCACAACTGAAAGGAAGGCTGGAGGTCAGCTTTATAGACAAAAAGCCTAATACACCATTAAGATCATTATGTCAACAAATGTAGAATTTCAATTTCTTTTCTCAAAAGTGTTAAATAAAATAAATCTTAACTCCAAATTTTCTAAATTTCTGTTGATGAATAAATAGTCATAGCTGTGTAATATTATTGTTCGGCTGATAAAAGACACATGTCTATTAAGTTTAACCAAAAAAAAGGAAAAAAAATGCCTTTTATCCAGAGTAAGAAAAAAAAAACGTGTATATTAGGTGCTAGTATATAGGAATGCTATTTCCTATATACTGTATATTAGGATGTGTTTATATTTTTTTGCAGTTGGAGACTCCTCCAGCCCTTTTCCGAATCTACTGAGTCTTCAACAGCTCCTGTGAAAGACTCTTCTCCATTATCACAGCTTGTTAGTAAAGAACCCTAAAAAGACTTTCACCTGTCCATACAGGGAAGATTACCAGTATCTCTATAAACACCACCACAATAATTACCTTTCCTGGGCTCACCATGTGTGACTAGGAAGAGTAGTGATATGACTCCCTTGATGATGTCACCTTGCTTGGGCATGGCAATTGGTTGCTAGGCCTGAGCACTGTCATGAAGGAGGAGTTTGCATGTTTCCCATACTGGAAGTATCTGGCCACATTGCCTGGTAAGATGGAGAAAGAAATGGCAAGGGAGCACAGATTCATGTAAGGTGGTCGGGATGGGCTTTGCAGAGACACCGTCAGTTGGCCCTGGATGTCCCCTCAAAGCAGCCGTTCCCAACTAGGGGTCCTTCAGAGATTGCTTGGGGTTCCTTGAGCTGTAGCAGAGATATAATCCATCTGATAGTGTCTGAGGCCAATGCCCCTTGGATGAGCCAGTCGCATGAAACCAGTGATTCTTCTAGCTATCTGTAAGGTGGCATTCTGACCACTGTAAGGGTAGGCATAACGCCTTCTGACACCATTTAAAATGTTTTTTTAGCTGGGGTTCCCCATGATTTTAAACATTTTAAGGGTTCCTCTAGAGTAAATTGTTTGAGAAAGGTTACTTTAAAGAGACCCTGTCGCCTGACCATTCATTTCAACAAAAGCCTTCCTATAAGATTACAGTAAATGTGCCTTTAAAGAGTTTTAAGTATAATGGACCAAAGAGAGCACCAAAAGAAAAAAGTTTGGGAGTTCAAGTGACACATTACCCTTTGACATCCCAATTTGTTTGAGTCATGTCCTGGTTGGTCCCTGTCCAGTTTCCCTCTATCTCTTGGAGTTTAAAGAATTTTAGGCATGTTATTAGCCTGTAAAATCCTCCTTTGTGTAGAGATCTGAAAGCCATGAGACTGTTGCTGGGTGCCCCCATTCTGAATGTGATGCCAGAAGCCCCAGTAGACTCAGAGCTGTCACTCCTATAGTATTCCCTTTTATCCCTCCATGGAAACGACATAAAAGTTTATGTAGGGAGGTGAGGGAAAAGGTGGAGGAGCTGAGCCAATACAGAAAATAATTAGCCACTCCCAGAAGAAGAGAGGGCTAGGACATGCGAGTGATTAGAGGGATGTGCCAGGGAATCAACACTTTCTGGAGAATCAGTTCCCTAGCAAATTCAGAGACACATTGCAAATCAATAGAACATAGTTTATGGGAAGAAACTAGTGTGTATTTATAATACTCGATTTTTCTGCAATTGCTTTTATCTGCAGTGGGTTATTTACAAAAGGCAAATTCACTTTGCACTGCAAGTGCAAACTACACTTGAAATTGCATTGAAAATTCACTTGGAAGTGCATTCGCTGTAAATCTGAGGGGAAGCTCTGCTGGTTTTATTATCCAATCACGTGTAAGCTAAAATTCAGTTTTTTTATTTTCCTTGCATGTCCCCCTCAGTTCTACAGTGACTGCACTTCCAAGTGCACCTCCAGTTCTCAGATCAGCCCCAATTCCTGCACCATGACACCTCAGATCCAGGACCGGATTAACATAGGGGCTATTGGAGCTGCAGCTCCAGGCCCATTACCTTAAGATAGGCCTATTTGCCCAGAAAAAAAGAAAAAGAAAAAGAAGAAGAAGATCGAGCTTCGAGAGTCATAGAGACCCTTAAAGAATCTGATTGGTAGCCGAAGACTCACCCCACCACTCAGAGGCGGCTCTCTAATTAGGCTAATTAGGCGGTCGCCTTAAGCCTCGCACTCCCAGGGGCCTCGTAATTTGCCTGACGTGTGTGGGAGTCGGAGGGAATGTCCACTTGAATTATTTTTCCCGTTTTGGGCGTGCGTGGGTCTTAGATTTGCCTAAGGCCTCACAAAGCCTAGAGCCGCCTCTGCCACCACTGGTCAACATTTGGGTCTCCTAGGACCTATGGTTCTGGAGATACGGGGCTCCTTGTGCAGCCTGTCAGAAGATACATACAGAGCGGCCAGTATAAATACAAGCTGGCACACTCTGCAGCAGACAGAGGATGAGCTCACAGTGCCTTAATTACCTAAAAACAATGTATAGTAAATTATTTGTATATTACGTATGGTAATTAACCCCTTACCACCCAGGCTAATTCGGACACTTCTCTCCTGCATGTAAAAATCATATTTTTTTTGCTAGAAAATTACTCAGAATCCCCAAACATTAAATATATATGTGTTAGCAGACACCCTAGGGAATAAAATGGTGGTCATTGCAACTTTTTATGTCACACGGTATTTAGGCAGCAATTTTTCGAACGTGTTTTTTTTTTTGGAAAGAAACTGTTTCATGAATAAAAAAAAAAAACACTAAAGTTAGCACGATTTTTTTGTACGCTATGAAAGATGATGTTACGCCGAATAAATAGATACTTAACATGTCACGCTTTAAAATTGCGCACAGTTGTGGAATGGCGCCAAACTTCAGATGTGAAAGAAACTTGAAACACATCATCCATTTCACACTTCCCACCAACCTGGTCACTTTCCACCAGTCAGGTCACTCCCCAGCCATGTTAGCCACCATCATTCAACTTTTATCACAGGTGACCATTTCCCATCCTGCAGATGACAGATCTTACTCCAAAAGATATCACTCCCAAATTACTCCCCCGACCCGCTGATTGATATCCCTTCATGACCACCTCACACCCCCTCTGCTGACAGACCTCTCTCCCCAGCCTGTCCCCACACACCCTCTCACCTGCTGACCTGTGGATGGGGGAATCACTCCCGCAGTGTTATGCCCTGTACACACGATCGGACATTCCGACAACAAAATACATCAGACGGATGTTGGCTCAAAGCGGTCTTACATACACACGGTCACAAAGTTGGTCGGAAATTCTGAACGTCAAGAACACAGTGACGTACGAAGAGCCGAGAAAAATTAAGTTCAATGGCCAGTGCTGCTCTTTTGCTTGATTCCGAGCATACATGGAACTTTGTGCGTCGGAATTGTGTACACACGATCGGAATTTACGCAAACGGATTTTGTTGTCGGAAAATTTTAGATCCAGCTCTCAAACTTTCTGTGTCAGAAATTTAGATGGAAAATGTCCACACGGTCGGAATTTCCGACAACAAGCTCCAATCGCACATTTTCCGTCGGAAAGTCTGATCGTGTGTACAGGGCATTATTGTGTTCTGCCAGTGGGGAGCCTTCCCAACCCACAGAATACAATGATCAGTGATGCCAACTATAGCTGGCAGCACTGATTGTTTTGGGAAAAACCTGACAGGCTGGTTGCACGCAAGTCGATTAATAGATTGACTTGTGTACAACCAACTAGCCCATACATAGAATGACTATAGCTGTTTTCTGCTTAATTGGCTTAATTTCAATCCATGTATGGCCCACTTAACCACTACACATTCCATAAACAACTTCCTTCATCCTCCTCACCTGCCCACTGTCATACCCTCCAGACTCCTCTCCTGTACATATTGTCCACTGTCATACCCTCCACTTCTGTACATACTGCTCACTTGTCATACCCACTAAACTCCTCTGCTGTACATAATGCCCACTGTTATACCCTCCACACTCCTCTCCCTCACCTGCACATACTTCCCACTTTTATACCATCCATACTCCTCCCCTATGCCTCTTACCCACAAAAACAGTTCTTTAAAATTATATTGAACATCCTCAATATTACCAGCTCTAGAATGGGCACACTTTTGTTAGTTCAACTAAAGGAAATCTTCTCAGTCCTCATTTGTTCTGCCCATTATTAGTACTCATTTAATTGTGTAATTACTACTGTGATGTATAGAGGAACATAGGGGATGTCAGCTACTCTAAATATACCACTGGTAAAAAAAAAGTGTCCCTGAAAATATTTTTGAAATGTTGGCAACTATGCACTTGGGCACTGCACAAGGGCCACCCAGTCAGTAGGGGGCCCCACGAGAGGCTCCTGGGATCCTATAATATTAAAGCAGTAGTAAACTTCACTAACATTACTACTTTTTAGAGGCCCTGAGGTAGGTTATGTCATAATGTACAAGTATGCACAGCATATTAGCACATTAGGGTACACTTACCTGTCAGACTGAGCCCTCCAGCGATGCACTGTGATCAATCCGGCGGGTCCCGGGCATTTCCATCTTCACCCGGTCATCCTTCCGGGTTCTGTGCCTTTGTTCACTTGCCTTGGCCGGGCTGCATTGCCGTCACTCCCACGCATGCTCATGTGCGTTCTCTCTCTCTCTCTCTCTCTCTCTCTCTCTCTCTCTCTCTCTCTCCCCCTGGTCCCACCACCATAACCCCCTGCACATCTACCCCACCACTGTACCACCCTGCTCTTCTGTCCCACCACTGTACCTCCTTACACATCTGCTCCAACGACGTACCCCCATTCTCTTTTGTCCTACCACTTAATCACCTTCTCATTTGTCCTAACACTGAACCCATCTGCTCATCTACCCCACCATTATAACACCCTTTCTCATCTGCCCCACCACTGTACCTCCTGGACATCTGTCTCACCTATGTACCCCCTGCTCTTCTGTCCCACCTCTGTTCCTCCTGCTCTTCTGCCTCATCTCTGTAACCCCCTGCTCATCTGTCCACCAATATACCTCCTTTCTCCTCTGCCCCGCCACTGTACCCCCCTGCACATCTGTCCCACCTCTGTACCCCCCTGCTCTTCTGCCCCAGCAGTGTAACCCCCTGCTCTTCTGCCCCACCAATGTACCTCTTTTCACTTCTGCCCTGCCACTGTACCCACCAACACATATGCCCCACCTCTGTCTCCCCCTGCTCTTCTGCCCCACCACTGTAACCTTCTGATCATCTGTTCCACCAATGCACCTACTTTCATATCTTCCCCACCGCTGAACCCCCTTCTAATCTGCCCCAACACTGAACCCCCCTGCTCATCTTTCCCACCGATACTCTCCTTATCATCTGGACCAAAACTGAACCCCCCATGCTCATCTGCCCCATCACTGTACCCCTCCCCCCACCCCTGCTCTTCTGTTCCACTGCTGAACCCCCTTCTTATCTCTCCCACCACTGTACCTCCTGCACGTGTATGTATGTATGTATGTATGTATGTATGTATGTATGTATGTATGTATGTATGTATGTATGCACACGTACACACACACACACACACAGTATCTCATAGAAGTAAGTACACCCCTCACATTTTTGTTAATATTTTATTCTATCTTTTCATGTGACAACACTGAAGAAATTACACTTTGCTACAATGTAAAGTAGTGAGTGTACAGCTTGTATAACAGGGTAAATTTGCTGTCCCCTCAAAATAACCAGCACATTTACACTGTTATACAAGCTGTACACTCACTACTTTACATTATGAAAAGATAGAATAAAATATTTACAAAAATGTGAGGGGTGTACTTACTTCTATGAGATTATGAGATGGTGTGTGTGTGTGTGTGTGTGTGTGTACACACTATAATATTATATACACACACACACACACACACACACACACACACACACACCTTATGCTATAAATATGGTGGCTCACATGTTACCTCTCTGGCCTTGCCATGATAAATTCCTATATCGAGTCTGTATGTTTCAATGTCATGTGATTCCATGTTTTCATGTCTCCACGTTTGTCTGGGACTCCTTAAGGTGCTCTATGAGTATCTTATAACCCAAGGACAAACCTAGAGGTTGAACAGTTTTAACCGACACATGACTATTATGTGTGCTTATATGACTTTGGTGTGGAAATTAGATTGCAAGCTGTTGGGTCTTGATAAATACAAATGGGCATAATTAAAGAAATATTGCACTTTTTTTTTTAGGGAGGCCATCAAAAGAAGACGGAAGAAATCCAGAAGGGAACATTCCCAAGAATTATACCTCCACAAACAGACCAAAAGATAGAAATCAAGAAGGGGAAATTCCCAAGGATTATACCATCCCGAACATCATCAGACTGGTGTTGTCTGGGTTTATTGTAATTGGGGTCATTATCATTCTTTATTGGCATATAAAAATGTATTGTAAAGAGGAGAGGATCCCTGCTACTACGACCTTATGAGTAAGACCCGTTGGTCGGAGTGAAATCCATCAGGGTGTGTGGTTTGGTGGAGACATTTAAGCTGAGGTTGCTCCTTATCGTTTTTTCACCTGCGCTGGTCGGAAGTAGTGGTGATCCTTTCCTCTTTACATTTACTAACCCTCTGGATTGGAATCAGGACAAGCCTGCACCCCCATGCTGTGGGGCACAGGGATATATTTTCCCCTCTACATTGAGTGGTGCCAAAAGCAATATAACAGGTCACATAAAGATATAAAAGTTACATAAACATAAAGAAATAGTGATTCTATGTAGCTTTAAAAAATAAAAATAAAAAGTTCAACATGTGCAATAAATGCTTCTTCCTGTTTTCATGCAGTACTGTCATTCTAGATTCTTTTCCACAATAGAAACTTTTTTTTTTTTTTTTAATAGGGTTTGAATGTTGTCTTATACGTTTTCTAATCTCCTTCTGCAATCTAAAACCATAATCATCTTATCCCTAGTATGAGTGATGAGGATATCCATTAGATTATGAGCTCCTCAGGGGAAGGGACTAATGGAAATTATTTGTATTACATTGCAATGTGCTGCCTTATTTGTAAACTTTATATATGCTATAAATGGATTAAATAAATCTAAAGACCTTGAAATACACTGTCTGTGTGACTGACCACCATCACATAAGGTTGTGCCCGGCTCAGTACTATAATTACTATTCTGTTTTATTCCCAAGAACAATACCAGGTTTATTACATGTCTCAGATTTAAAATGTTCAACTGTCCTATGCCAACTGTCTTGTGCCAACCCCTTCCTCCTCCAGTCAACATTCCAGCTCTGTGGTCTCCAAGCTGCGACCCGTGGGACGGCTGTGGCCCCTTTCATGCCTTTTTCTGGATTCCTCTCATTGATACAAGACATTATTCCTCCTGCTGACACCAATCATGGGGTGCTAACTATCCTTTCCACTGACTCCAATGATGGGGCCCTATGTTTCCCACTGACACGATGGGGCACTATTCCTCCCTCTGATACCAAAGATTGGGCACTATTCCTTCTACTGACACCAATGATGGGGCATTATTCCTGACACTATTCCTTCCACTGACACCAATGATGGGGACCTATTCCTTCCACTGACACCAATGATGGGGACCTATTCCTTCCACTGACACCAATGATGGGGACCTATTCCTTCCACTGACACCAATGATGGGGACCTATTCCTCTCACTGACACCAATGATGGGACACCATTCCTTCCACTGACACCAATGATGGGACACCATTCCTTCCACTGACACCAATGATGGGACACCATTCCTTCCACTGACACCAATGATGGGACACCATTCCTTCCACTGACACCAATGATGGGACACCATTCCTTCCACTGACACCAATGATGGGACACCATTCCTTCCACTGACACCAATGATGGGACACCATTCCTTCCACTGACACCAATGATGGGACACCATTCCTTCCACTGACACCAATGATGGGACACCATTCCTTCCACTGACACCAATGATGGGACACCATTCCTTCCACTGACACCAATGATGGGACACCATTCCTTCCACTGACACCAATGATGGGACACCATTCCTTCCACTGACACCAATGATGGGACACTATTCCTTCCACTGACACCAATGATGGGGCACACTATTCCTCTCACTGACACCAATGATGGGACACTATTCCTTCTACTGACACCAATGATTGGGCACTATTCCTTCTACTGACACCAATGATGGGGACCTATTCCTCCCACTATTCTTTCCACTGACACCAATGATGGGGCACTATTCCTTCTACTGACACTAATGATGGGGCACCATGCCTTCCACTGATACCAATGACTGGACACTATTCCTCCCACTGACACCAATGATGGGGCATTATTCCTCCCACTGATACCAATACCCCCATTCCTCCTCCTACTGATCATATGTGCTATGTATTTTTTTTTTCTTACTTCCACTGACCACCAAGCCCAAGGCATTTTCTACTCTCACCGGCCATAGTCCTAAAGTCTGAATTACAGTAAAATGACCCTTTGTTTAGAAATTTATGAGACCCCTGTTCTAGCCTTAAAGAGGAACTGCAGTCTGCTCACATAATTTGTAATAAAAACATCTTTGCCATTCTGAAGCTTCCCTCCAACCACTTTGCATATTTTATATATATTGTGATTCTTTACTTGCAAAATATGCTGCAGAACTCTCCCTCCACTGAGTCTGGCTGCAGCCATTTTAACTGTGGGCAGCTGAAGCTGCTGCATGTTTACTTCCTGGATTTACACAGACACACCTCCAGCTCTGCAGCTCTCATTGGTCCTCTTATCACTCATCCCCTCTCCCTTCCTGGCAAACTCTCATGACAGTGATAGAGAGCTGTACATGATGTGATAAGCCTAGGCTAAAGACCAGACAAGAAACAGGAAGTGGGCCGTATAAGGTATTTCCTGGCAGAAAAAAAAAAAATAAAATAAAAAAGTTTTTACTCTCCAAAGTTTTATAGATGGAAAGTTGAAAAAAAAATGGAGTGAAGGTCCACTTTAAAGTAGAATTGCATTTAACTTTGACTTTAAATAGTTTGTGTGGGCCAAGCTGTCCGAAATGAACTATTTCCATTGCTATGTGATGTGGCCGTTGAGTGCTGTACTATATTGTAGTAGCATTGGTGACATACAGTAAGCAGCTCTGTGTTCTGGCAGCAGTTTGAGCGCATTTTCTTTTGCTGCTGGAAATAAATCAAGTTGGTCCAAATACTTATCTGCCTATCAGGAGCAGCCTTGGATTTCTATCAATGAATACAAAGGTTGCTCTGATTGGTAGAGATAGGGAGGCTTTCCATCAATGATCCAGCAATCAGAGGAGGCCTTGCATTCATTGATGAAAATACATAAACAAAAATAAAATTGCGCTAGCATAATAATTACTAATGATGCTATGACACACTAAAAGAAAAACATCATAAAGTGCAATATGAATAGTGAAATCACTGAATAAATGAATCAATGAGTCCTTTGGTGCAATGAGGGAAAGTCCCCCAAAAAATTGTTAATATGTATTCCACCACCAAGTGATTAGTGTAGTCTTCTGTGGCACACCACATGTGGTAAATAGGGACTCTTACCAGATAGTAGGGACCACCTATTGCTAGGATGGTCAAATAGGCAAGCAGAATATCCTCCGCAAGGTATAGGAGCTAGGCCCCTCAGAGCGATGGAACGGCAGTATCACGGTCTGGAGTCAGGCTCAGGGGCCAGTAGCTATAGCACCAGAGCAGGTATTCACACAGATCACCCTGGCTGATGACACGGGTTCACCTGAGGTGCGGGGTCTAAGCACTAACCGGTATTCACCAGAGCTCCTGATGGTGGAGATGGGCTTTGCTGTGCGTTAGTGCCAGGTCGCGGTCCTCAGGATAGCCCCACCAGGAGGTGAGCAAGCCGGGGTCCGCTAGCAGATATAGCAGGTAGGGATCAAGCAGAAGCGTAGTCAATAAACAAGCCAAAAGTCGGTAACAAATAGTTGCAGGTTGGGATTCAGCAGAAGCGTAGTCGAGGAACGAGCCAAATGTCGGTAGCGAAGATACGGTCGGCAGCAGGCGAGCCAGGAGCAAGATATTGGCTGGTGAAGGCACAATATTCTGGCAACCAGGAAGTGCAGAGACATGGCTTATAGCAGGAAGTTCATGGGAGGAGCAAAGGTTCAAGGCAAACAAGATTCAAGACAAGGTCATTTAAGGAATTGTCTAAGGAACTATCCAAGGAACTATCCAAGGAACTATCCAAGGAACTGTCAAAGGAGCTGTCCAGCATTCCAGGTGGCTCAGAAAGCAGAGTCACTGCCAGACACAGCAGAGGTCCCAGGTTCAAGCCCAGGTCCTAACAGGCAGTTAGGACCTAACAGGCATTCCCCAAGGAACTGTCAAAGGAGCTGTCCAGCATTCCAGGTGGCTCAGAAAGCAGAGTCACTGCCAGACACACCAGAGATCCCAGGTTCAAGCCCAGGTCCTAACAGGCAGATGGATCCTTCACTAGGATATCCCCTCACAGCATGGTATCCTAATCATCCAAAGAGAAGTTCATAGGCGGAAGAAAAGGGCTCCAATAGTGTGATACAATTTAACAATTATATTTATTGAAATAGAAAGCCAAATGGCTACTTACAGGATATAAAATACTTATGCGCATATAAAAAATGCTTTGTCGGCAAACAAAATGAACACCGCACTTCCGGGGTCACGTGGAGAGCGATGGCGTCAGGGCGTTTTTCCCAGTACTCATTGTAGGATCTGTCACACACTGTTGGATGATGTGATCTCTTGACCGGTAGTGTCTGTAGAGTCCAAGCAGTGGCCTCCACAAGAGGAGAAGGAATGAGGCTGGGACATGGGACATAGATATCTCTCACATACGTGTCCACTGAGCACCAATAATGAGGGGTTCATTTTAATACCACTGATCACCATTGATCAAGGTTGGGGGGGGGGGGCGGGCGGGTTTACATTCAATAAGCACATATAATTGGTAGTGAGTGTTTTTTTTTGCCACTAACCACCAATATTTGCTTTTTTGGGGTTTACTGTCTCTGACCATCGATAATTAGAGGGTGTGATTTAATTTCCTTTGACCACCAATGATTTGGGAAAAGAAAACAAGAAAAAGTATTTATTGGTACTCCAAGAACTTAGTTTATCGCCATAATGTTCTTGTGACCTCTTATACGCCAAATTTTTAAGGTTGATTTGCTTATACCGTAGAATAAGATCTCTCTTAGGAATTATCCTCAGGATCCAATGATGCCAACGCATGTGATATCCTTCGAAAGCCCTTGGTGGGTGGCCTGGGCAGACCTTCGCCTCATGACACAGAAAGATCCCAGGAGGGGTGTCCAGGGCAGCCATCAGAAATTTTTGGGCCCCTTACACAGCTTTGGGCCTGGGCCCCCCCCCCCCCCCCTCCCAGCCTGACCACCAACATTCCCCAGGGCTTGCTCAGTGGGCCATCCTACCAAATCCGCTTACTGGCCACCTCACCTGTACGCACTCAGCCACCACCTCAATCATGTATATATGTCAGCCCCCCCCCCACACACACCCCTGTATGTATGTCAGCCCCCCCACACACCTGTATATACAGCCACCAGGGATGCCGCACAGGGACCAGGGACCCCGCACAGCCACCAGAGACCCTGCACAGGGACCCCACACAGCCACCAGAGACCCCGCACAGGGACCCTGCACAGCCACCAGAGACCCCGCAGAGGGACCCCACACAGCCACCAGGGACCCCGCACAGGGACCAGGTACCCTGCACAGCCACCAGAGACCCCGCACACGGACCCTGCACAGCCACCAGAGACCCCCCACAGCCCAGAGACTCTGCAAAGCCACCAGGAACCCCGCACAACCACCAGGGACCCGGGACCCCACACAGGGACCAGGGACCCCACACAGCCACCAGAGACCCAGCACCGCCACCAGGTATTACTGCAACGACTGAAAGATACAGGCACCATAGGAAAAGTTCCTAACCCATCCTTCGGTTACAACATAGTCTTTGGCAGAGACTTTTACATTGTTCACCGGAAGTTTTACAACCTAGTCTGTGGCAGGGACTTTGCTAATTCTGAGTCACTTGTTGGCTGCTAAATCTACAGACAAGGGTTTATCCAACAGTGAAGAGTCCAGTTGCGAGTGGCTACTCTCTGGGCTATCTAAGGAGACATTTATTTTAGGGAACCCCTAGACAACGAAAGACGAGCTGCAAGGAGGAGGTAATCAGTAAGCCCCGCAGGGGGTTATGGCGCTACACTTGCATACTCAAACCATGATAAGACATCTTGATTGCGAAGAATTGTGTCCGAAAACCAAATTTGACTGAACGGGACCATCAACACCAATGAGGTGTGTGGCTAAACGCAGAAGTATTGAATTAAAACTGAAAGCAGAACTCAGTACACACCTTGGAGAACCAGTTTCCACAAAAGCAGAACTTCACAAAATCAACATCCACGGAAGAGTGGAAACCAACAATAAGGGCTGGTTTATACCACAGTAAACTTTGACGCAACACATGCATTTTTTTGTGTGTTGAGGTTTCCTGTATTAGGGCTCATTTACACTTGCTTTATCTTCAGCACACATTAAAGCGCCTACTGCTTCAACATGCTTCTATGATGTGTTTTTGATGCTTTGGTGGTGCCTCGATTATTGGTGATACTTCAGTGAAGCGTCGGTGAGGCTTCCGTGATGCTCTTTTGAAGCTTGACAGATGCCCTGTGTGTGTGTGTTTATATCTCATACTAAAGGTTTTTTAGATTCATGCATAGAATGTATGAAGGCAAAACATCTTCAACCTTAAGAACCACTTTAAGAAGCTAATTTAAAGTGAATAGGCGGTAACACAACTCAAAACATGTAAATTTAGTGGGTTTTTTTTAGTTTTTTTTGCAGTTCACTGTAATGCACATTTTGTGATGTGCTGTAATGTGTTGTACACCAAGTGTATTATGGGGGTACATATGGGGGTACATTGGGGTGCCATTCAAAATGAACAGCACCACAAAGCACTAGCTCATTTATAATGGGTGTATGTGAATTGCTCGCGCTACTTTGAGTAATGTGTAGGTCAAAGTGTGAACGATAAGTATAGGTGTTTGCAGCAAAATGAATAGTGATCACGAAAGCACTTGCAAGGATAGATAAATTAGAAAATTTTGCGCAAACTAAATACAAATAAATATTTGTAAATAATGAATAAAGTGCAATAGTAACTAGATCCCACAGGGGGCGCTAGTGTAAGGATGAGGAAGGAGACAGGAACCAAAAAGTAATTGACTGTGGTCTAATAACTAGGTCCTGATAGTGATTTTTGCAAGAATTGCAAGGAAAAGTGCATAGGAGATGAATAAATAATTAATAAATAATTGGTTATTAATTAAGAATAATTCATAAAAGTGAATGGATAAACGATATCTCGAATAAACTAAAATAATTCATACGTGGTTCGTGAATGAGTACAAGAAATACTTGTACTCATTCATGAACCACGTATGAATTATTTTAGATTATTAGAGATATCGTTTATCCATTCACTTTTATGAATTATTCTTAATTAATAACCAATTATTTATTAATTATTTATTCATCTCCTATGCACTTTTCCTTGCAATTCTTGCACAAATCACTATCAGGACCTAGTTATTAGACCACAGTCAATTACTTTTTAGCTCATTTATAGTGTGTTAGTGCATGTTGCCCCAACGTGTGCATGTAAACGAACCCGAAAATTCAGTTTTGGTTCTCGGCCACTGTTCTTATTTGCTGAGGAAATCTTGCAAGTCCCAAATTACTAAACTGTGCAAGCGCGAACATGAATAGCTCATATTCTATTCGCAGACAGGATATCTATTACCAGTCACTGAAAATCCCCGCCACCGCCTAAAATAGAAGAAATTATCACTCGTGTGAATGTACAGTGTCAATATGAAAAAATGCTTGCTTTTAAACATCTCCAATCCTCCTCTTTCTTGAAATCTTGGAATTCATGGTTTCTCCATCCCAAAGCCTCCCCTGGCCTTCAATTGTAATCCTGTTTGGTTAATTACTTATGACCTAAAGCCTTGATGTGGTTGCCGCTATATTCTGTGATAAGGTATTGTAGCACTGAACCCCGAAGGAGCGGCTGAATTTTTCTGGGCTTACCGATTACCTCCACCAGCTCGTACTCGTTGTCCTTGTCTAGGGGTTCCCAGGGTTGGTGACCCAGTAACTGTAGAAACCGACACCTGCATTCCTTTTTAGGATTTTTATTTTGCTTAAAACAGTTGAACAAACTCAGTCTCTATGTTGGGAATAGAGGGTATAAGGAAAAGTTTAGCTTAGGTGCTTGAACTGCTGACTTCAATAAAAGTCCCTCTCTGTACATAATCCAGGGAATAATCAATCGCAACTGGATTCTTTAATTGCTGGATAAATCCTTGAGCTTGGATCTAGCATCCAACAAGTAATTATAGCTTTGCAAAGTCTCTCACACAGACTTGGTTGAAAAGCTTAGTTGTAACCGGAGGGTCAAGGTAGTAACTTTTCTTACTGTACCAGAATCTTTCAGCGATACCGTAAGACATTGTGGATTCAATCAATGTCCATGGCAGCTCAGCTTTCAGGCTCTTACCGAGCAGCCAGCCTCGTGCGTGGCTCTCTTACTGAAGAGTCCTCCTCTGGTTGCATGTAGAGTTGACTGAAGAGTCCTCCTCTGGTTGCATGTAGAGTTGCTGGGCCTCTCCAAACCCGAGATGGCACCGGAACACCTTAGAATCCTCCTTCCAGTTACTGCACCTCGAACTATCCAGTTGAGAGGCTCGGAAACGGATGGATCCGCACCTCAGGCCATGAGGGCCTCTGGGGGCTGGTTAGGAAGACCAGAACCCCAAACCACGTGACTTCAGCACCTTAAGTACCCTCTCCCAGAATACACAGCGAGACAAACGTGCCCACTGATTGGCTCCGAGAAGAGATTGGTACCCAATTCGTCCAATCAGACTGCGTTCTAGGGCCTCTCACAGGTGCAAACCTCAACAATGACCAGGCAGAACCTCAATACAGCCCAGCCAAACTGATGCTAAAGCATAATTTAGAACAATTAACCCAAAACTCAACTACAGTTTTGGGCAAAAACTCAATTTAAAGCCATAGCGTGTACTCATCAGGAGTACCGGCGCTACAGTATGTATTACATATCACATATCACAAGGTAAGGTAATGTTCTGGTATTAATCTCTTCTTAGTTTTCTTTATCAGGTAGTACCGGTGTGTCTATTGCCTAAACTTAGATGTTCACTCCTCCCCGTCACAGTATGCTCCCAATATCGGTGACGGGGTGTAATAGAGACACGTTTTCAATGACTATCTGTTCACCTACACTGGGTACTCCTGGTTCTGTTTTTGATCTTTTTTCTTTTCTGTATTGGTAATTGTGCTTTTTTGGAATGTAATCTGTATTTCAGTACTCATTGGAAAATGTATCCTACTTGGATTTTTCTCTGTTTTGTACTTTTACTTGAATTTCTTCAATAAAAATATATTTAAAAAAAAAAAAAGTCCACCCAGAAAAACAGAGATTAAAAGAACCATTTTGAAAAGTCAATTTTAAAAACGATCATGGAGTAAACTTTCCTTTATTAACTAAACAACAAAGCTTATATGTATAATGAAACAAACGTTACAAAGAAACATTTCCCATTTTTTCAGTACTGCTTTCTTAATGAATCAATGAATAAAAGGAAAAAAAAAAATGTTAAACATCAACATTCCCAATACAACACAAAAATATACAAAAAGTTAAACCATAGTAAAAATAAACACATTTTAAAGTGCTTTATTTTTTTTGATTTACAGTGTTCAGGTAAGACCTCTATAAATACTTTCAGTTATACAAAACTATTGCAATCAGTCAGACAAAAAGTACATTCCATAAAAAAAATTAAGAATTTAGGAAGATATGACCCCATAGGAACCCAAAGGATTTGTTCGATCTTCTTCTTTGGGATATGAGTGGCCATAGCCACAATTTAATCTTCCAGCAATCATCCACCTCTGGCTGCAGTGTTGGTGGCAAAGTAGCATCTACTTCAGACAAGATGCATTTACTTCCAACCAGAGGCACTATTGGCATCTACTTCCATCAAGCAGCATCTACTTCCAACAAGTGACATCTACTTCCATTAAGCAGCATCTACTTCCAACAAGTAGCATCTACTTGCAACAAATTGCATCTACTTCTGACAAGTGGAATCTACTTTCAACAAGTGCCACCTTGTTCTGACAAGGGGAATCTACTTCTGACAAGGGGCATCTACAGTAATTCCAACAAGTGACATCTATTTCTGACAAATAGCCTCTACTTTAATCAACTGGCGTTTACTTCTGAAAAGCGGCCCCAACTTCCATCAAGTAACATCTACTTCTAACAACTGCTATCTACTTCCATAAAGTGGCCTCTACTTCCATCAAGTGGCTTTTACTTCCATCAAGTGGCTTTTACTTCCATCAAGTGGCTTCTGCTTACAACAAGAGGTATGTACTTCCATCAATTAGCATCTACTTCCAACAAGTGGCATCTATTTCCAAAAAGTGGCATCTACTTCCGACAAGTGGCTTCTACTTCCGACAAGTGGCATCTACTTCCATCAAGTGGCTTCTACTTCCATCAAATGGCTTCTACTTCTGAAAAGTTGCACCCGCTTCAATCAAGTGGCTCCTACTTCCAACATTTGGTATCTACTTCCATCAAGGGACTTATACTTTTGACAAGTGGCACCTACATTTATTAAGTGGCTTCTACTTTTAAGTGGCATCTACTTCTGACAAGTGGCATCTACTTCCAATGAGTGACATCTATTTCCATCATGTGGCATCTACTCTTAACAAGTGGCATCTACTTTCAACCAGTGGCATCTACTCTTAACAAGTGGCAACTACTTTCAACCAGTGGCATCTACTTCAGATGAGAAGAGATTGCTCCTTCAGTGTGACTGTGTACTTAATAATATAATAGCACTATTAGGTGCTCTGTAAGATGATCTCCTATGAATTGTGTCTAGAGTTTAACTTTAAAAAATAAAAATATGCCTGCTGCCCATACATAATATGATCCACAATGCATCAGTTATGCATTTGTCTACTTTCATAAGTATTTCATTAAAAAAATTATCGATCAATGAAACTGAAAAAATAGGCTTGGTCAAATATAATTGGATTTTCCATTAGGGTTGAATCAACTAAAACCACAATTTAGTACAACCACTTGACAAAAGATATTTTCCTTCTTGGAAACTGGCATAGTATCAAAAAACTGTATTGTTATTTGTTACATACAGTATATGGTCAGCATTGGTAGAATGATTGGGCTTACTTCCATCGTGCACAGTTTTACTGATCCCTGCGTGCTCCCGGCACCATAACGGGCAGCTAACGGAAAGCTCCCGATCGCTTCTTGCGACCAGGAGCTTTCCGATTATATAATCGCCATGACAGCCAATCAGGGCTGTCACATAATTATAAACCCTCCATCCCTTTAAGAGGTTTCAGATAACGGAAGTTGGGGTTGCCTGCTCAGTGTGCTCTGGTGCTGTTCATGCTGTCTTTAAATTTCCCTGTATGTCAGCAACTAAGGAAACTTCTGGATAATAGGCAGAAACCATGTAGATGGGAACATGAATATTCCCTGGCCAAATACAAGGGGAGGTGCCCCTATGCATGCTGGGTGCCTGTATATATATTCTGGGAGCACATGGGTTATTGGTCTTCTCTAGCAGAGGAAAAGATATATTAAAAGAACCATTTTGAAAAGTCAATTTTAAAAACGATCATGGAGTAAACTCTCCTTTATTAACGAAACAACTTAGCTTATATGTATAATGAAACAAACATTACAAAGAAACATTTCCCATTTTTTTCAGTTGTACTGCTTTCTTAACGAATCAATGAATAATAAAAAAAACTGTTAAACATCAACATTCCCAATACAACACAAAAATATAAAAAAGTTAAACCATAGTAAAAATAACTACATTTTAAAGTGCGTTATTCTTAGATTTACAGTTTTAGGCAAGACCTCTATAAAAACTTTCAGTTATACAAAACTATTACAAAAAGTACATTCCATAGAAAAAATTAAGAATTTAGGAAGATATGACCCCATAGGAACCCAAAGGATTTGTTCTATCTTCTTCTTTGGCTGCAGTGTTGGTGGCAAAGTGGCATCTACTTCCATCAAGCAGCATCTACTTGCAACAAATTGCATCTACTTATGACAAGTGGGATCTACTTCCAGCAAGTGGCATCTACAGTAATTCCAACAAGTGACATCTATTTCTGACAAATGGCCTCTACTTTAATCAAGTGGCGTTTACTTCTGACAAGTGGCCCCAACTTCCATCAAGTAGCCTCTACTTCTAACAAGTGCTATCTACTTCCATAAAGTGGCCTCTACTTCCATCAAGTGGCTTTTACTTCCATCAAGTGGCTTCTGCTTACAACAAGAGGTATGTACTTCCATCAATTAGCATCTACTTCCAACAAGTGCCTCTCCCGGCACTTGCTGCCATATGGCCTCAGGTGGATGACCTGAGGGCCTGAATCGAGAGAGTGTGCTGCCATGTAGCCTCAGGTGGGAGTCCTGAGGGCCTGAAGTTAGTGAGAGTGACCCTGGTTCTGCAGAGAGCTGGCTGAAGAGGCTGTCTATCCAAGATCTGGGTAGGTATCACTGGTATAGCACGTCACTTGAAAGTTGGAAGGAAGCTACCAGCTGTCCCTGGACATTTTGTGCCACCCCTGGGACAACCAGCAAACAGTCTGCCGTAACTGGCTAGACAACCTAAAGGATCTACAGACTTTTGCTTTTAATCCCTTCTGGTGTACTGTATAGTCAGTTGAGGGTCTGAATAAAGGGAACACTGGCTAGTGTTCTCAAGAGCTTGTCCAACTGTTTGCTACTGCTCCGTTCTACTACTTTTGGACTGCCAAACAGTCTGCCGTAATTGGCTGGTACCTATGGAGCTTTGCCTAGACTCCTCCCCCTGCCCAACCCCTAGACTGGTCATTGAAGACAACAAGCGGAAATATGTGTGCACCTGGCTGTGTCCACTTTGTGTCTGGCTGCGGAGCAAAAGTGGGTAAGACCCAGGCTGGGGGAAGCACCATTGATGGCATTTAAATATATTCATTTTTTTTCCCAAGAGACAGTCCAGTACCTTCTTTAGGGGTAAGGGGACAAGGTGCTGTGAAGTTTTCAAGAATTATTGTAAAAAAAAACCACTGGCCCCTCCCATCAGGCATGTTCTGCCTGGATTGCATAGAGAAGCACATAAGTTATCTAATGAAAAAATAAGTGGTTTTGTTCAAAAATTTCATTAGCATCTTGATGAGGGGGGGAAAGAACCAGGAAGGGCAATATATAAGCAGAATAATGCCCCATACACACGATCAGACTTTCCGACAACAAAACCGTGGAATTTTGTTCAAAGGTTGTTGGCTCCAACTTGTCTTGCATACACAATGTTGGCCAACAATTACAAACGTAGTGATGTACAAGACGTATGGTGAGCCGATAAAAAGGAAGTTCAATAGTCATGTGATATCTCCATTACGAGCGCTTCTGGTTCCTACGTGATTCCGAGTATGCGTGAACTTTTGTGCGATGGACTTGGGTACACACGATCTGAAAGTCTGACAACAAAAATTTGTTGGTGGAAAATTTGAAAACCTGCTAGCCAACACTTGTTGGCGGAAATTCTGACAACAAATGTTCGATGGAGCATACACACTGTCGGACTTTCCGCCAACAAGCTCACATCCAACATTTGTTGTCGGAAAATCCGATCGTGTGTACAGGGCATTAGACTCAGTTTTATGCCCTGCCTCTCCATTCACTAAGCCTCTGTCATCTGACAAAGTCAAGTGACAGGGCCTTAAAGAGTAACTCCACTTTTGGTGAGAAAAAACATTCCTCTCTGGGGGATCTATGTACAGTACAGGGATCTTAACAAACTTTGTTGCAGATTTCGACCTTTTGTTATTCTGCAGAAATCCCTGTGTGTTTGTCCGTGTCCACGTGGTAAGTGACTCTAATGGGAGAGGTGTCTTAATTATCAACCAGCTGCTGCACCTGCAGAGCTCTAATGAGAAAAATTGCAGGGTCTGCATTCCTTTAGACGTCATTACCTTTTGGGAGTATCAGAAGTACAGAACAACTCCAGGTAGCCATATTGCGTTTTACAGAAAATTACAGAGCTGCAAATTTAAAAGGAAAGTTTAAAGTAATTTCACTTAATACATTTTACTTAAGTAATTTTACTTAACCGCTTCAGCCCCGGAAGATTTTACCCCCTTCCTGACCAGAGCACTTTTTGCGATTCGGCACTGCGTCGCTTTAACTGACAATTGCGCGGTCGAGCGACGTTGCACCCAAACAAAATTGACGTCCTTTTTTCCCCACAAATAGAGCTTTCTTTTGGTGGTATTTGATTGCCCCTGCGGTTTTTATTTTTTGCGCTATAAACAAAAAAAGAGCGAAATTTTGAAAAAAACACAATATTTTTTACTTTTTGCTATAATAAATATCCCCCAAAAATATATAAAAAAACATTTTTTTTCCTCAGTTTAGGCCGATACGTATTCTTCTACATATTTTTGGTAAAAAAAAAAATCACAATAAGCGTATATATAGAGATTGGTTTGCGCAAAAGTTATAGCGTCTACAAAATAGGAGAAAGATTTATGGCATTTTTATTATTTTTATTTTTTTACTGCGACATTATGGCAGACACGTCGGACAATTTTGACACATTTTTGGGACCATTGGCATTTATACAGCGATCAGTGCTATAAAAATGCATTGATTACTGTAAAAATTTCACTGGCAGGGAAGGGGTTAACACTAGGCGCGATCAAGGGGTTAATTGTGTTCCCTAGTGTGTGTTCTAACTGAAAGGGGGAGGGTACTGTGTAGGGGAGATGACAGATCACTGTTCATACTCTGTATCAACAGACGATCTGTCTCTTCTCCCCTCAGAGAACCGGAAACTATGTGTTTACACACACACAGATCCCAGTTCTCGTTGTGCCCCGAGCGATCGCGAGAGCCCGTCGGTGATCGGGACCGCCGGGCACTCACACCGGCTCCGTGGGCGAGCAGGGGGCGCATGTGTGCCCCTAGTGTCCAAAAGGAAGCGATGTAACATAACGGCGAGCCATGTTGCCGCAGTACAACTGCGATGGCTGGTCGGCAAGCGGTTAATAAAGGTAATTTTACTTAATAACATTCAATTACAATATGGCTTGCATTGCAATTGTATGCGCTATATTATTTTTTTATTTGCTATTTTTTTCCCATGATAGTGGATAGTGGGGTGATGACATTTAATCTAATTTTACAGACGTTGGGCCCTTTATGTAGCATTGGCCAGAATTCAAGCACCTCCCCAGGCTCAAAAAAAGTGATTAAAGGGCAAGTAATGGTATTGGCAATTACAACATGTTGCCTTGGCTTATACAGTTTGATGGACAGGTCAAGTTCAAATTTATGAAGCTTTCGTCTCAGTAAAACCAAAGCTGAATTAAAAATCAATTCAGACTTCCTGAATTTATCCAGCAAGAGACATCAAAGCCTTGACTTGATCATCTTCATGTTTCTGTTCTGGTTTTAATCTCAGAGTAGACAACCTGCTGGAAAAAAAAAAAATAGAACATGGTACTTAGAAACATATTGGCTATAATCATTTTTAATCAAGTCAATATAAAATACTGCATATGAATATTTCAAATTTAAATTTCCAGCCAGCAGGTGGCACTCTTAGCACCATGTCACATGTTTACTAGGGATGAGCCCGATGTTCGAGTCAAACGCAAATTAGACTCAAATATCGGGTGTTCACCGAATAGCGAACAATTTGGGGGTGTTCGCAGCAAATTGGAAAGCCGCGGAACACCCTTTAAAAAACTATGGGAGAAATCAAAAGTGCTAATTTTTAAGGCTTATATGCATGGTATTGTCATAAAAAGTGTTTGGGGACCCGGGTCCTGCCCCAGGGGACATGTATCAATGCAAAAAAAAGTTTTAAAAACTGAAGTTTTTTCAGGAGCAATGATTTTATTAATGCTTAAAGTGAAACAGTAAAAGTGAAATATTCTTTTAAATTTTGTACCTGGGGGGTGTCTATAGTATGCCTGTAAAGTGGATGTGTTTCCCGTGTTTAGAACTGTCCCTGCACAAAATGACATTTCTAAATGAAAAAAAAGTCATTTAAAACTACTCGCGGCTATAATAAATTGTCTGTCCCGGAAATACACATAAAAGTCATTGAAAAAACGGCATGGATTCCCCCACAGTCCATTACCAGGCCCTTTGGGTCTGGTATGAATATTAAGGGGAACCCCGAACCAAAATGTAAAAAAAAATATTGCGTGGAGGTCCCCCCAAATTCCATACCAGGCCCTTCAGGTCTGGAATAGATATTAAAGAGAACCCCACGACAAAATTTAAAAACAAAATGGCGTGGGGGTCCCCCCAAAAATCCATACCAGACCCTTATCCGAGCATGCAACCGAGTCCTTTTTAATAAAAGACTTGTCCCAAACCATGTCATGTAATTTTTACCCTTTTCACACTTTTCTTTGTGAAATGGTAGGGGTACATTTGTACCCCGTTACCATTTCACACAGGGGGGGAGGCCGGGATCTGGGGGTCCCCTTGTTAAAGGGGGCTTCCAGATTCCTACAAGCCCCCCACCCGCAGACCCCCACAACCACCGGGGAAGGGTTATGGGGATGAGGCCCTTGTCCCCATCAACATGGGGACACGGTGCTTTGGGGGCTACCTCAAAGCACTCTCCCCATGTTGAGGGCATGTGGCCTGGTACAGTTCAGGAGGGGGGCCGCTCTTTTCCCCCCCCTCTTTTCCTGCGGCCTGCCAGGTTGCGTGCTCGGATAAGGGTCTGGTATGGATTTTTGGGGGGACCTCCACGCCATTTTTTAAAAAAAAAATTGGCGCGGGGTTCCTCTTAAAATCCATACCAGACCTGAAGGGTCTGGTATGGATTTTGAGGGGGACCCCCCATGCCATTTTTTTTTTTTATTTTGCCATGGGGTTCCCCTTAATATTCATACCAGACCGAAAGGGCCTGGTAATGGACTGTGGGGGGACACCATGTAGTTTTTTCAATGACTTTTATGTGTATTGCCGGGACCGATAATTCATTATAGCCGCGAGTAGTTTTAAACTACTTTTTTTCCTTTAGAAATGTCATTTTGTGCAGGGACTGTTGTAAACATGGGAAACACATGCCACTTTACAGGCATATTACAGACACCCCCAGGTACGAAATTTAAAGGAATATTTCACTTTTATTGTTTCACTTTAAGCATTATTAAAATCACTGATCCCGAAAAAACGGCCGTTTTTAAAACTTTTTTTTGCATTGATACATGTCCCCTGGGGCAGGACCCGGGTCCCCAAACACTTTTTATGACAATAACTTGCATATAAGCCTTTAAAATTCGCTCTTTTGATTATTCATGTTCGTGTCCCATAGACTTTAACGGTGTTCACGTGTCCGACCAAATTTTTTGCCTGTTCCCATGTTCTGCTGCGAACGAACAGGGGGGTTGTTTGGCACCTTCGTAATGTTTACCTATCTATTCTCAAGCACCCTCCTATAAAGCCTGGGCTTTTTTTTCTGAACGCAAAGGCTTATCCTAAAATTTATCTCAAAAGATTGACTAATTTTCCTACATGTTCCCCTTCCTGCTTTACTGGGGCTGAAGAGAATTTTAACTAAGCTGGCCATACACAGTTGGAATTTTGCATGAAAATGTTCACTTTCAAAATGCTAGCTAGATTTGCTATTAACGGAAACAAAATGATGATCATTTTCAACTTTAGTGATGTGAGAAAAACGAAGAAAAGAAAAGAGAAAAAAGACGAAGGATGAAAAATGTTTCTTGTTTGTTATCTGATGTAACTAGATTTTAAGTGTTAATTTGGTTCTCAGGCCAGAAATAAAATAAATATCACACTTAAGTTAATGTGCTTGGAAAATTTTCATCTGATATTAAAACTTTGTGGTCATGAAGACTTGTTATTTTCAATCATTATATATGTATAGGAATGCATGAAGGAACAATACAAGAAAAGGTTTCTACGAATGGTCTTCTAAAAGTTTCCACACTTTTTAATATTTAATAGAGTTAAAAAAAAAGTGCGGAAACTTTTTGAAGTACCCTTGTCTGCAAAGCTGGATTAATCAGTACAGTAGATTCTAAAATATAATCATGTAGTATATCCACTACAACCTCATTGACTGATGAATGTATAATGTATATACAGTATAAATATACTTCTAAATATACAGCATATTTATACATTTAAACACATTTGGATTTGTAATATTCTATCATTGATTTCACATGCAAAATAAAAAACCCCGCTAATATATCTGAGAATCTATTTAAATAGCATGTCTAGATGGATTTTTTAAGGTTTTTTTGAGCTGTCTAATGATGGCATCATTAACCACTTGACCTCCAGAAGATTTACGCCACCTTCCTGACCAGGCCATTTTTTGCTATATGGCACTGCGTTACTTTAACTGACATTTGCGTAGTCATGCAAATGAAATTTATGTATTTTTGCCCCCAAAAATAGAGCTTTCTTTTGGTGGTATTTGATGTTTTTTTAATTTTTTTGCGCTATAAACAAGAAAAAAACGAAAATTAAAAAAAAGAAAAAAGAATGATGTTTATAAAACATATCCAATATTTTTTTTTTTTTAAAAATCTAACTTCTTCATAAATTTAGGCCAATAAGTGTTCTGCTAAATATTTTTGTGAAAAAAATATCCCAATAAGCATATATTGATTGGTTTGCGCAAAATGTGTAGCATCTACAAACTATGGTATACAGTATATACTGGAATTTTTATTATTTTTTTTTACTACTTATAGCGGGACTGCGATATTGCGGCAGACATACTGACACTTTTGACACTTTTTGGGAACTTGTTTACATCAGCATTTCCCCATTCTTCCTCTCCGTGAGACGATCGCGGGTTACCCCGCGCACATCGAGTCCACGGGACCCACGGTCAGACTCACGGAGCTCGCATCATGGGCGCGCACACCCCTGCTAGGCAAGCCTCACGAGATTCCATAATATAACGTGATTTTGCGCAGCAGAGCCAACCTGCCGCAGTAAAACTGCGGCGGCTGGTCTGCAGGTGGTTAATGTTCTAAATTTAAGGCACTCTAGGTTCTTTTTCACATGCTTAGCTCTCTATTCTAACTACTCTAATTTAAAAAAGAAAAGCCTAATGCCCAGTACACACGATCCAACTTTCCAACAACAACACCGTGAAATTTTGTTCGAAGGAAGGCTTCAACTTGTCTTGCATACACACGGTCACACAAATGTTGGCCAACAATTACGAATGTAGTGACGTACAAGACGTACGGCGAGCCGATAAAAAGGAAGTTCGATAGTCATGTGATATCTCCATTCTGAATGCTAGTTTCACAAGACCGAGCGCTTTCGGCTCGTACTTGATTCTTAGCATACGTGGACTTTTGTGCGACGGACTTGTGTACACACAATTGGAAAGTCTGACAACAAAAACTTGTTGGCGGAAAATTTGAGAAACTGCTAGCCAACATTTGTTGGCGGAAAGTCCGACAAAAATTGTCCGATGGAGCATACACACGGTCGGACTTTCCACCAACAGGCTCACGTCCAACATTTCTTGTCGGAAAATCTGATCGTGTGTACGGGGCATAAGTTTAAATTAGAGAGAGACATTCCAAAGACAACAATACTGTATTTTATAATGCTTTCTGTCCCTAGTATCAAGGGAAAACCCAGTTTTAATTATTAATTTGTTAAATAAAGATCTTTTATAAATTAAAAAAATACAAAATAAATAAACATAAAAAAAAAAAATATTGACCCTAAACCAACCCATTCTAGGTTCCTTTTAACGAAACGTTTAATAAAAATATAAATTCTTGAAATGAAGAACAATCCTAAATGACTTACATTTTCAGTGGCTCTAGGTGAAGGAGCTAAAAACAGAAGGAGGGATACTGATTAATATCAAGTTATACACAGCAAATATTTGTATCTTTCATTAATAGATGTTTGTTACTCTTTCTTTCTGTCAATTTCGACTTGAGCCAACCCTCTCCACCATATTTTTTTAATGTGACAGGCAGACTCCTAGTCCAATAGGGAAGCTTAGAAGGTAGGAGGGGGTGGGCCTATACTTTTAAAGGAAATAATGAGATTTGTGTTCAATTCACTATCTATGTCTGGATCTACTGTTTTAATATGCAGTTTTCAGTGATGTAATCCCCAGTTTATTCATCATATGCTCTGTTTATTATAAATAATGTCCATGTTCCTATCTATGGCACTGTATTAAAAAAAAAAAAAAAAAAAAAAAGCTGCTGGCACTTTAATAAACCAAAATTCATCTGTATGATAATATATAAGTGTGTGCCACACTTAAGGTGCTCCCTCAAAGTTACAGTAAATGAGAATCAACATACAAAGAAAATGTAAAAAAATTATACTTTAATAAAAAATAAAATAAAAATTCAATTTGACTACACAATTTAAAAGTGAAAAGTGAAAGCACCTTCATTCAAGTGCAACACGGTCCAATATAATAATAATGATTGTAATGCATGCTGTTACCCGTTAATTATATATTTAATATTTATTATCTTAAATATATGAGGTGGGTTAAATGAGAGTTCTTTGACCAGAAGTGAAAGCTTTAACATAATAACATTTATTAGAGTATCGTTAAAAGTCTATCTAATACACCAAAAACATCTATCTATAGTCTTAGCCCCCGTACACACGGTCGGAAATTCCGACGCAAAATGTCCGATCGGACCATGGAATTTCCGACGGAAAAAATTTGAGATTCTGCTCTCAAATTTTCCGACAACAAAATCCGATCTGACTTTTTCCGATCGTGTGTAGAGAATTCCGACGGACAAAGTGCCACGCATGCTCAGATCAAATTACGAGACCAAAGCTATTGGCTACTAGTCTCTACGTAGTTCCGTCGTACGCAACGAACGTCACCACGTTCAGAATGATCGGATTTTCCGACAACTTTGTCCGACCGTGTGTATGCAAAATCCATCTCAAAAAATCAGACGGATTTTGTGGTCGGAATTCCGACCGTGTGTACGGGGCATTACACCAAGGAAGAAAATATTATATAAGAAAATATTAGGTTGAAATAAAATATTTACATGAAGGAATACAGAGTATATTCCTCAAAACAGTAATCTACAAACATATTTAGTTACAAGTAAAAGGGCATACCTTTCCCATAATTACCCATTTTTACCAAAGTTCCATTCTGATGGCTGGTCTCCCAGAAAAGAACGCTAGAACGCGAGCACTAGCTCCCTGCTAGTCTGTGTATATCAAACCAGGCTGATGTCTCATTGGTTGGCATAGATGACTTCTGATTTGTTAGCTTCCCTATACTTTGCCTAAGCCAGCCCCCTTTAATGCAAATCCTAGTGATTATTCTGAGCAGGAGAATGTTGCTGGGAAGTTAAGAATTGATTCCGGGGTGGGACTCACTTCATTGCATGTCCCAGCATGGGATCCTTTAAAGTGAATATGTGTAAAACAATGGGTTTGAAACCCATTGTTTGTACACAAAAACCTAGGCACCGTCTTGTCTGCTTAGTCTAACCTTCTTGGTGGCTCTGTTACATAGATACAAACTATATTCATAATTACAACATTTTACAGCTATTAATGGAGATTTCACATAAACTCATAAGGCAACAAATGCAATACTTTCTTCTGTGATCTACTGAAAAGAATACGTCAGCGATGACGATCTTGTGTTCATGTGATCACACTTCTAGTGGAAAGGATCTCACCTTGTTGGATGGACCTTATGTGATAAAGGTCATATATAGCTTTTTCCCTTTAGGGATATTTGACAATCTAGGTCAAATAACTGCATCCATCAATTCTCTACATGTATGGGCAGGGCTTTTTTTCAGATGGAACTTGGCTTGGGCCCTCTGCTTCATGTTCACCTCTATGGCTTGTAAACACAGAAGTCTGGCTTCTGTGTTTGTAAGTGAAAGTCTGTCTCCCAATGGCTCCCACTGAGTGCAAGATGGGGGCAAGGGAGATGTAGGTGCCCAGGGTACAGTGCAGATGCTGACCCACCCACTCGATGATCTCCCCATATCATGCCCCTTTAAGACCCTCCCACTGTTAGTGAAATTTGACCACACCCACAATTTGATGCGGTTTGGAGGGTGTGTGTGTGTTCCCAAAGAATGAGCGCACTTAAAATGGACATTCATTTTTTAAATTTTAAATTGACCTATTGTACATCCAGACACCCATGATGGGCTGTTGCTACTCACCTTTTTGGCCGATTTTAAGGTTGGCATAGCATAAGTCTTCATCAGCATTGAAGTTGGTGGAAGGTACTGATAGAATAGAAAATAACAAATATAATTTAATACTCAGATCAGATGACAATCACTCAGAGTTACATACACTATATTACCAAAAAGTATTGGGAGTGAGTGGTTGAACTAGATGGACTTGTCTTTTTTCAACCAAACTAATTACACTATATTAATTATTGAGACACCTGCCTTTACACACACATGGATTTTAATTAAACCTGTAGGGTTTAATATTGAGTTGGCCCACCATCTGCAGCTATAACTGCTTTAACTATTCTGGGAAGGCTGTCCACAAGGTTTAGGAGTGTGTCTATGGGAATGTTTGATCATTCTTCCAGAGACACTGATGTTGGAGAGAAGGCATGGCTCACAGTCTGCGCTCTAATTTATCCCAAAGGTTTTCTATAGGGTTGAGGTTAGTACTCTGTGCAGACCAATCAAGTTCTTCCACCCCAAACTCACTCATTCATGTCTTTATGGACCTTACTTTGTGCACTGGTGCGCATTCATGTTGGAACAGTAAGGCCCAACCCCAAACTGTTCCCACCATGTTGGGAGCATGAAATTGTCAAAATGTCTTGGTATACTGACGCCTTAAGAGTTCCCTTTACTGGAACTAAGGGGCCAAGCCCAACCCCTGAAAAACAACCCCATATCATAATCCCCCCTCAACCAAATGATTTGAACCAGTACACAAAGCAAGTTCCATAAAGACATGGATGAGCGAGTTTGGGTTGGAAGAACTTAACTCGCCTGCACAGAGTCCTGATATTACCTGATAGAACACCTTTGGGATGAATTAGAGCGCAGACTGTGAGCCAGGCCTTCTGTGTGCCTGACCTCACAAATACTCTTCTGAAAGAATGGTCAAACATTCCCATAGACACACTCCTAAAACTTGTGTACATCCTTCCCAGAAGAGTTGAAGCTGTTATAGCTGCAAAGGGTTGGCCAACTCAATATTGAACCCTATGAACTAAGACATTAAAGTTCATGTTTGTGTAAAGGCAGGCATCCCAATACTTAATATAGTGTAGTTTGGTTGAAAAAAGACCATCTGGTTCAACCACTCAGTCTAGTTGTTTTCAGTATACGGTTACGCTGTAGACAAACCTATCGATTGTCCCTGGGAAAGAATGACCATCCTAATCACAAAACCTTGTCTGGTCCATGGTGTTTCCTCTAAATTAAACTGAATTCATGGGGTACATTGAGGTGCCTCTCCCCCCTCTCCACAGGCTAAGCACAAGAACTTATACAAGCTGGGAATTCAACTAATGTCCTCCCCCTCATACCAGGGCACTGGGTGTAATCCTGGACTCTGACCTTTCCTTTAGGTCCCTTCCTATCACTGTCCAAATCTTGCCACCTTCATTCTGTAACACTATCAGAATTCCCCCCTTCCTATAATACTGTACAACACTGCCATGCTACTCATTCAATCCCTTATTATCTCTTGCCTCGTCTATCCCTACTCATTGGCCTACCATTATACAGGCAATCCCTGCTTCAGTCTATCATGAATGCTCTTTCTAGTTTTATTCACCTTACCAAATTTTCAGAGCCCACTGCCCGTCTCTGCCAACCCTTCCACTAGCTTCTTCTAGCGCAAAGAATAAAATTTAAAATTTGAACAAGAGCATACAAAGTCTCCACAACTCTGCCCCAACTACATCACCAACCTCATTATAAAATATCACCCAAACCATAATCCAAACCATCTGCTCTACTGCTTCCACTGCCTCCACTGCGAGAGATGGAGTGCAGTGGGGGGATGATGACGTCACTGGTGACGTCATCATCCCCCGACTGCACTCCATCTCTCGCTCTGTCTCCACGATCAGCGCTTCTCTCCAAGCAGCTCCCTGGACACAACAGCGTCTCTGAATGAATGAATGAATGAATAACTTGTATAGCGCTACAATGCGAACTGAATCGCCTCAAGGCGCTGTATTGACATTTGGTTGTCGAGCTTCTAGAAGAGGTGGGTCTTGAGTTTCTTCCTGAAGGCTTGATGGTTTTCTTCCATGCGAATGTCGGTTGCCGGCTGGATGTATAGACCGATCTGATGATCCCCACTCTCTGGACTACTTTAACCCATGCCTACCTCTAACCACTAAAATGTGAGTTGCCAGCATTCTCCTGTTTTATATGATTAAATTTGCTTTTAAAACTACACCCAGAGGCGCCTCTTCTTTTGTTTTTTCTTACAGTTCTGAAACATGGTTTCTGTTTCCTCTGAGGCTGCCCTGTGTGTGTGAACCCCTTGCTATTGGATCCCCAATCCCCTTTTTTTATATATGGACCACATATATGGACTATATACGGACACCATACACTATATATAATATGGACTTTTGTCTGGATCAACAGTTTATTTATATAGTTTCATTGTTATCCTGCACTATATATGTGAAAAAGATTTCTTTAACCTTACTGCGCATTTACTTGTATACTATGGCCACTAAGCAATGGGGGCACCAGCTTGTATGTCCATGATATATAAATAACTTTATAGGGTGAACAGGATTTTTAAATAACTCACAATAGTAAGTCATCTCAGCATTCGGTCGTTTTATGCACAGAGGCAAACCAAGTTCTTTTGCAGCTTACCTTTCTTTTTGAAATTAACTTTAGAGTAATACACATCCCCTTCCTGAGAGAGTCCTTTAGACGATTCTGTAAAAACAGCAAAAATAAAAAAAATGCATCAAACTCTTGGAATCATCACAAGTAAGGATGAGCTAAGTGACATACAGCAGGCTGCTGGCCCAATCAGCTGTGGCCATGGAATTTCCCGCAGCTGCATGTAACAAAAGGGTGGGGATGCTGGTGACATCATTGGTGTAGTATGGCCTCATGGGACCATATTGGCTCAGTTATGTCACCAGTTTCCCTGCACCTTTCCTGCATGTTGCTGCAGGGTGGGGCATTCCACAACGCCAGCTGATTGGCTCAGCAGCCTGCTGTCATGTGACAGTTTTCCACGAATTTGGGTCAAACTCGGTTTGGCTTGAAACTTGGCTCATCTATAATCACAAGCAACTCACAAATTGTGAAAAGGTACATTTCCCAAAGTTCTTGTAAGTAGAAAGGTGCAGAATGAAAATATTAATTTAGTTTCGATTTGTTATTTACATAAATTAGTTTAGTTAAATTCATTTGAATTTGTTTAATTTGTTTTGATTATTCACATCGATTCAAATTGAACTCAATTCAACCAAATTCACAAAATTCTAATCGATTCAAATCGAATTCCATTCTAAATCAAATGTATTCTATTCAAAGCTCGAATTTTGGAAGATGGTTATATTATTTATATTCCATTCTATTCTATTGTTTTTTTCTATTCGATTGTTATTTTCTATTCTATTTGAATTTTCGGAAAATGGTTACATTGTTATATTTTTTCTATTCTGTTCCATTCTATTGTTTTTTTCTATTCTATTCTTTTCTATTCATATTTATTCTATTTGAAATTTGAATTTTGAAAGATGATTATATTCTTTCTATTCTAGTGTAACAAACCCCTGAGGGCTTCGCAGAACAGCTGTATTTATACTGAGAATAAATTATACACAGGTGGACTCTATTTACTAATTAGGTGACTTCTGAAGGCAATTGGTTCCACTAGCTTTTAGTTAGGGGTATCAAAGTAAAGGGGGCTGAATACAAATGTACCCCACACTTTTAACATATTTATTTGTAAAAAATGTTTAAAAAACATTTATCATTTTCCTTTCACCTCACAATTATGTGCCACTTTGTGTTGGTCTAACACATAAAATCCCAATAAAATACATTTATGGACGGAGCCCTCCGATCTTCGAGAGATATGAAAGTAAACACATAAACACGTCACAAGACTAACAACATAAATAGACCTGAAGTGTGCCCTGGGCCTGCTGTAAGGTGAGCCCTGGTGAGCTGGGCGATAAGCCCTGGTGAGCTGGGCTATATGCCAAGAGAAGGGCGCATACCTTGACAGTAAACGGATACTTCTGTAGAGAAGGATGTTTTGAAAGAAGTACTCTGAGAAGGGAAAAGGGTGGGTGGGTACCTTGCACTGGAACCGAAACAGCCTGTTGTGGGTGGTCTGGTTAAATACCCTCCGGGCTCCTCCCATAATTACAGGCCACCATGCTGGCCTTCTTATTTATGGACGGAGCCCTCCAATCTTCGAGAGATATGAAAGAAAACACATAAACACGTCACAAGACTAACAACATAAATAGACCTGAAGTGTGCCCTGGCCTGCTGTAAGGTGAGCCCTGGTGAGCTGGGCGATAAGCCCTGGTGAGCTGGGCTATATGCCAAGAGAAGGGCGCAAAAGACTCGGTTAGGGAGGTAATTTGGTATTGTGTGAAAAGCCAACTGTGTGTGGCGGCATGACATGGAAGCCAGGATGTGATGGAGGTCTCCTGTTGTCGCCCTGGGGTTTGAGGCTAGTAACCCGTGAGACAAGTTCCGGGCTGTACAGTAGGCCTTTAGGGCATTTGAGATAACGATAGATTAATGAGGCAGGTAGTATCGCGAAGGTGTTGTTCGAATGCGAGGTTAACTACAACCAATGTGGGATAAGAGACATGGTCGGGTCGGTTCCAGGTTCCTGCGAAAAGGACGACGCAAGGTTAACGGGTAATGTGACGGCTAGAGTATTGTTTGTCTGGGATGTGGACGCAGAGGACCTCTGATTGGTGCTGCGGGGATAGTGGCACCGGCCTGTGCGGGAAGGCCATGATGGCCAGCGACTTGGACCTATGTATAATACTGGCTGTGGCTTGGTTGTCTGTGGTAAAGGACCCTGTTTGTCTTGCCCGGTTGCTGCACCAGATGTGGCCTGCTGCAACAATGGGGTAGAGTTCGAACAACGAGGAGGACTAAGTGATCCCGGGAATCAAGAGGATTCTGACAGCCATGGCCCTGTGAACCCAAGATGGCCAAAAATTGAGGCGAGGACCTGTGGGGGCTGTGGCGTCCATGACTACCTGAGGTGAAGAGGGAGACGCTGACGGAATGAACATTGGCATGCCATGTTGGTTCGTGGGAAATTGTCTCCCATGGGCAGATCCGTTGTTGCTGGCACGTCTGAATTAAGGATTTGGTGGGGGTCTTGTACCTGGAAGAAAAACACTAAGAGGCGGGAGGTAAGGGATCACCCCCGGGTCTGAAGAAAGAATGGTGATAGTCATGGAATGAGCACCCTGCGTGCTAATGACCTAGATCCATGCTGTATGCAGATACGCGTCCACTTCAACCTTCCTGTTGAGGTTGCCCTGCATGCGCGTCTCCGACTGTCCCTAAGGCACAGCGCAAACTCTGAGACAGTGAGCATGCGATTAAGTCAAGGGTCGCTGGCCTTCAGGATGATGGAGACGTTTCCCCTCTAATATGATTTGTTCTCGGCCAAGTTGTGTGCTGCTATGGAGGAGGGATGCTAAGTTAACGTCATTATTGACCCAGATGTGTGTGTGTGTGTGTTTTTTTTTGTAAAGCTTGTAAGACAGGAGAGAAAAAAAAAATAAAAATAAAAAAAAAATAAATAAAAAGGGGGGGGGGGGAATATGGGCGTTTTTTTTTTTTTTTTCTTTTCTTTCGAGTTTGAAAGACAGGAGAAAATATATGGGCGTTTGTAGCTTGGGGAAAAGGGGGGGGGGGGGGGGGCAGAGCAGGATACCTGTACGACAGGTATGGGGACAAACAGGGGTTGCGCGCGAGCGCTGAGTGGGATGTTCCTTGGGCCTATATGTAAACTCAGGGGATGCGTGACACACGAGGTGAGCCAGGAGGTGACTGGCCGGGTAGCCGATGCTCGGGTGTCCGTCTGTGCTCGGCACGGACTGGTTAACCAGAGCCCCCCCAGGGCGGCACTGGGGGGAGTGGCTACTGATTGGTTGCTAAGTAGGAATGTTTCGATCTGTAGCAATTTGACGTAGGTTCGGTCAGCTAATACTTGCACTGCCAGCAAGTCATGAGATTAGGTGACCTTGTCTGCGTAGTGAAGGCTTGTGCTTCGAAAATAGAGTGACATGCATAGAAGTATGTGACAGTTACTAACGCCTGGAGATTTTAATCAAAACTATGGTGTTCTGCTTGGATGGGGAGGGGAGATGTGGGAAACGAAGCAGGATACCGTACGACGGTATGGTAAACAATCGGGGATGCGCGTGAGCGCTGGGTTAGTTTGTTTCTTTGGCCTGTTTGGAAACTCAGAGAATGCGTGACAACCGAGGTAAGCCAGGAGGTGACTGACCAGGTAACCGATGCTCGGGTGTCCGTCTGTGCTCGGCACGGACTAGTTCAACCAGAGCCCCACCAGGGCGGTACTGGGGAGAGTGGCTGCTGGTTGGTTGCTAAGTAGGGATGTTTCGATCTGTAGTAGTTTGACGTAGGTTCGGTCAGCTAATACTTGCACTGCCAGCAAGTCATGAGACTAGGTGACCTTGTCTGCGTAGTGAAGGCTTGTGCTTCGAAAATAGAGTGACATGCATAGAAGTATGTGACAGTTACTAACGCCTGGCTACTGAGCCAAATCTGCGTTTAATAAATTAGGGGAGGGGGGGTGTGAGAACGGAGCGGAATACCGTGCGCCGGTATGGGGAGATCGGGGATTGCGCGTGAGCGCTGAGTGAGATTGTTCCTCTGGCCTATTTGGAAACTCAAAGACTGCATGACAACCGAGGTGAGCCAGGAGGTGACTGGCCAGGTAACCGATGCTCGGGTGTCCGTCTGTGCTCGGCACGGACTAGTTAACCAGAGCCCCCCCAGGGCGGTACTGGGGAGAGTGGCTGCTGATTGGTTGCTAAGTAGGAATGTTTCGATCTGTAGTAGTTTGACGTAGGTTCGGTCAGCTAATACTTGCACTGCCAGCAAGTCATGAGACTAGGTGACCTTGTCTGCGTAGTGAAGGCTTGTGCTTCGAAAACAGAGTGACATGCATAGAAGTATGTGACAGTTACTAACGCCTGGATACTGAGCCAAATATGTGCGTGAAACGAGGATATGTAGTGAAAGGTGTGTAGAGAGAAAGGAAACTAAAAATAACAACAACCTATGCACCTGCTTGCTACCCTAGTGCTAGAGTCTCTGTTGGGGTCGAACCTGGTAGACCTGGTACCTACGATAGGGTGACATGAAAATATTATTTTTTTTTTTTTTAAAAGATGGGTTGCAAGAGCTGATTCGAGACCATAGCTGGCCCCCTGGTGAAGAGATGCAAGCCCTCGATTTTTTTTTTTTTTTTTTTACCTGGGAAAGAAAGAGATGGTCTGATCCTGTTCGTAGGAGAGACCAGGTGGCAACTTACTGATCTAAAAGGTGAAAAGGGATAGAGAAAGGCGTGAGTAGCTGTGTGGGCTACTGGAGACGATTGGCCGCGGAGGCCGAAGTAGCAAGCTGCAGCGATGGCAGTGACTTGCGTTTAAATGGGTTGCCGCGGAGGCAAGGAGTGGGTCGGCTTGCGGAGGTTGCAAGGTGTGGGGGCCCATGACACAAACCTGCGGTGCTGCAAGATGTGTGGGGGATGGCAGTGACTTGCGTTTGAGATGGGTTTGCCGCGAAGGCAAGGAGTGGATCGACTTGCGGAGGTTGCAAGGTGTGGGGGCCCATGACACGAACTTGCGGTAACTGCAAGAAGTGCGGGGGATGGCAGTGACAGATGCTCTGATGGACTGGGGGGGGGGGCAAAAAGGGGGAACTGACCTGGAAGGGTGAAAAAAGGGGGTAAAGAAAACGTATGAGTAGCCGTGTTGCTACTGGAGATGACAGGCGTAATGTCGGATGCAGCAAGACGTATGAGTAGCCGTGTTGCTACTGGAGATAACGGGCGTTTATGTAAAATGCAGCAAGACGTGTGGGTAGCCGTGTTGCTACTGGAGATGACGGGCGTTATGCCGCTTTAGTCTCTCGAGTGCGTTAGGTAGAAAGTATGACAAAACATGAAAGATGACATAGAACGACTTGTGAAGCCGAAAGTGCGACTTTGCGACATGGACATGATAACGTAATGATTCGAGTTTAGTAGGAGTGGTAACGACAAAGTCCTACCTGCGACAGTGAGTGTGTAGCGATAATCGATGAAAATATATGACCGATCTCGTGAGCCCAACTGTATGGACATGTGTGGGTAGGCAGAAACAGTCTCTGCGATGCCTCTGATGTGGATCAGTTTGAAAAGGTATGAGATGAGTCCGATATAAAATCGGTAGAATCTGATACAATTGGTTTGTAGGGTGTATGCCATCTCTTCCTGTGACCGAACACCTGACCACACCCATCCCCCAGGCTAGCCAGTGCAGAGAAGGCACCAGGTGGTTTTAATTACACCTCAATCAGCCACAGGAATCCATACAAACAAAATAAATAACAAAAAATGAGAAAAAAAAAAAAAAAAAATGTACAGTGAATTTGTAACAAGTGAATCCTATGAAAGTCATATCGGAGAACGACCGATAGCTGCTTGGAGGCTCGGGTCAATAACTCAGAGGTAGTTTTTGTGAAGGGGTGCCAGATAGTAAGCATGATAAGCCACAAGTTTGCACATGATATGAAAGGTTTGGCTACTACTTATCTGCGACCATGAGCGGGAACCGCCGACGAAGACCCCGAATGAAGATGCCGAAGTGGCCTGCGATTGGACGCATGGATAGACGACCGTGAGGGAGCTGAGAAGAGTCGGCCTCTTGATGTGCAGTACCTTGCACTGGAACCGACACAGCCTGTTGTGGGTGGTCTGGTTAAATACCCTCCGGGCTCCTCCCATAATTACAGGCCACCATGCTGGCCTTCTTATTTATGTTTGTGGGTGTAACGTGACAAAATGTGGAAAATTTCAAGGGGTATGAATACTTTTTCAAGGCACTGTATATAGAAGGTATAGAATAAGGAATTTACAGCACAGCATACATATTTGGAAAGTGTGGAAGAATATGCATCAAATGCAGATATGAAAACCCCCTTGTACTTTTCAGGTGAGAGTATAGTGTAGGTAAATTTCTTTAAAAGGTAGTGACGCCACTTTTAATGAATACAAAGCATGGTAAAAGGGCACACATAGCCCTGGAGACAAATGTACCTACACTATACCCTCTGTCTGAAAAGTCCAAGGGGGTTATCATATCTGTATTTGATGCACATTCTTCCATGTTTAATTAGGATGTTGGAAACCCCATACACACTCTCCCTAACACCATTCCTATACTTGGAAAGTGTGGACTAGGGTAAGTACAGCACAGAATATACACTCGGAAAGTGTGGACTAGGGGAAGTACAGCACAGCATAAACGCTTCTCTGCCTTTTGGCTAAGATCAAGTGTAATATCTGTTCTTATCAGTTGCCAGAGGAGGCGCTATGCTACTCCCAAGTGTGGGGAGGGCATATGCAAATCCAATGGTGTCATTGCACCTGGAAGGGCGGTTTCGCTAGTGACCGGTGTCTGGGCGCCCTTTGAGACGTCATCGGGGTCAAGTCTGAGCCGTCCGGAAGGGTGCTCCATCGGGTCTGGCCTTAGGCTGGGTCTTTTTCTGGCCTTTTGGCTGATGTCAGTGTGGGTGCTGTTCCTGTCAGCATCCGGTGGAGGAGCTGGCGTTGCCTTGGCAAGGGACGGGGCAGTGCCAGGGAAATCAGCTGGATGATGGGGGCCTGGAAGGGTTAGTACCGAAGGAGGCTGTTATTGCTGAGGGCAGCTCTCCCTGAGAAAACCTTGAGGGGCTCTCTATCTGACAGGGACAGAGGGCTGCACTGATTCGGTCAGGGGGTCGGATTGGGAACTGAAAGCCTATGGTGTATGTGCCCCTGGAGTGGCAGTCCAGGGGTGCCGCACAATCACTGTGAGTGTGGGTCACTTTGATGGCACCACGGTCACTGCACCATATACACGCTTTTTTAGCACCTGCCTCCTGGGCCGGGCCTTTTGGCTGGGACCGGAGGAATTTTTTATTCCTGGCCGGAGGTCCTGGCCATTGTGTTACACAATGGCCACTTTTCACTCTCCTCTCCACTTCCTTCCTCCCCTACTTTATTTAATTTATTCCTTTGTGTGTCACTTTTAAGTATTTTTGTGTTTGTACACGTTTTTTTGCACTGTGTGACTGGTAGGGTGTAGGTCCTCGGGCCTGCCCTGAAAGTCTTGGGAGGGGGTGGACATGGCCTTTTGGCTTAGTTCGCCCTCTCTCATGGGGTCTCCCTTCGGGGGAGCCCCATCTAGTACTTGAGTGGGTCTGTTTCGGCAGACCCTCCAGAGAAAGGGGTCCGTCTGGTTTCGACCAGATGGACCAAAGTGTAAGTACCCTTGTCCCTGTCAGGAGCCTAAAGCCCCGGGGGATTCAGGGCAAGGCCCTCTGATTTTAGAGGGCTTGTGTACTCCCGTTGTAGGTTTTTGTGTCACCTCTTTATGTGTGTGCACCGGGTGAAGTTTTTGAGTGTGTTTCACACGCCATGGGCTTTAAAAAAAAAAAACAGCATATAAATGTGCAAGGTGTGGAACAGGGAAAGCACAGCACAGCATACAAATGTGGAAGGTGTAAAATATGGAAAATACAGCACAGCATACAAATTTTGAATCTGGGGAATACGGAAAGTACAGCACACCACACAAATTTGAAAGGTGTGGAATAGACAATGTACATGGGATGGTATAAATAAGAATGTACATCACAGTGTACAGAAACGGATGGTGTAAAATGTACAGCACAGTTCACAGAATGCGAAGGTGAGGAATAGGGAATGTACAGCAGAGTGCACAGAATGGAATAGTGTGGAATGGGAAATGCACAACACAACAAACAGAATGAGATAGTGTAAAATAAGGAACGTATAGCACAGTGTACAGAGTGGTAGAGCACAGTGTACAAAAGGACGGTGTGTAATAGAGAATGTATAGCACAGTGTACAGACTGAGACCATGAAGAACAGTGAATGTGGTGGACTGGGGTAAGACAGAGATGATACTTGTGTCTATAAGGTTTGACCATGAAAGATTGGAGGCAGTGAGCGAAGAGGAAACTGGTTACATGCCACAACACATCATTATCTAGAGATCATGGGGTCAGTGCTGGTACAAGGTCCTCTAGTAGACAAGGCAAAGAGGCCAAAGTGCTCCCCCCTCCCATGTGCTGTGATCTACTTCAGCAGCATTGGTTGCCATTTCTGTACCTCCCTCCTACTGAAGTGCTAAAGGCGGACATCTCTTCTGCCTACCCCTCGGCCCAGGCCTGAATGGGGCACTCTACATAGAATAAGACATTCAGGCAATTGTTTCTTGTACTGTACAGGTTTGTTGGTCTTTGTTGCCAATACATTTTGCAAGTCGGAAATGGTTAGGTACTGTACCTGCATCTGGAGGGTCCATTGTTGCACTTGTAGACGTAGGTGATGGCTTGCGTCTGTACTTAATAACAACAATGATCACTATGATCACTATGATGGTGATGAGGAAGAGGAGGATGGAGAGAATGGTGATCAATGTAGCATTATCAGAACTTGTCCCTATATTTCAGAGAAAGCAAAACTCAGTGATCACAGGCCACTGGACAATTCCTAAATGTATTTTAAAAGGAAATGGAAAGAGCACAAATCATATGGAAAATACAAATCTCACAGCAACCAATCAGCAATAAACTCAGAAATCAGAAACAAAATTAAAAACATAAAGTGACATCCGCTTAACTTTTACAGGTCATTGAACTTTGCCCATTGTCACTGATTTTGAATATTCAAGCTAATAAACTATGTTTATAATTTACAAAGCAATGTTATGGCTGTACCATCATCCTGCATAGAGACTTTGCATGGGACAACATCTAAGAAGCAGTAGGCTGAGAGTGGACATCATTGGGATGGGTCAATGCAACAGTTCACCCTTCACACACACAAATAGTAGCCACCACATGTTTTAATGTAGTGTAAGATTGGGGTGATCAGACTCATGCATTAGGTGCGTTTTCAATGAATGTGCCAGTCCTGTATTTTTAAGAGCATGGTAGCCCACTTATTTAAAAGAACAGAAAAGTTCATGAAAGCCACCAGTAGCAAACACAGGGGGTTCCACCATTACTGTAACTTGCACAATCCGGATTCTTCAGCCTCCAGGCTTACTCTCTTGCTACATGGCTGCTTCAGGCCTCAAGTGGAGGCCTTAGGCCTGCTCCTCACACCAAAAGACTTCCTTAGAGTCAAGCTCTCTCATTGCTTATTCACTTGCAGGACCTTGGTGTGTTGTCACAGACTAAAGCCTCGTACACACGCTTTGATTTTCGGACAACAGAACGTACGATATTTGTGGCATTCTAGTCTCATATTGAAAGTGAAGAGGTTATTAACAATATGATAATTTTAAATTGACAGAATACAACGTCAGAAGTGACGTAACATGTTGAATAGTTTTGTATGTATTCTTTAGTTTCTGAGCATGTGTAGTCTTGCTCTTACGATTTTTTTCGTACGAAAACCATACTAATGAAATGAGAATCAGACGTTGAGTTCACATCCGACAAAAATGTTATAGTCTGCACATCCAGCTTTTGTCTTACGAAAAAGTGAAATTGACTGTCGAAAGCACCGTACTAACTATAATGCCGCATACATACGATCGGAAATTCAGCCAGCAAAAGACTGATGAGAGCTTTTCGTCGGAAAATGCGACCGTGTGTATGCTCCATCGGACTTTTGCTGGCCTGATTTACGCCAGCAAAATTTTGAGAGCATATTCTCAATTTTTTCCGACGGAAATTCTGATCGTCTGTAGCAATTCCGACGCGCGAAATTCCTACGCATGCTCGGAAAGAATTTGACGCACGCTCGGAAGCATTGAACTTCATTTTCGCGACTCATCGTAGTGTTGTACGTCACTGCGTTCTTGACGGTCGGAATTTTTTTGTGACCGTGTGTAGGCAACACAAGCTTCAGCGGAATTCCATCGGAAAAAACATCCAAGGCTTTTCCGACAAGAATTCCGATCGTGTGTACATGGCATAAGATTTGCGGACGATCGGTCGTCATAATACTTGACATCCGAAAATCAAAACGTGTGTATGGGCCTTAAGTCTGCCTCCTGCAGACATGCACGCTCTGGCTGCCCCATGAAGCCTCTCTGACTCCTGGAGAGGTTGGGAGTCCACCTGACTCCCCTGCACAGACCTCCTGTCTGTCGTGTGGAGCCCTGAGCCATAGTCAGGTCACAACTAATAGCCCAGCACACAGCTATGCAATCAGCGTGCCTGATTCTCCAAAAAGCTGGCGCAAATCAGCAATCTTCTCAGTAGGAAGGGGTCCCACTGCTACAGTAGATGAACACTGCTCACAGCATCTGCTTTAGCAATTATGAATGCTAAGGAAATGCTACATCAGAATGTCACTTGCTGCCACACACATCCAAGAATGTAACAGAGTTTGAAATATACCAGCTTTCTTCAAGGAGACAAGGATTCTTTCATTTCTGATTTAGAGCATTTAGAGATTTAGCTTGACAGTTCAAAATTTTGTTTTACTGAAAAGAAAATCAGTGCAAGAATTTATTTACAGAAAAGGTACTAAAAAACACAATAGCAACTGCATAATTAATGGAATTAAAAGTGATTATACTTTGCAAAGTTTGCTTGGTCTTAGGTTTGGTGCAGAGTAGTTTGCTTGCTAAGTAGTCCAAGCTGATAATAGAGTCACTGCCTCTCATGAATTACTTAAGTTCTTAAAGTGGTTGTAAAAGACTATATTTTTTTAAAATAAAAAAGCAATTTATACTTACCTTCTCTGTGCAACAATATTGCACATAGTGGTACCTTACCTCTTCTTTAGCAGTCCCTCGCAGGCACTGTTCTCTCCTTCTCTTCTCTGAGTGCCCCCATAGCAAGCCATATGCTCTAAAGGCACCTGTGTGAGCGTGCTCCCCAGCCGTGTTGTGTGTGTCATGCGACCCCAGCTCCCTCCTCATAGGATCTGACTGACTGGAAAGACTCAGCCAATGGCTCCCCTTTCTCTCAGTATATAGTGTGAGAGTAGGAAGAAAGTGGTGTTGCAGATGGGATAGCGCTGGATCGAGAGCAGACTTTTTCGGGGAGAGATGGAAACAAGTAGTGGGAAATTTTTTACTTAAAGTGGTTATAAAGCTTCTTTTTAAATAGTAAAAATATTATACTTACCTGCTCTGTACAATGGTTTTGCACAGCGCAGCCCTGAGCCTTCTCTTCTGGAGTACCCCGCCAGCGATCTTGGCTCCTTCTCTTTTCGGAGTGCCCCCATACCAAGAAACTTGCTGTGGGGGCACTCATGCAGGCTTGCTCCCAAACTGGGCTGTGTATGTCCATAGACACACAGAGGATGGCTTAACCTCATCCCCCGCAGCTCCCTCCTCACAGGATTTAACTGACAGCAGCAGAAGACATTGGCTCAATGGCTCCCCCTGCTGCAGAGTCTCCTGTGAAAAAAGAGAGGGGAAAAGGGTTGCTGCAGATGGGCACAGTGTTGGATCAAGATCAGGCTCAGGTAAGTGTTTGAGAGGCTGAGGGGAGCAGCTTATGAAAGGTGAATGCATTAAGAGAATACATTAAGCTAAAAAAAGCTTTTACCCTTGCAATCACTTTAATGTGGGGAATGTATTAGGGTAACAATTATGACTTTAGAACCACTTTAACATTCCTTCATAGTTTCAAAAGGGGGGGGAGGGGATACTAAGCAGCATATATGCAGCCATTTTTTTTGGGTCTTTGAAGACGGTGTGTACAGATATAACACAACCAAAGGGTTTGACAAGTGTGCTGAAAGGGGTTTTGAAACATTTCATGATATTCCAGAGGACACTCCCCTAATGTAAACTTTTCTAACTATATTTACATTTTTGATGACAAGTTTCCAAAATCCAACAACTGGCCTACAGAAATAGTAAACATAATTAAATTATGATTTCATTATGATAGTATGAGGCTCCCGCTGCTGTGTCTCAGGTAACCAGGAGGGAGAGTCCCAAACCGCCAAGTCTCTCGTACAGCATCGCTGGATCGAGATAGGGCTCAAGTATTGGGGGCTGAGGGGGGGCTACTGCACACAGAAGGTTTTTTTTTTTTTATCTTAATGCATAGAATGCATTAGGATAAAAAAAAAACTTCTGCCTTTACAACCACTTTAAGTATATTATAGTTACATAGTAGGTGCGGTCGAAAAAAGGCACAAGTCCATCAAGTCCTCCATCAAGTCCAACCTATGTGTGTGATTATATGTCAGTATTACATTGTATATCCCTGTATGTTGTGGTTGTTCAGGTGCTTATCTAATAGTTTCTTGAAACTATCTATGCTTCCCGCTGAGACCACCACCTTGGGAAGGGAATTCCACATCCTCGCCGCTCTTATAGTAAAGAACCCTCTAATTAGTTTAAGGTTAAACCTCTTTTCTTCTAATTTTAATGAGTGGCCGCGAGTCTTGTTAAACTCCCTTCTGCAAAAAAGTTTTATCCCTATTGTGGGGTCACCAGTACGGTATTTGTATATTGAAATCGTATCCCCTCTCAAGCGTCTCTTCTCCAGAGAGAATAAGTTCAGTGCTCGCAACCTTTCCTCATAACTAATATCCTCCAGACCCTTTATTAGCTTTGTTGCCCTTCTTTATACTCGCTCCATTTCCAGTACATCGTTCCTGAGGACTGGTGCCCAGGACTGGACAGCATACTCTAGGTGCGACCGGACCAGAGTCTTGTATAGCGGGAGAATTATCGTTTTATCTCTGGAATTAATTCCCTTTTTAATGCCAATATTCTGTTTTCTTTGTTAGCAGCAGCTTGGCATTGCATGCCATTGCTGAGCCTATCTTATGCTAGGACCCCCAGGTCCTTCTCCATCCTAGATTCCCCAGTTAATATGTCATTGGGATTCAGTGTGTATTTATGCAGAACTTGCAGACAAGAACTCATTCAAAACTCATTCAGGAGCAGCACGTCCAGTCCTTAACACATCTGAGGACCTTCAATATGGTATACAACTCTTCAATACATTTTAATCTTGATGCTTACCTTCTATCTGGATATATAACTCTTCACTTCTTTTGATGACACTGTTGGTTGGAGTTCTCACTTCACAGGAATAATTCCCAGAATCCTTTGGCTGAACAAACTGGACTTCATATTGATGAGATGAACTAAATTTCTGTACCTCTCGTTCATCTCTGTAGAAAGCAAACTGCAGTTCTGTCCCCTGTCTGATTGGACTGAGACTTGTGTTACATGTCAGGGTCATGTTGTCACCTTCTGTCTTTGGATCCAGCATGTTGGTAATATTTGGCTTTGAAAACAGGTCTAGAATTGAGAAAATCATTATATTTAACAACTTTAACTAAAATAGAAAGCATATAAACTACAATACTTACTGTATGTAGGGACCCTGTCCTATGCAGAGGTGTCTCTAGCTAAATTTAACGTTTTGTGACTGGGCAATAACCAGCTTTTATTTACATCATCAGAGTCTTCTCTACATCTGGTGGCTTGATTGCTTCCACCTAAAGCTGGGAGGAGGCTCCAGCAAGCAGTGTTGGAAGGTTTTCCCATGTGGTTATGAATTTTTATCTGACCCCACCAACCACTGAGCAGCTGACTTAGAGGTAGGGCTTGTGGAGATGATAACTGTTTGGGAGCATTTTTACAGAACTATCTCTCCCCTGGGACTTCTCCCTGGGAGGAGGCCTATGTGAAGAAATGCTGCCTAGGCCTGGCCTCAGCATTAACCATGTGCTGAGGGCCCTGGAAACTAAACTTGAGCTGGGCAGTGTTGCCAACCATCAGTGTTTTTACTGGCAGCTAGTAAAAAACAGGCAATTTTCTCCTGCCAGTAAATGGCAGTAAAAGGAAAAAGTTGCCAGTAAAAAATATGGTTGTGATGTTCGGCTCGGTCCAGAGCCGGCCGAGACCATCCAAGTCCCTGCTACAGTGTGTCCGGCAGCTCCGGTGGAGGCGGTGTCCAAGCGTGTCTTGTGATGTCATGGTGCAAGGGAGCCAAGCAGAGCGGCCAGAGCCTGCAGGACCGGAGCATGGCAGGTCGGGAGTCGGACTGTCATTGCTGTTTAGACTGGAGTGGACTAAAGGGACCAACTTCATGTGTGTGTGTACCTTCCTATTCTAATTTCTTGCCCTCCTGAGTCCTGTCCCTGAGCTACTTACTTACTAGATCGAAAATAAAATAAGAAATATGTTTTTTGCCCTAATATCTACCTTAAATCACGTTGATAATTGTATATTGTACTTGTTTGTAGCCTAAATACTAAAATTTGCACTTAAAAATGTAGTTTTGTAATTTTGGCAATGCCAGTAAAAACTTGGCTGTGCCAGGAAATTTTGGGTTTCGTGTCAGTAAATTTCAATCTGGTAGGTTGGCAACACTGGAGCTGGGGTGGATAACTGATAAAAAGTAGGCTGAAGAGAGGACCTTCTTACTGAAGAGTGTTGCAGAGGAACTGGGTAGAAGCTGCCGTTATTTGCCCAAAGGCTGCTTACAGAGGGACAGAGGCCAGTGAGCGAGGAAATACTGTGGGGTTTATTTACTAAAGCTGGAGAGTGCAAAATCAGGTTCGCTTCTGCATAGAATGGGTTCAGGATTAGATGGTAAAAAGAAAGAGACTGGAGCTTAATTTGTGGCTACTGGGATGTCTGTCTGTATCTGAGTAATTTACAAATAGTGACAACAGGAGGAACCAGCTGCTCCCAATGGGGTAAGCCCTGCACAAACATACACAAATGACCTGATAGCTTTGTCCTGACATTAGTTCACTTTGCATCTGAAAGAATAAAATATGCATATTTTTGTAAAAATTTGAAGTACTTATTTCAATAATTCACAGAATCTTCAGCTCAATGGAATGGACTCCATAATGATTGGATACATTGAAACTCTTACGATTCCACCCCGTAAACAAACTGCAATTCTGTCCTCAGCCTGAGTGGACTGAGACTGGTAGGACATATCATATATTGAGTCATGTGAACAAATTCTTCTGATAAATATGGGTCGTTTTTGGAGAAGCTAGAAACATTGTACAAGGTTGTATAAGGTGTATGCCAGTAAAAAAAAAATAACCCGTGTAGTTACATTATTTAAGATACAGTGGAACCTTGGATTACGAGCATAATCTGTTCCAGGAGAATGCTTGTAATCCAAAGCACTCGCATCCCCAGACCCTGGACAAAAAGACCAATATCAGGAATTAGAAAATGCCTCACATCAATAGACGACTGGATGTCCACAAGCTCACTCAAACTTAATGGATCCAAAACAGAACTCCTTCTCCTAAATGCAAACCGAAAAAATAAATCTACGACACCATGGACTCCACCCACCATCCTTGGACAGACCATCCCCCTAAGCATAAAAGCCAAAAGTCTCGGAGTCATCTTCGATTCAGAAATGTCAATGGATGCACAAATAGGATCAGTAGTCAGCGGATCCTACCATCTTCTACGCCTGTTACGAAGACTCATCCCCTTCATTCCAGAAAAGGAAAAAGCCATAGTGGTAGGAACAATCATCAACTCTCGACTCGACTAAGCAAACTCCCTCTACATAGGACTACCTAAATTCCAGATTGCAAGCCTACAAGTCGTTCAAAACCCGGCAGCAAGACTAGTCACAGGAAAAAAAACATGGGAATCCATCTCCCCCTCCCTTAGGATCCTACACTGGCTAACCGTAAGGATCGGATCACATTCAAGACCCTCTGCCTGACCCACAAATGCACACAAGGAGATGCTCCTCAATACTTATGCGAAAAAATAAAACACTACATTCCCAATCACAACCTCCGATCAAACAACCAAAACCTCCTCCTCGTCCCCAAGTCCCAGTACAAATCAAGGGGAGAACGAAGATTTGCAGTCCAAGTACCACGGCTATGGAACGCTCTACCTACGAACATCTGCTTGGAAACAGACCATCGGGCCTTCAGGAAAAAACTCAAGACCCACCTCTTCTAAGAAGGAATCAACGCAGGACGCAGTTTGCAGTTGCAGCGCTATACAAATCATTCATTCATTCATTCATATTAAAGCGAGTCGCCCCATAGAAGTCAATGGAGACGAAAATAATTAGTTCCACATTGACTTCTATTGCATGCATGTGGCCAAAGGTGGGGGGGTGCCAGAGAGACTCGGAAATACTTGGAGACCGCTCGGAAAGGCTCGGAAACCATCAGAAAGGCTCGCAAACACTTGAGAATGGAGTATTTGCAAGTGTTTTGGAGTATTTTCAAACGGCTCTGAGTGTCACCGGCGCCCCCGCACCTCTGGCCAAATGCGGTACTGCACACCTCAGAGGCTTGAATCCTGCTCGTGTTGCGAGACAACACTCGCAAACCGAGTCAGGATTTAAAAAAAGTAATTGCTCGTATTGCGAAACGCTCGTTAACCGCATTACTCGCAATCCGAGGTTCACCTGTACATGATAACGAGCTTATAGAGAGAAGAGAAGTGCTACTGTGAAGTGTCCATAGATACAGAATAAGAACAGATACTGACATTTACAGATAGCATGTAGACAGATTACAGATTTACAGATAAAGAAATTTACACCCAGTATACAGAAGTCAGGAAGCAAAGCTTTGTAATGTTTAGAAACAAGAAAAAGAGAATTATGTGTATAACAAAAGACTTATGAACATAGCAAGACCATGTTGTGAATTATGTTTCACCTGGTGACTATGCAGGAACTAGGTCTATATCAGATCTCTCTAAGGCCCCTTTCACTCGACAAGCCCGCTCGGATCCTCCTGTCCGTTTTTTTTAGGCGGATCCGGGCGAGACATCCATTGACTCCTATGGGAAGGTGGATCTCATCGGAGATGTGTCCGCTGACACCCGTCTGCCATCCGATCCACTCAAGACAGGCGTATGGCTATACATCTGCCATCCGTCCTGGCAGATCGGATGAGATCTGATGAAAACGGACATGCTGAAATCAGCGGGGCTCTGACAGGTCCATCCCCGCTCAGTGAGCACAGACGGACCTGTCATCCGCCAGCTCATCGGAGATCAACGGAGTGATCTCCCGCTGAACTGGCAGACTCCGCTGAGCGGATCCGCCCTGTGTGGAAGGAGCCTAAAAGGAGAGGAACCCAGATAGATTTGTACATGCAGGGAAATTAGGTGAGGAGGGGTAGAAAAATGTGCCACTTCTTCAGTTGAATAGATTGACATAGCTCCATCTATTTAATAAAGTGTAAGCACAATATTGAGGTTAATTTATGCTATTCACTGGTCCCGAGGGAGTGGAAGAGAGGCGGAGCCTATCACTAGTAGGGATGAGCTTCGAGTTCGAGTCAAACCCATGTTCGTCTCGAACATTGCCTGTTTGCCTGTTCACCGAACAGCGAACAATTTGGGGTGTTCGCAGCAAATTCGAAAAGCCGTGAAACACCCTGTAAAAGTCTATGGGAGAAATCTAAAGTGATAATTTTAAAAGCCTATATGCAAGTTATTGTCATAAAAAGTGTTTGGGGACCCGGGTCCTGCCCCAGGGGACATGTATCAATGCAAAAAAAAAGTTTTAAAAACATCCATTTTTTCAGGAGCAGTGATTTTAATAATGCTTAAAGTGAAACAATAAAAGTGTAATATTCCTTTAAATTTCGTACCTGGGGGGTGTGTATAGTAAGCCTGTATCACTGGGGAAGACCAGCCTTTCCCTTGCATCAGAGGGGACGGGGTCACCCTTACATGACTGGGGAAGCCTGGGTTTCCCCTGGCTTTCTCCACGGAGACACAGCTGAGGAGGACCGGGCCACCAGTCACCTGACCCCACCCCCTTCTGAGGCAAGGGAAAAGCTGGGCTTCCCCAGTGATGTACGGGTGACCCCGCCCCCCCAGGTTTCCGTTACATCAGAGGGGGCGGGGTCACCCGTACGTCACTGGGGAAGCCCAGCTTCCCCCTTGCATTGCATCAGAGAGGGGCGGGGTCAGGTGACGGGTGGCCCGGTCCTCCTCTGCTAAGATGGGATTCCTTCAGTGTCTCCATGGAGACAGAATGCGCTGCGCTGGATGTCATTGGAAGAGATCAGCCATCGCTGGACCCCAGAGAAGAGATCACCCATTGCTGGATAGCAAGAGTGGATTACCACCTCTGAAATCTTAAAAAAATTGTTATTTTTAATAAAGGACTTTTCCCAACGGTGTCTGTGTGTTTTTTAACTATTTTTTACACTTTCTTTGTGAAATGGTAGGGGTAATTTTGTACCCCCTTACCATTTCAAACTGGGGGGGCTGGGATCTGGGGGTCCCCTTGTTAACCCCCACCCGCAGACCCCCACAACCACCGGGCAAGGGTTGTGGGGATGAGGCCCTTCTCCTCATCAACATGGGGACATGGTGCTTTGAGGGGTCGCAGACCCCCAAAGCATCCTCCCAATGTTGAGGGCATGTGGCCAGGTACGGTTCAGGAGGGGGGCGCTCTCTCGTCCCCCCCTCTTTTCCTGCGGCCTGCCAGGTTACGTGCTTGGATAAGGGTCTGGTATGAATAGGGAGGGGGACCCCCCACGCCATTTTTTTTTTTGGCGTGGGGTTCCCCTTAAAATCCATACCAGACCTGAAGGGTCTGGTATGTATATTTAGGGGGAAACGAACGTCATTTTTTTTTTTAGTTTGACCCGGGGTTCCCCTTAATATCCATACCAGACCTGAAGGGCCTGGTAATTGAATTTGGGGGGGACCCCACGCTTTTTTTTTTTTTATCAATGACTGTTCTCTGTATTACGGGAGCCGACTATTCATTATAGTCGCGAGTGATTTTAAATTACTTTTTTTCCTGCAAAAATGACACTTTGTGCAGGGACAGTTCTAAGCACGGGAAACATGCGCTCCTTTACAGGCATACTATACACACCCCCAGGTACGAAATTTTAAGGAATATTACACTTTTATTGTTTCACTTTAAGCATTATTAAAATCACTGCTCCTGAAAAAATGGCAGGACCCAGGTCCCCAAACACTTTTTAGGACAATAACTTGCATATTAGCCTTTAAAATTAGCACTTTTTATTTTGAACCTTCCAGTCCCATAGACTTTAATAGGGTTCTAAAGTTCACACGAACTTTAGGTCTGTTCGCAGGTTCTGGTGCAAACCGAACAGGGGGGTGTTCGGCTCATCCCTAATCACTAGTATGCTGCCTAGGTTTCTTGTTATCATTGACAAATTCCATACAAATTGCTTAGCACTAATGCTACTTGTTCTGTATTCTACTGGGAGGTAGGTAGGAGTTGGAACCAAGGTACAACGCTTTAAGGTGGGTAGGGGACCAAGACAAGGGGTGACTCTGAAAAGGGAGTTGATGAAACCTATTGTCTGAGAAAAATAAAGCCCCGATGATACATCTCACTTTGTTCTAGAATTTGAAGTGTTTTTTATTCCCTGATATTAAAGAGACCCTGTCATCAATTTTCTTTTTAAATCAGAACAAGGAATATTACTTACATTTGATGAGAAGTGTCCTTTGTGCTGGTACCGACTGTCTTTGTTGAAATCTTCTGCCCTCTTTGGGAGGATGGGCGGATGAAAAACAACTTCTCCTCCTCCATTCATAGAGTACTTTTCATCGATGGAAACTATAGTACAGCTTCAATCAATGATGGAGGGGCAGAATAGTTGGGGGGGGCATATTTGGCACTTCAGCTGCTGTATTAACCGCCACAGCCGTTACAGCCAATATATTCAGTGCAGGGGTATGGGGGAGGGCAGAGGACTGAAGATTTCAACTAACACAGCGAGCACCAGCATAAGGAACATTTCTCATTGAATATAAAACTGTAAAAAATTCCATAAACAATTTGTTCTATGTTTGCAATATGCCTTTGAACTTTCTCCAGAAAGGTCAATTCCCTAGCACAGCCCCTTCCCTCCTTGCACATCATAGCCATCTACTCTTCTAGGAGTGTTTAATGACTGTCTGTGCTGGCCCAGCTCCACAGCCCCTCTCCTCACTTCATTACATAACAGTTCATGTAGCTTATCATGGCTACATACTATGGAATGAGTAGCCAAATTCTTATCTCTCCATGGTCCTGGTGGTCATCTACAACACAACTGACCTGTAGAAGCTGTGATCTTTGTGGAGAAGGAGGTCCAGCTCATACTGGTATGGGAACAGATGACCGGAGCCAAGGTTATTCTTTATTGGTTACAGACAACACCATAGACACCCAATGAGTTACCTCTGACATGTAGGGACACTTCATCTGTGTGCGTTACATATTCATCCCGGGATAATACTTTCACACATCTGTATATTCCAGACTGGTCGTAGTTTTCATCAAGAAAGATAATAGGGAGATCACGGGATAGATCATACATTACATAATTATTCCTGTAGAGTGTTGTTCTGTGTACAGAATATTCAGGACGGCTGTGACAGTTTATATTTATATTTCTTCCCCGATACACAAAAATTGGAGCCTGCAGGATAAGAGGACCTACAATACAAATACAAAATGGTTATTAAACGATTAGGATAAACAATCCTAAAGAAAAAACTGAATATACATATTGTAGTAACTCATACTATATCTGTCATTTAGATTTCAGATTACAAAGTCAATGGTTAAATTAGATCCTAAGTGGATGACATTCACTTTGCTAAAGCACTAGTAAGTAGTTCCCACCTTTTTTCTCAAAAAAAAATACAGTTTTCATCTTTTCTCTTTCCTTATTTGTATCCAAGGACGTGAATAAGGGGGTACCACCGGTCCTTCTGTAAGGGGCCCAGACCAGCAGGGGGCCCAGGCAGCAGGGTAATTTGGATGTGGGCAGGGAGGGTGATCAGCACTGTTGGGGGAGGGTAAATACTCTAGCCAATCACCTGTATGGCTCTCTTTGCAGCAGCTGAAAGCTGGATTATTTTCCTGTCCCTCCCATTGGCTTTCAGCTGCTGCAGAGAGAGCCATACAGGGCATCAGTTCCAGTAATTACCCCCCTATGACACTGATCACACTCCCTGTGCACTATACACATCCTCTTGCTATGCAGGCCCCCCTGTGCCCCCCTGCCCGCAATGGGATCCTTCAAGATGGAGAGAGGGAGAGGGGTCCAGTAAATGTCATATTTAGCAGCACCTTCCGTTCCTGAATGAACACAATGAGTGACTGATACTAATCACTTACTGTGTTAACTTACTGTGTTAATTTATAACTAAAGCATTGACCGTATGGGACCCTGTGTCATGTTGTCAGTATGGGGCCCTGTGTCAGGTTGTCAGTATGGGGCCCTGTGTCAGGTTGTGAATATGGGGCCCTGTGTCATGTTGTCAGTATGGGGCCCTGTGTCAGGTTGTGAATATGGGACCCGGTGTCAGGTTGTCAGTATGGGGCCCTGTGTCAGGTTGTCAGTATGGGGCCCGTGGTTTCGAACAGCATCCCTGTTTGTATCACAATGCTGCTAATTAGTGATAAATCAAACATACCTGGGTTTGTTTTAATGTGGGTTGGGTGAACATGAGTAAAGGTTGGGTACTGAATCTGAACCCCATTGAATTCAATGGGAGCTGAATGTTAAAAATTTGTTCTAGCTGTTTTCTAGGCTAAAAAGCAAGGGATAGAAAGACAAATGGCACATGGGTGCAGGCCACTGCCCTAGTGGACATGTACCTAGGCAAAAAAAAAGTTAATAAATAATTTTGTCTGGTAGCAGCGATTTTAGCAATGCTTCAAGTGAAACATGAAAAACTCAAATAAATAACATGCCAGGGGGACGCCCTAACCCTGCCCATGAAGTGGTGCATTTACGTACTGTATATAGCCTACTACAGCAAAACTGATATTTACAGAGAATTTACAGAGAAATAAGTGTATTTAACTGTTTGCTGACCGTATAACATACATATATGGCAGCAAGGCGGCTCTTCTGCGCTGGATCACGTACTAGGTACTAAACATGTGCAATCCGTTTCAGTCCAAATACAAATTCAGACAAATTTTTGGTTATTCAGATATTCGGATGTATCCGAATCTCCAAAAGAAATGGTAACAAATTTCATTTAAATCCAACGAATTCCAACTTTTCAGAATGATTACAATTCGGATCAGTACATGTTTATAAATAAATACTTTTGTATTTGGAGATGAAATCTCTTTTCCTCCAAACTTACAGAGTGCCCCCCTGTCCTCTTTCATGACCTTAAAGTGAATAACTCAACACCAAGTTCTCTATAAGGACCCCTTATGTATTTGCACATGTTGATCATATCCCCCTTAATCGTCTCTTCTCAAGAGAGAATAAATTCAGTTCCTCTAATCTTTCCTCATAGCTGAGCTCCTCCATGCCTCTTATCAGTTTGGTTGCTCTTCTCTCCAGTTCCCCGATATCCTTTTTGAGAACTGGTGCCCAAAACTGAACTGCATATTCCAGATGAGGTCTTACTAATGATTTATACAGGGGGGCAAAATGATATCTCTCTCTGGAGTTCATACCTCTCCTAATACAAGAAAGGATTTTGATCACTTTGGAAACCGCAGCTTGGCATTACATGCCATTATTAAGCTTTTGCTCTACAAGAACACCCAAATCCCCCTCCACCATTGACTCCCCCAGCTGTCCTCCTCTTAGTATGTAACATGAATGCATGTTCTTAATAATATTTAATAAAATATCCATTTTACTTATGTGAACTCCAACTATTTGGTTGGACTTGATGGACTTGTGTCAAGTCACCTGAGTCCAGGTGACAGATGCACACCGTTGGAGCCAGGAGTGCACCGCTAAGGTAGTGGACCCTACGGCTGACTGCTGCGGATGGAACTCTGGGTGGTTCAGGAAGGCAGGTCCACTGGAGCACCAACACGGATCCCACTGGGGGCTAGAGCATAAGATTCCCCAGGGCGCAGAGTCTAAAACGCCGGCAGGTGTTCACCAGAGCCTCTGGTGGTGAGGATGGACTGCACTGCAACTGGCTCCCGGTCACGGCCCCCAGGGTCTCCCAGCTCAAGCTCACGGTAGGCTACAGGAGGATAGAGAGCAAGCAGCAGCTCAGGACAACAAGGGATAGTCAGGAGATAAGACAAAGTTTGGGGCATCTAGCAGACAAGGATAGACAGAGAACACGTCAAAGGTCAGGGTAACAAGCAGGCAGGGATAGTCAAAGAACAAGCCAAGATCGGTAACAGAGACAGATGTAAAGCACACGGTAAGCAGGAGTAAGATACAAAACCTAGAGAACTTAGATGAGAATGGGGAAAAAAGAGAAATGGGGGGAGAAGAGAGGGGTAAATGGACAGCATGGAAGGAATTTAAAGACTCATGGAGATACGTAGAGGAGATTACACGATAAACATTTTCACTTAGAGGTGCAGATAACACGGAAAAAAAGAACAAGGATAACTAACGGCCCATCTAAAAGGATTGCAAGGTGGGGGGGGGGGGCGAGGGGGGAAGGGAGGGATGTAAAATTATATGCAATAAATTTATAAATGAAAAGATAAAATACCACAAATGATGTGACTTAAAGAAAGAGACGGAAATGAACGTTAAGTTGAATAAAAGTCTGTTTAATGTTCGCTGAGGTGAAAAGAAAAAAAAAAAAAAGGAGGATAGAGAGCAAGCAGCAGCCCAGGACAACAAGGGATAGTCAGGAGATAAGACAAAGTTTGGGGCATCTAGCAGACAAGGATAGGCAGAGAACACGTCAAAGGTCAGGGTAACAAGCAGGCAGGGATAGTCAAAGAACAAGCCAAGATCGGTAACAGAGACAGATGTAGAGCACACGGCAAGCAGGAGACAGGAAACCAAACATACAATATTACTCGGCAAGGCAGGCTTGGAGAACACGGTGTTAAATAGTGGTTCCTGTTGAGGCTAGGGTGCAGCCACACTGAGGAAAGATTACTTAACCATGCAGGTGTGAGAGTGCAAGCCCTACATCTGTCTGATACACAGACCATGTAAGAGACAGACAGGACATGAAAGTATTACTGCAGAGTCATGACAAAAAAGACCTTCGTTGAGGTCTTTTTTCAACCTCACCTACTATGTAACTATGTAACTCATGGGCACATGATAATCCTTCTCTCTTCTTCTGTTTACTTCTTGGGGTCTTTCTTCAGGTGTTCACATCACTGTCTGCGTATTATGAATGCCTTCTATTGGTGGAGGCAACACTTCTAATGGCCGGGTCCTCTCTCATAGACTCCAGAAGTAGGAGAATTCACAGGGGTATGAGGGGACCGGTGCCCAAGAAGATAATGAGCAGGGAAAAATGTCTTGTCCCCAGAATAGGAAATATATGCCTGGCTCATAGAGAAAACGGTGTCTTTGATTAACTAAACTGTGGGGTGACTTGACAAGAGATGTTTGGATTCAAGACTGAAGAGCTGGGCTTTAGTTTAAGGTGTCCATGTCACTTATGTAACGCTTTCCCCCGAATGGTCCATTGTACATTAGGTAGATTCTTTTCCAAAACAGTGCAGAGGTAGCCATGCACACAGCCAAATTCCATTCATTCTGGCACACTGATCAGTCCATGGGTTGTCTTTTTACAGTTTATTTACTAGTAGAATTTGGGACTTAGCACATCTTGAGAAGGACGCTTTCTCAATCAGTAGTACAAAGACAAACTGATTAATACAGCCTGAGAGTGCACAGCTGGAGACTATTCAGCAATACATAGCACAGCTGAAGATCATGCAGGAGTATATATCATCAGTAGTGTAGCACCCTCCTAGTTCAGAGTATGCTGCTAGGAAAATGTTGTTAACTCCTTTGTAAGCAGAGGTGCAGGGGTTGATTGCTAGTGGTTGTTCAGTGTCTCACGGGAGAAATAAAAGAAAATAAAAGAAAGAAAAGAGGGCGCACCGGCCTTGTGCATTATCCTCAATACATTTTTGAAAAAAACAGATTAAAAACAACTGACAAACATGTGAAGAAAAATCACTTTGTGAAAGCCTTCTAATGATGGCAATTGGTCTAAGTATCGACAGTCTCCAGAGAGTGCAAGAGAGGACATCAGGACCGCTACTGACTGACACGTTTTGAAGGGATACCTTCTTCCTCTGAGCCTACTAGGTATCCCTTTGAAACGTGTCAGTTAGCCCCTGGGGCAGAGAAGCCTGAGGAGTCCCTTTCTTGAAGACATCCCCTACTAAGCTTAGCTGGGGGGCATACCAAAGAGAGAAAGACAGAGTGAGATTCTGTCTCAGAGTCTGGATAATAAGAGTGAGGAAGCTTAACTATTTTGGGACCAAATGAGTACACAGTGGAGAAGTGACTGTGGGGTGACTCTCCTTACCAATCTATGCAGGGCAGCCATAAGCTGTGCAAGACAGCCAGGAGTGTGCCATATTGTTGAATTGTGCCTAGTGAAGCCAGGAGCTGTGCAATATAGCTAGGGGCATGCCATATTGTTCAAGTGTGCCTAGTGCAAGACTGCCAGGAGTTGCACAAGTTCAGTCAGCAAAGAGACAGTACAGTGCAGCTTAGGATTGTGCAATACAGTCAGCATCTTGTACAGAGCAACCAGTTCTACAGTTTTGGAGTATCCCACTGCTCCCTGAACCCTATCCAAGTTATTGCTAGAATATATTCTGTCAAGGCCTAGATACATCAAAATATTAAATTTTTCATATAGCCTTCAGCTGAGGAGTCATCACTCCAGGAGAACGTCCCCCCCCCCCAACAGAACAGACTGATTAAATTATCCTATCCAGTGGAGAGCTGAAGTCAAGAGACAAAACGTATGTTGAAAGAGTTTTCTGAACAATGGTGCCACCTTACACGAAACCAGCTGAGAATGGTTAAATTTGTGTTTAATCATAGGGTGAGATCGCATCACTAGTGAGAACCCAATGTTGACTCAGCTCTCCCTCAGACAACGACTGAGATGCGAAGTTAAGGATACACCAGAACGACAACAGTCACAAATATCTGAACAGTCTATAATAAATATGTGTCTAAATATGCCTAAAAGGAGGAACTGTTTGTACAGCTAAACCCTTATCTAAATCTTAATTGAACCTGTCCAAGGTTCATTTCTAATGCTTTAGGAAAACATTTAAATCCTGTATACATGTGGTATTTTAAATATATGTGATTTATAAGTAGTTCAAATTCTGAATTAAATTCCAGGTCACAGATACCACCATGATTTTAGTATCTACTGACCCAATGAGTAGTCTGTCATAAAGTAGAAATATAATATTTTGATATAGAACAAATTAAGAATTATGTTGAGCAACCCATCATTGTTATAAAGACATAGAAACTGTGACCACATCTACATAAAAATGCCCATATAGCATGTGTTGTCCCAAGACAAATAGGTCTTCATAGGAAATGGAGGAGTCATGCATTTATCCATATAAACATCCATTTTGTGTGATATTGATCAATAAAATGTATGCTGAGTGTATTGTATATTGTACCAGTTGCCGGAGTCCCTGAATAATATAGATATATATTCATAAGCTCCGATACATAGGTAGATGCCCATCATGAAAGAAAACATATTTTTCTTTTACCAAATAGTTTAGAACAACAGTTTTTTCTGTCCCCAGACACACCTAGTGGCTGAAGATGATATTACCTGAGCTCATCAGGTAAATCATTAGAGTTCTCCAACAAATGGATAAAAAACCAAACCTTTTGGGCTAAGCTTATGATAAATTTATGAACTTATTGTCCCATATGGTATAAAGTATGTGAGGGCCACAGAGAGGGGATCACAGACCCACACGCCAGATACACCCCTAGACGATCAAGAAGCCTGGTGATAATTGACCACTCCCCATCTTGCTGGACCTTGTTACTGGAACTACTCAAAGTACTTACAATTTGTCGGATCTCTTCCCCTTTTAAACTGTTGGTAAGATACAGACCAATACGATTACTATTAAATTAATCTATTTATCTCACGATTACCGCAAATATTTTTCTAACAGAACCATTTGAGCTTCCCTGAGTTATTTGTAATATATTAATAAAAATAGTTTTATTGCCATGTTATTGTTTTGATAATGTTTTGATGTGTGTGAAATATCAATCGCCAGAAATCCCGGTTCTATATGAAATTGTGTAACTATTCTTTTATTACATTATTGTGGTATGTACTGATTATCGGAACAAGATTCACAATTTTACCGTAAGGTTGGAGGCACTGAAAAAAAAAAACACTGAGATCTTAATTTAAATTCCCCATATATATTATTAAGATTCCATACCACAACAATTCAAAGAAGTTAACCCTCATGTTTTCTAGTTTTAGAGTGTGAAGTTGCTGTTTGCCTGGCTGCTACACTAGTGGGAATAGAACCGTGACTTTCAATTATCGTCCCTGGTTGAGGGTAACGCTACGGTAGTTATAGACTTGGACAGTCTATGGGTACACAATTGAAGACCATGCAGGTGTATATAGCAAAGAGGTTCTACTCATGAGGTCCTGGCTCCTAGTCAGTCCATAGATGAAGCCCCAGAAGAAATTCAGCCTACAGTCCAGGAGTGCTTCAGGGACAGGGAACCACCCTGAAGGTCACAGATCCATTTCCCTTCTGGGAAAATATAATCTCCTCAAGGCTTCAGACTATTTAACAGCAGCCCAGGGATTGGCTAGGCCCACCTGAATTTTTAGGCTAAATATTTAAATTCCTCGCCCTAAGCTTTAGAAACATGTCCTAGAGGCAGGGGGGGGGGGGGGGGGGGGGGGGTAATCAAACTCTCAGCCTGTGAAGCTCTGAACAGACAAAACAAAACAATCACTGATTCTGTGATTACAGCACGAGCCAAAAACTAAATTTAACTAGCAGCCTTGCTAGAAGGTTGCTACATTTAAATTCTGAATAACGCTAAATAATGTAACTAATTATTTAAGTAGAGAAATGGGTGTCCCTGTCCTGCTCTGTTTGTATATACAGTGGAACCTCAGATTGCGAGTAACGCCGTTAACGAGCGCTTCGCAATACTGTATTTTTAAAAATCGTAACTCGGTTTGCGAGTCTTGTCTCGCAAAACAAGCACGATTCAGGTCAAATCGTGTGCAGTACCGCGTTTGGCCTGAGGTGGGGGGGGGTGCCGGAGCAGAGCAGCTGTATGGAAATGCACGGAAAGACCAGAGGACAGCTCGGCGGACCTCGGCAAACCTCGGGAATGGAGTCTTTCCGAAGTTTGCCGAGGTCAGACGAGGTGTCCTCAGGCCTTTCCGGACATTTACGAGGCTCTCCGGTGCCCCCCACCTCTGGCAGCATGCGGTATTGCATGCCATTGAAGTCAATGCGGAACAAATTATTTTCGTTTCCATTGACTTCAATGGGGAAACTCGCTATGATATGCGAGTACTTTGGATTAAGAGCATTCTCCTGGAACGGATTATGCTCACAATCCGAGGTTCCACTCTACTCTTGTCCTTGCTCATGAGCGAGCTATAAAGACTATGAAATAATAAACTTGAAGGCACCTAACCCTTATCAGTTTCATAAGATGCCATATTGTGAAGTTGTAATAAATACTAAGGCAAGAGCATCATTCTGTCCTGTGCCAACACAGATGTCAAAGTTAAGAGTAGGTTCATACTTGTTTGGGCTGTGTGTTTGCACAAGCACGTCACAGGTGCAGCAGCCTATTTTATTTCATTTTGTGGGGAAAAAAAGTCCCTGGCCCTTTCTTTAAAATACACCACACGGAACCGCATTGGTTCTGAACATTTTTAAATCCACCAAGTTTTCTGAAGCATGAGTGTGCCATTAGGCATTAATCGAACACCTACGTGTCTGCTAAAGAACAGTGTGTTTTGCCTCCAGGTTGGGAACGCATGCAATTATGCGTGTGTTCCCAACCGGTACATACGTGAACCTAGCCTAAGGAAATATATATATATTATGTTAGGATCGCCATTAAGTCAAGTAGTTCAAGGGGAATTTCACTTGTGTATGTTAAATATATACTGTTTGTAGTCAGAGTCTTCAAGCGGGAAATGCAATATTCTTAAGAACCAAGGCCGGAGGTGTGCCTTGGCCAAGCTGGTCAGTATGCCTGAAAAGAGGGCAAAAAGACACAGATTTAGGTGAAGAAGGGAAGGTAATGATCCAACACGTATGATAGCATGTGCACGGATGGCAACAGTAAGTATCCAGTAAGTATCCGCTGTGACAGGTGAACCCACCGACTCCTGAGTTGGTGATGAGAAGGAACCCCCTATGAACCTGCAACGCTACCCAGAACCAACAGAACGTCCCGTGAAAGATTGGATTGAGTCTGATGCCCGAGACGACCCAGACATGAGAATGAACTGCTTATGAATGAGAGGATACATGGGGGAAGGGAGCAAGGCCTGGCCCGAGGAACCCCTGCAAATGACGGCTGAGAAGATCAAAATACTATGGGGACGTGAGAGGGCGAGTGCCAAAAAGGACCACTGGTAGGAGTGCGAAATGCTGGATACCTGATGAATGTGATGGAGTAAGCGGACAAGGCCCATGCCCAACGGCAATAAGCATCATCAACATGGAGAAACCATGCCAGACACAGGACACTGGTCCCACCTGATACGATTGGGTCGTGCTACAGCCTGAGACCTAACAACAGAGTCTGAATTCTGAACCAAGGAAGGAGGTATGGATGCCAAAGTGGCCCCAACCTGAAAATACAAACTAGAGAAATGACAGACAACCAGACAAGAGAACAATAACGCCCCTCTGTACCTACCTAAGAATGAGAACATGAGCCAAAATGTCAAGACCACTGCGCGTGATGAACCTGACGACTGCCCCCCCTAGTGTGAGTAGTGAGTGAGCCCGAGTGACCTGCAGCGCAGAGACAGGTAATTGACTGAAAACTCAGGGCTAGGGTACCCACGGACCGTGGTGGGTAGTCATATGAGTGTGGTGAATAAACATGCATTGTATGACGCATGGTACACGGGCGAGAAGATTGTGGACAACAATCAATTAACAACGAAACCTCAGCCTGTATGGATCTGTAGAAGTGACAGATCCTGACGTGAGCCCTAGCTAACTGACCCAGGTACAACATGAACACAGATACGATGAGACATGACAACCAACAAACAAAACAGCTACCGGAGTATGCCATGGTTGAACAACAACGCCCCTCTGAGAAACGCTGAGGCTGAACACCGAGGCTGAAACACAATGACAGAAATGCAAGGACAGAAACGCTATGACAGAAACGCTATGACAGAACTGCTGAGGCAGAAACGTAATGACAGAAATGCTGAGGTAGAAACGTGCTGACAGAAATGCTGAGGCAGAAACGTAATGACAGAAAAACGCTATGACAGAACGCTATGACAGAACGCTGAAGCTGAATGTTGAGGCAGAAACGCAATGACATGAATCCAGGGGCAGAAACGCAATGACATGAATCCAGGGGCAGAAACGCAATGACATGAATCCAGGGGCAGAAACGCAATGACAGAAATCCAGGAGCAGAACGCAATGACAGAAATCCAGGAGCAGAACGCAATGACAGAAATCCAGGAGCAGAACTCAATGACAGAAATCCAGGAGCAGAACACAATGACAAAAATGCAGGGGCAGAACGCAATGACAGAAATCCAGGAGCAGAACACAATGACAGAAATGCAGGGGCAGAACGCAATGACATAAATGCAAGGGCAGAAACGATATGACAGAAATGCTGGGGCAGAAACTATATGACAAACATGCTGGGGCAGAAACGATATGACAGAAATGCTGGGGCAGAAATGATATGACAGAAATGCTGGGGCAGAAACGATATGACAGAAATGAGGGGGACAGCAATGATATGACAGAAATGCTGGCTGTGACAGAAACCTGGAGCCAAACGCTGTGACAGAAATATGCTAAGACTAAAACGCATAGACAGAAACGCTATGACAACCTGGAGCCGAAACGCTAGGACAGAAATCCTGCGGGCGAACGCCATGATGAAACACTTGTGACTGAAACGGTGGATGCCCGGGAGGCTATGACAAACGCAGAGACTGTATGCCGAGACAAATGCCGGGGCATGACGCAATGACATGAATACTGGGGCATGACGTAAATGACAGAAAAATTCTGAGGCAGAACGCTTATGACAGAAAGCAGGGGCAGAACGCTATGACAGAAATGCCGTGGCAGAATGCTATGACAAACATGCCGGGGCAGAAACGCTATGATAGAAAATCCGGGGCAGAAACGCTATAACAGCAACCCTGGGGCAGAACGCTATGACAGCAACCCTCGGGCAGAACGCTGACTGAACGCTATGACAGACATGCCAAGCAGAAACGCTGACAGAAATGCCGGGCAGAAACGCTATGACAGAAAAAACGCTATGATAGCAACCCTGGGGCAGAAATGCTGTGCAGAATGCTGACAGAAATGCCAGGCCGATCGCCACGATGAAAACACTAGTGACGGAAGCAGTAGATGCCCGGGAGGCGTGTGGGGATCCCCCCCATGATGCCCTATGTGCGTACTGGGAGGTGTACTGGCGGGCGAGTGGCAAGTGGGTGGAGGATAAATGGATGGACAGCCCCCCCGCATGAACTGGCAGGAATACAGGGATGAACAAGGGAGAAGCGGGCGGCGCCCCCCCCGACCATGCGGAGGTGGTGGATGGACAGACAACACCCCCCCAAGCATGCACTGTGGGAAGACCCCTGGGGAAGTGGGTGGTGGAAGAAAATGGACGGATGGCTTCCCCCCATGAAGGTAGATGCAGAGTGACATGTGTCCCTACTGCAACGATACCCCCCGGCGGGAACATCGGGAGAAGCAGGCGGGTGGCCCCAGATCTAAGCTGGAGTGAGGAGCTGGCGGCAGCCGAATCAACCCCTCCCCCCAGCGGGAACCAGATCTGCCCAGGAGAAGGAGCTAGTGGGCACAGATTCATCCCACAAGCTCCCTCCCCCAGGCAGGAACACCGGAGAAAGCGGGCGGCCCCCACGTGGAGCCAGATCCGCCCCTGAGAAGGAGCTGGCATGCGGCTGATTCCCCCCTTCCCCCCGGTGTTCTTGGGGGGGTGGCCCCCACATGGAGCCAGATCAGCGGAGGAGAAAGGAGCTGGCGGGTGGCCTATTCACCCCCCCTCTCCGGCGGGAACGCCGGGTGAACGCGGGCAGGCGGCCCCCACGTGGAGCCAGACCAGCCCAGGAAAAAGAAAGTGCCAGCCGGGCGAATCATCACCCCCCCCAGGCGGAACATCGGGAGAAGCGGCGGGGATCAGGGTGATGAGAAGGTGGGTGGGTGGGTGACAGGCAGACTAGACTCCTCGGCGGTACCCCCACTGTAACAGCCAACCGCTGCTCAGCAAGGAGCCAGCCGTGGGCGTGACCCAGAAACGCTGATGACACTGGCCCCGACAGAGGAGGAGGATTAAATAGCCCTCTCAGGCTCCTCCTACAAATACAGGCCTTTCAAATCTTCCAATGATGACGCACCAAGTGATTGGAAAGGAGTAACTGCTGCGCTGAACCATCTGACTCCATCCCCATCGGATTTGATGTGCTGCCAGCCGTACACGGACCTACTGTGACTTGTAGTCCACATCCTCTCTTCCTGTCCAGAGACGTGTTTGAATGCTATGTTGCAGTTTGTCATGTGAGTGGATATGTTCTTTGTAATAAATTATATTTTGATATATATTCAGAGGCGCCCCTCTCTTTGTTTTTTGTAGCTCTTTTGGACCTTGCTTCTGGTCTTTTTGGTGGCAGCCCTGACAGACTTATGTATGTACAGTGGTGTGAAAAAGTGTTTGCCCCCTTCCTCATTTCCTGTTCCTTTGCATGTTTGTCACACTTAAGTGTTTCGGAACATCAAACCAATTTAAACAATAGTCAAGGACAACACAAGTAAACACAAAATGCAATTTGTAAATGAAGGTGTTTATTATTAAAGGTGAAAAAAAATCCAAACCATCATGGCCCTGTGTGAAAAAGTGATTGCCCCCCTTGTTAAAACATACTATAACTGTGGTTGTCCACACCTGAGTTCAATTTCTCTAGCCACACCCAGGCCTGATTATTGCCACACCTGTTCACAATCAAGGCATCACTTAAATAGGAGCTGCTTGACACAGTAAGGTCCACCAGAAGATCCTTAAAAGCTACACATCATGCCGAGACCCAAAGAAATTCAGGAACAATTGAGAAAGAAAGTAATTGAGATCTATCAGTCTGGAAAGGGTTATAAAGCCATTTCCAAAGCTTTGGGAATCCAGCGAACCACAGTGAGAGCCATTATCCACAAATGGCGAAGACATGGAACAGTGGTGAACCTTCCCAGGAGTGGCCGGCCGCTCAAAATTACCCCAAGAGCGCAGCGATGACTCATCCAAGAGGTCACAAAAGACCCCACAACAACGTCCAAGGAACTGCAGGCCTCACTTGCCTCAGTTAAGGTCAGTGTTCATGCCTCCACCATCAGGAAAAGACTGGGCAAAAATGGCCTGCATGGCAGAGTTCCAAGGAGAAAACCACTGCTGAGCAAAAAGAACATCAAAGCTCGTCTCAATTTCTCCACAACACATCTTGATGATCCCCAAGACTTTTGGGACAACATTCTGTGGACCGATGAGACAAAAGTGGTACTCTTTGGAAGGTGTGTGTCCAAGTATATCTGGCGTAGAAGGAACACTGCATTTCAGAAAAAGAACATTATGCCAACAGTAAAATATGGTGGTGGTAGTGTGATGGTCTGGGGCTGTTTTGCTGCTTCAGGACCTGGAAGACTTGCCGTGATAAAAGGAACTATGAATTCTGCTGTCTACCAAGAGATCCTGAAGGAGAATGTCTGACCATCTGTTCGTGTACTCAAGCTGAAACGAATTTGGGTTCTGCAGCAGGACAATGATCCTAAACACACCAGCAAGTCCACCACCGAATGGCTGAAGAAAAACAAAATGAAGACTTTGGAGTGGCCTAGCCAAAGTCCAGACCTGAATCCTATTGAGATGTTGTGGTATGACCTTAAAAAGGCCGTTCATGCTCGAAAACCCTCTAATGTAACTGAATTAGGACAATTCTGCAAAGATGAGTGGGCCAAAATTCCTCCAGGACGCTGTAAAAGCCTCATTGCACGTTATCGCAAACGCTTGGTTGCAGTTGTTGCTGCTAAGGGTGGCCCAACCAGTTATTAGGTTTAGGGGGCAATCACTTTTTCACACAGGGCCATGATGGTTTGGATTTTTTTTCACCTTTAATAATAAACACCTTCATTTACAAATTGCATTTTGTGTTTACTTGTGTTGTCCTTGACTATTGTTTAAATTGGTTTGATGTTCCGAAACACTTAAGTGTGACAAACATGCAAAGGAACAGGAAATGAGGAAGGGGGCAAACACTTTTTCACACCACTGTATATATCTGTATATATACCCGCCCCTGCCCTCTTGGACTATTAGGAACTTTATAAATGAGATATTGTGGCATTGCGCCTTTTTACTTGTCTGAATGTTCTACTTACAATGTAACTTTAAATAAAATGCTGTTTACTGTATAATAATGATTGTTTTTACTATTTTATGGCTACAGTATAGAATGAATGTGTAATACATTTCTTTTAATGAAATAAAGCACTCTAAGGAAATAAACTGATCAGCTCACCATTGCTGACTTCCAGCCTATATGGTAAACTGTCACCATGACTTGTCCGCAACTGGTAGATCCCGCTGTGTCCAACCTGGGCAGATGTGATTGTGTAGGTCTGTCCTTCTGCCACTACCATATCATTCTGTAACCACTGATAAGTCCAGTAATTTCCATGGCAGGTCATTGTTATATTGTCTCCTGTAAGTAACTTGTTCCAGTCTGGTGTGAAGGTCACTGGAATAGTCCCAGCATTTTCTGCAAGACATTATACAGAAATATAAACAAACAATACCAATTTATGAATTATTGAATAATGTTAAACTAATAATACAAGACATTTCTACAATATAAGTTCCTGAAACAAACAAGTAATTCAGTGGTAGGGTAAGGTTATTTTTACTAAAGTTATATTGGAGATAATCAGAGTCCAATTCCCTAACTTCCTCCATCTTCACAAGTGCAATTCTACAGTTCTACTTTCATCTCCCCCCTTCTCAGAACATCCCCTCTTAAACCTCGTACACACAGACGAAGTGCCATACTTTTGTCTGAAGAGCATGTGCCAGGAACTTGTCTTGCATACTAATGGCACACAATTGTCAGCCAACAAACACAAACGTAGTGACGTAGTATGTGGAATGTCAGCTCTTGAGCGCCACCCTTTGGGCACCTTCTGCTAATGTCGTGAGCATTGATTCCGAGCATGCGTGTTTGTACTTTGTACTTTTGTGTGACGGACTTGTGTACACACGATACGAAAATCTGACAACAGACCGATGTCCGCCGAAAATTTACTAGCCTGCCATCCAACATTTGTTGGCGGAAAGTTGGACAACAATTGTCTGATGGAGCCTACTAACAGTCAGATTTTAGGCTAACAGTCTGTCATCACACAATTCCCAGCTGAAAATCCGATTGTGTGTACGAGGCTTAAAGGGGTTGTAAAGATAAATATTTTTTTATCAATATCTGATCTATATGCAGCATAGATCAGGAATATAGCTGTTATTTCTGCAGAAATTTTCAATTTACCTGTTATATGCATATGATTTTTCTGAACTTCCTCCTTTAGCGTATCCATGATCTTCTCAGTTTCCGTTTTTTAGAGCTCGCTCCGTGCAGCAACGTCGCGCATGCGCAGTGCCACTTTTTCGATGTGTCAAAGAACAAGAATGAGCCTTGTTCTCATTTCTCACCGCCCAGCAGCCACGCCCATTCCCACCTCCCCAGCACACCCATACACTGAATAAACATAAAGGGGGCGGAGTAAAGGCTGTGCTGCTGAGATCGTCATTCTGATTGCAATAACATGGCATGGGAGGCAGAGCTACAGCATCTTAGACACGCCCACGGCTCCGCTGCCTCCCGTGCCTGTGAACGTACACAGCGTCTCCCCGCAGGGATGTAGTCCCAAGGGAGGGGCGAGCATGCTGACTAACCCCCGCCAGAACGGCTCGGATGATGGGGGCAAGCTGACAGAGGAGGAACAGGAAGTGAGAAATCCAGACAAAGAAAAAATACAGAAGGGAAATTGAAGGAAAAGGTAAGTGAACCAACAATGCACTAGCTTAAAGGAACCTAATAAGAAAATAAAAAACTAAACTTTACAACCCCTTTAAGGCTGGGTTCACACTTGCTGCAGCCACGGTTCACAGGGTCCGGTGCATCCTTGTACACCGATTCAGGTGCAAATCAGGTCCGAATTTCTGCCTGAATTTGCACCTGATTTGGAGCAAAAGACACACAGGACCCTTCTTCAATCCGGACTTCTTCAATGTATTTTTGTGCAACAGAGGTACATTAATGGTATATTGGTACATAGGAGAGCTGGGATTCAGTAAAAAAAAAGGGGGGGAACTTTGCCTTTAAGCCGGCCATAGACGGCCCTGGTTCAGCATTTGAACCATTTGAACCATGTATCGGCAGGCTGATTGTGCCCTAGTTGATCGATCAATCAGCATGTTGGATTTTTCATGCAATTATCAATAGCAATAATCACTATGTGTTCTCTCAGCTGGATGCTTTCCATGTGTCACCATCCGCAGGGAGAGGACAATAGGTCTGCGGGAGGGAATCAAGCGATTTTCTGCAAATCGTGGTTGCAGGAAAGACAATCGCTCCATCTATGGCTGCCTTTACATTTGATTTGTAATCAGATCATTTTCATGTACTGATTAGCATTTTGCAAATTACAAATCTAAATTCACTCAGCAGGATTTACCTGTATAGGAAATTGTGGTTTCAGCACTGTAAGTATAAGTGATAGTAGTCAGGACTTGTCTCGAGCAACTGTAGGTGGCTTTCAGGTCTGTATATTTTAATTGTAAAGTATCATTGGTGGTGGATTTCGAGATTGTCTGATTGTCCCTGTAGAATATTGTCTGTGTTGCCAGTGATCCAGATGGACTGGAACATCGGAGAGATAGGTTGTCACCTTCATATACATAGAGAGGAGCCTGAAGGATGACCCGATCTGAAACACAACATGAGATTTATTATATCTGAGGATGTGATGATTCACCATTGAGGGAAACATATAATTTTGTGTTGGGAGAAACTACAACTTCTATTGAATTGGATGCGCCTGTCAAGACATTAATGACAATTGTGTATGATCTCCAATATAACAAATCTGAAAATATAAGTGTAATGTACATTTGATTTTCCTCATCCTGCGTTTCTGTCTCCCTATGGGAGCCCATTGATTTGAATAGAGCTTACACCAGAAGTCAGATCAAGAGGATCCGACTTGCGGTGCAACTTGTGTGCTGAATCTTGAGGGGGGAACCCAGCGAAAATTAAAAAAAAAATTTGCATGAGGTTCCCCCCCAAGACGATACCAGACCCTTCGGTCTGGTATGGATCTTAAGGGGAACCCCCACACCAAAATAAAATGGTGTGGGGTTCCCCCCCAAGATCCAAACCAGACCCTTTTCCGAGCACGCAGCCCGGCAGGTCAGGAAAGGGGGGCGTGTGTTCCTAAACTATCCTTGAATTTACAGATGGTTTTGTAACAAACAGGCACTTTTTTCCTGTTCATAAATGTCTGTGGACAAACTTGTGTTTGAGCTTTGGGGACTTAGGGTTGCCACCTGTCCCTTTTTCACCCGGACAGTCTGGGTTTAGACACACAGGTCCGGTTTTCAGTGTGCCCAACACCTGGACACACTGCTGTTAGTTGGGAGGGGAAGTGGGGAAAGTGTCATTCTGCTGGATAATGAAAGGTGGGTGAGAATTGAGGGGTTTGAATGGGTGACGCTTTTCTATACTGTGTTAGCGCTTCACCCTATTCGATACTTGCTTGGCAGCATATTCCCTCCACACTGCACCTCTCCATGCAGAGCAGCTGCGCCTCCCATCTCTGCCCCCGACTTCGGCCCTCCGCGCCTTGCCTTCAGCCATGCCGTTTCTGTCTGCTAGACTGCTCCTCTCATCTTCTGCACCTCTGTGCAAAGCAGCTCCGCCTCCCAACTCCGGCTCCCACGTCTTCAGCCATGCTGCTTTGGTTGAGCTTGCAAGGTATAGAGTCCCCTGCTGCTCTTGGACAGCTCCTGCCCGGTAGCCAGAACTATTGTTATAATATACACTGACTCTTCTACACAGTGCCCAGTCAGTGCATAGTATAGTGCATCCTACAGTCACTCTGCCCCCTCCTGTTACACTCTGCCCCCATCTGTCACACTCTGCCCCCTCCTGTCACACTCTGCCTCCTCCTGTCACACTCTGCCCTCTCCTGTCACACTCTGCCCTCTCCTGTCACACTTTGCCCCCTCCTGTCACACTCTGCCCCCTCCTGTCACACTGGTCACACTGCGCCCCCTCCTGTCACACTCTGCCCCCTCCTGTCACACTCTGCCCCCTCCTGTCACACTCTGCCCCCTCCTGTTACACTCTGCCCCCATCTGTCACACTCTGCCCCCTCCTGTCACACTTTGCCCCCTCCTGTCACACTCTGCCCCCTCCTGTCACACTGGTCACACTGCGCCCCCTCCTGTCACACTCTGCCCCCTCCTGTCACACTCTGCCCCCTCCTGTCACACTCTGCCCCCTCCTGTCACACTGGTCACACTGCGCCCCCTCCTGTCACACTCTGCCCCCTCCTGTCACACTCTGCCCTCTCCTGTCACACTGGTCACACTGCGCCCCCTCCTGTCCCACTCTGCCCCCTCCTGTCACACTGGTCACACTGCGCCCCCTCCTGTCACACTCTGCCCCCTCCTGTCACATTCTGCCCTCTCCTGTCACACTCTGCCCCCTCCTGTCACACTCTGCCCCCCTACTGTCACACTGGGATACTGATGTAAAGAAGACTACTAATGTAAAGGGAGATTTGAAAGAGGGACCCTTGATTTAAGGAGGGCACTTGATGTAAAGGTCCACTTGATATAAGAGGAGTTACTGATATAAAGGGCCCCTGCTGATGTGAGGGAGGACTCTGATGTGAAGGTGGGGGGGGGGGGGCTCTTGATGTAAAGGGGGACTCTAATCTAATAAGGGGACCATTGGTGCTCAGTACAGAGCTCCTAATATAAATGGCGACTCCTGATAAATAGGGGAATGCTAACGTGAAGGGGTACTCCAGTTGTAAGGGGGGGATACTGATGTAAATGTGGATCCTGATGTAAACAGGGAAACCTGATGAAGAGGGACTCCTAATCTAAAGGGGATTTTGGTGTTAAAAGATCTAATGGGGGGGGGGGGTCTTTAGGGGGGAACTGATATAAAGGGACTCCTAGCTAATGGGGGGTCTTTAATTTAATAGAGGCGCTGATATAAGGGGACTCTTCTAATGGGTGGTCTCTAAGGCGAGGGGAACATTTGCTTTGTGCGGCTAAAGTGTTCGGGTTTAGTGTAAAGAAAAGGTGGCAACCCTATTTGGGGTGCACACCCTAATGCAATAGGCTTTACACACCTATGGCTAGTATGCGATGCATACTAGCATTAAGGTGAAAAATGAATGCATAGGATGCATTAAAGTGAAAAAACACGAATATTTACAACCCCTTTAATTGTGCAATGCTTAAGGGGTCAGCGTCATTCTTTAGGTCTAGTGTTTTCTGGACCAGTTATTTCCACACATGGGGAAGAAATAAGTGTTACCGTGGTAAACTGTTTTGCATAACCACTTGAAGACCAGGCCTTTTTCTGACACTTGCAAAGCACGTGTGGATTGTGTACCGTCTGTTCTGTAGAGCTACAGTATATACATAATTTCTAATAGTGCTGTTCTCATAGAACTGCACCCTTTCCTTCCTGGGGCTTTCCTGTTTAATGAAGTCCATTCTAAAATGTACAGGTGTTTTGGTGTCACTCAAATCCAGAGCTGGACATCACAGGTACAGGGCAGAAGGAGCCAAACAATCCAGGGGCTCCTCCAGGGGGAACACCATGAAATTCACTTGACAAGCAAGAGTTAAGCCTACTAGAGCACACAGAAAAATACAAACTCCATGCAGAAAATGTGAATGCTAATGGCTACAATATGTTAATGATAGTGACAAATGAGAAACATAATAAATGTACATATTATCTTACCATAGATAACACTCAGTGTGACAATCTCACTTGTACTGCCAGTGCTGGTCTGGCACTTATAATCTCCGTTGTCTCCCCGACTAGCAAAAAAAGTCACATAGTTCTTCCCTGTAGCTATCCTATTGTTATTACGGTACCAGTAATATAAAGATGCAGGAGGCTCCACATTACAGGTCATTGTTATAGATTGTCCTATGTGGATCTTTTTCCAGTTCGGAGTGAAGGTCACCACTGGTCTTGCTGAAAATCCTGTAAGATAATAATAGTAACTATAAAAAATGGAAACATCTACCTGCCGGTTAGGCAAAAGGAACTGTAGTTATTGTACATGTACAAAAATTAAAGGGTCAGTCCAAAGTAGACCCCTGGATTTGACCAATTTACTGTTTTAACCTCTTTAGGACTGTATACGGCACATATACGATGACAAGGCGTCTCTCCTGTGCAGGATCACATACCTAGTACATGATCCTGCACTTCCGAGTCTGGGGCACGCACGCACACTGCTGGCGACCTGCTCCTGCTGTGATTGGACACAGCGGGAGCCAATCAGTCAAAGTCCAATCAGTCAATCAGTCAAAGTCCACCATTCAGGACACAAGAAGAACAGAAAATTGCCTATGTAAACAAAACAGATTGCCGTTCTGTCAGTAGGGAAGGTAGTGATCATGTGTTCCTGAAAACCAAAATCAGGGATCTCTGCTTTCCCACAGTACAAGCACCTCCCACACAGTAACCACGCACATTTTTTTTTTTAACAGAAAAAACACCATGCACATTTTAGGCACACATATATCCCTTTAATCGCCTTTAATGTTAACCACTTCCCAGCCAGTGTCATTAATACAGTGACAGTGCATATTTTTAGCACTGATCACTGTATTGGTGTCACTGGTTCCCCAAAAAAGTGTCAAAAGTGTCACTTTGTATCCGATTTGTGGTAATAGCGCAGTCCTGCTATAAGTTGCCAATCGCCGCCATTACTAATAAAAAAAATAATAAATTGATAAAAATTCCATAAATATATCCCATAGCTTGTAGACGTTATAACCAATCAATATACGCCTATTGTTTGTTTTTTTGGCCAAAAAACATGTAGCAGAATACCTAACGTCTATGAGAGACTTACTTGTGGCACAGCAATCTAAGATTATTTTATGGAGACAAGAATATTTTTGTTTTATTTAACCACGCCCCTTCCACTGTTAACACATATTGGCCCCACCCACTCTTCGCCGCAGCACACTGTGCGCGCCACATTACTACTCTCCTTGGGGCACCTAAAGCTGTCCCAGATCTTTTACAATCCTATAGTGTATACTACAAAAAAAAAAAAATCCTATGCGCCGCTAAAGTGTTCGGGTTTGGCTTGGAGAAAAGGTGGCAAACCTACTCAGGTCTCCATAGAAATGCATGCTTGATTCCTGCATCCCCAGAGATTGGAACTGATTTCTGACTCTTTCATCAATCTATAGGTTGTCAGGAATCAATTATGTAGCACCCATGTCCCAAAGCAGAGCTACAGGTAAATTTAGTTGTGCTGGGTGGCAGCCAGCCTCGCTAATTTGTAGTGTTTAGCGGTCAAATGGCTTTTCTCCTACTCCTGTTTCAGCTGTTGCTTTTCCTTTTTTGCCAGTAGGTGGCACTGTCGCTTCTGGCATTAGTATGATGTGCTACAGTGAGGTCAGGTTATGAATAAACATATCTTTCTCAGCCAATCAGACTGGCCGCTATGAATGCTGGGAGAAGGTATTTATTTAGAGAAGGTCAGGTGATCTAGGTCTTCTGGGTGGGTGTGTGTGGAACAGCTCCTGGCTGCTAGGCCTGAAGCCTGAGGCCTATCCAGGAGTCCCACTGGCTGCTAGGTCTGTTTGAGGCCTATCCAGGTGTTCAAGATTCTGCAGAAGAGAGCCTGCTCAATACCGAGAAACAATGCTGAGAGGGATGGAGTTCTAGAGAAGTGACTCTTCATGGACCGGGGACCCATGAGGTGAATGGGAGAGCTTCAAGAGAGAACTCATCCAAGGAATTCTGTATGATGCTGTGAGTAAAGTTCAGTTACCATAGGAGACAGCCTACTCTACAGATGTGCTGGTTAAGCTTAAATGCTATTTTCCTGTCCTGCTGTCCACCTTATCTTTTAAAATATTCAATTTTTTGTCTAAGGAGTCTGCCTGTCTGTTGACTGTTACTATTTCTGACTAAGGGTGCCCTGTGCCCCATGCTCTCTCTCCCAAATGTTCCTGTTTGTGAGTAATAAACTTCTCTTTGTTCAAGCATGAAAGTGACTGGCGCCCAATTTTCTATCTTGTTCATCACCCACCATGCCTAGTAACCTACATCCGGAGGAAGTATGTTGGCCCTCCCTTCCTCTGGAGGTCACCACCAGGCCCCCGGAAAAGCTAGGAAGGCTCTACAATTACAACCTATGAGGCTGCAGGAAGCATATTCCAACCTGAAGAGAAGGTCTACAGTGGTGGTCGGCAACCCATCGAACGCGGGCTACCTGTCGACTGCGGGTAGGGGACAGGTAGACCGGAAACAGGTCTGCGACGCCAATCCCTTCCTCCTACTGCTAGCTGCTGCTTCGCTCTCCACCCTCAGCGTTCTCCTTTGGTCCTTCTCTCTCCCTCCCCTCCAGCCTCCTCTGCCACTGTCATCAGTGAACAGCGGAGACCGAGAGGCAGCACAGCCCAGGACGGAGGGCCGGGGAGGAGCTGGCCAAATGAACTTTTCTAGACAACCCGCAGGTGGTTGGTTGCTAGGTCCTAAGCAACCAATCACCAGCTTGTTAATATGAAAAGTCAGCTCCCGCCCCCTGTACAGAACTGTGCTGCCTCTCGGTCTCATGTGAGCACAGGTAGGAGGCTTTGGAATACTGCTATGGGAGGCAAGGGGGAGAAGAGGACAATACTGTGTGTGTGTGGGGGGGGGGGGTGATGTGAAGGGGGAATGGACACTGTTATTGGCAGGGCCACCCCATAGCAGTGTCCTCTACCACCCTTCACATCACCCCCCCCCCCTAATCCCTGCATTCTGAGCATAACACACTGCTGATCCCTGCATTCTGAGCATAACACACACCTGATCCCTGAGTTCTGAGCATAACGCACTCTTGACCCCTGCATTCTGATCATAATGCACTCGTGAACCCTGCATTCTGAGCAGATTGCACATTTGAACCCTGCATTCTGAGCGAAACCCACTCCTTAACCCTACATTCAGAGGATAACGCACTCCTTAACTCTACATTTGGCGTATAACGCACTCCTTAACCCTACATTCGGAGGATAACGCACTCCTGATTTCTGCATTCTGAGCATAACGCACTCCTGATTCCTGCATTCTGAGCATAACACACTCCTGATTCCTGCATTCTGAGCATAACGCACTCCTGATCCCTGCACTCTGATCATAATGCACTCCTGATCCCTGCATTCTGATCATAATGCACTCTTTATCCCTGCATTCTGAACATATCCCACTCCTTAACCCTTCCATTCAGGAAGATGTCCTGCTATATAATGCAGGATGACATGTTATTACCACATTTAACAGTCAAAGAAGCCACGATGGTCTCTGCCAACTTGAAACTCAGTGAGAAGATGGATGTAAAAAGAAAGCTGGTTAATAACATTTGGACAGCCCTGTGTCTTTTTGAATACTGGACTGTTTGTGATGGGCACTCCTTGACTAACCAAGGCATCTCTAGGTGCCTAGCTGTTAATTAGCTTAATGGCGAACTAGTTAGCTGTTAATTAGATCACTGTTAATTGAATTGCTTTTTGAAGTTTGCATTGCCATGTTTTTACTGGTTGTACATCTTATCTAATCTATGCTTATACATCCCCAAAAGGGGAATGTCCTCCTGCGGGGTATAAAAGTTTGTGTCTGGGTTTTAATAAAGTGTGATTCCTTTGGTTTTTTTTCCTCAATATTTGTCTGTGTAAAGCCTCATACACACGATCGGACCGTGGACCAACTTTCCCGTGGATTTTTGTCCATACACACGGTCAGACTTTTTAGGCAACCAACACGAATGTAGTGATGTTTCAACGTACTGACGACACTTCAAAAGAGGACGTTCGAATACTCCAGCGCCACCTTTGGTCAACTTCTATATTGTTGTCTGATCTTTTGCATTGGTTCTGAGCATGCATGTTTGTACTTTGGACAAAAGTCTGTTGGTTTTGTGTACACACGGTCGGAGTTTGGTCCATCGGACTTTTGTTGGCAGAAAGTTGGTCCGTTCGCACAGCCAACAAAAGTCCGATGAAACCTGGAAAAAGTTGGTCCGATGGAGCATACACACGGTCGGATGTTGGTCCAAACCAGCTAATTTGTGTACGGCCTTAAGATACTTGGGGAAAGGACTAGTATTAGCTACCAGGCTGCTAGATGGGTTTGGAGGGCAGGAGGCACTGTTTGGAATAGGCACCCAGGCGGGGGGGGGCAGGTGGCCCATCACAATTTTAACCCAAAGGTTCCTAGTTAAAGGATATGTGCAAAAAGATCTGGAAAATACTAGATAAATTGTGGGGGAAATGGATAGAGGACAAATACTGGGGGTAGGAAAAGAAAAATCCCAGAATTAACTTTTGATACTCGGTTTAATAGACAGTATAAAGAAGTAGAAAGAATTTTCAAAAGGCATTGACCTATTCTATTCTGATGAGAGACGATATTCTAAAAAATATCTCTAAATACTGTGTCTCTAGACATTTTCGTTCATTCCATAATAAAGATGCTAGCCTACTTATCTTTCATGGTATAGATAGGGTTAAAAACCACTGGAGGGGGACCAGTTTGAAGAAAGCAGTCTCACAAAATGAGATGCACTGGATTTTTTCGAATAGGATACTCTTCAATGTTTTAAATATAATTTTTAATTGAATTAGGTATCAGATAAGAGACGACGGTGTATATTATGAATATATGCAATATGGTGTTTTACCACAAGATGGGGGTAATGAAATAATCACCAGTGGATTACAATGAAGATGAATAAAATGTGTTTTCTTTTTAATGTTTTTTACTATGTAAGAAGAACCATATGCTGATAACATATATATATATATATATATAGCAACAAGAGGGGGAGGGGGTTACATTCTGAATAATTTTGCTTCTTTTAATTGGTGGTATATATTGAGTGGAATAGATGGCCGTAGTCACGCTTCCTGATGATGTCCTATGACGAAATGCGTAGGATTATATCTGTTCAATCATTTCTGCTGTTTGGAACAGACTTTAGCTCCTATGCAGACCGGATGGGTGGTGTCCCGGTGGAAGCATTTGGTGGATTGTTCTGGGTGCCAGGAGAGGCACTTTATTTGTGAGTGCATTTATGTTTTATTTATTCAGTACAGTGAATCTGTGACAAAAAGCCTGTATTGACCTTCCTAAGCATATGTTCAGGGGGTCAACAACCATCAGTGAGTTCAGTCCCTGGAGGGGATATTGGTGGTGACACAAGTGGAATCGGTTGGAGTGGAGCACACACAGAGCGCAAGTCATGTTATTTTAAAGAAATTTCAGCACAAGTGTATTGCACGTTTATTTTCACCATTGCACTTTAATACCGAGGACTGCCCTTTATGGACATTTGCACTTCTAAGAATTGTTTAAAGGTATCAATTGTTTGTATACGATTTATGAATTAGTGTGTTGATTTATACTACGGGATTGCATTAATTGATTTCAGGGTAAGAACAGCTTTTTATTCTTTACATGTCCTAGCTGGATACCCCTCTCCCAGGAACCTTCCAGAGAAGCAGCCTCATACATGGATCTCCAGCCTGGTCTAAAAAGTCTTTTGGAATCCGCTCTACCCCCCACCACAAGGAACAAAATGTCTATAGGCCAGCTCCTCCTGCATACATGTCCACTCCACCCAGCCTCCTGCCTAGTATAGGGCCTATGTGTGTTAGTTACATGCTCACAGGGATCGGGTGTTTAACTCCCATGCATCTGTGTCTCCTCCCCACTAGGGATGAGCTCGATGTTCGGGTCGAACATAAGTTCAACTTGAAAATCGGGTGTTCGCCCGTTCGCCGAACAGCGAACATTATTGGGCATTCACGGAAAATTTGAGCGCCACAGAACACCCCATAATGCACTGCGAGATTGCAGTGCATTGCTGTATGATCATTGGCCAAAGCATGCACCTGACCTGCATGCTTTGGCCAATCACAGCGTGCTCTGCTATGAGAGCCATAATTGGCCAAAGGCAGGTTGCCCATAATGGCTATAGTCCACACCCACACTAAATAAGGCTGCTTACATGGTGGCTCTGTGTAGTGTTATTGGTGTGGACAGAGAGATAGCTTGATTTAGATTAAGCAGGCAGGTTATTCAGTTAGTGGCAGTGTATTTGATATAGATTATATATATATATATATATATATATATATACACACACAGTCTAGTATTTATACAGTTGTGCTCATAAGTTTACATACCCTGGCAGAATTTATGATTTCTTTTCCATTTTCCATTTTTCAGAGAATATGAATGATAACACAAAAACTTTTCTTTCACTCATGGTTAGTGTTTGGCTGAAGCCAATTATTATCAATCAACTGTGTTTACTTATTTTAAAATCATAATGGCAACAGAAACTACCCAAATGATCCTGATCAAAAGTTTACATACCCCAGTTCTTAATACCATGTATTGCCCCCTTTAACATCAATGACAACTTGAAGTCGTTTGTGGTATTTGTGGATGAGACTCTTTATCTTCTCAGATGGTAAAGCTGCTCATTCCTCTTGGCAAAAAGCCTCCAGTTCCTGTAAATTCTTGGGCTGTCTTGCATGAACTGCACGTTTGAGATCTCCCCAGAGTGGCTCAATGATATTGAGGTCAGGAGACTGAGATGACCACTCCAGCACCTTCACTTTATTCTGCTGTAGCCAATGATAGGTCTACTTGGTCTTGTGTTTTGGATCATTGTCATGTTGGAATGTCCAAGTACATCCCATGCGCAGCTTCCTGGCTGATGAATGCAATTGTTCCACCAGTATTTTTTGTTAACATACTGCATTCATCTTGCCAATAATTTTGACCAAATTTCCTGTGCCTTTGTAGCTCAAACATCCCCAAATCATCAGCGATCCTCCTCCATACCTTTTATCAGAGGCCTTGTTGACTCCTCTCCAAATGTAGCGTTTATGGTTGTGGCCAAAAAAGCTTAATTTTGGTCTCATCACTCCAAATGACTTTGTGCCAAAAGGTTTGATGCTTGTCTCTGTGCTGCTTGGTGTATTGTAAGCGGGATACTTTGTGGCATTTGCTTAGTAATGGCTTTCTTCTGGCGACTCGACCATGCAGCCCATCTTTCTTCAAGTGCCTCCTTATTGTGCATCTTGAAACAGCCACACCACATGAGTCCTGTATTTCACCTGAAGTTATTTGTGGGTTTTTCTTTGGCAGTTTCCAGGCAGTTGTGGCTGAAATTTTAGTTGGTCTACCTGACCGTGTTTTGGTTTCAACAGAACCCCTCATTTTACACTTCTTAATTAGAGCTGGAACACTGCTGATTGGCATTCTCAATTCCTTGGATATCTTTTTATATCCCTTTTCTGTTTTATACTACCTTTTCCCGCAGACAATTATTTTGCTTTCCCCATGACTCAGAATCCAAAAACATCAGTGCAGCACTGGATGAAAGGGTCTGTCAGGAGTCCAGAAACGCATTGACCTTTTATACACACACACTAATTACAAGCAAACAGATCACAGGTGAAGATGGTTACCTTTAATAGCCATTCAAACCCCTTTGTGTCAACTTGTGTGCATGTTATCAGGCCAGAATCATCAGGGTATTTAAACTTTTGATCAGGGTTATTGGGGTAGTTTCTGTTGACATTATGATTTAAAAAGAGTAAACACAGTTGATTGATAATAAATGGCTTCAGCCAAACACTAATCATGAGTGAAAGAAATGTTTTTGTGTATCATTCATATTCTCTGAAAAATATCCAAAAAATCATAAATTCTGCCAGGGTATGTAAACTTATGAGCACCAAAGGTATATATGTATATATATATATATATATATATATATACTCTGCATCCAGTGTAGCCTATATCTACAGTGCATTCTGTGGTGTACTGTTTATAATACACTTCAGGCGATGTATTAATATATATGTATATATATATATATATATATATATATACAGTCTCATATATATATATATATATATATATATATATATATATATATACTCTGCATCCAGTGAAGAAGTATCTAATATACTCCACTTCTGGTGGTGTACACAGTACACAATACAGTGCAGCTGTAGTACAGATTCAAATAAAGTGCAGGAGATGTACACAGTATCTAATACAGTGTGTACAGTTTCTACTACACTTCTGGTGATGTACACAGTATACAATACAGTGCAGCCATTGTACAGTTGCTAATACAGTGCAGGTGGTGTACACAGTATCTAATACAGTGTGTACAGTTTCTACTACACTTCTGGTGGTGTACACAATATCTAATACAGTGTGTACAGTTTCTACTACACTTCTGGTGGTGTACACAGTACACAATACAGTGCAGCCATAGTACAGTTTCTACTACTTTTCTGGTGGTGCACACAGTATCTAATACCGTGTGTACAGTTTCTACTACACTTCTAGTGATGTACACAGTACACAATATAGTGCAGCTGTAGTACAGTTTCTAATAAAGTGCAGGCAGTGTACACAGTATCTCTCTGAACCATCGGTGCTCCGTAAGCGTTCAAGGGGCTACGAAGCAGATGCCATGCGGTGCCTGACTGGGTCTGCCTAGTGGACAGGAGCCACACTGGGGCAGAGATTCTGGCAGCTCTGCAGGGGCAGGCTCAGAGGTGGTTGATGCCACACCAGCTTCAGTCAGGAATGGTTGTATGCGACAATGGTACCAACCTTCTCTCCGCCCTCCGACAGGGACACTTGACCCATGCTCCATGTTTGGCACATGTCCTGAATTTGGTGGTGCAGCGGTTCTTGAGCAGGTACCTGGGCTTACAGGATCTCCTGAGGCAGGCCAGAAAAGTCTGTGGTAATTTCCGCTGGTCATACATTACCAGTGCTTGGCTGGTTGTCATTTGTGACATTCCCACCAGAGCCATCAATGAGTACCTGTGTGGGTATGGCACCAGGACAGAGTCAGGGGAGCCTGGCTTCTTTTCGCCATGCCAATAACTACTGATCAAGGATGCATGCATTGTCATATCACCATTTGAGGAGGCCACACGGATGGTGAGCAGCGACAATGCATGCATCAGTGACACTGTTCCTCTAGTCTTCCTGTTGGAGCACACGCTTCATGGAACCATGGACAGGGCCCGGGAGGCAGAAAAGCGTGAGGAAGAGGAGGACTTCCTTACCTCTCAAGACCCCCTTTATCCAGATAGCATTCCTGTGAGCCCGCCAAACACAAAGGAAGAATAGGAGGAGGATTGTGTCAGCATTGTTGTAGAGGATAATACTCAGCTGCAGTCTTCAAGGAATGGTTTCCAGTCACCAGAAACCCAAGGAGTTGTACGTGGGTGGGAGGAGGTAGTTACGGATCATGTGATCCTTAGTGACCCAGAGGACTCAGAATCGAATGCCTCTGCAAACCTACGCTGCATGGCCTTCCTGATTTTGCAAAGCCTGCAAAAGGACCCTAGGATTCATGGTATCAAGGAGAGGGATCATTACTGACTGGCAGCTCTTCTTGATCCACTTTACAAGGGTAAGGTTGCAGAACTCATCCTGTCTTCGCAGAGGGAGCAGAGGATGAAACATCTTCAGGAGGTCTTGAAGAAAGGTTTGTGCAACCCCTTTTTTAGACCCTGGGAGGTTACAATTTCCTGGAGCTAGACAACGTGTTGCTGAGGCTTCGTTCAGTCAGAGGAAGAGCGGTGAAGAAGGTGGCTGGCTGACCAATTTAAAAAAAATTTCAGTCCTCAGTGCCAAGGTCTGATCGGTTAAAGCAACCATCACCAGCGTCTGCATTACATGGTGCAGGAATATCTAGGGGCAAGAGGAGACTCGGAGACCTTTCCAAAAGAGCATCCACTGGGTTACTGGGTCTTGAGGAAGGACCACTGCCCAGAACTTGCTCAATATGCAATTGAGCTACTGGCCTATCCTGCATTCAGTGTGCTTTCTGAATGCACATTCAATGCTGTTGTAGGGTTTGTAATGGATCAAACAGTGCGCCTGTCCACATACTCCGTTGATAGGCTCACATTCATAAAAATGAATCAGTCTTGGATCAGCAGCTATCAAGCACCTGATGCTGATGTAACTGATTGAATTTGCTATGGATGTGGGATTGCTTGAAGACTGCCTATGCTGACTATCCTATTCCACCTCAATCTCGATGATGCTAGCTTCCAACAATATTTTTGGTTTAGGGCACTGCCACCACCACCCAAGGCCCATTTTTTCTGCCCCTGTTTAACTGGAGCATGTAATTACAATTGTTGATATAATATTTCACAGCAGTGCCCGATCCTGTGCCCAACAAGAGTATCTGTGAGGGCTTACAGTGTTGTGGCACCACCACCACCGCCCAAGGCCTAATTATTCTGCACCTGTTCAACAGGGGCATGTAATTAAACATTTTTATATAATATTTCACAGCAGGGCCTGTTCCTGTGCCCAACAAGAGTATCTGTGAGGGCTTACAGTGTTGTGGCACCACCACCACAAAGGCCCAATTTTTCTGCCCCTGTTTAACAGGGCCATGTAATTACAATTTTTGATCTAATATTTCACAGCAGGGCCGTTCCTGCACCCAACAAAAATATCTGTGAGGGCTTACAGCGTTGTGGCACCACCACCACCAAAGGCCCAATTTTTCTGCCCCTGTTTAACAGGAGCATGTAATTACAATTTATGATTTATAATTTCACAGCAGTGCCCATTCCTGCACCCAACAAGAGTATCTGTGAGGACTTACCACCAAAGGCCCAATTTTTCTGCCCCTGTTTAACAGGGGCATGCAATTAAAATGTTTGATATAATATTTCGCAGCAGGGCACATTCCTGCGCCCAACAAGTGTATCTGTAAGGGCTTACAGTGTTCTGGTACCACCAACACCTAAGGCCCAATTTTCTGCAGAGTATATAGGGCAGGCCGTATAGTATATATATTGCTGTTCAGAGTATATAGTGCCTGGGGTCCTGGGGGACCCCCACGCCATTTAAAAAAAAATTTGGGTGCAGTGTTCCCCTTAATATCCATACCACACCATTTTATTTTGGTATTTTTAGTATTTTTAGCTATATTGCCGGGATCCGACAATACATTACATCCGCGAGCAGTTTTAAATGACATTTTTTCCTTTAGAAATGTAATTTTGCTGTGGCGCTGTTATAAACATGGGAAAGATGCGCTACTTTACAGGTGTACTAAGGACACCCCCCAGGCACGATATTTAAAGGAATATTTCATTTTTATTGTTTCACTTAACTCACTTCACTTAATAAGCATTATTAAAATCACTGCTCCCAAAAAAACGGTCATTTTTAAAACTTTTTTTTGCATTGATACATGTCCCCTGGGGAAGGACCCGGGTACCCAAACACTTTTTATGGCAATAACTTGCATATAAGCCTTTAAAATTAGGACTTTTGATTTTTCACGTTCGTGTCCCATAGACTTTAACGGTGTTCACATGCTCGAACAAATTTTTGGCCTGTTCGCATGTTCTGCTGCGAACCAGGGGTACTCAGCTCATCCCTACTCCCCACCTAGCTTATTTGTGGGTGCTAACTAACCCCTGACATCACTTATGGGAGACCTCTACTTAAAAGGGGCCTAACACCTACTTTCACTGCCTGCTGTATCAGACACTATTTTGGTACAGAGCCACCTAGTGGCAAGGTGGCTAACTGCACCTGTCTACAAGATGGCCACCTGCACACAGTAACACAGGGCAAAGCAAGGCATGGTAAGTTGGTAATGGAAAAAAGATCAGCTGTACAGAGACAAGAGGCGACTAACTTTTTGCCTACTGCCTTTCTTTTTTTTTTCTACACAGCTTCCAGAGTTCAGGTCTTCTTTAGTTTTCCAGCCTTCAATCAAACTGTATACAGGATAATAGTAGTACTCTACTGTAGAAAGTAAGATCTTATAAAAAGTGCTGACAAAGGAATGTCCCATATTTGTATTGTGATGGGTTATCTTTAAAAGTAGCTTGTATTTCATCCATGCATACAAAGGATATTTTTTGATACATGGCAATTGTGCCAAAATACAGACTCAACTCAATCACCTCTCTCTTTTGTCTATGGCAGTCCTCAAGTACCCCCAACAGGCCATGTTTTACAGGTTTTCCTTTATCTTTATCTAGGTGCTTTAAATCAGTCAATGGCTTTGTATTTAGGACAGCTATTTTATCTAAGAGAAATTCCCAAAACATGGCCTGTTTGGGGTACTTGAGGACTGAGGTTGAGAACCACTGGTCTATGGGACATATCCAGCTCTCTGTATTGGCTGATTATGTGAAAAGTACTATTGAGATGGGGATGGATATGGCGGGGATCAGGAAATCCATAGAGAGGTAGATGAGCAAGGCTAATGGAAATCATTAAAGGAGAAGTCCAGCCTGGGCTCGTTTGGCTGGGCTTCTTCTATGGGTCACAGGAGTGCAATTTGTTTTGCACTCCTGTGACCTGTTTTCAGCAGAGAGTGATCTGAAGTCCACTCTCCGCTGACATCACTGCTATCAGTCGAGACACCACGTCATCCCGACTTAGGAAGTCTGGATCCGCCAGCTGCCTTGACTGATGGCAGTCTCAGCCTCTCAACGAGCTGCTGAGATTGCCACTCCCCGCCTCTCCACAGCTCAGTGCTCCAATGAGCGTGGAGGAGCAGAGCAGGCGAGATGCTGACTGACTGGCAGCATCTCTCTGCTCAGGGAGGTGAGAGAACCGAGTTCAGTGGCTCGGTTCTCAGTGAAGAGGTGGCGGGGGGACAAATGCAGCAACAGGCCGATGCTGCATCCACCGAGTAAGTATGAATCGAAAAAAAAAAAAAACATACTTCTCTTTTAAGAATTTTGTTTTATAAAAACATTTTTATGTATACAATTGTATCGTCCCAACACTGAAAAAAACATAAGGTTGTTATACATAATTTTCTAAAAATATATGTATGAAAAATGTGGACTTACCTAGTTGTCCGATCAGAGCTGGAAAGGAACAGGGAAAAAAAAGTATTATAAATGAGGCCTGTGGTTTATTTAAAATAAATGTTTCACAAACCTGGCCAATTCAAAACTGAGCATATGATAAAAAAAAAAAACACATATGAGGAGATGACCTTTACTGAAAACTGATTATGTCAAAATGATCTCTACTGTAGATCCAGAGATATCAGGAGTTGAATTTACGTGGCTATTTGGAGGCAACTTTTCCAAGAAAACACCATATTTCAAAATGGCAAATAAAAATAAATAATTGCAATCAACACGAGAAGGCAGGCATTGGACAGTGGATGCCCTAAAAAAGAATATTATAAATTTTCTGATTTTAAGGGTTATTGTCATCAACTTTTGGGGTTGTGGACAAATGCAGATTGCTTTCCAATTTGAAGAAAGCAGTCTCACAAACTGAGACGTGCTGGATTTACGAATTTGATACTCCTACCGTGTTTTATATTAATTTTGGCAACAAAAGACACAGTAGGGCTTATTTTCGGGGTAGGTCTTACCATGTAATGTGCTGTCTTCTCTCCCCCTCTTCCTCCCTGCCTGCCCGGAATTCCCAGTGTGAACCGAGTTAAAGTGGTTGTAAAATCCTATAATCCACTCTATTACAGTATTATATAATGTACAATGTGTGTGTTTCTGTAATAAAATTGTGCCAAATACCTTTGTTACAGCACCGCTTGGCACTTCTGTGACCCGCCAGAGCTCTCTTCCCCACTCTGAGCACTGCAGAGGGAGGGACTGAGATCCCCCACTGACAGCTGGGAGAAGAGGACGAGAGTTCCGTGCGGCGCTGTAACAAAGGTATGTGGCACAATTATATTACAGAAACACACACATTGTACATTATATACACTACTGTAATAGAGTGTATTTTACAACCACTTTAAACTAGGGGTTATTTTCGGGGTAGGGCTTATATTGCAGCCCTTCCTGAAAATCACAGTAGGTCTTATTTTCGGGGAAACGCAGTACTCCCCATGGAATGAATGTAGATATCGATCTAAATTGTTTCATCACAGATTTTTAATCTTATAAATTAGGACCGTACAGAATCTATTTTATTTTTATTTTTGTTTAGATTTTGTTTTATAATTTTTATTTAAAAATGAGGTATCAGATAAGAGACGGGTATTATAGTGTACAGTAGCAATATCATGTTTGACCACAATGTGGGGGTAATGAGATAAACACCAGTGGATTACAATACAAATTTATGTTTTTTAAGAAGATGAACCATCTGCCGATAGCATATGTAGCGCTGGCTCCTGACGAGCAGGCGCTATTGTTTTTGAAAATTAAGTTGCCTGAAGCCACAGTTGGGCTTCAGGATAATTCTTCTAAATTTCTGGTCTCGGTACCAGTCCAGCTGGGTTGCACTGAGTTCTCCTCGGCCACAGGTGTCGCTGTCACCGTTGTCGAGAGTAGAAAGCAGTCTAGCTGGATGCATTATGTGCCACATACCTCTCGAAACCAGCCAAGTGGGAGTGCTCTCCCACTGTGCATTCTGCGGGGGGGGGGGGGTATTTAAGGTACGGACGCCATGTGACAAAAAGTCTTTCCTGTCTACGTGGTTCTTGTGGCCCTCCTGGCCTGGGGTGCAGAACCATGCATCCTGTGTCTCAGGGCTTGCTAGCCCGAGGCAATGTAACTGCATAGGTAGGTCCAAGTGACTTTTGGAGCCTACTGATCCAAGGAAGGTCCGGTGCCTTCTCAACGGAATGGAGAGGCCCAGCAACTGAAGTACCCCAGGGGAGGACCCTTTCAGGAGAAGGCCATGCGCAAGGCTGGCTTCTCAGGAAGGAACCTGGCGGCTTAGTTGAAGGACGCGACCTAGAACATCCCTCATATGGTATCGCTGGATCGGCTGAGAGAACCTGGTACCGTATGACAGTTACTTAAAGGTCATCTAATCTAAAGTGTAACCTACAAGTCTGTGGTAGAGACTTTACCGAGTATCCTACCGGCTGCTATGCCTAGTGAGAGAGACCTATTCGGGGGGTGCTGAATCCAGCTGTGAAACAGTTTAATCTCTGGATTCATCTGATATCTTCACCCTGCAATCTAAGTACCTGAACTCACCCCTAAACCCTCTACCCTTTATTAAGAGACTGTGTTCTGTTTTTCTGAATAAAAACCCTGAAAGAGGATTCAGTGTCAGTCTCAACCTTTTCTCTGGGTTACTTTCCACGGGAACCCCAAGACGGAGCTACAGCAGGTGAGGTAACGGTAAGCCCAAATAAAACCAGCAGCTCCTTCGGGGTCAGTGCTACACATATATAGTAACAAGGGGGATTAAAGATGTTGTAAACCTCTGAAAAAAAAAAAAAAAACCTGCAAGACAAAGGCATAATGATTTAGTATGCATACTAGCTCATTATGAAATACTTACCTTAGAACTAAGCTGTTGCAGTGGTCCCCGCACACCGCTGTTGCGGCCAACATATTTCGGGTTCATGGGCTCCGGCACTGTGACTGGCCAACACTCCCGCGCATGCGTAGGAGCCGTCGTTCACGACGCGGGCTCGGAAGGAACGGCAAACGTGGGCTGCTCCTTTAGAGCACAAGCGCCAGTGATGTCATTGGCTGCATGCACTGAAAATATCTCCTAAACTGTACAGGTTTAGGAGATATTTTCAATATCTATATGTAAGCCTTATTCTAAGCTTACCTATAGGTAAAAGTTTGCAGAGGAAGTTTACTTCCTCTTTAAATTGTGAATAATTGTGCAGTGTGGCTTCATTTAATTAGTAGTATATATTGTGCAGAATAGATGGCCATAGCCACGCCTCCTGATAACATCCTATAACAAAAGGTTACCAACTCTATTTTTAATGTCATACCATCCCTCTGTGGTCAGCAATTAATTAGCGCAAATTTCATAATACGGCAGGAGAATTACCTTAAATATACTTCTCAGAAGGGCTTTTTTTCTCAGAGAATAGGTGCAGGAACTCAACCAAGCCCGCCACACTCACATACCTGCCAAATGGCATCATATAGTAGCTCTTCCCACTGCATACAACCCCCTCCCTCCACTGCACTCATTTTCTCCCCCCTCCTTAAAAGCTCCACCATCTGTCATATGTCTTACCTTTGTTGCAATATTAAGCTGAAACACCTATCCGGCTGTAGTACCTCCCAACATACTATACTATACTATAGTACAGTCACTTGCAAGGGAGACTATGCAGTAGGATCATCAACAACTGGTGGTCAACAGGGAAAAAATGGAGACCACAGTGGGTGCAGCCTAACACGCACCCTCTCCTGCCCATGACTGCACTAAACCCTGGGCACCTGTTCTATATCTCCCTTGTCCCTGTCCGACACTCAGTGGGATCTGCGCAGGAGATCTGACCTGTGGGAGCTACTGGGAGATAAGCTATCACTTGTAAATGCAGAAGCTGGACTTCGGTGTTACCAAGTGATAGTGGTGAGCAGGGAGCAGAAGACCTGAGCCAGAGGTGGTGGAACTGAGTTCCCCCTAGTTCCTGCTGAAAAAAAAGCCCTGCTTCTCAGCTATGGCAAACCATGAGTGAAGGAAGACAGAGTACGGTCTTTGATGGACTGCCAGATCCCAACTCTATCTACCTCTTATGGGAAGAGCTTTACCATAAGGTCAAAGAAAATAGAAACCCTAGGAAGAACTACAGGACATGTGCTTTGGAATTTCCCCATATCAATAGTAACATCAAAAAAACTGTAATTGCTGGGAATTATTTATTTTATTTTATTCCTCTAAAGTCCAATGACCTGAAGAGTTCACTGAAATAAAAGAGAGTGTTATCATGTTGTCAATAGACCAATGATCATTTTTAAACAAGTTAATGCTACTTTGAGGAATAAATGTATACTTAATTTTTTAATTTATAATGAAAAAAATATTCTAATGACTCTAAACAATAATGCCCCGTACACACGGTCGGATATTCCAATGGAAAAAGTCTGATCGGATTATGTTGTCGGAAAATCCGATCGCATGTGGGCTCCAGTGGGATCTCAAATTTTCCGACAACAAAATCTGATCTGACTTTTTCCGATCGTGTGTAGGGAATGTGTAGTGTAGGCAATTCCGACGGACAAAGTGCCACGCATGCTCAGATCAAATTAGGAGACCAAAGCTATTGGCTACGTCATACGTTTTGTACGTCACCTCGTTCGGAACGATTGGATTTTCCGACAACTTTGTCCTTTGTTTCGGACAAAATCCGTGGGAAAAAATCTGACGAATTTTGTGTACGGTGGCTTACACTTTAGCCATACCTTCCAACATTTTGAGATGGGAATGAGGACACGCCCCCATGACACACCCCCTTAAAAGGAGAATTAACCAAAAAAAGGTTAATTAAATCCACAAGGACTTTTTTTTTACCACTCCTATTCCTTTATATTGGCTTTTAAATTTACAAATGCAGCAATTTAGAAATTGGATAAAAGGTTTAGCACTGGGAAACAATTTTGAAAGATAAAAAGTGCATTTTAGATACAATTATATGGATCCGACCAAAATGAGGGACAAATGAGGGGCAACGAGGGACAGAGGGACATTGCTTCAAATCAGGGACAGTCCCTTAAAATCAGGGACAGTTGGGAGGTATACATTAGCGTATACAATAAATATATATTAAAATACCTACGTAGGAAAATACAGAGAGAGCATTGAGAAATTGTATACTTACAGATGAGGAAGATCTGAAATGGAAGTTGCAGTCCATACATCGCTCCACCCATATTACACAATGCTGGTTCTGTGCTGAAGAAAAATAGAAATATTATGCATTCGGAAGCTTCCAGTTTGCACTTAAAATCATTTTCAGATGCTCCTGAGGTCCTTCACATCTAACCACCTTCTGAACCTCACCTACTTTACATTAAGTCAAGCTGTATTGAGCTGTTTTATATTTACAAGGACTAAGAAAAGCAGTTTTGAGGTGAACAAATGCCAGCGCCCAACAGGTTCTAATAGATATGATGAATTGGGTTGCATGGAGAGCTCAGCTACAGCCAGCTTAAAAGAGGAAGGAAACGGAAGTGGCTTCAGAGGAGGCGGCGGACATCAGAGCTGAGATCATTCTTATCAACTTTCACAATCTTTAACTCATAAAGAAGAATTGCAACATTAAAAAACCCAATTAACTGCAACTCACGACAGTACTTCCACATAGCTTTCCCAACTGTTCCTGATTTCGAGGGACTGTCCCTCATTTTGAACAAAGTCCCTCTGTCCCTCATTCCTCCTCATTTGTCCCTCATTTAGGAATGATCTATATAGTTGTATATAAAATCCACTATTCATCTATCAAAAAGTGTTTTACTGTGCTAAACCTTTCATCCAATTTCTAAATTGCTCATTTTAAAAGCCAGTATATAGGAATAGTAGTGGTAAAAAAAAGCACTTGCGGGTTTAACCAATCATTTTTTTGTATAATTCTCCTTTAACCACTTCAATACCGGGCACTTTTACCCCCTTCCTGCCCAGGCTATTTCTCAGCTTTCAGCGCTGTCACACTTTGAATGAGGCAGTAGGCAGTTACGTAGGCAGTTACGCAACGCGTCGGGAGGAGGAGCCTAAGTGACGTCATCAGCATCAGTTCGTTTGAATAGCGGGACTGTGAAAAGAGAAAACTTCTCCAGCTGACTGTCTTCTCCCTGCTGTTTCCGCGCTGTGTAAAGTAGCGGTTTGTGAGTACAAACATTAGGGATTACCTAATGAAGATCCCTATATCGTAACAATATCACACTATTGTGTTTCCCTTCTCTCCTGATTTATGTCACACATGCTGAATACATAAGAGGAAAAAGTGGATTGAGGAAAGGAGGAACACCTGGTGATTAGCACAGCATCCCTCAGGAGCGCCGGCAGGCATATGTAATGGACTAGATGTTTAAAGCATAAGTAGCCGTTAGAGGTTTCACTAGGGGGGGGGGGGGGGTTTCTCCACTGTGAACCCTGCTTCTGTGTATCCCTGCACAGCAAATGCTAGCCCTTTTTTTGATACACCTGATCAGCAACTAGCTGCAACGGACTATAGTGATTAATTAGCATTTTATTTATTTTCATTTATTTTAGTTGCAACACATACACCAGCACCCAGAGCATGGTTTCCTATTGATTTATTTATATTTTGGCATTTGCTGCTGCACGGACACATTGTCTATGTGTTAATATTCCAGGTCACAGATCTGGTTAACTTTTATGCACACTAGCACTTATAGCACTTTATTAATTATTTTATCTCTATTACTTTTTTTATTTACTTTTTTTTTTATCGGAAGTATGTATAGATGTATAGATAGTATTAATTTTCACGGAAGCCTTTATTGTTTTGCACAGAAGTTTTTACTGCATGGATTAGCACTGCAATTGGTTTTATTGTTTAGACAAATTCTGCGATTTTAGTCCTATTAGCGCACCAAAACCTTTTAATTTTTGAATCTCATGCACAATAAGTGATCGCTTTTTATTTGGTAGCAGCTTTTTTTGATTGTTTCTAACTGGGTTTGATCTTATGAGCGCTGGAGTACCTTTTATCAATCTCTTGTAACTACATTGTCTATCATGAATGCTGCTGCCAGACTTATCCACCTTACCAACCGCTCAGTGTCTGCCAACCCTCTCCTCCAATCCCCACACTGGCTCCCAATCGCCCAGCGAATTCAATTCAAAATACTAACCACAACATACAAAGCCATCCACAACTCTGCCCCGAGCTACATCCCCAGACTTGTCTCCAAATATCACCCAAATCGTCCTCTCCACTCTTCTCAAGTCCCCCTACTCTCAAGCTCTCTCATCTCCTCCTCCCACGCTCATCTCCAGGATTTCTCCAGAGCCTCTCCCATCCTCTGGAACTCACTACCTCCACTGGTCCGGCTATCCCCTACTCTCGCTACCTTCAGGAGATCCCTAAAAAACTAATCTCTTCAGGGAAGCCTATCACATCTCCAACTTATCTCCTACCACTTCCATCAGCTCATTCCCCACAGTTACAACCTTTTGTACCACCTGCCCCACCCTATTAGATTGTAAGCTCTTCTGAGCAGGGCCCTCTTAATCCTCTTGGATTTTATTGTATTGTAACTGTATTGTCTCCTTTTATATTGTAAAGTGATGCGTAAACTGTTGGCGCTATATAAATCCTGTATAATAATAATAATACTAATGCTATTCTATTCTATACTATCCTATACCATTCTCAAAATACTCAGAATCTAGGGTGAGCGGGCTAAGCAATGCACATACAAATATCATACCTGGTCATGTAATAAGATGTCTGGAAATCCTACAGATCTTCTTAATGTTGATCTGCTTTAAAGATGAATAAATGTTGATAAAGACTGGAACCTGTTATCCCCAGTAACGGCATCTCAGCAAAAGAGATCCTGACCGAGTAGAATGATAATGAGAGGCTATGTGTCAATGCCCCTGTAGCCTTCCTGTTTTGTGATACATTATCATGTGTTTTTTTTTTGCACTTATAGGGAAGTGATGACTCTTAGTTAAATTAAACCACATTCTGGCGTCATCTACAATACTGTATGTACGTCTGGAAACTGATTTTCTAGTGATTTTCTAGTGAGTTTACAGATCTTCCACATGGTGGCCATGCACATATTGACTTAAAGAAAAAAAAAAAAAAAAGAATAAATAACGATTTTTTGGTCAATTTTATTTTAATTTTAAATCTTCAAGTTTATATACTGAATTTCCTAACCACTTCAATACTGGGCACTTTCACACCCTTCCTGCCCAGGCCAATTTTCAGTGCTGTTGCACTTTGAATGACAAAATGTCATGCAACACTGTACCCAAACTAAATGTTTAGCATTTTGTTCACACAAATAAAGTTCACACAAATCACCAGTGAGGTTTTTATTTTTTGCTAAATAAACTAAAAAAGACCAAAATGTATTTTCTTTGTTTCTGTTAACAAATTTTGCAAATAAGTAATCGTTCTTCGTGAATTTAGGTAAAAATGTATTCTGCCACATTGCTTTGGTGAAAATAACCCAAATCAGTGTACCGTATTTATCGGCGTATAACACACACTGTTTTCCCCTTAAAATCAGGGGAAAGTCACGGGTGTGCGTTATACGCCGATCCCCCACCGTTGTGAGCCTCTGGGCGGCTTTCAGCTGCCTTCCGCCCTTCTCAGCGGCTTTCGTCCGCCTTAGGCCTTTCTCAGCAGCTTTCGGCTGACTTCGGCTGTTCTCGCCAGCTTTCGGCCGCCTTTGGCCATTCTCGCCAGCTTTCGGCCGCCAGCTGCCGAGAACGGCCAATGGCGGCCAAAGGCTGCCGAGATCGTCCGAAAGCCACCGAGATACACAGGACATCCGGCTCTGTATCTAGGCGGCGCCATTTTTAAAAGGCAAAGCTGCAAAAAAAACTGACAAGGCTGCAAAAGATGGACAAGTTTGCAAATGACACTGATAAGGGTGCAACAATGGAAAAGGCTGCATGACAAAGCTGCAAATGATAGACAAGGCTGCATGACAAGGCTACAAATGACACTGACAAGGGTGCATTGATGGGCATTTAAATGTAATATTTTTTTCCACCAAAATGACAACATTATGTGAATTGACCCTAAATCTGACAAAAAAAAAAATTGGATAAAAAAAAAAATTCACTTACCTATTTCTCCCTGTTGCTAGGTGGTCCCACGAAAACTGCCTCTTCCTCAGCCCGGGCTAGAATCGCCACTTCCCCTCGGCAGTCAGTCATCTGGGACACGTGACAGGTCCCAGATGACTGTGTGGCGTATCACAATCTGCGGCGCCGCTCGCGCATGCGCAGTGGGTGCCCGGCTGTGAAGCCACAGCCGGGTGCCCACAGTAAGGATGCCGGCGCCGCCAGCAGAGCGGGGAACGAGGAGGGGCATCGTTCCCCCGCATCGCTGGACCCTGGGACAGGTAAGTGTCCAATTCTTAAAAGTCAGCAGCTGCAGTATTTGTAGCTGCTGACTGTTAAAAAATTTTTTTTTGATGGGCACACCTCTTTAAACTTCCCTTCTAAAGGTTTTTTTCCTTAAAATTCCCTCCTAAACTTGGGGTGCATGTTATACCCTGGTGTGTGTTATACACCAATATATTATTTAGTCTGTAGGAAAGGTATACAATTCCACAAACTATGGGATATATATAAAAAAACTGACTCATTTCTTGAGATCCAGAAATGTCAGGACAGTACAGATATCCCCCAAATTACCTCTTTTTGTAATGTAGACAGTCCAAAGAGCCTTGCTGATTTCTCCATGATCTATCCAGCTGGTGCACAACATGTAGCAGGAATTCAATTTGCTATAATTCAGTTGAGGGAGCCCCCCAGAATGTCTATGAATGCGCGCACATGTGATTATTATGTTCCCTTATGAATTGTTTCAACTAGCATTTTAGTTTTCTCTTCTTTTCATATACAGTATGTTCTTTGTAAATTTGTACTAACACATTGTTCTTTAAATTTTTAGTGATTATCTATGCAGTATTTATATAAAACAACTTCTGAAGAAGCCATAGGTTGGTGAAACATGTAGAGATGAATACACTGCATCATCACTGTAGGGACTTTTCATGATGTTCTTATGAAAATCAATGTAATTTTAATGTTTTCAATCAAAAATGTGATGTTTTTATAACATTCATTTGTGTTTGGCACCTTTAAAATACCATCCTCTATCCTTTCTTTCTTAATATTTAGTAAGAGGCATGACGAGTTTTTTGAAGTTGTAATTTTTTGTCTTAATCTTTGCCTTAATCTTTTGGAAAATGAAGAAATGTATTAATATTTTTTTTTACATACTGTCAGCAGTGCAGTACAGAGTCATCATATAATTGGCGTGGCGGTGATCAGGGACACGACTTGTGACGATACAAAAAAAGAATACACATTTTTTTTTCTTTTATTATGATTTTTTTTTTAAACACACTTTGACCAGAGCAATATAATGTTACCATAGTAACATTGTACTACTCTGGGGAAGTAATCTGTATTTTCTGCTTTTTTTACCCATTATGTTTGCATATAGCAATGAATTTCATTGCTATATGCAAGCATTTTACTGAATGAAATCGATTCATTCTGTTTGTTTTGTGGTGATCAGCTGTGATTAGTCACAACTGATCACATGGAATCACAGCTAGCAACACAATTGTACACAATGGGTGGCTTGAAAGGAAGCCATCCATTGTGTACAACTGTCATGTAACCTGCTGTGATTGGTTACAGCAGTCACATGGTACCGGTACACTGATCAGTCATCGGCTGTGACCGGTGGATCGTTGAGATGTCGGGCCCTGTGTCACTCCCCAATTGGCCAGGTGGCAAGGGGTTTAAGTAAGCATAAAAAATATCAAAAACCAGAGGTTGGAGGGGAGCGAAGCTTGCCAAGGTCCATAATGGCTGCCTAATTGAGGAGTTCCAGTGCCCATGGTAATACAGCGGCCTACAGCAGCCCTACATGGACGATTTAAAACACCCCAAAGTGGCGATCTGGTACCCCTATGCCAGGGGATCATGGCAGGGAGGAAGAAGAAGGGCTGTGGCCTTCAGAAACTGATGTCATGCTTCTCAAAGGGGCATAGGCAAGATGGCTCCAGTTCTTCTACACCGGGCTCTTGTCCTACACAGCACCATCCTCAGCCTGGCAATACCCACAAAAGGAGCGGCCCACCTACAAGTCAACACTCTCCCCCATCTACAGCTGCCTCTATGTATATATCCAGCAAGAGACAGCCCAATATGTATATATCCAGCAAGAGACAGCCCACATGTATATATCCAGCAAGAGACAGCCCACGTGTACAGTATATATATCCGACAAGAGACAGCCCACATGTATATATATCCAGCAAGAGACAGCCCACTTGTATATATCCAGCAAGAGACAGCCCACATGTATATATCCAGCAAGAGACAGCCCACATGTATATATATCCAGCAAGAGACAGCCCACATGTATATCTCCAGCAAGAGACAACCCACATGTATATATATCCAGCAAGAGACAGCCCACATGTATATCTCCAGCAAGAGACGGCCCACATGTATATATCCAGCAAGAGACAGCCCACATGTATATATATCCAGCAAGAGACAGCCCACATGTATATATATCCAGCAAGAGACAGCCCACATGTATATCTCCAGCAGGAGACAGCCCACATGTATATCCAGCAAGAGACAGCCCACATGTATATATCCTGGCAGCAGCATTAATAGACACATATCTAAAAAGCAAGACAATGACAGTTAACCACTTCAGCCCCGGACCAATTGGCAGCCAAAGGACCAGGCCCCTTTTTGGGATTCGGCACTGCGTCGCTTTAACTGACAATTGCGCAGTCGTGCGACGTGGCTCCAAAACAAAATTGGCGTCCTTTTTTTTCCCACAAATAGAGCTTTCTTTTGGTGGTATTTGATCGCCCCTGCGGTTTTTATTTTTTGCGCTATAAACAAAAATAGAGCGACAATTTTGAAAACAATGCAATATTTTTTGCTTTTTGCTATAATAAATATCCCCCAAAAAATATATAAAAAAACATTTTTTTTCCTCAGTTTAGGCCGATACGTATTCTTCTACATATTTTTGGTAAAAAAAAATCGCAATTAGCGATTATTGATTGGTTTGCGCAAAAGTTATAGCGTTTACAAAATAGGGGATAGTTTTATAGCATTTTTATTAATATTTTTTTTTTTACTAGTAATGGCGGCGATCAGCGGACATTTTTGACACATTTTTGGGACCATTGTCATTTATACAGCAATCAATGCTATTTAAATGCATTGATTCCTGTATAAATGACAGTTGTAGTGAAGGGGTTAACCACTAGGGGGAGGGGAGGGGTTATGGGCTGTGAAGTGTGTGTTTTTTTTTACATTAGGGGGCGGGGCTGACGTCTGACGTCATTGATCGGCTTTCCCGATGACAGGGAACAGCCGATCAATGACAGGCAGAGTAGGAAGCGCGGGGAGAGGTTTGTTTACACATACCTCTCCCCGATCTTCAGCTCCGTAACCCGATCGCTGGACACCAGCGGCGATCGGGTCCGCTGGTCCCGCGGGCGGGGTCACGGAGCTCCCGACCGGGTCGCGAGCGCGCCGCTGGCGGCGCGCACGCGACCCACAGGCAGGCAAATGCACGATCACATACAGGTACGTGATTTTGCCTGCCGTGCCATTTTGCCGCAGTATATCTGCGTTAGGTGGTCGGGAAGCGGTTAAACAATTACCGAAAGCAGTCTTGGTCTGGCAGACAGGAGTCTCAGGACAGGACAGGACACCACACGGCAACTCTTCCTCATAAAAGGAACATCCGCTCTGCTACAGGGAGAGGCGGAGTGCAGCTGATATCACTCCGCCCTCCCCCTCTCTTAAGGCTGCAGCTGGAACTATAGGAGCTGTGCCGGCTGTCAGCTCACTCTGCTGGCTGGCAGCAGCATAAACCAACTGTTGAAAAAAAAAAAAGTCCTGATCCCTGGCAGAGGTGCCGGAACGCAATTCCGCCAAGTTTCGGCAGAAAAAAAAACCTGTCTCAGCTTTGCACATCTAGAGAGTGACATTTTTGCCCATTCTTCTATGCAAAATAGCTCAAGCTCTGTCAGATTGGATGGAGATCGTCTGTGAACAATTTTAAAGTCTTGTCACAGATTTAGGTCTGGACTGTGACTGGGCCATTCTAACACATGAATATGCTTTGATCTAAACCATTCCATTGTAGCTCTGGCTGTATGTTTAGGGTCGTTGTCCTGCTGGAAGGTGAACCTCCGCCCCAGTCTCAAGTCTTTTGCAGACTCTAATGCCCCGTACACACGGTCGGAAAATCCGACCACAAAATCCATCGGATTTTTTTTGACGGATTTTGTCCGACACTGGTGTTGCATACACACGGTCGGACAAAGTTGTCGGAAAATCCGATCATTCTGAACGTGGTGACGTTTGTTGCCTACGACGGGACTACGTAGAGGCTAGTAGCCAATAGCTTGGGTCTTGTATTGTGATATTAACATGCGTGGCACTTTGTCCGTCGGAATTCGCTACACACGATCGGAAAAAGTCCGATAGGACTTTGTTGTCGGAAAATTTGAGAGCAGGAGATAAAACTTTGTCCGTCGGAAAATCCGATGGAAAATGTCCGATGGAGCCTACACACGGTCGGAATTTCCGACAACACTGTCCGATAGGACATTTTCCATCGGAAAATCCGACCGTGTGTATGGGGCTTAACAGGTTTTCTTCTAAGATTGCTCTGTATTTGGCTCCATCCATCTTCCCATCAATTCTGACCAGCTTCCCTGTCCCTGCTGAAGAAAAGCATCCCCACAAGATGATGCTGCCACCACCATAGTTTTCCGCCACACATAGTGTTTTGCTTTTAGGACAAAACTTTAATTTTGGTCTCATCTGACCAGAGTACCTTCTTCCACATGTTTGCTGTGTCCCCCACATGACTTCTCGCAAACTGAAAACAGGACTTCTTATGACTTTCTTTCAACAGTGGCTTTCTTCTCGCCACTCTTCCATAAAGGCCAGATTTGTGGAGGACACCACTAATAGTTGTCCTGTGGACAGATTCTCCCACCTGAGCTGTGGATCTCTGCAGCTCCTCCAGAGTTACCATGGACCTTCTGGCTGCTTCTCTTATTAATGCTCTCCTTGCCCGGCCTGTCAGTTTAGGTGGACGGCCATGTCTTGGTAGGTTTGCAGTTGTGCCATACTCTTTCCATTTTTGGATGATGGATTCAACAGTGCTCCAAAATATGCTTTAAACTTCTCCACAGCTTTATCCCTGACCGGTCTGGTGTGTTCCTTGGCCTTCATGATGCTGTGTGTTCACTAAGGTTCTCTAACAAACCTCTGAGGGCTTCACAGAACAGCTGTATTTATACTGAGATTAAATTACAGACCGGTGGACTCTATTTACTAATTAGGTGACTTCTGAAGGTTCCATTAGATTTTAGTTAGAGGTATCAGAGTAAAGGGGGCTGAATACAAATGCACACCACACTTTTCAGATATTTATTTGTAAAAAATGTTGAAAACCATTTATCATTTTCCTTCCACTTCAAAATGAGGTGCCGCTTTGTGTTGGTCTATCACATAAAATCCCATTAAAATATATTTATGTTTTTGGTTGTAACATGACAAAATGTGGAACATTTTAAGGGGTATGAATACTTTTTCGAGGAACTGTATACATATTGCGGTCGGCAAAGGTTGACCTTATGGTACCTGGAAATAAGATAGATGCAGCAAGGGGTATATCATTTCACTTTTTGTTGCCACTAGACCTGCATGACGAAAAAAAAATTAGTTTAGAATTGTTAATCTAGTTATTTTGTTTAGTTAAATTCGGTTGATTCTTTCAATTCTTATTTAGAATTCGTATTTGGAATTCGTTTTTTTCAAATTTCTTTGAATTTACCGATTTTTTTTTTTCGATTTGAAACGTTCAAATTGATACATTTTTAAATCGTTTGAATCTAAAAGTTTCGATTTTTTATTTTTTTTTATTTGAATGTGGCAAAGTAAACAAACGCAAAAAAAATCTTCATCAAATGATTACAATGACCCTTTAAATCACCTTTGACTTAACAAAAATAGTATTATTTCGAAATGGTACTCTAATAACACACACAGTTTTTGATTTCAGAAATATGTTTACAGTTAGAATTTAACTGGAGTTTAAAGTAAAATTCTATTTGAATTTCAATTAGAATTTCGGAAATTAAAACTAAATTTGTTTCTTTATTCGGAGCATTCAGTAAGTTTTGATTATACTGTAATTCGGGTATTCAGATATATCCGAATCTCCGAATAACAAAAAATTTCTCTGAATATTTATTCGGAACGAAACAAACCACACATATCTAGCTGCCACTTTGTTGTTTGATGGGTGCTGGTGGCAATCAAGTGGGATATATCCCCTCCTCATCTTTGGCCTAATCCTTCAGGTATTTGCCAACTTTAGGACCAGCAGGACCTCCCAAGCACCCAAGAGCATACACAACATCCCAGCCAAAACCCCTCCATGCACTGCTACAGTTTATATGCCTGTGGGAAAGAAGCCCAACCGGGCCAGAGCTACTTACATGCTTATGCATTATTTACACAAATACAAATCAAAATCTGCGTTTAACCCTTGTTTGTATTGTGTCCAATCTTTGGATCCACTGGACTTCTCTCTAATTTAACATTAATTCTCAGTCACGGTTGGGGTTACATAGCCATACAATAACCATGTATTTTAACTATGCAACTAAGTGCTAGTAGTGATGGATCCCCTTACTCAAGAGGAATATGTCTGCCGTATAAGCTTCCCTTGTTCGGTACCGGCACAATCCAATATCCCTTAGCTCCACCCAGTCACTTGTCGAGGCATCAGTGTAGGGTGGTAAGAAACATAAGCCTGTTTATTCAAACAGGTACAAGGAGATTTACACTCAAGGGACAATCCACCATTATTTGCATAATGACACAGGGCGGGGTAAACTTTACCTCCTTCAGGAACATGACACACAGGTGTATTCAACTTTCCAACAGTAGACCGTCTTTAGGAGGGGCAGCTGGAGAAACTCCCTCTCCCCTCTAGCATCTAATCCACATACACATATACATCCCATAATACTTTGCTCTCAAGGCAGACAGAAACAATAGAACAATGGGATACAGGCACTTAACAAACACACAATGGTCTGAGATGAAAGGTGCAATTTATCTTCATATATTTCTTGAGGGATATTGTTCAGAAATATTACTGTCCCAATTGAAAGAGTCCCTTCATTCTTTCAACACAAACCACACATATAGAACCCAAGATAACAGGGGTAAAAGGAAATGCTGAGTCCGGTGTGGTTGTACGGTGAGTCTGGTTAGTGCAGACCGGAATGGGGTTCTTGGTCAGCCTTTGCCCCTAATAGACACATGTTGACGTACACATAAGAGGGCTCGGGGGAGCTGGACAAGGAGTTTCCCGACATCTCTAAGGTAAGCCTGGTTCCACAAGCCCTCCGCCCAAAGTGACTCCCATCACACTAGTGTTCTACAAACTGTCTGGCCAATGCTAATGTGACTTTTTTTTTACCTCTAATAGGCTTGTGATACATTCTCTTATAGATACAAGAAAGAGTTATCAGAGGAAAGCTTACAGCCACTGCATCTCATCAATTAGAAATAGGACACAAGAAAACATGCTCACATCGGGAGCTGGGATTTTTAAGGTGCCAATAACCAAATTTCATAGACAGGTATTAAAATTCATAAATCTTTTAATCTATTGATTAAAAAAAAAAAGTAAACATAGCAAAAAGTACATATATAAACAAAGACACTTTTAAAATTACTGGATCAAGTTGTTTTGGATGTTAGCAAACGTGATCAATGGTTGATGGTAAATATGGGATAAAAATCCCGCCATGTTTCGCCAATGAATTTGGCTTCCTCAGGTGATATTTATTATCACACCTAAGTAAGTAGATAGATTTGGAATGTAATCATTGTATACAAAAGTAAATATTCATTTCAAATGATTTCAACTATGCAAAATAAGACATTCCAAAAAAGTATGCAAAATTAGTACAAATTATACATTGCAACAATATGGAGATGGAGAGATTGATGAGAGGTATCTTACCGCTGTTCACTATTGATGTGTACTCATCCAAAAAGGGGGACAGTCTAGAGATCCACATATAAGCATTCAGCAAGTATAAAGAGAATGACACGTACCTTGTGGGTGAGCCTGACGTGCAGAGGGAGACCTCTCGTACAGCCCTGGTTCCTGGGACACTGGAGTTGGGGACAGTGACCGTAGGAGCACAGTGAGGTAGGAGTGCCTGCCGAGTTCTTTGGAGCTGGAGATAATGACCACTGGGGAGTGCTGAGGAACGCAGGTCGGCTGGATGCAGGTGCGCAGGATGCAGGTGCGCAGGATGCAGGTGCGCAGGATGCTGGTGGGCAGGATGCAGGTGCGCAGGATGCAGGTGCGCAGGATGCAGGTGCGCAGGATGCAGGTCAGCAGGATGCAGGTGCGCAGGATGCAGGTCAGCAGGATGCAGGTGCACACAGCGGGCAGGAACAAGGTCAGACAAGCCAGGTCATACACAGCGGATCAGATCAGACAGGATCGGCAGACAAGGGATGGTCAGAGTCCAGGCTTAGTCGGCAACAGAAGATCAGGTATGCAGGTAAACAAGCAAGGTCAAATGGCAGCCAGAGATCAGGAGAGGAGAGAGCAGCGTGGTCAGGAAGCCAGGTAAGGTGTGAGATCAGATGCAGATACAGGGGCGGGTCCCAGGGAAGACTACAGATCAACCAGCAAGAGCTGAACGGTGGGAGCCCTTTTTAAAGGCCCACTGGCGCCAAAGCTGTTGGGCGCCTGCTGGCCAGGATGCGCCTCAGCCTTGCTGCAGGTCTGGAATCTGTATATCCATGACATTGCCCCCCCCTTAAGGGCAACCTCCGGGTGCCCAAAAGAGCTCTTTTCTGGGGGTGCCTGCGGAAGAATGCTTGGATCAGTTCTTGGGCATGCACATTTTGCTTGGGTTCCCATGAATTCTCTTCTGGCCCATACCCCCTCCATTTGATTAAATATTGAATTTGGTTACCTCTCCGTCTGCAGTCTACAACAGCCTCCACCTCATATTCCTCGTCCCTGTCAACAATTATAGGTTCAGGTGGACCCGATCCTCTGTCGGGGAAGGGGTCAGGTACCGTGGGTTTAAGCAGGGATGCGTGGAACACTGGGTGGACTTTGAGCGATTCAGGCAAGGAAAGTTCGTAGGAAACCTCATTCAATTTCCTCTTGATCGGGAAGGGGCCAATAAATTTGGGTGCCAGTTTTTTTGAAGGACAAGCCATCTTGAGATTGGTGGTAGATAACCACACCTGGTCTCCTGGTTGGAGACATAATTCCCCTCTTCTCTTCCTATCATACAGTCTCTTGTTAGTTGCCTGTGCTTTGGCCATGGTTTCTTGCAACAACTTATTATTGCGACCTAGAAACTCGACAGTGGTTTGTACTGCTGGGACTGGAGATTCTGGGATAATGTTAGGCAGGAAGACAGGGTGGAAGCCGTAGTTCGCAAAGAATGGTGACTGTCCTGTAACTGAGTGGCAGGCGTTATTAAAGGCAAATTCTGCTAGGGGCAAAAGTGCTACCCAATCGTCCTGGACAAACGAGGTAAAACAACGGATGTACTGTTCCAGAGTCTGATTCGTTCTCTGTTTGTCCATTGGTCTGAGGGTGGAAGGCAGAAGACATGGAGAGTTCGATTTTCAGGATCTGGCATAGTGACCTCCAGAAACGAGAGGTAAACTGGACCCCCCTGTCTGATACAATGTTTGTTGGTACCCCATGCAGCCTCACAATCTCCCGGATAAACACCCGGGCGGTCTCTACAGCAGAAGGTGTGTTCTTCAGGGGTATAAAGTGGGCCATCTTGGACAGGCGGTCGACCACTACAAAAATGGCTGTATGTCCTTCAGAAGGGGGTAGCTCCACTATAAAATCCATGGCAATCTCGCTCCAAGGCCTGTCGGGAATTGGTAGTGGTTTGAGAAGACCCCAGGACTTGGTTCTAGAAGACTTATTTTGGGTACAGGTAACACAAGACTTGACGTATTCCTTAAGTCCTTCTCGAGCTTCGGCCACCAGAACATGCGCTGGGTTAATTCGAGAGTCTTGTGGACCCCAAAATGTCCGGCCAGAGGGTGGTTGTGACACAGGCTCAGAACTTTGGTTTGACACCTCTCAGGCACGAAAATTTTACTGTCAGTAATACTGCGCAAGGAGGTTTCTTTTATGCCTATTTTCATGATGTTCTGATGCGATGAGAGCTTGTCTAAGGAGGATCTTACTGGTAATCCAACAATTCATCTTTTCATGTGTATGACCAGATTGAAGTGGATTACCTATAAGCGCTGTTGACTACTTTCGGTTAAGTGTTCCATTTGTTGGGGTAAGAGTCAGTGTGAATTTTCCCCTCTGGTGACGGATCCTTCCCAGCACTTCTTTGTGTGATCCTGCACTCATTGGACTGTTTTTACATGAAGATGCTATCTTTCGAAAAGACCCAGGTCAATGCGGGAGTTACCGCCCGATCTCTCTGTTAAATACGGACCTGAAACTGTTCACAAAAATACTGGCAATGAGGCTCCAATCACATATACCCCGAATTATCCACCTAGATCAGGTTGGCTTTGTACCGTCCAGGGAAGCGAGGGACAACACTACAAAAGTGCTAAACTTGCTGTACCACGCTACCCTCACTAAAACGCCAAGTGTCTTTCTCAGCACTGATGCTGAGAAGGCATTTGATAGGGTCAGCTGGGACTTTATGTTCGCCACACTGAAACATATGGGCCTTGGAATCACCATGCTGAACTGGATAGCAGCGATATATACAATGCCTACGGCAAGGGTAAAAGCCAACGGAATTCTCTCAGACCCTTTGTTAATTAAAAATGGGACACGACAGGGATGCCCACTCTCGCCCATCCTCTTCGCCCTCTCATTAGAACCGTTTTTGGCTCGTGTGAGGGAAAACAAGGACATCACGGGGATCCGGGTAAAACAAACCCAATACAAAGTGTCGGCGTACGCAGACGATTTAATGTTCACCCTTTCAAACCCGGTGATATCCCTCCCCAACCTACTGAGCGAGTTCGCAACATATGGTGCGCTGTCCAATCTAAAAATTAACTTCTCCAAGTCTGAAGCGATGGGAATAAACATAGCACCGACCCTACTCATACAACTCCAATCCAACTTTAGGCTGAAATGGACGACAACTGCCCTGAAATACTTAGGCACATACATACCTCAGAACTTTTCGGAAATCTACGATCTCAACTTCCCCCCCCTCATCAAGAAAGTTAGGACACTGCTACAGAAGTGGCAATCCGGCCTACACTCGTGGCTGGGTCGATGCAACATCCTGAAGATGTCCATCCTCCCGAAGTTCCTCTATCTAATGCAGGCCCTACCGATACATATACCACAGGCCTACTTTAAGCAGGTGCAATCCCTGTTTACGAAATTTGTATGGGCCGGAAAGAGGCCTAGACTAGCCCACAGTCTCCTGGTCCTCCCCAAACGGTCCGGAGGCTTGGCATTGCCAAACCTGCGAGCCTACTATCAAGCAGTCCACCTGGGAAGATTACTGGACTGGTGCCGCCACCGGGAGACCAAGTTGTGGTCTCAGGTGGAACAAGCCCAAAGCGTAACCCCCCTTCGGGGCACCCCATGGTGTTACATGGGCCTACCACCAGAGACTAAAAGACACCCACTGATAGGGAACACGGCCAAGATATGCGCACATCTCATATCCTTACGATCAATCTCTACCCCAAACTCGCCTCTATATCCAATACTAGGGAATCCTTTATTTTCCCCGGGTATGGGAAACGGGCCCTTTACACACCTGGCAGAGAAGGGCATACACCAAGCCCACCAATTCAGCAATAGAGGAAGGTGGAAATCAATTGTAGAGCTAACAGATCCCACAGGCCCCTTCAGCCTAGACTTCATGAGAGCCCTACAAATCTACCATTTTCTTAAGACCATCCCACCACCTCCGGACAATGACCAACAACTCACGACATTAGAAGAGCTCTGTAATGAATCCGGAGCTCTGCCCCATACACTCTCCCTGACCTACACTCTTATAAACAGCCCAGCAGAGGATTTTACACCCCCGGGAATACTTAAATGGGAGGAGGAACTAGGAACTCAGTTTAGCCCCACCAAAAGAAAACACATCCTTGAATATACACATAAGTCATCCATCTGCGCCAAATCCCAAGAGACCAATTATAAAATCATGTCACGCTGGTACAGGACCCCAGCATTGTTACATAAGTTCTTCCCGACAACGTCAGATCTGTGCTGGCGTTGTCAAACTGAGAAAGGGACCTTGCTGCATATCTTCTGGACATGCCCTAAGCTACAGAACTTTTGGAGGACCATTCGCGAGACGATACAGAAACTCACGGAAAGGCCGATTCCGGCCGATCCAGCATTTTTTCTCCTTCACGCGAATGATATTCCAAATAGGAAGTACAAGAAATCTGTCATACGCCACCTACTGGACGCCGCTAAAGCGTGCATTCCAATTTGCTGGAAATCCACCCTCCCGCCATCCATTGACCTATGGCTTCAAAAAGTTGATGACATAAGGAGGATGGAGGACCTCATCCTCACAGCGCAGAACAGACAAGAGACTTTTACCAAAACCTGGCAATTTTGGAATATGTTCATCTACTCTTCAGAAGGCCAAGCCCTGCGGGGTTCTGAAACTAATCCCTAACTACGAAACGAATTAGCCACCGATATAACCACACCCAGAGCAAGAAAAGATAACAGCACAAGACCTAAAATATACCACCTGACCACCTGACGCTCCATGGCCGCGGGCGGCCCTCCCCCCTAACCTCTCCTCTCACCCCCATGTACTTTCACCCTTTCCCCCCTCCCCCCATCATTACCTACCCTCCCAATCTCCACTCCTTATTTCCCCCTCTCCTCCCTCTTGTTCCCCACCCCTGGGACCCCGAACCGTGGCAGGACCCCCATATGTAGGGAAGCCGTGGCAAAGGGTAGGAGGGGTGGGAAACTCTATACATAGGGATAGAAAAAGGAAAAAGAGGGAAAGGGACCACAATTGTATACACAGCACGTATACAGTTCCAGTAGACCTGTCTGTTGTAAATGCGTGTTTTTCTATTGACCGATGATTAACACATGTTCTGTAAAATGTATTGCTATGTAAACTGTTGGTCCATGTGGACCCTGTTCCGAAGTTAAATAAAAAATTTAAAAAAAAAAAAGATGCTATCTTTCTAGTATTTGGACTATTTGTACTAGTGTTTAGCGCTGCACTTATGATTTACGATATTGTGATTATTTTTTGTAACAGGAGAATTGCACCAGCAGCTTTCACTTTTACCATCATCGGTACCATTTGTGATTGTATTTAGTGTGGGTATTTGTGTTTTTTTTTTTATTTTCATTGAATAGGATGTCTGGAAATCCTATAAATCTTCTTAATGTTGATCTTTATGGATGAACGAATATATTGATAAAGACTGGAACCTCTTATACCGAGTAACAGCATGTCAGCAATACAGATCCAGAGAGAGCAAGGTGATCCTCAGATGCTATGTGCCAATGACCCTATAGCCTACCTGTTTTGTCATGCATTATCATGTGTTTTTTTCAGCAAATAGGGAAATGATGCTTCTTCGGTAAAACCAACACATTTTACACCACGTTCTGGCATCATCTACTGTTTCCATGTACTTTGGAAAATTGAGTTTACAAATCTTCCACAAAGTGCAAAACACATATAGACTTAAAGTAAAAAGTATAATGGTTTCTGGTCAACTGAATTTTATTTTTAGGTTTGCAAGTGTATATACTGTTTTTTTTTTTTTTTTTAAAGAATAAAGTAAGATAAGAATAAAAATATAATCCGTATTTTATTTAAAAAAAAAAAATCCAAAAAAAAGAGTCCATTCATAGCATCTATTATAATTATTACAGTTGGACTTCAACAAGAGGGTTAAATGTCCCTGCTTGTGAGAGCTTACAATCTAATAGGGAGGGGCAAGTGATACAAAAGGTAATAACTGTGAGGGATGAGCTGATAGAAGAACTAAAAGTTCAGTAGTCAGGAGTAGGTGGGATATGTTTTCAGGGATCACCTAAAGGTGGATAGAGTAGGAGATAGTCAGACAGGTAGGGAGTTCCAGAGGATGGGCTAGGCTCTGGAGAAGTCTTGGAGGTGTACATGGGAGGAAGAGACAAGGGAGCAAGAGCAGGAGGTCTTGGGAGGAGCGAAGAGGACTGTTTGGGTGATATAATGAGACAAGATTGGTGATATAGCTAGGCGCAGAGTTGTGGATGGCTTTGTATGTTGTTGTTAGTATTTAGAATTTTTGAAAATTGCGTGGGGGGTCCCCCTCAAAATCCATACCAGACCCTTCAGGTCTGGTATGGATTTTAAGGGGAACCCCGCGACAAAATGAAAAAAAATGGCGTGGGGGTCCCCCCAAAAATCCATTGTGCGCCGGGGGAGCAAGAGAAGACGAAGACTTCGTGGGACATTTTTATTTTTTTATTTTTTAATAAAGGACTTGTCCCAAGCCGTGTCTTGTAATTTTTACCATTTTGACACTTTTTTTGTGAAATGATAGGGGTACATTTGTACCCCATTACCATTTCACACGGGGGAGGCCAGGATCTGGGGGTCCCCTTGTTAAAGGGGGCTTCCAGATTCCAATAAGCCCCCCCACCTGCAGATCCCCATAACCACAAGGGTTGAGGGGATGAGGCCCTTGTCCCCATCAACATGGGGACAAGGTGCTATGGGGGGCTACCCCAAAGCACCCTCCCCATCTTGAGGGCATGTGGCCTGGTATGGTTCAGGAGGGGGGCGCGCTCTCATCCCCCCTCTTTTACTGCGGCCCACCAGGTTGCGTGCTCGGATAAGGGTCTGGTGTGGATTTTTGGGGGGACCCCCACACCATTTCCATTTTTTTTTTTTTTTTGTCACGGGGTTCCCCTTAATATCCATACTAGACCTGAAGGGCCTGGTATGGAATTTGTGGGGAGCCCAAGCAATTTTTTTTTTTAATTTTGGTTCGGGGTTCCCCTTAATATTCATACCAGACACAAAGGGCCTGGTAATGGACTGAGGGGATCCCATGCCATTTTTTTCAATGACTTTTATCTGTATTGCCAGGACCCAACAATTCATTATAGCCGCGAGTAGTTTTAAAGGACTTTTTGTCCTTTAGAAATGTCATTTTGTGCACTTTACAGGCATACTATACACACCCCCCAGGTTCGAAATTTAAAGGAATATTTCACTTTTATTGTTTCACTTTAAGCATTATTAAAATCACTGCTCCCGAAAAAAATGAAGTTTTTAAAACTTTTTTTTGCATTAATACATGTCCCCTGGGGCAGGACCCGGGTCCCCAAACACTTTTTATGACAATAACTTGCATATAAGCCTTTAAAATTAGCACTTTTGATTATTCATGTTCGTGTCCCATAGACTTTAACGGTGTTCACGTGTTCGAACAAATTTCTTTGCCTGTTCGCATGTTCTGCTGTGAACCGAACCACTCATCCCTACTGGTGGGGTAGGAGGGGATCTGTACTGGGGAAGGTGTTCTTTACTGAAGGAAGAAGGTTTTGGCAGAAGTTTGGTGTCACTATGTAAGTTTTGGCTCTACAGGTGAGTCAGATGATCCTCCCAAGCAGTTGTCTGTCACCGCCCCCGAGTAATAAGGTCCTTCCTCCTCTTTAGAAGCCGAGGAAGAATCAGTAATTTAATGACATCGGCAGAGTTTGAGTAGACCTTCTGTTAATAAACAAAGGAACAATCCATGTCAGCTATAGGGGAGCCTACAGAGCGATTCTTGCTCACAGTCAAGCACCCCCTTAGTCATTTCACTTCAAGAGTAAAGATGTTTATCTGCTGAAATCTTCCTACAACTGCAGATTACAAATCCCAACCTGAATTAACCAAGGGCAGGCTGCAGTAAGATGTCTTCTCTCTGCAGTCCCCATTCTCTGTTATATGTCTCTGTTATAAAGTCACCATCTCTTTCTGAAATCTCCAGGCCAAATCTGATACCCTAAAAAAATGAGCCATCTCACCTCTTATATACTTTTTATTTTAATAATGTCAAAAAACAAAACTTGATGAATATATTTACTTACATAATACATGTTCAGCAAGTTAAATCAAGTAATTTTAAATTGTATATATCTTATACATTACACAATTTCAGAAATTGTATGGTATATGCCTAACTAGAATCTTAACATTCATAAAAACAAGGATTAGCTTCTTAGATAATTTTATTTTTATTTTTTCATTTAATTTTGGTTACAAAATTGCTAAACAAAAAAGCGTATTTCAGTGGAATACAAAACACGCAAGACATTTAATATGAACACATGTCGTAATACAACCCACAGTGTAGCAGTCTAATTAGTACAAGAAATTACATTGCAGATTGTGGTCAGCAAGGTTTAGGAGATGCCAAGTTCCCGTTGTCCATGGCAACCAGAAATTACAACCTAGGGACCACAGTCTGCAACAGAGCAGGAGGTCAGCAATTTCTGAGATGCTACAACTACCACCTCTAGTACCAACAATCATTCCACCATAAGAGTGGCTTAGATTCCATATCTTACCTAGGATAAGGTTGATCACATATGTATCGATGTGATCATTTGTTACAAGAAACATTTATATATAATAATAATAAAATGTGTAAAAATCGGTGGTTTCAAGCAATACTTTCTTATGGTTTCAAGCGATAGCAATTTAATTGAATAAGCAAATAGGTAATTGAAATTTCAAATTATGTGAAATTGAAAAATTGCCTGATTACATAATAAGATATATATATATATATATATATATATATATATATATATATATCCATGTTGTAAAGATTAGCTTCAATGGTAAGAGCATTGAGTAAAACTGTACATATCATCACAACTATCACTGATGGCATGATGGATAAGTATCTTCCTGTATTTCTCAGCATTGAGGACACCATTGATCAGGCAACATTGAGGACTGTAGACGCAGTGGTTGGCCTAGGAAACGTAACCACTTTCAGCCCCGGACCAATTTGCAGCCAAAGGACCAGGCCACTTTTTGCGATTCGGCACTGCGTCGCTTTAACTGACAATTGCGCGGTCGTGCGACGTGACTCCCAAACAAAATTGGCGTCCTTTTTTTCCCACAAATAGAGCTTTCTTTTGGTGGTATTTGATCGCCCCTGCGATTTTTATTTTTTGCGCTATAAAAAAAAATAGAGCGACAATTTTGAAAAAAATGCAATATTTTTAGCTTTTTGCTATAATAAATATCCTCAAAAAATATATAAAAAAACATTTTATTTCCTTAGTTTAGGCCGATACGTATTCTTCTACATATTTTTGGTTAAAAAAATCGTAATTAGCGATTATTGATTGGTTTGCGCAAAAGTTATAGCGTTTACAAAATAGGGGATAGTTTTATAGCATTTTTATTAATATTTTTTTTTTTACTAGTAATGGCGGCGATAAGCGATTTTTATTGTGACTGCGACATTATGGCGGACACATCAGACATTTTGGACATATTTTTGGGACCATTGTCATTTATACAGCAATCAATGCTATTTAAATGCATTGATTCCCGTATAAATGACACTGGCAGTGAAGGGGTTAACCAGGGGGTGGCAGTGTAGGGGTTAAGTATGCCTAGGGGTGTGTTTCTTACTGTGGGGGGGGCGTGGCTGTCAGCTAGTGAATGCTGATATCTGCTCCAATCACAGGGAGCAGAATTCGGTGTCACTAGTTGCTAGGCAGACGTACATATTCGCCAGCACACCATGGATCGAGGAAACTTCGTCCAAAAAAGGTTTTTAATGAAAAAAATTACATCACAAAAGAATAAGGTGCACCTTATTCTTTTGTGATGTAATTTTTTTCATTAAAAACCTTTTTTGGACGAAGTTTCCTCGATCCATGGTGTGCTGGCGAATATGTACGTTTGTTTGATGTTTCCAGGACCCGACTGGTAATCGCTACAGCACCCGTCTTTTTTATGAGCCACATATACCAGGAACGAGTGCGATAGGAATATCGATTTGACTAGTTGCTAGGCAGAACGGGGAGATGCTGTTTATTTCCGCATCTCCCCGTTCAGCCTTCCCCTGAGACGATCGCGGGTGTCCCTGCGGCGATCGAGTCTGCGGGACCCGCGACCGGCCTCACGGGGGTCCCGACCGCTGCGGGAGCGCGCAGCTCCCGGCGCGCTCCCGATGGCACAGCAGGCATTTAAAAGGGATGTATATATACGCCCTTCTGCCTGCCCGTGCCATTCTGCCGATGTATATCGTTGTGCGCCGGTCGGGAAGCGGTTAATGCAGCAGATGAAAGACACATCATGCTTACTGACCTTTGACATTAGAAGATGCCCATCAGTGCCATCCACACAGAACTGGTGGAAACCAATGGGACCCAGGTACACCCATCTACTGTCTGGAGAAGTCTGGCAAGAAGTGGTCTTCATGGAAGAATTGTGGCTTAAAACCTATACCTCTGATGTGGAAAAGAGGTTATGTGACTTAACTCTATCCACTTTGGTTCTCACTCCTGTTCACCCCTTATGGACCAGAGCACTTTTCAAATCTCTGCTATGAGCCTGTTTATTCAGCAATAATTTTGTCATTATTTAAGATAACAACGTAATACATAAATTGTTTTTTAAAGGGACAAACAAGGCTTTCTTTTTGTGAATATTGCCCTGCAACAATTTTTTTTTCTTGCAATCCTTAGACAATTAAACAAAATAAAACTGAAATAAAAGGCACTTTTTGTGTTTTTTTTTTAGCATTGTTATGCAGTTTACACACGACCGGACTTTTCGGCATCAAAGGTCCGACGGACTTTCAACGGAGTTACGACAGACTTACGAACGACCGGACTTGCACACACGCGTCCGATCGTTTGAACGTGATGACGTATGAACTACGGGACTAGAATAAGGAAGTTCATAGCCAGTAGCCAATAGCTGCCCTTGCGTCGTTTTTTGTCTGTCGGACTAGCATACAGACAAACTGATTTGAAACGTGTATTATTTCTAAAGTCTGTCAGATTTCTTGACCAAAGAGGTCCGATGAAGCTCACACACAATTGTAATGTCCGACGGATTCGTTCCGTCGGACCAGTTCGGTCAAAAAGTCTGGTCGTGTGTACACGGCATTACTGCACATAAAAAGTTTACATTTTACTCAGTTTTAAAACAACACTAAAATTGTGATTTTGGTAAAAAACATTGCAAGGTTTTTTACAAATGAAGTAAAGTAGTTTTTTTCAGTGTGATACGTGTAAATATATATTTTATATATAAATATAAAAAAAAATTTAAATATCAGCGAACAAAGCAAACAAACAGAATTTTTTTTTTTAATATTATTTAATAAAGTATAAAAAAAACACCAGGAAAATTATACTTGAACGGAGAAGAAGAATAAGGAGTTAATTAGGGCTGATTAGAGTAAACTAAGGGTTAATAAGGGGTTCAATAGAGGAACATTTAATTACAAAAATAAAAAACTTTTTTTTTAACTTGTCAGGTTGCTTTAACTGACTTCATCTGCAGATTAAAGTTCGTCCATTTGATCTGCAAATGAATAAACAGAAAACATTTTCTGCAACAGGACAACAACCCTAAACATACAGCCAATGTTATTATGAACTGTCTTCAGGGTAAAGAAGTACAAGGAGCCCTGGAAGTGATGGTTTGGCCCCCACAGAACCCTCATCTGTTTGTCTGGAATTACATGAAGAGACAGAAGTATTTGATACAGCCGACATCCACAGAAGATCTGTGGTTAATTCTACAAGATGTTTAGGACAACCTACCTGCTGAGTTCCTTAAACTGTGCAAGTCCTATTACGACCTTGCCCAATTTCTTTGCCACCTTATCCAATTTTGGAAACATATCTGGTTTAAGGGTCAAACAGGCTAAATCAGAAGCATTAAACGTGAACCTTTCGGACTTAGATCTGAGTATGATTCAGACCTCCTTCTCCTTTAAATGGAGCAGCACTCAGATGTTCCCATATCCTGGGTTCAAACTGACCTCTGACATTGCAAAGCTGTACAGGGTTAACTATACTCCCCTCTATAATTCCATTGAACGTGACCTAAAGAACTGGAAAACCCAAGCTCTTTCCTGGATGGGTAGAATAGCAGTCATCAAGATGACGGTTCTTCCTTGAATACTTTATTATTTTCGGTCGCTTCCGATTCCAATACCATCAGTGTTTTTTCGGAAGTTGCAGTCTTTGACCTATAAATTTATATGGAATAAAGATGGCTGCCCCCTTTATATTTACCCAAGGGGAGGGGAAGACTATACCAAATTTTTTGCTAAGACATATCAGCCTGACTAGGTTTGACTGGAGGCCCAAGCTAGCCCAATCCTTTTGCCTGATCTTTTGATGTTGCTTCCTTCAAGGGAGTGCCGGGTGAGTCCCTCCTTATCGCACTCCCTGCACCTCTGGGACATGGCATGCAAGCGATACCCTTTGAAATCCTCCCACTCCCCGGTGGACCCCCTCTTTAATAATCCTCACATTCCCCCAGGGCAGCAAATTCAAAAGTTTATATGGTGGACTGACAATGGTCTTTCTAGAATAGTGCATTTTATCGCTGAGACATCTTGTGGATGGAGGCTCGGACTGAGGTGACCGACTCAAGGTCTCTTCTCTAACTTTCTCTCCTTTCCTTTTTTTTCCTTCTCTTTTTTGTTTATGTTTTTGTTATGTTAATACAATTTTTAAGTGGATGCTGATGGAAGACAATGAAGCCTCTTCAATGTTAATCGCTCTAGGGACTTGAGGTATAGTGTTAGGAGGCATTAAAATACCCCTCTGCAAGTAATGTTTCCCTAAATCTCCATGTAATCGGGATAGGTGGATTTACAGCCTATTTTAACAATACTTTATAATTTCTCCCATTTCCTGAAGTTTTGTAATAGACATGTGCACAACAAAAAAATTTGTTTATTTTCGTTTCGTTTTTTTCGTTTCTGTTGATTCGTACTGATTCGTAAATTCGTACGTCGTCGGTGTTCGTATTCGTAACGATTCGTAAATTCGTAAGTCGTCGGTGTTCGTATTCGTAACGATTCGTATTTTCGTTAGAGTTATTTTTTCGTTGATTCGTTTTTCTCGTTTAATTTTCATTTATTCGTTTATTCGAAATTCGTAACATTCGTAGATTCGTAATCAGAGCATAATTCCTAATTTTATGTAATGTGTATGCTATTACATTTTAAGAGACACGGAAAATTACGAATCGGAAAAAAAAGTTACAAATGTACGAATTTTTTCGTTCAATCCATTCGAAGCACGTTAAGCAGCACCATTGTAAGAGACACGGAAAATTACAAATCGAAAAAAAAAAAAAGTTACGAATGTACGAATTTTTTCGTTCAATCCATTGGAGGCATGTTAAGCAGCGCCATTGTAAGGGACACGGAAAATTACCAATTCAACAAAAAAAAGTTACGAATGTATGAATTTTTTCGTTCATTTTGATTTACGTTGTTCCCGTTTTTCGGATTTTTTTCTTTCGTAGATTCGTTGTTTCTAATTAGTTTTTTTCGGATTTTTGTTTTCGGATTCGTTCGATTCGAACGATTTCGTTATTCGTTAAAATTTTTACCGAATCGTTCGTTCATTCGTACGGTAACGAATGAACGAAAATAACGAAAAAAAAAAACGAAAAACGAAAAGAAACTAAACGAATTGCACATGTCTATTTTGTAATAGGCTACTGAAACTGTGGGACTCACTGTCCTAGACATAAGGTTTTATATTGGATGGAGCCTATATGTTAGGCCTGACTTTATTATCTTACATATATTTTGGTTATCACAATAAGGCTATTGTTCAGAGGGTGTCCTAGAAGAATTTATACTGGTTGGAAGCTAAAGGGCAATAACACCAAATATTAATTGGATTTGGATTTCTCTTCTGCTCATTTACTTTCTATTTTGTTAATTTATAAAAATAAACTATTAACACTTCTATTTCTGAAAGCATTCTAAATTCACAGCATTTTTTTTTTTTTTTACACCTGCCTACAACCTTTGCACAATACTGTATATTGTCATCAGTGTTGGTCATCTTACTTTAAAAAAGTAATTAGTTAAGTTACAAATTACTTCTCCCAAAAAGTAATTGCGTTAGTAACTCAGTTACTACATTGGAAAAGTAATTAGTTACGCAGCAAAGTAACTGACTTTTTAAAAAATATTCTATACATGTAACTAAGGGGCGGTTCTAGTATTGCTGTAAGCAAGGGGCGCATTTATTATTATTGTTATATATCGTGTAACCAAGGGGCTGCTCTATTATTACGCTAACCAAGGGGCAGATCTGTTATAGTGTGTAAGCAAGGGGCGGGTCTATTATTGTTATATCGTGTAAGGGGCGGATGGCTACAGAAGAGGGCGAATGTTAAATTAATGGGCAGAGCTCGATATATAACAATAATAATAAATGCGCCCCTTGGTCACAGTAATACTAGACCCGTCCCTTAGTTACACGATAGACGCCCCTTGCAGAGTAGCACGAGCATTGGGAGCGTGCGGAATTGCCTCGTACAATTACATGTTAACTGCGCCTGCGCGGTGTAGAGTTCACTCAGAGCTGTTTAGGTTCGGCAATTGTCATAAGCTCCGTAGTCCTTCGTATTGTGGAAGCGCTGGGCCTGCGCAGTACAGGGGGTCCTTATCTGGCGTGGGAACTTTTTTGTCAGGACACCGGAATTACAATACTGCCATCTAGTGGCGGTAGAAGTAATTGAGGTAACGCCGCCCAAGTAATGCGAACTGCGTTATCATGAGGGGAAAAGTAATCAGTTAGATTACTCGTTACCCTCTAAAGTAACTGCGTTAAGTAACTCTGTTTATTTTAACTCAGTTACTTACATCACTGATTGTCATAATAAATATCCCCTTTTCAGTCGGGTTGTGTCTGAGAGTGTGGTGCTGCCTACAGAGTCCTGGGCTCTGGGAACAGGGGCCTTGAAAAAATGGTGGCTCCTTGGGGGGTAGGACTAAATACAGCATAGATAGGAGGAGGGGGGTAGCAGTGTTTTTAAGCAGACTTATATGTAACTTAAACTTCCACTTTTAGCCTCTTGGTTTCCTCTTGCAGCACTTCAGGCTTAGGCCCTTAGTCTGTTTTCACACCAACCCAAAACTCACAGGCATCAGCCTAGTCAGGGTTCATACACATACCCCTAGCTGGTCCCCTTTAGTCACACAGATCCTTGGAGATATGGGAGCCCTGAGGTATAGTAAGCCCTCTAGAATACTAGAAGGGCTGCGCACACCAGCAAAATCAGGAAGCTGATATCCATCAAAATGTAGACCCAGGGTTGGAAGCTTCATCCCACCCAATATTCTACAAAGCTCCTGGGCTCCAGAACCCATATCTAGATTTATCAATCCTAGGGAAGACTGCAAGGCCAGTTTACTCTAAATGAGACATTCAACCTGCATTGGTGAAAACCCTTGGTGACTACTCAATGCAAAATGTCTAACGCTGGCCACACACCAGTCAGTCATTCTAAATTTTTTTAAGAACATTTGAACAGGATGGAAAATTATTCTAAAAAAACAAACTAATTTCTTACAGTGTATGTGAGTTTCTTTGGGACAAGTCAATTATTCCAAAATCAATTGTCCAAAGCAAATGACTTTTTGAAGTACTTTCAAATTACATTTGTCAAGTCATTTAATATACTGAGAATGTTCATATGAATGTTCTTATGAGTGTTTGTACGAACTTTCATTGAAAAATCTACTAGTGTATGGCCAGCTTTAGATGACCAGTCTTTTATTTATTGACCTTAATGCCTTTGTTGGTCCTATGTTGTGCCAAAACAAAATCTCAGTAATGAGTATTGAGTGGAAGTCTATTCCACTCAATATTCATTACTGAGATTTTGTTTTGGCACAACATAGGACCAACCAAGGCATTAAGGTCAATAAATAATAAATCCATGTATGAGAGAACATGAAGCCCGGAATCAGGGCAAAAGTGATAAACTACTGAACTGGAATTTTGGGCAAACATTAACCTCCTGTTTGGTCCATACTTAGGCAAGAACAAATAATTTTCATTGCTAACAAAAAACTGTCTTTTGTAGAACAGAACCAGATGATGGGTCTTAAGTCAAAGCTCCAGTTTATGGTGTTCCTGGTGAAGAACTCCAGATTTCACTTCTACAACAGGCAGGTATATGCCCCGACCCCCAACATAGAATCTCCATTCATTCCTTAGAGGGTGTGATCACTTCTGTCTTGATGTGATGGATGAGGAAAACACATGCGAGGAACACCACACAACCTGATAATGCCAGACGTATTATATTCACTGTTGTATGATCCGCCTTGTGGTTTTCTCCTGAAATCAAAACATGGTACATAGTACAGTAGGGGGCTATCTGGGATTTACTAATAACTAATTACTAAAAATGTACAACACTTTCAAGACTTTGTATTCACTATATAGGAGCACTCATGTTATTCCCATTCACATATATGGGATGTGCCAAGCTATTACAATTTACTTTAGTAAGGTCTCAGTTCTGGTATTGTCATTACAATAAATCTCAATGAGAGCCCTGGCTACTTTCAATCTGAAAAGAGGGCGCACCAGCCTTGCGCATTACCCAAGTGGTGTTTATTGGTAGATAGAAATGAAAGGAAACATACTCACAAACAAGTACATCATAAAAACATATCAAAGTCCACAATGGACACAAAGCGACCAGGTCACCGAGACCGTGTACAGCACGCTGGAGAACCTTCCAGATGGCTGACGCGTTTTGAGGGGAGAGCCCCTCTTCCTCAGAGCCCTCTTCCTCGGAGGAATACTAGCTATGAGTAAGCGCTGTATTTAGCGTGAAACGCGTCAGCTGTGTGCCCCCCCTTCCCTGTTTTGCTGTGTTTTTGGACTTTGATGTGATTCCTGTTTTTAAATAAATCCATTTGATTTTTCATCTTCGTCTGGTGTGCGGCTGTCCAGAGTTCCCCTTGTTACTTTCTAACTACCTTGTTATTAGCCTGCACCTGGAGCTCCACACTAGGAGTAGAAGCATTCGCCTTGAAAGATCCCTCTGGAGCGGTGGTCATCTCTCTCCCTGGTGACCTGGTCACTTTGTGTCCATTGTGGACTTTGATATGTTTTTAGGATCTATCTGTTTGTAAGTATATTTCCTTTCTCTCTATATACTAATAAACACCACTTAGGTAATGCGCAAGGTTGGTGAGCCCTCTTTTCCTTTTTTTCTACAGTGATTCCATTGGAAGTCCCCTGACCTTTGGAGGGCAGCAAGGTCTCTGCATCTAACGGGAGCCATAGAGATTCTAGTCACATCACTTTTGAGCGCAGGAGATTTTGTTTGTTTGTTACTTGAAATCTGAGTAAAGGGAAGGATAAATATACAAATTTTATTGTATTATTTTATGCTTTATCATAGATCTAATTTGAACTGGACAGAGTGATGGTTTTGCTTATACAGTGGAACCTCGGATTACGAGCATAATCCGTTCATAATCCAAAGTACTCGCATATCAAATCGAGTTTCCCCACTGAAGTCAATGTAAACGAAAAAAAATAATTTCTGCATTGACTTCAATGGCATACAATACTCTATGCGGTCAGAGCCTGGGGGCGCCGGAGACCCTTGGAAACGTCCGAAAAGGCCCGAGGACACCTCGGCTAACCTCGGGCCTTTCCATGCATTTCCGAACGGCGCTGATCGGCGATGTTCGGCTCGGCTCCGGCACCCCCCACCTCAGGCCAAACGCGGTAGTGCACACTGCTTTGGCCTGAATCGCGCTCGTTAACCGCGTTACTCGCAATCCGAGGTTCAACTGTATTAATTTTACAACAATCTTGAAGTGAGATTATGTGTCGGGTAAAAAAGGAATAGAGCTGGGAGAGATGGTGGGACAATCTTGGTCTGTTTCATATCTATTCTACTAGTTTTGTACATTTTTATAAACAGTAAAGGTTCCTCTATTTCTCAATTGTGATATGTCATGTTCTCAGCTAATTAGGGGCTATTTTTTGTCACAAATGGGTCAAGGGTAATTTAAATGTAGTGCTAAAGTAATTTATAGCCCATTGCAGCCTCTGCCAAATGTAGGTTGCATAAGGCTTATAATAAAATATTTATGTATGTTATATTTCATAATTACCCAACTAAAAGGAAAAAGATTTGTTTGGGTTCACAGGTACTATGGGTTTTTGCTGAATCCTGCATGTCTGAGGCTCATGGGCCAGGCAAACCAATGCAGGAGTTCATCAGACTGAATTCATTTTAACCATTATGCACTTTTTGGTCTTTAAACTTAGGTCAGCTGGTTTAGAAGAACATCCTCAACATTAGCAATTCAACCCTCCTCCTCGTATTCCAATGTACTCAGGACTGTAGCTCAGGAGCGGCCTGTGAATGTTATTGTTAGGGCTGGGCTCAGACCTTCCTTCTCTGAGCTGGCCACTCAGCTGTCGGCTAATTGCCAGCTCCTATCTCTCCACAGTGACTCACATGTTGACGATATCCTGCTCGTCAGTCCTGCCTACTTAAGCCGTCCAGTCCAGATGATCTCTGCCTTCACCTTTGTCACATCTCTAGAGACGCTCTCCTGTGGTCCTGTTAAAGACTTGCTTGGCTGACATTCTTTCTGGCTCCAGATCCTGCTTGCTGTTCTACTACACTGTTCTGTGGCTCCCTGACGTTTTGGCTTGTCTGACTATCCGTTCCGGTTCCTGAACTCTGGCTATGTTTTGACTACATTTACTCTGTTTACCTTTTTTTTATTATTATTAAACAAGTGTAATTTAACTGTACTTCTGTCTCAGTCTGATTTATGGTTTCTGACAGCTATCGGCAGCCGGACCTGGCTGCTGTGGTTTTAAAAAAAATCAAAACATGTCAGAGGATCAGAGACATATTTGTTATCAGATGGGATCCTGCCACCATCAGAAACTGCATCAAAGAGTTTCTTTCCTAGCACCTCCTCAAGGTGACACATTTTAAGCACCCTTTGGGACGATGGCAGTAAATTTGCCATTTTACCTTTGTATTGGAGATCTAATAGTGACCACCCAACATTGGTCCCCTTCTTTGATTACCCAAATCCTGGGGTACTTGTGCAGGCATTTGAGCTTAAAGACCCCATTCACCAAACTGTGCCTGCAGTAGAGGACCCAGATTCCCTCCCAACCTCACCCGACCCACATACAACTCCTGGGATTGGGAAAGGATGAAACATTCTACTCAAAGTCTGCCCCCATTTCCTCCTCCACCTCACTTCCAGCACCCCTACTCTCCTCCCTCTATTCTTCATCTGCCCCCTGCTGCCTCTTTGCATTCCACATGATGGTGGAGGGCAGGAATGGCCTTCTGGGCAAAATAATGGCAGCTGAGGCAACATCTTCTGGGCAAAATAATGGCAGCTTGGCAGTGGCCACAGTGGTGTAGCACAGGCCAAAAGGGACAATTTCTTAATCTGGAATGAAAGAAGCTACAAATCCAACAGTTTTGTCTAGCTGTCATTAAGATGCAGGGCATAGGGGTGATTTGGAGATTTTTCTTTTCCCATATGCCTCTCACTTTAGGTCTGCTTGATATTTTTAAAATACATTTAATGACAATTATGGCAATAGAGAGATAAATATGTGGTGCTTTGGAGCACACACCTGATTGCCTCTCACATAATAAACTTAAAATGTTTATTGCACGATAAGTGCTTGCATACTTTTCTGACACTAGCCAATTTCTATAAAACACATAAGACACACATTAAAGTTTTACTAAACCCACAACAGTAAAATCAGTGTATATATGCAGTGAAGCATGCTTGTTATACTCACTGTGGAACCTAAGGGGTTAATCCTTCTCATTGTGCAAAAAGTCTGTTTGAGCCTGTCCTCTCTGATCCTTCCCTTCTTTTACTGTCCCCAATCCATCTGCTGATAGGAGGCACTATTGCTAGAGTTTTTTTGTTTTTCTGGGATGGTGCATGTGGTCAGCACAGGGCCAATCAGCATTGTCAAGCAGCCTCATAGAACAGTCAGAGCAGAATAAAAAAACTCCTTCTACAAACTTTAACCAGTGCGCGGCTGGAAACTGATAGAAGTGACAAGACTACTATATACTGCTGATGACAAAGGTATTTAGCAGTTTATATTTACTAAAATAATTGCATTTCCATGTTCTGTGTACTGTGGCAGATCAGATATAGTGAATGCAGGGTCCTGGGTTTAGTAACACTTTAAAGTCTACATTTTTAATATTTTGGGAATAATTGGGATTACAGAAAGGCGGTTCAGGGAATGAGAGGTTGTAGTTTTTGTGTTTTCACATTTTAATAACATTTTAAGACAATGCCGTGTGGTACAATAAAAAAAAAATCTATCAAATACCCACAATATGTAATGCCAGAATACATTTTTACTGACGGTGTCCGTGAGAATTGTTTTGTTCTGTAACACCACTAGGAATAAGCAAACATGGGGCGTTTGCCTGTTTGCCGAATTTAGAACATTATGGGGCGTTCGCTGGAAATTCGAGCGCCCATAATGCACTGTGAGATCGCAGTGCATTGACGGCTGCTGATTGGCCAAAGCATGCACCTGGCCTTCATGCTTTGGCCAATCACAGCGCGCTCTGCTGTGAGAGCCATGATGTGCCCAATCATGGCTCAGAGGGCTAAGTCCACGCCCCACACTATATAACGCTGCTTACATAGCGAGCGCACATAGTGAGAGCAGCAAAATTACATTTCTAAAGGAAATAATTTTATTTAACCACTTTCAGACCGGACCATTTTGCTGGCTTAAGACCAGACCACTTTATGCGATTCGGCACTGCGTCGATTTAACTGACAATTGCGTGGTGGTGCGACGTGGCTCCAAAACAAAAATGTACGTCCTTTTTTTCCCACAAATAAAGCTTTCTTTTTGTGTTACCGTATTTGATCACCTCTGCGGTTTTTATTTTTTGCGCTATAAACAAAAAAATAGCGACGATTTTGAAAAAAAAAAACACATTATTTTTTACTTTTTGCTATAATAAATATCCCCCAAAAATCTATTTAAAAAAAAATGTTCTCCTCAGTTTAGGCCGATACGTATTCTTATACATATATATATATATATATATATATATATATATATATATATATATATATATATATATATATATATATATATATATATACATAAAAAAATAAATCACACTAATCGATTATTGATTGGTTTTCGCAAAAGTTATAGCGTTTACAAAATAGGGGATAGTTTTATGGCATTTTTATTAATAATTTTTTTTTTTACTAGTAATGGCAGCGATCAGCGATTTTTATTGTGACTGCGACATTATGGCAGACACATCGGACATTTTTGACACATTTTTGGGACCATTGTCATTTATACAGCAATCAGTACTATACAAATGCACTGATTCCTGTGTAAATGACACTGGCAGGGGTTAACCGGGGGGTAGCAGTGTAGGGATTAAGTGTGTCCTAGGGGCGTGTTACTAACTGTGGGGGGCGTGGCTGTGTGTTAGTGATCACTGATCTCTACTCCAACCACAGGTAGCAGAGATCAGTGTCACTTGTTGCTAGGCAGAACGGGAAGATGCTGTTTACTTCCGCATTTCCCCGTTCAGCTTCGGGAATACAATGTTGATTGTTTGTTTTGCTTAATATAGCACATTAATATGAACATAGAGGTATTGCTTTATAGAAATACTTAAATCATATTGCACGTTATATTGGACCTCACGGTCCTCATGTGAGCGCCCATCATAACCCTATTCAATGTTATTTATAAGCCCTCACTCATGTAGAGATCCCAGTGCCCCAACTATTACACATTCTCACCTTGTGTCTGGAAATATAATTCTTCACTTCTTTTGATGACACTGTTGGTCGGAGTTCTCACTTCACAGGAATATTTTGCAGAATCCTTTGGCTGAGCAGACTGGACTTCATATTGATGAGATGAACTAAATTTCTGAACCTCTCGTCCATCTCTGTAGAAAGCAAACTGCAGTTCTGTCCCCTGTCTGATTGGACTGAGACTTGTGTCACATATCAGGGTCATGTTGTCACCTTCTGTCATTGGATACAACATGGCGGTAATATTTGGCTTTGGGAACAGGTCTAGGAAAAAGACATTGTTAGATTTAATAATAACATGGAACACAAAAAAAAAATGTCCAACTAAACTACTAGCAAGCATGGTTGACTCCTGACATTGGTTCACTTTGTGTCTGAAGAAGTCATATTTTGCTCTGCTTTATAAAATGAGTTATTTCAAAGGAATAATTCCCCAAATCCACCAGCTCAATGGATTGGACGCCATTTTAATTGGATGAATTGAATCTTAACATTCCGCCCATCTCTGCAGTAAGCAAACTAAGGTGTCACTTGAGTCTGCTGGTTCTGCTGACATCACATCCAAGATGTAATAGGTCAAATACAGCTCCAAACAAAAATTCTTGGGAGTCCAGAATATTTAAATATTTAACTGATTACAACTGGAAGAGCAAAAAGGACAGGCAATTTGTTTTAAGGGCCATACACCCCTCCCTTCATTAGGGCAAAGTTGGACCCAAAATGCTCCTAAAAAGACTGATCTGCTGCAGAGGACATTATAAATCACAGTCAGTGTTGATGTTACCAGCAGAAATTACAAGAAGCATATGAGCAATTAAAGATTTTGAACTCTAAAGCCCCATACACACGGTCGGATTTTCCGATGGATTCTGTCCTATCAGACAATGTTGTCGGAAATTCCGACCGTGTGTAGGCACCATCGGACAGTTTCCATCGGATTGTCTGACGGACAAAGTCCTATCTCCTGCTCAATAGATTTTTTTGACAACAAAGTCCGATCACACCAAATCCGATCGTGTGTAGCGAATTCCGACGGACAAAGTGCCACGCATGCTCAGATCACATTACAAGACCAAAGCTATTGGCTACTAGCCTCTAGGTAGTCCCGTCGTAGGCAAAAAACGTCACCACGTTCAGAATGATCGGATTTTCCGACAACTTTGTCCGACCGTGTGTACGCAAAACCAACATCGGACAAAGTACGACGGACATGATCCGACGGACCTGGTCCTCGGATAATCCGCGCGTGTGTATGGGGCTTTAAGGATTATTGTTGGGCACTCATTGACAAACACAAGCCATCAGGCTCAAATAATGATTTTGTCTGCCTTTTGATGATCTGTGAAAACGCATGCCCAGTGGCCTACCACTACATCTTCTTCATTGCATCCAAGATGGAGGCACCCAGCAGCAGTCTCACAGCTTTTGGATGTATACACAAGGCAGAATTTTACAACTAAATCATACAGTATCTCACAAAAGTGAGTACACCCCTGACATTTTTGTAAATATTTTATTATATCTTTTCATGTGGCAACACTGAAGAAATGACACTTTGCTACAATGTAAAGTAGTGAGTGTACAGCTTGTATAACAGTGTAAATTTGCTGTCCCCTCAAAATAACCTAACACACAGCCATTAATGTCTAAACCGCTGGCAACAAAAGTGAGTACACCCCTAAGTAAATATGTCCAAATTGGGCCCAATTAGCCATTTTCCCTCCCCCAGTGTCATGTGACTCGTTAGTGTTACAAGGTCTCAGATGTGAATGGGGAGAAGGTGTGTTAAATTTGGTGTTATCACTGTAAGGCTCGAACCGACACTGACACTGGGGCAACACGACTTCCAGCACGACTTTTGGAGGCAACTTGGACACGACTTGAGTATGAATAACAGCACAACTTGGAGCGACTTCAACATGACTTGGAGCGACTTACAACGCGACTTTAAGTCACCACAGGCCAAGCGACTTTGGCCGTGGCCAATCAGAGAATAATCAGCTCTCGAGGGGGAACTCCACGCCAAATTTTTAATAGAAAAACGGCATGGGTTCCCCTCCAAGAGCATACCAGGCCCTTAGGTCTGGTATGAATTTTAAGGGGAACCCCCTATGCCGAAAAAACAGCATGGGGGTCCCCCCCAAAATCCATACCAGACCCTTATCCGAGCACGCAGCCTGGCCGGTCAGGAAGGGGGTGGGGACGAGCAAGCGCCCCCCCTCCTGACTGTGACATGAGCATGTGACCCCGCCTCCTTGTCCCTATATAAGTCACAACACAGCGCGTCTCTGCCATTCCGGCCAGAGAGAGCGACGAGTCAACATCGGAAGGTTGTCCCCACCCCTTTCCTGGCTGGCCGGGCTGCGTGCTCAGATAAGGGTCTGAGATGGATTTGGGGGGGACCCCCACGCCGTTTTTTTCGGCGTAGGGATTCCTTTTAAATCCATGCCAGGTGACGGGGCTAGCGCGGCGGCATTCACTGCCTTCGCTAGTCCCGTCCAGTGTTGGTCATCTTACTTTAAAAAAGTAATTAGTTAAGTTACAAATTACTTCTCCCAAAAAGTAATTGCGTTAGTAACTCAGTTACTACATTGGAAAAGTAATTATTTACGCAGCAAAGTAACTGACTTTTTTTTTAAATATTCTATACGTGTAACTAAGGGGCGTGTCTAGTATTACTGTAAGCAAGGGGCGCATTTATTATTATTGTTATATATCGTGTAACCAAGGGGCTGCTCTATTATTACTCTAACCAAGGGGCAGATCTGTTATAGCGTGTAAGCAAGGGGCGGGTCTATTATTATTATATCGTGTAAGGGGCTGATGGCTACAGAAGTGGGCGAATGTTAAATTAATGGGCAGAGCTTGATATATAACAATAATAATAAATGCGCCCCTTGGTTACAGTAATACTAGACCCGCCCCTTAGTTACACGATAGACGCCCCTTGCAGAGTAGCACGAGCATCGGGAGTGTGCGGCATCGCCTCGTACAATTACATGTTAACTGCACCTGCGCGGTGTAGAGTTCACTCAGAGCTGTTTAGGTTCGGCTATTTTCGGAAGCTCCGTAGTCCTTCGTACTGCGCAAGCCCTGCGCCTGCGCAGTACAGGGGGTCCTTATCCGGCGGGGGAACTTTTTCGGCAGGACACCGGAATTACACTACTGCCATCTAGTGGTGGTAGATGTAATTGGGGTAACTAAGCCAAAGTAATGGGAACTGAGTTACCATGAGGGGAAAAGTAATCAGTTAGATTACTCGTTACCCTCTAAAGTAACTGCGTTATGTAACTCAGTTCATTTTAACTCAGTTACTTACATCACTGGTCCCGTCTACCTGAAATCATGTTCTAAATGAACGGACTTTCCGATCTTGTGTCGGCATGTCCGTTCATTTCCAAAAGTCCCGCAGACTAGCACACAGACCGCGGGATTGTCCACCGGACTCGCGTGTCCAGCGGACAATTTTAAGTCTGAACTTAAAACTTAGTCCACCGGACTTTTGGCAGGAAAAAGTCAGCCGGCGCCCACACACGGGCGGATTGTCCGGTGGACTCCAGTCCGTCAGACAATCCCGCGGGAAAGTCCGCTCGTGTGTACGCCGCATTACAGTTGTGCTCATAAGTTTACATACCATGCCAGAATTTATGATTTCTTGGCCATTTTCAGAGAATATGAATGATAACACAAAAAAATTTCTTTCACTCATGGTTAGTGTTTGGCTGAAGCCATTTATTATCTTTTTAAATCATAATGACAACAGAAACTACCCAAATTACCCTGATCAAAAGTTCTGTACTGTTCTCAGCCCCCCCCCCCCCCACAGTACACTCCTCAGCCCCCCAGATTTCTGTTCTCCCCCCCCCCCCACATTACAGTTGTCAGCCCCCCTATTACAGCCTTCAGCCTACTACATTGCTGTTCTCAGCCCCCCCCCCCCACAGTACATTCCTCAGGCCCCCCACATTACTGTTCTCAGCTCCCCCATATTACAGTCCTCAACCAACCACTTTACTGTCCTCAGCCCCCTACCCCCCACATTACTCTTCTCAGCCCCCTTCCACATTACAGTCCTCAACCCCCCACATTACTCTTCTCAGCCCCCTTTCACATTACAGTCCTCAACCCCCCAACATTACTCTTCTCAGCCCCCCACATTACAATCCTATCCCCACACATTACGGTTCTCAGGCCCCCGTTCCTGTCCCCCGCACTGTCCTATCTTACACAGACAGGGTAGAAGGTGGGAGGCACAGCAGGTTTGTGGCGAAGAGTGGCAGCTGCTGGTAATTGGTTGCTAGGTCCACCCTGCATCCTTGCAAACAATCACCTGCTTGTTATATAGTGATGCCTGTTCTAGGTGCTTTCACATTTTGTGATATATAAAGAGGCACTGTCATTCTGGTGTGTGTTTACCAAGATGCCTAAATTTGAACAAAATATTATATGAGTTCAATCTGTCTGTGAGACTAGAATATATCTGAATGGGTATTTGAGACAGAATTGTGTGTTTAAAGCTATATTTTCCCGTATTCTCTTTGTTTAAGACGTCCCCCCCGCCACCCCCACCCCTTTTTTTTCATCTTTCCCTTCCTAGTCTTTTTTTTTTATTCTTTTTCTCTACCTGTAAAATATCATATCAAATCTATAGTGTTACTCTAATACGACAATATATTCGGTCTTCATGTTATTGTTAACCGATTGTGCTCTCATGCCATTCTCGCTGATAGTTCTGTCTACCTTTTGAACCTATGTGCCTTAACTATGGTTTAACCACTTGCCGACCAGGCGCCGTCATTATACTGCGGCAGGTTGGCGAGTTCCCGCAAATCGCCGTAGGTGTACGTCGGCTCCTTTAAGAGCCAAAAGCAAACGGGGGACCCAATGCGCGTGGCCGGCAGCTACAATGTCTGCCGGCCACCCACGATCGTGGGAAAGAGCGAGATGGGGATCTGTCAATGTAAACAGACAGGTCCCCATTCTGACAGGGGAGGGGGGAGAGATCGTCTGTTCCTAGTGATTAGGAACAGCGATCTCTCTGTACTGCCAGGCAGCCCATCCCAGACAGTTAGAAACACCTCCCTAGGACACACTTCACCCCTTTGATCGCCCCCCTAGTGTTAACCCCCTTCCCTGCCAGTGACATTTATACAGTAATCAGTGGCTATTTTTAGCTCTGATCTCTGTATAAATGTCATTGGTCCCAAAAAAGTGTAAAAAGTGTCTGATCTGACCGTCGCAATGTTGCAGTCCCACTAAAAACCGCTGATGACCGCCATTACTAGTTAAAAAAAAAAAATAATAATAAAAATGCTATAAATCTACCCCCTATTTTGTAGACGCTATAACTTTTGCGCAAACCAATCAATATAAGCTTATTGTGATTTTTTTTAACCAAAAATGTAGAAAAATACATATTGGCCTAAACTGATGAAGACATTTTTTTTATTTTATTTTTTTTTTGGATATTATAGCAAAAAGTTAAAAATATATTTTTTTTTCTTCAAAATTGTCACTTTTTTTTGTTTATATTCCAAAAAGTAAGGAAAGCCCTATTTGTGGGAAAAAAAAGGACATCAATTTTGTTTTGGTACAGCGTCGCAGGACCGCGCTATTGTCAGTTAAAGCGACAAAGTGCTGCATTGCAAAAAATGGCCTGGTCATTAAGGGGGGTAAATCTTCCGGTCTGTAAGTAGTTAATAACTGCATGTGTCAAATACTGTGACCTGTATCAGTACTTATATTTTGCCTCTTTCAGTAAACACAGATTTCAATAGGGAGACCTTGTCACCAACTTAAAGCCTAAGTTTAGTTAAAAATGTTTTGCCAAAACTTAGGAAAAAAATTGTGGGTAAATACTGACAACTATATTCTATATGAAAGTTTTTTTATTATTTTAGAAAAAAATAAAAGTTTTTTTTAAAATACAATGCCAATGCAATTGGCAAGTACAGATCAATAAATATTTGATTTATATATTAATTAATATTTTATTTTATTTATTGATCTGTACTTGCCAATTGCTGTATTTTTAAAAAAACTTTTATTATTTTTTCTAAAATAATTAAAAAAAACGTTCTTATATAATATAGTTGTTACTATTTTTCAAATTAACCACTTAAGCCCCGGACCAATTTGCAGCCAAAGGGCCAGGCCCCTTTTTGCGATTCGGCACTGCGTCGCTTTAACTGACAATTGCGCGATCGTGTAACGTGACTCCCAAACAAAATTGGCGTCCTTTTTTTCCCACAAATAGAGCTTTCTTCTGGTGGTATTTGATCACCTCTGCGGTTTTTATTTTCTGCGCTATAAACAAAGATAGAGCGACAATTTTGAAAAAAATGCAATATTTTTTAATTTTTGCTATAATAAATATCCCCAAAAAATATATAAAAAAAACATTTTTTTCCCTCAGTTTAGGCCGATACTTATTCTTCTTCATATTTTTGGTAAAAAAAAATTGCAATTAGCGATTATTGATTGGTTTGCGCAAAAGTTATAGCGTTTACAAAATAGGGGATAGTTTTTATAGCATTTTTATTAATATATTTTTTTTTTTACTAGTAATGGCGGCGATCAGCGATTTTTATTGTGACTGCGACATTATGGCGGACACAGAGAAAGGGAACCACCGCTCCAGGATAGCCCTTCAGGGCGAATGCTCTTTCTCCTATCCAGGAGCTCCAGGTGCTGGCTGATAACACAATAGGCAGGAAGTAGCAGAAAAACTCTGGATAGCCGCACACCGGAAAAAGATAAAATCCTGTGTTGTTTATTGAAAATCAAGGATCACATCACATCTAATGGTCCACAGCAAAGGAAAAAAGGGGGTACAAACACTGACGCGTTTCGCACTAGAATCAGCGCTAGAGTCAGTGCTAGAATCAGTGCTTACTCATAGCTTATGGCGGACACATCGGACATTTTTGACACATTTTTGGGACCATTGTCATTTATACAGCAATCAGTGCTATTTAAATGCACTGATTCCTGTGTAAATGACACTGGCAGTGAAGGAGTTAACCACTAGGGGACGGGAGGGGCTAAGTGTGACTTGTGTGTTTTTTTTTTACTGTAGGGGGGCGTGGCTTGGTGTTCGACATCACTGATCATCTTTTCCGATGACAGGGAACAGACGATCAGTGACAGTCTCACTAGGAAGCGCGGGGAGAGGTTTGTTTACACAGACCTCTCCCCGTTCTTCAGCTCTGTGACCCGATCGCGGGACACCAGCGGCGATCGGGTCCGCGGGTCCCGCGGTCACGGAGCTCAACCCATGGCTGGGCTCTTAAAGGACAACGTACCTGTACGTTGATGTGCCCAGCCGTGCCATTCTGCCGACGTAAATGTGCAGGAGGCGGTCCTTAAGTGGTTAAATCACACCCGGAAATATACAATTTTCCTCTCCATATACAATCTCTTAAGGGATGAGGTGCTATTATTAAGTTGATCTGTCTGTGGTCATAAAACCTTTTGAACTTTCTAGAAAAACTGAGTAATACAGGAAGATCAAATTCCCTAGCCCAGCCCCTTTCCCACCTTGCACATCATAGCCCCCTCCTTTCTGGAAGGGTCTAATGACTGCTTGTGATGGCTCAGCTACTCCGCCCCCCCCCCCCCTCCCTTCACTATGTAGCTGCTTATGGCTACATCCTATGGCTCCAGTATGGCCCAATTCTTGTTTCTCCATGGTTCTGATGGTCAATGGACAGAGACACCAAAACTGACCTGTAGAAGCTGTGATCTTTGTGGAGAAGGAGGTCCAGCTCACACTGGTACCGGCACCATAGTTATTCTGTATTGGTTACAGACAACACCATAGACACACAATGATGAGGACTTACCTCTGACATGTAGGGACACTTCATCTGTGTGTGTTTCATATTCACCCCGGGATAATAATCTCTCACATCTGTATCTTCCAGACACATCACGGTTTCCATAAATAACTGGGTAATCAAGATCATTGGTCATTCTATATATAACATTATTTTCCTTGTAGTATATTGTGTTGTGTACAGAATATTCAGGACGACTGTGACAGTTTAGATTTATGTCTCTTCCCCGATACACAAAAAATGGAGCCTGCAGGATTAGTAGACCTACAAAATAAAATGATATTAAAAAGGGGTTGTAAAGGTTACGTTTTTTTTTTTAAATAACAAACATGTCATACTTACCTTCTCTGTGCAGTTGTTGGTTTTGCACAGAGTGGCCCCGATCCTCCTCTTCTGGGGTCCCTCAGCGGTGCTCTTGGCTCCTCCTCTTCTCAAGTGACCCGTCGGAGAAGCGATCTCGTGCAGGCGCGCTCCCATGTCCTGCTGCTGCGTTCCTTGACACAGCATAGACTTCGGGACTCGGCCCCGCCCCCACATCATGAATTGGATAGACAGCAGCGGGAGCCAATGGCTGAGCTGCTATCAATCTATCCAATCAGGACCTGAGACAGCGGCTGGAGCTGGTGTGCTAGTTTCCGGGCTCAGGTAAGTATAACGGGGGCTCTGGTGGGCTGCTGAATGACAGAAGGTTTTTCACCTTAATGCACAGGTGGCAAACACAAGGCCCACGGGCCGAATCCGGCCCACCAGGCCTCGGCATGTGGCCAGCGCGGCAGCCGCCACCTCTTTTGTCTTCCAGGCAAAAAAACGCGGCCGGAACTCCCGTTTAGTGAACAGGCCATTTTTTGCGATACGGCACTGCGTTGCTTTAACTGACAATTGCACGGTCGTGCGGCTATGTACCCAAACAAACATCCTCCATCACACGAACGGCGCCGGCTTGGTGCGAGCGCATTTGTGGCCAGCCGATCTCCATGGGAACATCTCCCGCTCTCTCTCCTCTTCAGTCCCTCCATCAGCGCCGGCTGTTTCCGAGCTGAGCGCATGCACGGTTGGCCCTTCAGTGTCCGAGGTTCCTGACAGCTCCGACTGTGATTTTTATTTTTTTTTATCCATTGGGTTGCAGCCTAAGAGCAGGCTACTTAAGGACTTGCTGCAGTATTGTGGTGCTGAACACAGATCCTCATACACGGGAGGTACCAGAGCTGGGCCAGGTAGGAAAGAGCACAGATGTGAGAGGTGTTTTTTTTTTGGGGGGGGTTGAGGGCTGTGGAGGCAGAAATGAGAGGATGGAAGGAGAGTGGAGGGTGCAGAGGTCAGATGTTGCACCCTGCATAGCATACTCCTGTACCCTGCACTCCGTACGCAGCATACTCCTGTACCCTGCACTCCGTGCACAGCATACTCCTGTACCCTGCACTCCGTACGCAGCATACTCCTGTACCCTGCACTCCGTACGCAGCATACTCCTGTACCCGCACTCTGTACGCAGCATACTCCTGTACCCTGCACTCCGTACGCAGCATACTCCTGTACCCTGCACTCCGTGCACAGCATACTCCTGTACCCTGCACTCCGTACGCAGCATACTCCTGTACCCTGCACTCCGTACACAGCATACTCCTGTACCCCGCACTCCGTACACAGCATACTCCTGTACCCCGCACTCCGTACGCAGCATACTACTGTACCGGCACTCTATACGCAGCATACTCCTGTACCCCGCACTCCATATGCAGCATACTCCTGTACCCGCACTCCATATGCAGCATACTCCTGTACCCTGCACTCCGTACGCAGCATACTCCTGTACCCCGCACTTCGTATGCAGCATACTCCTGTACCCACACTCCGTACGCGTCATACTTCTGTACCCCGCACTCCATATGCAGCATACTCCTGTACCCTGCACTCCATACGCAGCATACTCCTGTACCCCGCACTTCGTACGCAGCATACTCCTGTGCCCTGCACTCTGTACGTAGCATACTCCTGTACCCAGCACTGTGTACACAGCATACTCCTGTACCCTGCACTCTGTACGCAGCATACTCCTGTACCCCGCACTCCATACGCAGCATACTCCTGTACCCTGCACTCCGTAAAACCAGTAACAAACAAATGCAGTGACAACTATTTATGATAATAAAGAGTGGGCACATAGTCCTACAGATACAACAGGCCCTTTGAGGGCCACCATACTGCTGATGCAGCCCCCGATGAATTTGAGTTTGACAACCCAAGAGGGTTTACAACCCCTTTAAAGGGTAAACAGATATTACACTAGTTCATACAGGCCATTTAGATGTCAAATTACACAATCAAATGGTTAAAGTAGATCTAAATCCTAAGTGGATGGCATTTACTTTGCTAAAGCACCACGAGGAAACAAAGTACCGTAATTCTCATAGCATTTTCTCTTAGAAAATATTGTTTTGACCTTATAAATAATGTTTGCTGAAGACACTAATCTTCTCTCTCATTTGAATATTTCCTCAGCATTGGTCTTTATTGCCTTTCTACAAGTCTGGACCTACTCCCAAGATGTTTAATGATCATTCGTTATAAATGCAATATTCTTTAAAATTTCAAATCTTGGTTAATTTTTCTTAATACAATAGTTGTTCTATGTTCATACACTGATATCCTGTGAGCCGGTTCCCATTCTGCAAATGCTTATTATGATCTTCTATATTTAAAATGTAGCTTATTGTATATTCCAAAAAAAGCTGTGTATAGTGCTGCGTGTTTTTAATAGTTTCTATTGCTATAGAATGAATGTGTAATACATTTCTTTAAATAAAATAGCTTTCTGAAGAAATTAACTGATCGGCTCACCATCACTGACTTCCAGGCTGAATGGTAAACTAAAACCATGATTTGTCCGGCACTGGTAGATCCCGCTGTGTCCAACCTGGGCATGAGTGATTGTGAAGATTTGTCCTTCTGCAACGAATGTATCATTCCTAAACCAGTGATAAATCAGGGGATAGTTATATCCTTCACGGCAGGTCATTGTTATATTGTCTCCGGTAAGTAACTTGTTCCAGTTTGGTGTGATGGTCACTGGAATAGTCCCAGCATTTTCTGCAAGACATTATACAGAAATAAAAACAAACAATAACTATCTATGAATTATGGATCAATGATACATTGAAATATAAGAACATTCTACAATATAAGTTGCTGGAACCAAGTCATTCAGTGGTGGTGTGAGCTTCTGCTTGCTAAGTTATATTGAAGATAGTCCGAGCCCAGCTTCCCATCTTCTCTCCATCTTCACTGTGAGGGAAGTGGATATCAGATCCATGCCCTCATCACCAACTCGTGGCAAAGGACTGGCTAATTTCACACCTCGCTGTCACTTGCGTAACAATGCCACTCTCATATGCACCCTGCATAAAGACTTTCCAGCTTGTGGGGACCAATCTAGATGCCAGCAGCCTGAGAGCGCTTGTCACTAGGCTACGTTAATTACACAAATAACCCTTTAGCTATCACCACCACCTTTTGACAGAGAGATAGAAACTCATAATCTTAGCAATACCAATTATGATTTTAGTATAAAGATCTGTAACACACACTGCCACCACAGACAGGTATGTTCAGCGTCCTTGGTTTTATCAGAGTTCAGTCGATGAGCCAGGTATTATTGGTTTTTAACCACTTCAATACAGGGCTTTTAAACACCCTTCCTTACCAGAGCACTTTTTGCGATTCGGCACTGCGTCGCTTTAACTAACAATTGCGCGGTCGTGCGACGTTACACCCAAACAAAATTGACGTCCTTTTTTTCCCACAAATAGAGCTTTCTTTTGGTGGTATTTGATCGCCCCTGCGGTTTTTATTTTTTGCGCTATAAACAAAAGAAGAGCGACAATTTTGAAAAAAAAACACAATATTTTTTACTTTTTGCTCCCATTTTTTAAAAAAAAAACAATTTTTTTCCTCAGTTTAGGCCGATACGTATTCTTCTACATATTTTTGGTAAAAAAAATCGCAATAAGCGTATATTGATCGGTTTGCGCAAAAATTATAGCGTCTACAAAATAGGGGATAGATTTATTGAATTTTTTTTTTTTTTACTAGTAATGGCGGCGATCTGCGATTTTTTTTTCGTGACTGCGACATTGCGGCGGACACTTCGGAAACTTTTGACACATTTTTGGAACCATTCACATTTACACAGCGATCGTTGCTATAAAATTGCAATGATTACTGTGTAAATGTGACTGGCAGGGAAGGGGTTAACACTAGAGGGCGCTGGAGGGGTTAATGTGTTCCCTGATAGGAGTGATTCTAACTGTAGGGGGAGGGGACTCAAGGGGAGGAGACCGATCATGTGTTCCTCCGTACTGGGATCACATGATCGGTCTCCTCCCCGCTGACAGGACGTGGAGCTGTGTGTTTACACACACAGCTCCACGGTCCCGCCCGGTCCCGTTGTTTTAACGGGCAATCGCGGGTGCCCGGCGGACATTGCGGCCGCCGGGCACTCGCACCGGGTCCCGAGCGATGCCGCGCCCCCCAGGTGGCCGGGAATCCGAGGACGTCATATGACGCCCACCCAGGATGGTAGATCCACCTTGTGGGCGTCATATGACAATACGCGGGTATTGAAGTGGTTAAACTTGACACTAATAATACTAGACTAATAATACCCAATACCCTAATAAGAATAATACCCATATGGTCATTCATGTCCATTAATTTGGGGATTTGCTTTGCCAATCCTCCACTTCCCCTGCCTACTTTTGTTATTTATCGTTAGTGCTCATTTATAAGCAACTCTTTCCTATAGTTTTTGTGTCTGCTAAATTTACTGTGTCAAGTTATCTAAATATGTTCCCTTGTATATATTCTACGTTTTTGAAATCTTGTATTGTCTCTGTATGCCTTTTTGTAATTGCATGTTCATGCTCCCACCCAGTGGCGGTGTGTCCATTAAGGGTGCATGGGCGCCGCCCCTCTGTCTGCTACTACTGAGGAAGGCTGCCGCTGGTGCTTTAGGAGCCTAATTTGCCCAATTTGGACATTTTCACTTAGGGGTGTACTCAATTTTGTTGCCAGAAGTTTAGACATTAATGGCTGTGTGTTGAGTTATTTTGAGGGGACAGCACATTTAAACTGTTATACAAGCTCTACACAGTGTCATTTCTTCAGTGTTGTTGCATGAAGAGATATAATAAAATATTTACAAAAATGTGAGGGGTGTACTCACTTTTGTGAGATACTATATATATATATATATATATATATATATATATATATATATATATATATATCCATTATATATATATATAGTATTTGTATTTTGGAATTAATATCTAAGAATATTCCATCATTTACTGTAAACTGAACATCCAGTACCCTAGGTAGCCCAGGTGGACAACCATGGCTAGAGATGCCATCATGGAAGTTAAAGTGGTTGTAAACCCTAGGACAAAAAAAAAAAGAGAACCTGCAAGACAAAGGCATAATGAGCTAGTATGCATAGCATACTAGCTCATTATGAATTACTTACCTGAGATTGAAGCCCCTGCAGCCATCCTAGTACACCGATCCAGCGGCCAACATCGCTCCCGGAGTTACATCCGGGTATCGCGGGCTCCAACGCTTTCATTGTCGCCGGAGTCGCAATGATGTCACTGAACCGCCGGTAACGGCACACTCACTCGTACATGCCATTGCTTCAGTTTGCTTCAGTGCGCTTGTGCTGATGATGTCGGCACATGCAAATACAGGGGATATCTCCTAAACTGTTCAGGTTTAAGAGATATTCAGGGTGTTTGATTCGAACGTAAGTTCGACTCAAACATCGGGTGTTCGCCTGTTCGCCGAACAGCGAACAATGTGCAGTGTTCGTGGCAAATTCGAAAGCCGCGGAACACTGTTAAAGTCTATGGGACACTAACATGAAAAATCAAAAGGGCTAATTTTAAAGGCTTGTATGCAAGTTATTGTCATAAAAAGTGTTAGGGGACCTGGGTCCTGCCCCAGGGGACATGTATCAATGCAAAAATCTTTTTTAAAAATGCCAGTTTTTTCGGAAGCAGTGATTTTTTTAATACTTAAAGTGAAACAATAAAATTAAATATTCCTTTAACTATCGTGCCTGGGGGGGGGGGGGGGGGGGGGGTGTCTGTAGTATGCCTGTAAAGTGGCACATTTTTGCTGTGTTTAGAACAGTACCACAGCAAAATGACATTTCTAAAGGAAAAATTGTCATTTAAAAATGATCGTGGCTGTAATGAATTGTCGGGTCTCAGCAATATAGATAAAACTCATTGAAAAAAGGAGCATGGGTCCCCCCCAGTCCATTACCAGGCCCTTTGGGTCTGGTATGAATATTAAGGGGAACCCCAAACCAAAATTTAAAAAAAATCCATACCGGGCCCTTCAAGGTCTGATATGGAAATCAAGGGGAACTTTGCGCCAAATTTTAAAAAAAATGGCGTAGGGGTCCCCCCCAAAATCCTGTTCGATATGTTCTGGTGCGAACCGAACAGGGGGGGTTTCGGCTCATCCCTAATTATAGGCTTACCTGTAGCAAAAAGTGTGTTGTAAGGGTTTACAACCACTTCAATGGTTGAGTGTGAGCTGAATGTTGTAAGTCAAGCTCAAGTGTAGGAGCAATAACTAAAGAATGCAAGGCATACAGTGCCTTGAAAAATTATTTTTTGAAGTACTTGTGAACTCAGCATTACTTGATTATTTTTTTGTACACATTTTGTTGTAATTATTATTATAATTACTGTTTTTCAAAGCAATGAGGGAGGCGGGTTGTTCACTTAGTAGATGTAGCACTTCCCCCTAGAGGGCTGCTTGGATTCACCTGCTAATCTGCATCGCCATGACCCTGTGAACCTTCCAACCTACCCAAAAATCTGGGTTCAGGCATCTTTCACGGACACCTTTGAATAACACATCACACAGACCAATATATTTGTATTATCTCAGCTTTTACTGGAATGAGCAAAGCAGTAGTTAGATTACAGAAAAGGTACTAAATCTGAATTCTGAATAACAGCCCAGACACAGTTGAGGAATTCCCCAAAGACAGCTTTAAGAACAGTTTCACAGTGTGAAAATAACACTCATGCATGTACAGTGCAATATCGTACACAACAATGTCCTAGATGCAGGCCTGATGGTCTTCACCGGCAGTTGGAGCTCATTAGGTTATATCCTCTAAGGCAGCCCTCAAAAATTACACTCGCACACTCGCATTTTGCGAGTGATTTTTGAGGGCTGGCGAGGAGAAGAGAGGAGAGCCGCCACTGGGAGATCACAGCAGGGAACATCACAGCTTTCGTTTCATCATAAGCTGTGTGTTCCCCCGCCGCGCGCCGTCACATAAGCCCCTCCCCTTTTCCAGGACTTTGATAGACAGATCACCCGTCCAATCCTAGGACGGGTGACATGTATCAAAGTTCCCCCGACAAGGGGAGGGGCTTATGTGACGGCGCGCGGCGGGGGAGCACACAGCTTATGATGAAACGAAAGCAGTGATGTTCCCTGCTGTGATCTCCCAGAGGCGGCTCTCCTCTCTTCTCCACAGGTAGGCAGCACATGGGGGACACGGGCTGCACATGGGGGAGGACACAGCCTGCACATAGGGGGGGACACAGGCTGCACATGGGGGGACACAGCCTGCACATGGGGGACACAGCCTGCACATGGGGGGGGGACACAGCCTGCACATGGGGGGGGACACAGCCTGCACATGGGGGGGGACACAGCCTGCACATGGGGGGGGGGACACAGCCTGCACATGGGGGGGGGGACACAGCCTGCACTTGGAGGGGGGACACAGCCTGCACATGGGGGGGGACACAGCCTGCACATGGGGGACACAGCCTGCACATGGGGGACACAGCCTGCACATGGGGGACACAGCCTGCACATGGGGGAGACAGCCTGCACATGTGGGACACAGCCTGCACATGTGGGACACAGCCTGCACATGGGTGACACAGGCTGCACATGGGGGGGGGACACAGACTGCACATGGGGAGGGACACAGGCTGCACATGGGGGGGACACAGGCTGCACATGGGGGACACAGGCTGCTGCACATGGGGGGACACAGGCTGCACATGGGGGGGGGACACAGGCTGCACATGGGGGGGGGACACAGGCTGCACATGGGGGGGGACACAGGCTGCACATGGGGGGGGAGACACAGGCTGCACATGGGGGGGGGCACAGGCTGCACATGGGGGGGGACACAGGCTGCACATGGGGGGGGGGGACACAGGCTGCACATGGGGGGGGGGACACAGGCTGCACATGGGGGGGGGACACAGGCTGCACATGGGGGGGGGACACAGGCTGCACATGGGGGGACACAGGCTGCACATGGGGGGGACACAGGCTGCACATGGGGGGGGGGAGACAGGCTGCACATGGGGGGGGGGGACACAGGCTGCATTAACATTAAAGTTGTTAATATTTTTATAACTTAATTGCATAAAACATTAAAGGTGTCATTTAATGAGATTATTTATGAGGGCGGGTTTAGGGGCGGGGCAGGGTAGGGGTTGGGCGGGGCAACTGGTGGCGAGTAACCCTTGAGGCCTGGCTAGTAGCTCAGGACTTGAAATTTTGAGCCCTGCTCTAAGGTACTGTGAGATTTTGAAGGACTGACTTAAAGCAGGCTAAAAGTATTCCTTGAAATGGTGGCAAGTAACGTATGTACAGTGTTTGAATAGAAGTGTAGTAAAGTGTTTCGTGGTAAAGGTTCCTGTACACAGTGTTCCAATAGAGCGACAAAGAAGGTATTATAGAATATGGGCGATAGCCCGCTCACTAACAACTGAACCGATATAGACATCTTGCAATCAACGACCGAGGATAGGACAGCGATGATTCTCTGGTGCAGAAGGTAGGCAAACGGAATGTCAAACGGATGGGTTGGTGCTCTATAGATGTCCACGGAACCACTAGCGGGGCTGGGCCCTCCAAGGCCAGGCTGGACTCACTCGAACACTGCGTGGTAGGCCTCAACCTCTCTCTCCCAGGACGGAGAGGTTCGCTTCTCACGAGGCACTAGGAGGAAGAGAGCGCAGGGCAGATCTCTCGGCTCCTTTATAGAAGTCTTCTTGATGGAAGCAAAGATCCCTGGGATGTGTAGTCCCAGTGTATGATGGTGTGATTAGGCTGCCGGGCACCAAACTACTAATCCGACCATCCATTGTGTTAGGCTCACAAATATGGTGAAAGGAATATGACTATAGATAAAGGAGGATGGGGAATACACACAATATTACAAGCATGGCTACATCCATGTGAGAGAATTTCAGGATAAAGCCTGAGGTTCTCTTCTCTGCTTTCCCCTCCCCTCTCCTGCCTATGCTTGTTTTGTATCCAGATAATTTTCGCCTACTGATTAACATTTTACAAACTACTACTCAGTACACATGATGAAAAAGCAAGATTGAGAAAGCAAGGTTGCTTTGAAAAACATTCCTGTTCCAGCTCCAACATTTTCCTACTACATAAGGTGGCTTCATATCCTGGGCCCTGTGTTCCGTGCATGGCTGTGGCTCTCCAGTGACAGCCAGTGACAGCGGTTCCCTGCTTCCATTCCATCTCCGCTCCATTGCCAGTGGTCAAGTCAAGGAATCCTGGTTGTGTGTCTGATCTCTGTCCCAGAGACTACCTGACTGTCATGCTCAGCTCTATTTTATCTTACTTTATTTACTTTTTTGGTCACGCTATTTTGAACACTTGAGAGGATTTGGTCTGACAAGTTGGCTGCTTCTGAGGACTGTTTCTCAGTGACATCTCTTGACCAATTGGATTGTCTTACAACTTGATCTGGAGCCCAGACGTGGAGGTCCCATATTTTGGTGGTTGCACCATAAGCCTTGTTGACTCACTGAGCAAATGCCCATTTGAGTCCTCTCACACCGGTAAGCCCCCTCACTAACTGGTGGTGGTTCTTTTGTCTGTGTCTTCACCTCAACATCGATGTCACGTGGAATCCCACTTCTATGTACACAATTTGTTTTCACCATCTACTCAAGGACTGTTATGTTTATGTTTTAAAAAACATTTATATAATGGCACATGGACTTTAGTTTGGGTATGAATTCCACATCTCTTTTTCATTATTATTAATTTTTGTGGTCATTGCACAGTGTATATTAGTTTGTATATACATGAATTTGAATTTTTTGAGTGCTGCACAAAATTTTACCTTTCACATATCCCTTGATTTACACTTGTCTAATGCCCCCCTGTACACACGGTTGGAAATTCCGACCACAAAATCCGTCAGATTTTTTCCGACGGATTTTGTCCGACACTGGTGTTGCATACACACGGTCGGACAAAGTTGTCGGAAAATCTGATCATCCTGAACGTGGTGACGTTCGTTGCGTACGACGGGACTAAACAGAGGCTAGTAGGTAATAGCTTTGGTCTTGTAATGTGATCTGAGCATCCATGGCACTTTGTCCATCGGAATTCTCTACACACGATCGGAAAAAGTCCGATAGGACTTTGTTGTCAGAAAATTTGAGAGCAGGATCTCAAACTTTTTCCGTCGGAAATTCCGACGGAAAAAGTCTGATGGAGCCCACACACGGTCGGAATTTCCGACAACATGGTCCGATAGGACATTTTCCGTCGGAAAATCCGACCGTGTGTATGGGGCATTAGTGTTGTGCTGGCTGCTATTTGATATATGTCAGCACGATATACACAAATTTTACTAATACACATGAAGAGAAAAGCAGATGAAACATACCGCTTTTGGAGCAATCGTCATATAATCTGATAGTACACAGCTTTTGAGAGCCAATCATGGCATTTCATGCAAAATTATCCGAAGGGACAAGCAAGAAATTTTTTCTTGTAAGATAACAGAATGAACATTTTTTGTTTAATCAGTACAGTATTTGTCCGTAGAGATGAGCACCAGAATTCCCGAACAGGGAAAAAGTTCGGCCCAGAACCACAAACTCCATTGAAGTTTATAGGACCCGCACAGGAAAAATAAAACATCCCCATTTTGAAGGCTTATTTGCAAGTTATTGACCATAAAAAGGGTATGGGGGCCAGGTACTGCCCTGGGGGACATGTCTCAATGCAAATTTTTTTTTAAACTATAGTTTTTAAAGGATAGGGGATTTTAATGATGCTTAAAGTGAAACAATAAAAATGAATAATTCCTTTAAATATAGTGCCTGGGGGTCCCCTTAGACTGCCTGTAAAGTGGCACATCTGAACCATGTATATAACATGCTGCAGCAAAAATGAAATTTCTAAAGAATAAAAAATTAGTAAAATCTCATTTAAAGCGGATTTCCACCCACTTTTGCAAGGTGGTTTTAGGCTAAAGACCACCCCTCCACCCCTCATTTTTGGATATCTATAATTTATTTTAATTTCCTTCCTACCTTTTTAGAAGTACTAAGTGTACTTCCATTCTAGTTCGGCCACGGCGCAAGTCCTCTTCTGCGGCAAGCGGTACTCCTTCATCCCCACTGCCTTCTGGGACCTGTGTGTGTTCCAGAAGACGAGCTGGCCATTCACGAAGTTCTGTGCGACTCGCACATGCTCAGTAGGAAACCGGCTGTGAAGCCTGAAGGCTCCACTGTCGGTTTCCCTTAGCTGGAATGGCAGCACCTGCACCCGAGCCAATCGACAAATCGGCCTCAGGGGACCGACATCGCGGGCTCCCTGGACAGGTAAGTGTCCTTATTAAAAGGCAGCAGCTACAGGCTACAGTACTTGTACTTGTAGCTGCTGACTTTTAAAAATAACTTTTTAGTGGCTGGAACTGCTGGCTAGGAAGAAGAAAAAAGAAAACAAACGTTGTGGGGTCCCCCCCAAAATCTATACCCTAAAAAAAAAAAAGATGTCCCCCGATGTAGATCCATCATCAATCATGACACCCATCGCATTCAATCAAAACACTCTGTACCCATTGACGGCTGACCGCCGAATGTCTCCTCTGCCGGGTGACAATTCTTAAATAGATAAGGGTCGTGGCCATCTGGTGGCCCCACCCCTTTGTGACATCACCAAACCAGCATGCACCCATTTTGGTGTTTTTATTTCTTTTTTTTTTATTACCAGCATTTTTTTTCAGCTGCCAGCGGAGAAGCCTGCTGACAGCTGATGACTTATCCATTAGGGACGCAGCGGCCGGCTTCCCAGCCCCACTCCTTAACAACATATTGACTGTGCACAGAAAATTCAGGTGTTCCGAGAACACCCGAACTGGCGAAGTTCTGGCTGAACTATTGCTTGGCCCAACTGTTCGTTCGTCAAAAATTTGAGTGACAAAGACCGCAAAATACAATACAATATATTACATCATTGCGGAAAGTTGTATTCTGTCTTATGAGAATTTTCATCATGTAGGTAACCTAGTCATTTTTGACATAAGATTAGAATGCAAAAAAAAAAAGCAGATGATCATTCGTCCGATATTCTCATTGTGTATACTAGGCTTAAATTCATTCAGCAGGACTTACCTGTATAGGAAATAGTGGTTTCAGCAGTGTAAGTAGTAGTAGTCAGGAATTGTTTGGAACATCTGTAGGTGGCTGTCAGGTCTGTATAGTTTACAGGCAGTAGATTATAGTTGGGGGGAGATTTCAGGATGGTCTGATTGTTCCTGTAGAATATTATTGTCTGTGCTTCATATGGACTGTAACATTGGAGAGATATGTTGTCACCTTCATATACGCGGAGTGGAGTCTGAAGGATGACCAGACCTGAAACACAACATGAGATCTGTTTTAAATATATAAATATATATATATATATATATATATATGAGGATATGGTGTCGCACCATTGATGAAAACATATCATATTGTGTTGGGAGAAACTACAACTTCCTTTGAATTGGATGAGTCTGTCAAGACATTAATGTCTTTATTGTATGATTTCCAAAAAAATCTAAATCTAAAAATAAAGTGCAATGTGCATTCAATTTTCTGGAGGACGTGCACAGCAATTTCAGTCACTAGACAATCCACAGAAGTAGTATTTATACTTACAAAATTGAGGTTTATGTAAGGGACTTTTGGAAAGGCACCACTATGAAAAAATATATATAAAAATAAAAATATTTAATTTTAATGAATACAATCTTAAGACAATGATAAAATATATGCATATACAGTTTACATACCCTGGCACAATTTATGATTTCTTAATTTTTCAGACAATATGAATGATCACCCAAAAAGATTTTTCACTCATAGTTAGTGTTTGGCTGAAGCCATTTATTATAAATGAAGTGTGTTTACTCTTTTTAAATCATAATGACAACAGAAACTACCCAAATGACCCTGATCAAAAGTTTACATACCCTGGAATGTTTGGCCTTGGTACAGACACAGAAGGTGGCACACACAGGTTAAAATGGAAATTAAAGGTTATTTTCCCACATTCCCACATGGCTTTTTAAATCACAATTATTGTCTGTGAATAAATAGTCAATGAGTTTGTTAGCTCTCACATGGATGCACTAAGCAGGCTAGACACTGAGCCATGAGGAGGTAGAAACGAAAATCAAAAGACCTGCGTAACAAGGTAATGAATTACGTTGTTACGCAGGCCTTTTGACTGTTCTTTTCTTTGCTCAATGGGCAAATAATGCTAAGCTAAGCTCAGGGCTATCTGACATTACCTGTGCTTCACTTAATCCCTTCCCACCCATCCCAATGTCCATTTTGAAGACCTGGGTGGCAGGCAGAATCAGCGATCATAAGACTACTATGATATGATTGGCTGTCACAGTGATCATATGATCAGGAGCCGGTCCCGCTGGCTACCGATCATTAGTGGGGACTGAGAGCTGCCTATGAAAGCTCATTCTCTGTGCTGTGAGCATGCAGTGAGCACATTCTCAGCATAGAAACATAGGACACTGTGACGTTATGCGAGGTGAGGTCATCGATAATCGATATGTTTCACCTCGCATTTGTTCTATTGTCAGAGACTGAACCGGAATCCGGCCCCGGATTTTTCCAGCCTCTGTGGCAGGCTTGGTTGCAGTCCGGGTCTTGTGGTCCACTTGAGTTCATGCTCAGGTAGACTTTAAATGACCAGAAAGAGAGCACAGCAGTGCTCTGGCCTGAGACTCAGAGCGAGAGGAGCCCTGTTTGTTTGGATTGAAAATGAAGGTTTGCTTTACCTCATGTTTACCCCCACATAGAGAGCAGTGTTTTCTTTAGTTTAGCGCAGGACGGCAAGGATTTGTTTTACTGTTTTCTTTATTTTTATGACTTTGCAAACCACCTGTAAATAAATCCGGCAACCCGCCAGATTATAAAGAAATTTCAAGAAAAGGTGATCCCCACGAGCTAATCTTCCCACAACACTCAGTGACGTGGCACTGAGACCCCTTTGCCACCACACATATGAGTTACATTTGTCATTCTTTAAGCCTAGTATTTTCTGGACCAGTTATTTTCACAGACAGCTGTGAGGAACAAACATGTGTTTACGTGGTAAACTGTTTTGTATAGTGAGCTGTATTTGCGCTGTTATCATAAAACTATCTAATCCATCCTTTTCTTCCAGGCTTTCCTGTTTAATAAAGCTCATTCTAAAATGTACAGTGTCAGTTGTGTTGGTGTTTCTCCGGTCCAGGTACAGGGAAGAACATCCTAGGTGCAGGACAAGAGGACCTAAATAGACATGTGCAATTTGTTTATTTACAAATTCGTTTTCCGTTCAAATTCGTTATTTTCGTTCATTCGTTATCGTACAAATGAACGAATGGTTTACTAAAAATTCTAACGAAAAACGAACTATCGAAAAGAACGAATATGAAAAACAACGAAAATACGAAATAATTAAATTAGAAACAATGAAACTACGAAAGAATGAAAATCCGAAAAACGAAAACAGAAACAACGAAAATACCGAACAAAGATTCAAAAATAACGAAAATCAAAATGAAGAAAAAAATCGAAATTACAAATATTCGGAAAAAGGAAATCAAAACAACGAAAATACGAAATAACAAAAATTCTGCTGATCGAGAATTCGAAAGAACGAATGTTAGTTCTGATTCTGAAATATTCCATCCAGAGTCCAGATAGGGTGTGGTTGGGTCGGTGGCACTGTTTTGGTGGATTTTGTTCTGACTTGTGAGAGACTTGTGAGAGAGAAATTCTTTGTTTCTTAAACATGTAAATAGCATACACATTACATAAAATTATGAATTATGCTCCGATTACGAATCTACGAAAACAATGTTACGAAAGTACGAAAAAATCAATCTTACGAAAGTACGAATGTAACTAAATCTACGAAAATACGAATTTCGAATCAATGAAAATTAGATTAACGGAAATACGAATCTTTTTAAATCAATGAAAATATAGCTCTTCCGAAAATACGAACGCATCCGAATAAGAAATATAACGAAAATACGAATTTCAAATAAACGGAAAATAGACTGACGGAGAAACGAATCAACGAAAAAATAACTCTTACAAAAATACGAACGAGTCCGAATACGAACACCGACAACTTACGAAATTACGAATCGTTACGAGTCAACGGAAACGAACAGAAACAAAACTAAACTAAACAAATTTTTCTATTGTGCACATGTCTAGACCTAAACAATCCAGAAGTTCCTCCAGGGGTAGTGCTACAAAATTTAAAATGCACTTCAGATATTATTCTTGCCAAGTTCTTGTCATTCTAAAGAGATACTGATGCACACAGAAGCATACAAACCATGCAGAGAATGAGAATCTGCAATATGGCTGCAATATGTTAACAATTGTGACAAATGAAGAGAACATAATAAATGTTGATATTATATTATCTTACCATTGATAACACTCAGTGTGACGATCTCACTTGTACCGCCAGTGCTGGTCCGGCACTTATAATCCCCGCTGTGTACTGTCCAGGCAGTTAAAATGGTATAGCTCTTCTTTGTAGATATCTCCTTGTTATTATGGTACCAGTGATAGGATGACGCAGGAGGATCCACATCACAGGTCATTGTTATAGATTGTCCTATGAGGATCTTATTCCAGTCCGGATTGAAGGTCACCACTGGTCTCACTGCAGATCCTGTAAGGAATTAATAGGAAATTATAAATACATGGGAACATCTACCTGCCTGATAAGCAGAAAAAACTCTGGCAAATGTACAAAGATTAAATGGTTAGTCCAATCTAAGTAAATATCTGGTTTGACCAGCTTCTTCAAAGGAACATAAATAACTTGGCCCTTTGTGCCTGTCAACGACAAAAAAATGTTCACCTTCCAACGTGGAGGCCGCTGCATGCCGTCTTGGAAGTTAGCAATCCATAGAAATACATGCTTCTTCCCTGCAAATTGTAACTGATTTCTGTCTCTACTGTCAATCTACAGGTTATCAGGAATCAATTACAACCTACAGTATGAGGCTGCAGGGAGCATTTTCCGACCTGAAGAGAAGGTCTACAGCAGGCATCCTCAAACTACGGCCCTCCAGCTGTTGCAGAACTACACATCCCATGAGGCATTTTAAAATTCTAACATTCACAGACATGACTAGGCATGATGGGAATTGTAGTTCCTGAACAACTGGAGGGCCGTAGTTTGAAGACCCCTGGTCTACAGTGACCATTTCTCTATGGCAGTGTTTCTCAACTCCAGTCCTCAAGGCGCCCCAACAGGTCATGTTTTCAGGATTTCCCTCAGATGAAACATCTGTGGTAATTACTAAGGCAGAGAAACTGATCAAATTACCTGTGCAAAATAATTGAAAGCCGGAAAACATGACCTGTTGGGGTGTCTTGAGGACTGGAGTTGAGAAACCCTGCTACCTGTTCGCTGATTGCCAGAATGTAATGTAATGGCTTTTGCAGAGGAAGTTTTTTTTTAATTAAAAAAACTACAGAAGACCAAGAGAGAGGATATTTATTCCAATGTTATTCATGAACTTTTCCTTTAAATTTAGGATCTTGAAATTGTAAACTGTCCACAGCCAGATATTTACTTAGATTCAAGTCAATAGATTTGCCCAATCATGAAAAGTCACACCTGGCAAACCCTATGCGCATGCCTATGAATATATGTATGAAAATGTGCACTTACCTAGCTGTCCGATCATAGCTGTTAAAAAGGAACAGAGAAAAAACAGCGTTATAAATAAAAAGTGTGGTTAAGTTTACAAAAAAGTTTCACAAACCTGGCCAACCTTGCTTCTACTGGAATTTGTGAGTAGAGCCCAACCTTCTGAGCTGCAGTTTATCTATGGATATTAACTACCTCCCGCCTGACCAGGGTGGGAGCACTGGTATCCTGGGTGGACATCATATGACATCCTCCCTGGATTACGCCTCGTGCGTTCCCCATGGGCCAAGCTGCAGCACAATCTGTTACCTCCTGTGTCTGCCAGACACAGCACATGACAGATCAGTGTACAGGGCCTCTGCTGGTACCATATGATCGCTGTAACCAATCACAGCAGATCATATGACAATTGTACACAATGAATGGCTTCCATTCATACCATTCATTGTGTACTATTGTGTTGATCTCTGTAATTGGTCACAGTGATCATATGGTACAGATAGGGCCAATCGCAGCTGATCACAATAGTACACACTCAATAAATGGATGTCATTCATAAAAAATGGTTTCTTATAACATTGATTATCACTGATAGAAGCACTCACAGTGTGTAAAAAGAAAACAAAATCCTAATCACCTCCCCAGAGTAGTACAGTGTTACTATGGTAAATTGTAAAAAAAAAAAAAAAAAACAATTGTAATAATAAAAAAAATAAAAAAAAGTGAAAAAAATATATTATTATTATTTATTTATTTTTACATACTGTCACGAGTCAGAGTCCCTGATCATCACCACACCAGTTATATGATGACGCTGTACTGAACTGGTGATAGTGTATTTTATGTGAAAAAAAAAGAATTTCTTAAATTTCAAAAAAATTGTGACAAAAAAATTACAACTTAAAAAAAACAATATACGCTTATTGCAATTTTCTTTATTTTTTTTACCAAAAATATGTAGGAGAATACATATCGGCTATAAACTGAGGAAAAAAATTGTTTGTTTTATATATTTTTGGGGATATTTATTGTAGCAAAAAGTAAAAAATATTGATTGATATTGAATATTGATTTTTTTCAAAATTGACACTATTTTTGTTTATAGCGCAAAAAATTAAAACTGCAGAGGTGATCAAATACCACCAAAAGAAAGCTCTATTTGTGGGGAGAAAAGGACAGCAAATTTATTTGGGTGCAACGTCGCACGACCGCGCAATTGTCAGTTAAAGCGACGCAGTGCCGAATCGCAAAAAGGGCTCTGGTCAGGAAGGGGGCAAATCAGAATAAGTGAACTGCTGCTGTGTGCCTGGCTGCCTCTGTACTAATTTGGGAGAAGTACCTATGGCATTCAGATGCCCTTTCGGGGGTGAGTGCTACAAATGTATAATGTATTGCTATATAACATAAACATTTCTGGTGATTCTAAACATTTTAACATTAGTGTATACAGTTGATATACGGTATATTACAATACATAGGTAGAAAATACAGACAGAGCATACTTACAGATGAGGATGATCTGAAATGGAAGTTGCAGTCCATACATCGCTCCACCCATATTACACAACGCTGATTTTGTGCTAAAGAAAAAATACAACCAATAAACATGTATAATAATAAGTGCTTTTGTATATAAGCAAATGTATTATACATTCAGGTTGCATTCAAGATCATTTTCAGTTGCTTCTAAGTCTCTTCACTATTGCACCTGACCACCTTCTGACCATCTTCTGGTTTCCTCTTTAAGTCACGTCAAGCTGCATTGAGCTGTTTTATATTTACAAGGACTAAGAAAAGCAGTTTTGAGGTGAACAAATGCCAGCGCCCAACAGGTCCTAATAGATATGATGAATTGGGTTGCATGGAGAGCTCAGCTACAGCCAGCATAAAAGAGGAAGGAAACAGAAGTGGCTACAGAGGAGGCGGCGGACATCAGAGCTGAGATCATTCTTATCAACTTTCACAATCTTTATCTCATACAGAAGAATTTCAAAATTAAAAAAAACTCAACTCTCTGCAATTCATGGCAGTTCTTCCACACTGTAGATCCAAAAAAGGGTGTATTACAGAGCAGCAAATGGTACAAAATTTGTACAGAATGGTTTGGGAAGCTGCTGCCAGCGCTGCTCTGATGGGGAAAAGGGGAACTATTTCCGTTAAACATTATTCCAGGGATACAAAGACTGACCGGTGGGACCCGCTGACACTGGCATTGAAGCTAAGTGTACTCGGGCAACACCAGAAGCAGATATAAGGAAGAAACAGTCTTTAATGTCTTTCTCACAGAAGCCTTTTGAAAAATCGGAACTACAAAAAATGTAATTGGAATTCAGATATGACCATTAGGGATGAGCCGAACACGCCCCGGTTCGCAGCAGAACATGCGAACAGGCAAAAGATTTGTGCGAACACCGTTAAAGTCTATGGGATTCGAACACGAAATATCAAAAGTGCTAATTTTAAAGGCTTATATGCAAGTTATTGTCATAAAAAGTGTTTGGGGACCTGGGTCCTGCCCCAGGGGACATGTATCAATGCAAAAAAAAAGTTTTAAAAACGGACGTTTTTTTTTGGGAGCACTGATTTTACTAATGCTTAAAGTGAAACAATAAAAGTGAAATATTCCTTTAACCACTTTCAGACCGGTCCAATTTGCAGCCAAAGGACCAGGCCCCTTTTTGCGATTTGGCACTGCGCCGCTTTAACTGACAATTGCGCGGTCGCGCGACGTTGCTCCCAAACAAAATTGACGTCCTTTTTTTCCCACAAATAGAGCTTTCTTTTGGTGGTATTTGATCGCCCCTGCGTTTTTTATTTTTTGCGCTATAAACAAAAAAGTGCCACAATTTTGAAAAAAAAACGCATTCTTTTTTGCTATAATAAATATCCCCCAAAAATATATAAAAAAACGTTTTTTTTCCTCAGTTTAGGCCGATACGTATTTTTCTACATATTTTTGGTAAAAAAAATCGCAATAAGCGATTATTGATTGGTTTGCGCAGAAGTTATAGCCTTTACAAGATAGGGGATAGTTTTATAGCATTTTTATTAATAATTTTTTTTATTAGTAATGGCGGCGATCAGCGATTTTTATTGTGACTGCGACATTATGGCGGACACATCGGACATTTTTGACACATTTTTGGGACCATTGTCATTTATACAGCAATCAATGCTATTTAACCACTTGCTTACCGGGCCTATTTTGGCCTATTTTCCTTCATGTAAACATCATCATTTTTTTGCTAGAAAATTACTCAGAACCCCCAAACATTGAGTACGTTTTTTTTAGCAGACACCCTAGGGAATAAAATGGCGGTCATTGCAACTTTTTATCTCACACGGTATTTGCGCAATAATTTTTCAAACGCCTTTTTTTTGGAAAAAAAACGGTTTCATTAATTAAAAAATAAGAAAACAGTAAAGTTAGCCCAATTTTTTTTATATAATATGAAAGATGATGTTACGCCGAGTAAATAGATACCAAACATGTCACGCTTTAAAATTGCGCACAACCGTGGAATGGCGCCAAACTTCAGTACTTAATAATCTCCATAGGCGACGCTTTAATATTTTTTACTGGTTACCAGTTTAGAGTTACGGAGGAGGTCTAGTGCTAGAATTGTTGCACGCGCTCTAACGCACGCGGCGATACCTCACATGTGTGGTTTGAGCGGCGTTTACATATGCGGGCGGGACTTGCGTGTGCGTTAGCTTCTGATCGCGAGCTACAGGGGACAGGGGCGTTTTAATTTTTTTTTTTTTATTTATTTATTTTTATTTTACTTTTTTTTTTTTTTTTTTTTTTTACACTTTTTAAATTGGATCACTTTTATTCCTATTACAAGGAATGTAAACATCCCTTGTAATAGGAATGTATGTGACAGGTCCTCTTTATGGAGAGATGTGGGGTCAATAAGACCCCACATCTCTCCTCCAGGCTGGAAAGCATGAGATCGGTAAAAAATGTTTTACCGATCTCATGCTGACAGCCGCGATGGCGGCTTTGTTTACTTCCGGGTACCGGGCGTGACGTCATAACGTCGCGCCCGGGCCTCCGACGGTCATAGAGATGACTGGTGACATGATCTGGTCACCGGAAATCTCTATGCTCGTCATCCGGCGGCGAGCGATTCTTTCTCCGGGCCCCCGATGGCACGGGAGAGCCCGGAGAAGCACCGGATGGCGGCGGGAGGGGGGGGATGTCCCCTCCCGCTGCCTATAAGAACGATCAGGCGGCGGAACTGCCGCTATGATCGTTCTTATGGTGCACAGAATCGCCGGCCGGTAAAAATGATATCTGAATGATGCCAATAGCTGCACGCATCATTCAGATATCAGCACTCAAAGTCAAGGACGTCATATGACGTCCTTGGTCGGCAAGTGGTTAAATGCATTGATTCCTGTATAAAGGACACTGGCAGTGAAGGGGTTAACCACAAGGGGGCAGTGTAGGGGTTAAGTATGCCTAGGGGTGTGTTTCTTACTGTGGGGGGGCATTGCTGTCAGCTAGTGAATGCTGATCTCTGCTCCAATCACAGGGAGCAGAGATCGGCGTCACTAGTTGCTAGGCAGAACGGGGAGATGCTGTGTATTTCCGCATCTACCCGTTCAGCCTTCCCGTGAGACGATCGCGGGTGTCCCCACAGCAATCGAGTCCGCGGGACCCGCGACCGGCCTCACGGGGGTCCCGACCGGCGCAGGAGCGTGCCGCTCCCGGCGCTCTCCCGATGGCACGGACGGCATTAAGGAGGGACTTATATATACGCCCTCCTGCCTGTCCGTGCCATTCTGCCGACGTATATCGTCGTGCGCCGGTCGGGAACCAGTTAAATTTCGTACCTGGGGTTGTCTATAGTATGTCTGTAAAGGGGCGCATGTTTCCCGTGTTTAGAACCGTCCGAGAGCAAAAATTACATTTCTAAAGGAAAAAAAGTAATTTAAAAGTACTCAGGGCTATACCGAATTGTCGGTCCTGGCAATACACATAAAAGTCATTGAAAAAAAAGGCATTGGATTCCCCCACAGTCCTTTACCAGGCCCTTTGGGTCTGGTATGAATATTAAGGGGAACCCCGAGCCAAAATTTAAAAAAAAATTGCGTGGGGGTCCCCCCAAATTCCATACCAGGCCCTTCAGGTCTGGTATGGATATTAAGGGGAACCCTGCGCCAACATTTTTTTTAAAAATGGTGTGGGGCCACCCTCAAAATCCATACCGGACCCTTATCCGAGCATGCAACCTGGCAGGCCGCAGGAAAAGAGGGGGGACGAGAGAGCGCCCCCCCTCCTGAACTGTACCAGGCCACATGCCCTCAACATGGGGAGGGTGCTTTGGGGTAGTGGCCCCCAAAGCACCTTGTCCCCATGTTGATGGGGACAAGGGCCTCATCCCCACAACCCTTGCCCAGTGGTTCTGGGGGTCTGCGGGTGGGGGGCTTATCGGAATCTGGAAGCCCCCTTTAAGAAGGGGACCCGAGATCCCGGCCTCCCCCCCAGTGTGAAATGGTAAAAATTACAATAAACTCTTGGGACAAGTCCTTTATTAAAAAATAAAAGTGTCCCACGAAGTCCATTCATCTTCTTCTTTTCTTGCTCTGAGGGACCGAAAAAATTAAAAATAAAAAGCCGCACGCCGCCACCGATCTGCCTCCATGGGAGGCACCCGCCGTAATGACTGGCCTCTCAGGTGACAGCTCTTTTACAACTGAGGGGGCGCACGGAGACATCCTTATGGCTTCCCTGTAGCGTCAGAGGGGGCAGGGCCACCCAGTGACGTAACCAAGTGACCCGCCACCTCTGATGCTACGGGATCTGGGGGTCCCCTTGTTGAAGGGGCTTCCAGATTCTGATCAGACCCCCACAACCACCCGGCAAGGATTGTGGGAATGAGGCCCTTGTCCCCATCAACATACCCCAAAGCATCCTCCCCATGTTTAGGGCATGTGGCCTGGTGCGGTTCAGGAGGGGGGGCGCTCTCTCGTCCCCCCCTCTTTTCCTGCGGCCTGCCAGGTTGCGTGCTCGGATAAGTAAGGGTCTGGTATGGATTTTTGGGGGGACCCCCACACCTTTTTTTTTTCATTTTGGCGCAGGGGGTTTCCCTTAAAATCCATACCAGAGATTTTGAGGGGAACCCCCACACCATTTTTTTTATTTTGGTGCGGGGTTCCCCTTAATATCCATACCAGACTTGAAGGGCCTGGTATGGAATTTGGGGGGACCCCCACGCAATTTTCTTTTTAAATTTTGGTTTGGGGTTTCCCTTAATATTCATACCAGACCCAAAGGGCCTGGTAATGGACTGTGGGGGAATCCCATGCCATTTTTTTCAATGACTTTTATCTGTATTGCTGAGACACGACAATTCATTATAGCCGCAAGTAGCTTTGAATAATTTTTTTCCTTTAGAAATGTCATTTTGCTCTCGGACTGTTCTAAACACGGGAACATGCGCCACCTTACAGGCATACTATAGACACCCCCCCCCCCTCCCCAGGTACGAAATTTAAAGGAACATTTAACTTTTATTGTTTCACTTTAAGCATTATTAAAATCACTGCTCCCGAAAAAACTGCAGTTTTCAAAACTTTTTTTGAGTTGATACATGTCCCCTGGGGTAGGACCCAGGTCCTCAAACACTTTTTATGACAATGCCATGCATATTAACCTTTAAAATTAGCACTTTTGATTTCTCCCATAGACTTTTAAAGGGTGTTCCGCGGATTTCGAATTTGCTGAGAACACCCCAAATTGTTTGCTATTCGGCGAATGGGCGAACAGCCAATGTTCGACCCGAACATAAAGCTGATCCCTAATGACCATCCAAAGCCATGAAATGATGTGCAAAATTCTGGATCAAAGCTTAAATATTCTGTGTATGTATGTATGTGTGTATATATATATATATATATATATATATATATATATATATATATATATATATATATTGTGGAGATGCGACCCCATCTCACAGGTGCATATGTGCAGTGTATGCCTAATTTTGGCAGGAATACTAATTGCACACCTGTGGGCTGGGTTCATAAACATCCCAGGAAGAGCAGTCAGTGCTCAGACCTGGAGACGGCTCCGCCCAGCAGACAGGAAGTCTGGCCAGGAGGTCGGGAGGGTTCCAGGAGAAAGAGACAGGAGCCTAGGACTGCAGGTGGCAGTCTGAAGCAGGCAGGTGTAGCCTGTGACTAAAGCAGCACAAAGCTGACAGTGAATAAGCCAGGAGGCTATTGTTTTGGAATACAGTGATGGTGGAACCCCCTGCGAGGGAAAATTTCTGTTGGTTTGAACTTTTTCGTTTCCTTTAAATAAAAGTGGGCTGCCATGCCCTAAAAACACAAGTCTGGAGTCGCACGTTTCTGGAAAATCGCATGCACCACTTGTACCTAATCACCCCGGATCGTCACAATTGGTGGAGAAATTGGCGTTGGGCACGGATGGCGTTGGTCCAGATCCTTGCATGCCGGAAACCGTGAGTGTCAGAGACTGTGTGTATTGCTGTTGCTGTGTGAAGCAAAGTGATGGGTGCTGTTTCTCAGCTGTAAGGAGACAGTACGCCAAAATTTTTTTGAAGGAACTCTGCATCTGTTGTTGCAAAGATGCATGTTGTTGCCCGTAGCAACAAAGGCAAGGTCAGGCGTGAGACCTATGGCCAATGGTGGAATGATCCTGACGAGAGTTCTGGCTGGTGGGCTCAAGAGGATCGTTACAGTTACTGGAGAAGCTCTGCAGGGAGAATTCAGTCTCCCATAGCAACCAGTGAAGTGTCGTCTGGATGGTGGGGCTCCTATGAAGAGGTGGCTCACTGTTCCCACAAAGAGGGCTGGGAAGCCCGAGAGTCTTTCATGTCACCTGGTAACTGCATGGGGAAATACAGCAGGAGAAAGCAACAGGCTGACTGGAAGTTCAAGAGGAGAGCGGTTGCCCATAGCAACGCCTGTGATTCCACGTTTGCAGACTGGGTGAGAGAGACTGATTATGTGACTGTGCACACAGGAGTGGAAGTGACCCCAAATGGGAGATCCCCTGTTTGTGCTAAAAAGGACTTGCCTTGCTGCAGTGCTCTGTTCAGTGGGGAGGCAAGTGTTAAAGTTAAAAAGCTTGAGGTCTGCAATGAAACTCCATCTGCTCATGCTGATGAGGGTGGGGTACAGCAACATGGTGTGGTTGAAAATGTGTTGCCACAATGCAGGGTAAAACAAAGTGATGTGTTTAATGTTGAGGAGTGTAAAACTGACAAATGCAGTGTTTCAGATGCTGTTGAGCCTCTTGGTCTGTCTAGGTCTCATTGGGATGATGTAGCCCAACAGAGCAATACCTACTGGGATGATTTGGCCAAGAGACTAATGGCAATGCTGGAAGAAGCTTTTGTGGCTAAAAGAGTAGCGGATGCTATGGCTGCTGTGCCAGAAGAGGTGTCTGCAGAACAGCCTATAGGCCAAGATGCACGGGTTGTTGCAGAGACTGATCCTCTCATGACTGAAGGTCCCAGCGAGTGTAAACGCACAGCGGAAATTGTGTCCACAGTGATAAAAAGAGAAAATGTGTATTTTGTGACAGACATGCTTAATGAAATATTAGCATCATGGAGTGTACAGCCAGTATATATCCTACCGTCTTCTCCTGTGTTTGGAGAACTGCTACCACAGGGTACGGCTGATTGGAGCTGGATATTGCAGGCTGTACTGTGCAGAAATCGCAAATGCTTGAATCGTTTAATGCAATGTTTTGTATTGATGTGGAAAGTTTTCTCACAGTGTGCTGGATTGCTTCATACAAAGATTGTGTATGACAAGCACTCTGGAGCCCTGTTAGACAAGGCAGAGGTATCGGAAATACCAGCGGTAATAGAAATGGTGACAACTGATTTGGAAAAAAGTGTTGTGCAAGAACAGTCGCTGATGGAGTGTTGGACAACAGGGGGCGATGTGAAACTGTGGGAAGGTCCCATAAAGAGTAACTGCTCCCCTGTGTGTGGTCTCTCCTCAGACACTGTCCTAGCGAGCGATGGGACCAGAGTTCCTGATAGTTTTGAACTGGGTAATTTTGAGAAAGCGGTTGCCAGGGGTAAATACGCAGGTATCAGCGAACCTGAAAACCAAAAAGTGCTGGGTAAAGTTGAGACCGATGTCAAAGTAGGACCCCTACAGTTTTGGCAGAGTAGATCTGCGGGAGGTGAGAAGAAATGTAAGCTCCCAAAAATTAGGAAGAAGTCCGCATGGAAGCATACCCAGAAAAAGAGGTGGGTGGAGTGCCCTTTAGGAAGAAGGGTTTTGTATTTCTCCCTCCGGTGTGAAACAGGGGGGGAGGATATGTGGAGATGCGACCCCATCTCACAGGTGCATATGTGCAGTGTATGCCTAATTTTGGCATGAATACTAATCGCACACCTGTGGGCTGGGTTCATAAACATCCCAGGAAGAGCAGTCAGTGCTCAGACCTGGAGACGGCTCCGCCCAGCAGACAGGAAGTCTGGCCAGGAGGTCGGGAGGGTTCCAGGAGAAAGAGACAGGAGCCTAGGACTGCAGGTGGCAGTCTGAAGCAGGCAGGTGTAGCCTGTGACTAAAGCAGCACGAAGCTGACAGTGAATAAGCCAGGAGGCTATTGTTTTGGAATACAGTGATGGTGGAACCCCCTGCGAGGTTAGATTTCTGTTGGTTTGAACTTTTTTGTTTCCTTTAAATAAAAGTGGGCTGCCATGCCCTAAAAACACAAGTCTGGAGTCGCACGTTTCTGGAAAATCGCATGCACCACTTGTACCTAATCGCCCCGGATCGTCACAATATATATACACAATGTATGTAAAGGGAGCTATCCTTGAGGGCAGCTATATTTTTCCCACTTTCCTGTCATATATGAGAGATTAGGGCTTGCAAAAATTTTCCTGAGTTACTGTATATTTTGTTATCCTGTATATGTTTGGTTCTGATCTAGGCTCGTCCCATTACCAAAGAGGTATTGGGTAATCATTTGCTAATACAGTAACCTCTGCAGCATGCTTAGAGTGGAATTGCAGCTCATGGGGGTTTTGTATATCAATTTATTGGTAACATTTGGCGCTGGCACTACATTTCTGCTAGACAAGCCATGGCCTAGGTAAGATGACTAAAAGTGTTTACACGCTTCTGGCATGGCAAAGCAAGTCTTGGAATCCATGATATTTTGACAGGAAATGCTGCACCATGAGGTTTAGGATATGGGCCAGTCATGGTACATGTGTGAGGTTTCCCAGGCAAAGGGTATAAAGCACATATGTAGCATACCACAGAGGACCTTACTGGTTTTCAGCTGGTGTGGAGTAAACAACTTCATACTTCTACTGGAGAAATGCCAGTAGCTCTGGTATGGTTGGGTTCCATTCCCCTAGATTCACAAACTGTAGAACTGCATAGCAGTGCTTTGCCTGAGACATTGCCTATGCATGAGAAGGTAGAGCGCAGGAATGAAATTCTGGTAAAAGTAATGGCAGATGGGTACCTTCCACCTTGGGGCAGTGCAGGCCATGAACTGACAGAATGGGGGGTGTGTCCATTAGTTCGTATGGGAGCAGATGCAGCATCAGTTATGCTAAGCTGGCATTGAGATGCCAAGTGTGCTTCTGCAACATGAACTGGAGAAAAGAAACCTGAAGAGTTCTCCTTGTTTTGGTTAGGTGCTGCTCCCACCCATTTCTTTCTTGCCAAATCATGTGCTTGAGCATCAAGGTAGTACCTAAACAGATGTTAGGCTTTCTGAGAGCCCTGTGTTTCCAGCAGAGGTTGCAAATCACAACGCTATTGTTGGCAACAGACACAGTAAAAAAGAGCCACACAGCAAAAGTGGCTGGTCTGGCTTGGAAGGTAACAGAGGCCTTTGCATTTGGTACAGTACTGCCCGAAGAATTTGGGCAGCTTCTGCCTGCTATTTTCTGCAAGTTGCTCCTGAGTCCTGCCCTTCAACAGTGTTCTTCCTAGTTGCTCTAGTCTCTCCCTCCTGATTTTTCCTCCCCTCTGTGGTACCAACATTCGATCTGCCACCTAGTCCTCCACCAACTTTTCATCACTGGAAACATTGAGCTCCAGCTGCTGCAAATTTGCTGTTTGTTGCTGCTCCCTGCCTGCTGTCCCTTGTCTCTAGTGTGAATGATCTATCCTCTTCCTCTATGGTCATCCCATTATCTTCTTCTTTGCCAGAAGAGAACATGGATTGTTCATCACTCAAATCTTCTTACTGCTACAAGTCTGCTATGATAATGTCGTATAATTCGGTGGACTTATCAATTTGTGGGGCTATGGCTGAATTAACAGATAAAAAGGTGTAGGAGGAGGGGTTGGATGGAAAAGAGAGTGCATCGGTAGCGCTTGGCAGACAAGGTTTTGGGTGTTCTGTGGCTTTATTGGTCAACTACTTTGGGAAACATAGATACATTTTCCAGTGGCTACCATAAACATTTAGAATTTCTCATGACTTTTTGTTCTGATAACAATGGTAAAGACAGAAATGGTCAATCTCTTGTACTACATTGTCTATCATGAATGCTGCTGCCAGACTTATCCACCTTACCAACCGCTCAGTGTCTGCCAACCCTCTCCTCCAATCCCTACACTGGCTCCCAATCACCCAGCGTATTCAATTCAAAATACTAACCACAACATACAAAGCCATTCACCATCCTCTGCCCCGAGCTACATCACCAATCTTGTCTCCAAATATCACCCAAATCGTCCCCTCCGCTCTTCTCAAGACCTCCTACACTCAAGCTCTCTCATCTCCTCCTCCCACGCTTATCTACAGGATTTCTCCAGAGCCTCTCCCATCCTCTGGAACTCACTACCTCCACTGGTCCAGATATCCCCTACTCTCGCTACCTTCAGGAGATCCCTAAAAAACTAATCTCTTCAGGGAAGCCTATCACATCTCCAACTTATCTCCTACCACTTCCATCAGCTCATTCCCCACAGTTACAACCTGCCCCACCCTATTAGATTGTAAGCTCTTCTGAGTAGGGCCTTATCCACCTTACCAACCGCTCAGAGTCTGACAACCCTCTCCTCCAAAGCCTACCATGTCTCCAACTAAACCACTTCCACCAGCTCATTCCCCACAGTTACAACCTTTTGTACCACCTGCCCCACCCTATTAGATTGTAAGCTCTTCTGAGCAGGACCCTCTTAATCCTCTTGTATTTTATTGTATTGTAACTGTATTGTCTCCTTTTATATTGTAAAGCGCTGCGTAAACTGTTGGCGCTATATAAATCCCGTATAATAACAATAATACTAATGCTATTCTATTCTATACTATCCTATACCATTCTCAAAATACTCAGTATCTAGGGTGAGCGGGCTAAGCAATGCACATACAAATATCATACCTGGTCATGTAATAAGATGTCTGGAAATTCTACAGATCTTCTTAATGTTGATCTGCTTAAAAGATGAATAAATGTTGATAAAGACTAGAACCTGTTATCCCGAGTAATGGCATCTCAGCAAAAGAGATCCTGACCGAGTAGAATGATAATGAGAGGCTATGTGTCAATGCCTTCCTGTTTTGTGATACATTATCATGTGTTTTTTTTTTTGCACTTATAGGGAAGTGATGACTCTTAGTTAAATTAAACCACATTCTGGCGTCATCTACAGTACTGTATGTACGTCTGGAAACTGATTTTCTAGTGATCTTCTAGTGAGTTTACAGATCTTCCACATGGTGGCCATGCACATATTGACTTAAAGAAAAAAAAAATGAATAAATAACGATTTTTTTGTCAATTTTATTTTAATTTAAAATCTACAAGTTTATATACTGAATTTCCTAACCACTTCAATACTGGGCACTTTCACCCCCTTCCTGCCCAGGCCAATTTTCAGCGCTGTCGCACTTTGAATGATAAAATGTCATGCAACACTGTACCCAAACTACATTTTTAGCATTTTGTTCACACAAATAAAGCTTTGTTTTGGTGGTATTTATTCACCAGTGAGGTTTTTATTTTTTGCTAAATAAACGAAAAAAGACCAAAATTTTTTTTCTTTGTTTCCGTTATCAAATTTTGCAAATAAATAATCGTTCTTCGTGAATTTAGGTAAAAATGTATTCTGCCACATTGCTTTGGTGAAAATAACCCAAATTAGTGTATATATTATTTAGTCTGTAGGAAAGGTATACATGTCCACAAACTATGGGATATATATCTGAAAATTGACCCCTTTTTGTAATGTAGACAGTCCAAGGTATTTAGTAAGAGCCTTGCTGATTTCTCCATGATCTATCCAGCTGGTGCACAACATGTAGCAGAAATTCAATTTGCTATAATTCAGGTGAGGATAGATGTCTATGAATGCGCGCAAATGCGATTATTATGTACCCTAATGAATTGCTTCAACTAGCATTTTAGTTTTCTCTTCTTTTCATATACAGTATGTTCTTTGTAAATTTGTACTAACACATTTTTCTCTACATGTTTAGTGATTATCTATGCAGTATTTATATAAAACAACTCCTGAAGAAGCCCTAGGTTGGTGAAACATGTAGAGATGAATACACTGCATCATCACTGTATGGACTTTTCATGATGTTCTTATGAAAAGCAATGTCATTTTAATGTTTTCAATAAAAAAAATTTGATGTTTTTATAACATTAATTTGTGTTTGGCACCTTTAAAATCCCATCATCTATCCTTCCTTTCTTAATATTTAGTAAGAGGCATGACGGGTTTTTTGAAGTTGTAATTTTTTGTCATCATTTTTTGGGAAATGAGGAGATTAATTAATAATATTTTTTACATAATGTCACCAGTGCAGTACAGTGTCATCATATAATTGGCGTGGCGGTGATCAGGGACACGGTACAAAAAAAATAAAAATTCCAATTTTTTTTATAATATATATTTTTTCTTTTTTTTATGGGTTTTTTATTGAACCACTTGCCGCCTGCCCACCGTCAAATGACAGAGAGCCGGTGCGGCTCTCGTTCTGGGATGACGTCATATGACGTCATCCCAGAACGGCCTCTCTCAAGTGCCCGCGACACGGCGCAACCCGATCTCTGTAAAGAGCCGCGGTTCTTTAACCATGTTATCGGCTGTATCCAATCACAGCTGGTCACATGTAAACATGGAGATGCTGGTAATTGGCTCACCTCGCTTCACACTGACAGAGTGTGTGGCGAGGAGAGCCGATCAGTGGCATCTCCTCGCAGGGGGACATGTACACATGTAATCGGCGCACTGATTATCAGCACCTTGTCCCCATGTTGATGAGGACAAGGGCCTCTTCCCGACAACCCTGGCCGTTGGTTGTCGGGGTCTGCGGGCGGGGGGCTTATCGGAATCCGGGAGCCCCCTTTAATAAGGGGGCCCCCAGATCCCGGCCCCCCACCCTATGTGAAAGAGTATGGGGTACGATGTACCCCTACCCATTCACCTAAGGAAAAAAGTGTAAATAAAAAACAACACAATTTTTTAAAATAGTTTATTGCACAGCTCCGGGGGTCTTCTTCCGTCTTGGGGGGTCTTCTCGCTGGACTCTTCCGCTATCTTCTGCTCTTTTACTAGCTCTTTTACTAGCTGAGGAGCCCGGCTTTCTCCTTCGTTGCCGCCACAGTTTGGGGGTCTTGTTCCGACTTCGGGGGTCTTGTCCCGCTCTTCTTGCCGGGCCTCCGCTTTCTTCTTCCAGCTCTTTTACTAGTGGTGGCCCGGGCTTCTGTTGCCGTCGCTGTCGCCGCCGGAAAGTCCGATCGTGTGTATGCGGCATTAGTAGAAATTAGTTTTTTCGTTTTTTTGGATTGGATATATTTTATAGCAGAAAGTAAAAAATACTGTTTTTTTATTTTTTTTAAATTGTCAGTCTTTTTTTGTTTATAGCACAACAAATAAAAACCGCAGTGGTGATCAAATACCAAGAAAAGAAAGCTCTAGTTTTTGGGTACAGTGCTGCATGACGGCGTAATTGTCAGTTAAAGTAACGCAGTACCGTATCACGAAAAATGGCCTGGTACTGAAAGGGGGTAAAAATTGGAAAAAAATACACAAAATAGCAGCCAGCACAGCTGTAGCCAAAAAGCAATAATGTGGATGTGAATAAGTGCAAAAATAAAAATAAATTGTATATCTATTGAAATACACAAACACCTCTAAATGTAAAAATAAACAATTATGTGAACTTAACCACATGTGAATGATGTAATAACTACACCTCTGTGTATAAATAAACAGTCCTGAAAATGTACAACTGAAAAAGTCCAAATGTCAATGTGACTCAACAAATATAAATGTGGAAATCCAACCGCAGATGGGACCCTTGAGAAGGAAAGATAGCCAGAAAAAAAAACACCACCATAGATGGAAGGAGGCTTACCGGATCAAAATGACTTGGAGAGGCATTTACCACCCAAGTCACAGAGGCTTGTTAGCCCCCGTACACACGGTCGGTAATTACGACCACAAAATCCGTCGGATTTTGTCCGACACTGGTGTTGCATACACACGGTCGGACAAAGTTGTCGGTAAATCCGATCATTCCGAACGTGGTGACGTTCGTTGTGTACGACGGAACTACGTAGAGGCTAGTAGCCAATAGCTTTGGTCTCGTAATTTGATCTGAGCATGCGTGGCACTTTTTTCCGTCAGAATTCTATACACACGATCAGAAAAAGTCCGATGGGATTTTGTTGTCGGAAAATTTGAGCGCAAATTTTTTCCGTTGGAAATTACGACGGAAAAAGTCCGATGGAGCATACACACGGTCGCATTTTCCGACCAAAAGCTCACATCGGACTTTTGCTGGCGGAATTTCCGATTGTGTGCATTAGAGGTGTTTTGCCTTGTACACGCGGTCGGACATTCCGACCACAAAATCCGTCAGATTTTTTCTGACGGATTTTGACCAAAACTTGTCTTGCATGCACACGGTCGCACAAAGTTTTCCGAAAATCCGATCGTTCAGAACGAGGTGACGTGCAACACGTACGACGGGACTACGTAGAGGCCAGTAGCCAATAGCTTTTGTCTCCAAATTTCTTCTGAGCATGCGTGCCACTTTACGCCGGAATTCTCTACACACATTCGGAAAAAGTCAGATCGGATTTTGTTGTCTGAAAATGTTATGTAACAGTCCGATGGGAGCTTTTCATCGGATTTTCCGACCGTGTGTATGCCCATCGGTCTTTTTCTGTCGGAATTTCCAACGGACTTTGGATTGAGAACCTTAATTTTTCCGACGGAAAACCTTTCTATCGGATTTTCCGATCGTGTGTATGCAATTCCGACACGCAAAATTCCGACGCATGCTCGGAAACAATTCGACGCATGCTGAGAAGCATTAAACTTCCCTTTTATAGTGCAGACTTTTTTTAAGGCGCGGTGTTATTGACCGTCGGAATTTGGTGTGACTTTGTGTAGGCAAGACAGTTTGAGCGAAATTCCGTCAGAATTCCGACGGGAAAACCATCAGAGCTTTTTCCGACGAGAATTCCGACCGTGTGTAAGCGGCATTAGATCCTGCTCTCAAATATTTTCCATCGGAGATTCCGACGAAAAAAGTCCGCTAGGGCCCACACACGATCGGATTTTCCGACAACATAATCCGATCGGACTTTTTCCATCGAAATAATCCGACCGTGTGCGTTTGTGTATTGCAATAGATATACAATTTATTTTTATTTGTTTGTATGAGTAGCGCTGCACTTATTTACAGCCATGAAAGGGGGTAAGCCTTCCGGAGGTCAAGTGGTGTTATACTTTATATTGTATATACTGCACATTAGTGTTATATAATGTATAGTTATATATTAGTGTTATATATTGTAAAGCTTTATATTTACGTTAAACAGTATATTGTATAGTTATGGATTAAAGTTACATTTTTTAATAGATTAGTGTTATATATTTTATAGTAGACATGTGCAATTCGTTATGTTTTTTTTCGGGTTTTTTTCGTTATTTTCGTTCGTTCGTTTTCATACGAATGAACGAAAATTTTAACGAATAACGAATCGTTTGAATCGAACTAATCCAAAAATAATGAAAATACGAAAAAAACAAACTAGAAACAACGAATGTACGAATGAAAAGATCCGAAAAACGAAAACAGGAACAACGAAAATGAACGAAAAAATTCGTACATTCGTAACTTTTTTTTTTGTTGAATTGGTAATTTTCCGTGTCTCTTACAATGGCGCTGCTTAACGTGCTTCGAATAGATTGAACGAAAAAATTCGTACATTCGTAACTTTTTTTTTTTTTTTTCGATTCGTAATTTTCCGTGTCTCTTACAATGGCGTTGCTTAACGTGCTTCGAATGGATTGAACGAAAAAATTTGTACATTCGTAACTTTTTTTTCGATTCGTAATTTTCCGTGTCCCTTACAATGTAATAATAGCATACACATTACATAAAATTATGAATTATGCTCCGATTACGAATCTACGAATGTTACGAATGTACGAATAACTACGAATGCGTCCGAATTTCGAATAAACGGATGAACGAAAACTAAACTAACAGAAAAACGAATCAACGAAAACAGGAACAACGAAAATAAACGAAAAAATTCGTACATTCGTAACTTTCTTTTTTTGTTAAATTGGTAATTTTTTGTGTCTCTTAAAATGGCGCTGCTTAACGTGCTTTAAATAGATTGAACGAAAAAATTCGTACATTCGTAACTTTTTTTTTTTTTTTTTTTCGATTCGTAATTTTCCGTGTCTCTTACAATGGCGTTGCTTAACGTGCTTTGAATGGATTGAACGAAAAAATTCGTACATTCATAACTTTTTTTTTTTCGATTCGTAATTTTCCGTGTCTCTTAAAATGTAATAATAGCATACACATTACATAAAATTATGAATTATGCTCCGATTACGAATGTACGAATAACTACGAATGCGTCCGAATTTCAAATAAACGAAAACTAAACTAACAGAAAAACGAATCAACGAAAACAGGAACAACGAAAAAATTCGTACATTCGTAACTTTTTTTTTTGTTGAATTGGTAATTTTTTGTGTCCCTTACAATGGTGCTGCTTAACGTGCTTCGAATAGATTAAACGAAAAAATTCGTACATTCGTAACTTTTTTTTTTGTTGAATTGGTAATTTTCCGTGTCTCTTAAGCCCCATACACACGGTCGGACAATCCGCGGACCAGGTCGGTCGGATCATGTCCGTCATACTTTGTCTGATGTTGGTTTTGCGTACACACGGTCGGACAAAGTTGTCGGAAAATCCGATCATTCTGAACGTGGTGACGTTTGTTGCCTACGACGGGACTACGTAGAGGCTAGTAGCCAATAGCTTTGGTCTTGTAATGTGATCTGAGCATGCGTGGCACTTTGTCCGGTCGGACAACCGTACACACGATCGGATTTGGTGTGATCGGACCGTGTTGTCGGCAAATCTTTCCAGCAGGAGATAAGACTTTGTCCGTCGGACAATCCGACGTACACTGTCCGATGGTGCATACACACGGTCTGATTTTTCAACAACATTGTCCGATCGGACAGAATCCATAAAAAAGTCCGACCGTGTGTATGGGGCTTTACAATGGCGCTGCTTAACGTGCTTCGAATAGATTGAACGAAAAAAAATTCGTACATTCGTCATTTTTTTTTTTTTTTTTTTTTTTCGATTCCTAATTTTCCGTGTCTCTTACAATGGCATTGCTTAACGTGCTTCGAATGGATTGAACGAAATTCGTAACTTTTTTTTTTTCGATTCGTAATTTTCCGTGTCTCTTAAAATGTAATAATAGCATACACATTACATAAAACTATGAATTATGCTCCGAGTACGAATCTACGAATTTTACGAATGTACGAATAACTACGAATGCGTCCGAATTTCGAATAAACGAATGAACGAAAACTAAACTAACAGAAAAACGAATCAACGAAAAAATAACTCTTACGAATGTACGAATCGTTACGAATACGAACATCGACGACTTACGAATTTACGAATCGTTACGAATCAACGGAAACGAAAAAAACGAAACGAAAATAAACAAATTTTTTTGTTGTGCACACGTTTTATAGTGATATATTAATGTCATATATTGTATAGTTATTATATAGTTGTATACTGTATTAACATTATACAGTATATTGTATAGTTATATTTTAATGTTATATATTGTATATTTATATATACTGTATTAACATTATACAGTATATTGTATAGTTATATGTTATGGTTATATATTGTATAGTCGTTATACTATTATACAACTAGCGGCTTCCTGGAAATGTGGTCATAATACACACCAGCCTCGTATAACCTACACAGGATGACAGAGTAGTTGTCTGTCATCCTGTGTAGGTTAAACATTTTGATTTCCCGTCTTGACCAAACAGCACCCTTCCAGGCAGACAGTTCTAAAGAGGCCATGAGAGGTACAAGGTCAGTCCTGATGTGGGTGATCCTAATTGGTAAGTTAACAATAGTATGGATTTATTGGCCTGTATTGTTATACATAAGTGATCATGTGCTTTATCATATAATGATTTAGATTTATTTTAGTTTTTTGTTTTTTACATATTTTGTTTAATCAATTTTGTTTGCACTGTGTACTTAGATTTTAATTACTACAAATACTCGAGTATAAGCCGACCCGAATATAAGCCGAGGCACCTAATTTTACCACAAAAAAATGGGAAAATATATTGACTCGAGTATAAGCCTAGGGTGAGAAATGCGCAGCTACTGTAAGTGGAAAAGAGGGTCAACAATGCCCATTTGCAGCCTCACTGTGCCCATTTACAGCCTCACTGTGCCCATTTGCAGCCTCACTGTGCCCATTTGCAGCCTCACTGTGCCCATTTGCAGGCATAGGTCCCCTGAACTTCAAACTCGGTAGTTAAAGAGGAGGGCCCACAAAAATTTTTTTTTAAAAGTCAGCAGCTACAAATACTGCAGCTGCTGACTTTTAATAATCGGACACTTACCTGTCCCAGGGTCCAGCGATGCAGGGGAACGAGGCCCCCCTCGTTCCCGGCTCCACTCGCGGCGCCGGCTTTCTTAATGTGGGCACCCGGCTGTGGCTTCACAGCCGGGCACCCACTGCGCATGCGCGAGCGGTGCCGCGCGCCGTGATTCGGCGCTCACTCATCTGGGACACGTGACAGGTGACAGGACTGTGGAAGTGATGTCAGTGCCCGGGCACTGAAGGTGCCAGACTACGAGGGACCCCCTAGCTACAGGCATTTAGAGGTGAGTAATTTTTTTTTTTTCCAATTATTTTTATTTATTTTTTTTTATGATTTTTAAGCCAATTTTTTATTTTTTTTTGGCAACACCACTTTAAGGGTTGTTAAGGGTTCCTAGATTTGAGGTTTCTGGACCCAAAGGGTACCCGAAATGACATGGCTGCAGATGGACACAGTTGACCGACTTTGGGGCCCCCGTATCTCGGATGCTAGGAACCCCAAATTTGGTGTGCAAACCCAGTGGAACTAGCACTATAACAAAGTCGGTTCGGAAAATGTCAAGCACTTTTCTGCAGCAGAGAATGACATTTTTCGAACCGATTTGGGGCCCCGTATCTCAGGGCCACTTAGTGCAAGGAACCCCATATTTGGATATGTTGTAGTGCTGGTTCCACTGGGGTTCCTAGCACCAAGTGGCCCCGATATAAGGGGCCCCAAAGTCAGTTCGGAAAATGTAATTTTCTGCAGCAGAAAAATGCTTGACTTTAGTATAAGCCGAGGGGGGCATTTTCAGCACAAAAAAAATGTGCTGAAAAACTTGGCTTATACTCGAGTATATACAGTATCTGTATGTGTGTAACAATTTGCATGTAACCGAATATATACTAAATACAATATATAATACACACACACACACATATGTATATATATATATTTATTTATATCTATAAATATATATATATATATATTTATATTATATATATATATATATATATATATATATATATATATATATATATATATATATTATTTATTTATTTATTTTTATATATATATATATATTTTTTATTTATTTATCTATATATTTATCTATTTATATATATATATATATATATATATATACTATAATACTATATTTCTTTATATATAAATAAAATATATATTAGCAAAAGTGTGTTAGCTGGCGCACAGAGCAAATCGGGTTGTTGAGAAAAAGAAAAGACACCAGTGGGGGACACGCTGCAATCATTATCATTTTAATGTAGAAGAGAAGAAATATGTTTGTTTAACCACTTCAGCCCCGGAAGGATTTACCCACTTCCTGACCAGGCCTTTTTTTCCAATACGCACTGGGTTATTTTAGCTGCGCGGTCGAGCGACTCTGTACCCAAACACAATTGACATCCTTTTTTTTAGCACAAACAGAACTTTCTTTTGGTGGTATTTGATCACCTCTGCGTTTTTTTTTTTTTTTGCGCTATAAACAAAGACCAACAAATTAAAAAAATAAAAACAATATTTTTTTACTTTCTGCTATAATACATATCCCAAAAAAATCTAAAAAACTAATTTATTCATCAGTTTAGGCCAATATGTATTCTGCTACATATTTTTGGTTAAAAAAAAAAAAAAATCGCAATAAGCGTATATTGATTGGTTTGCGCAAAAGTTATAGGGCCTACAAATTAGGGGAAGGATTTAGGGACTTTTCATTTTTTTTATTGTTTTTACTAGTAATGGCGGCGATTTGCGATTTTTAGCAGGACTGCGACATTGCGGCGGACAAATCTGACCCTAAGTGGCACTTTTTGGTGACCGGTGACACCAATACAGTGATATAAATGGCACTGGCAGGGAAGGGGTTAACACTAGTGGTGATCAAGGGGTTAAGTGTTCCCTAGGGAGGTGTTTCTAACTGTCAGGGGGACGGACTGACTGGGAGTAGAGAGAGATCGCTGTTCCTGATCAATTGTTACCAGTGTAGAACATAGGCCGGCCGGCTACGGTACAAACGCCTGTCCAATCGGGATGTTACAGAGTGGCGACGTCAGCACGACGCTCCTCCCGACGCAGTTCGTCACAAGTCTGACTTCGTCCTGGGGCAAGGGTGGCACAAACCTGCTTGGCACTGTAGGAGTTGCGACAGGCTCTAATCATGTACTTAAAAAAAAAATAGAAATCCATGCGTCAGGGGCCCTGCATGTAGATTAGGGGGGGAGGTGCCCCTTATGGACAGGCCCCCCACTGCATTCAGAATGATTGGGTATGCTGCACATATCATGCATTGCAAATCTGTTTTTCATTGGCTTAAAGCGGGATTGTACTGAAAATTTTTTTTTTAAAAGCCAGCAGCTACAAATACTGCAGCTGCTGACTTTTAAAAAATGGACACTTACCTGTTCCAGGGTCCAGCGGTGTCGGCAGCCAAGGCCGATCGATCGCTCGGCTCTCTGCTGTAGCCGGCGCCATTCTCGGTAAGGGAATCAGGAAGTGGCTTCACTTCCCGATTCCTTACTGCGCATGCGCGAGTCGCGCGGCGCAATGAGAATCTTCAGCGCTGTCTGCCGGGACACGTGTGTGTCCCGGCAGACAGCGCGCTGGGACAGGAACTTGCGTAAACTCCCGTGGGAGTTTATGCCGGAAGTGGGTGCAGATACCTGTCTTAGACAGGTATCTGCACCCCCCTCCCCCCTGAAAGGTGCCAAATGTGACACCGGAGGGGGGGAGGGTTCCGAAAAGCGGGAGTTCCACTTTAGGGTGGAATCCCGCTTTAAGAAAGAGAGAGGAGCTTAAAGCTAACATGTGTGTGTGTGTGTATGTATATGACCAAATGTTGGTGGACACGTGACCATCTGACTTTTTATGTTAGGCAAACGGTTCTAGCCGAGAAAAGTTTGGCCCGAACATTGCCAGTTCGGGTATTTGCCCAACATCCAAATTTTCTGTGCGATCTGCGAGATGTTCGTCCGCCAATCCTACAGTCAATATGTTGTTAAGGAGTGGGGCCGGGAAACCGGCTGCCGTGTCTTTAACAACTAATGAGTTATCAGCTGTCAATGGACTTCACTATGAAAAAAATGTCGGGGGGGTCCGAAGTCCCAGTCCATACCAAGCCCTTATCCAAGCACGTAGCCTGGTAGGCCAGGAAAGGGGGGGGGGGCGAATGAATGCCCCCCCTTCTGAACCATATCAGGCCACATTCCCTCAACATGGGGGGGTGCTTTGGGGCGGGGGGCTCTGCCCCCCTCCCCAAAGCACCTTGTCCCCATGTTGATGGGGACAAGGGCTTCTTGCCGACAACCCTGGGAAGTGGTTGTGGGGATCAGGGGGCTTATCGAAATCTGGAAGCCCCCTTAACAAGGGGGCCCCCAGATCCCACCCCCCCCCATGTGAATGAGTATAGGGTACATTATACCCCTACTCATTCACCAAAAAAAGTGTCAAAATGAAAAAAAAACAGTTTTTGGCAACTAATTTATTACAAAAGAAATAAAAAAAGTTTGTCCCCGATAAAGATCCAGCGTCAATCATAACACCTGCCGCACCGCTGGACCGAAAAAAGAAAAAAAAAACACGCTCCGCCCGCAAGGAAGGTTGACAGCGGTGACAATAGATAGATTCATGCAATGCATGAATCTATCTATTTGTGATAGAGCGGTGCAGGAGAGAGGGGGCGGCGCTCCTGCGCCCTCTATGGACACACCGCCACTGGTCGTACTGTACATATCTGTAGGGATATCCATTATGTGTACAATGCAATATATGTTACATGGTATTGTGAATTTAAAAACATTATGGCCACACCCTGTAATAAATATAAAAAAAAAAATTGTCTTACTTTTTTTATTTATTTTTTCCTTTTTTTTTAATAGGGATCATGACAGACAGCCAAGGTAAGTTTCACAGTATGTTCATTTTAAAAGATCAAGCACTGAATTATAGAGCAACATCAAAATCATTCATCATAAATATTATGACTCTTTCATTATGATTCTTTTCATAATGATTCTTGCATGTGTAGAGTGGCTCCAAGGCTCTGTACAATTATCAGGTGGATTGGGAACAGTGGAAGAAGGAGAGGATCAGAGAAGATAGGATCAAACAGCCTCTTTACACAATGCAGAGGATTCACCCCTGAGGTTCCACAATGAGTATAACAAGCATGCTTTACTGCATATACAAACAGATTTTACTGTTGTGAGTTTAGTAACTAGACATGTGCAATTCGTTTTGTTTTTTTTCGTTTTTCGTTTTTTTTCGTTATTTTCGTTCGTTCTCGTACGAATGAACGAATCGTTTGAATCGTACGAATCAGAATAACGAATCGTACGAATCCGAATAACGAATCGTTCGAATCGAACGAATCCGAAAAACAACGAAAATCCGAAAAAAAATAATTCGAAACAACGAATGTACTAATGAAGAAAATCCGAAAAACGAAAACGAACGAAAAAATTCGTACATTCGTAACTTTTTTTTTTGTTGAATTGGTAATTTTCCGTGTCCCTTACAATGGTGCTGCTAAACGTGCTTCGAATGGATTGAAAAAAAAAATTTGTACATTCGTAACTTTTTTTTTCGATTCGTAACTTTTTTTTTTGATTCTTAACATTTTTTTTTTTTTTTTTTCCGATTCGTAATTTTCCGTGTCTCTATTGAACAAAAAAATTCGTACATTCGTAACTTTTTTTTCAATTCGTAACTTTTTTTTTTCGATTCGTAACTTTTTTTTTCGATTTGTAAATTATTAAAATGTAATAATAGCATACACATTACATAAAATTATGAATTATGCTCCGATTACGAATCTACGAATGTTACGAATGTTACGAATTTACAAATAAATACGAATGCGTCCGAAAATTTAACTAACGAAAAAACGAATCAACGAAAAAATAACTCTTACGAATGTACGAATCGTTACGAATCCGAACACCGACGACTTACGAATGTACGAATCGTTACGAATCAACGGAAACGAAAAAAAAAAACAATTTTTTTTGTTGTGCACATGTCTATTAGAAACACTTTAAGTTACTTTTTTAACTAGTTACCAAAGCGCAATATGCTAAATCAGCCCTCAAAAATTTCACTCGCCTGCTCGCATTTTGGCGCTGGCGAGGGTGGGCTGCCTGGGAGCGAGGGGGGAGGGGCGAGCAACGCTGGCCGGTGGGTTTTATGGGAGTCCTTCTCCCATTGCTCAGCCCAGCATATCTTTATTTGTGTCCATGTGGGCTTGCCACTTCTTTCTTCAACACCGCAGTCTTCAAGACCTGAAAGTACCCGCACCCCTTGACAGCAAATAGGCATGGCCATCTTAAGAGCATCATAGGCCCCCGGGCAATACAGTGCGCTGGGGCCCTGTCTACACAATCACGCACGAGAATAAAAATGCAAATTATCAATAAGGCTATATTTATTGGTACTTCCAACAAGATCAGTGTTTAAACATTAACACAACATTTGGACAATATAACACGAGTTTGATGGGCACAGTGGCAGCGTTTGGGCATAGTGGCTGCGTTTAATGGGCACAGTGGGAGCTTTTGATGGGCACAGTGGCTGTTTGATGGGCAATGTGGCTGTTTGATGGGCAATGTGGCTGTTTGATGGGCACAGTGGCTGTTTGATGGGCACAGTGGCTGTTTGATGGGCACAGTGGCTGTTTGATGGGCACAGTGGCAGCTTTTGAGGGGCACGGACAGTGGCTGTGTTTGATGCACAACTTGAACTTACTTAAGTAGATATTGTTAGACTTAAGCCTCATACACACGATCGGACCTTGGACCAACTTTCCCGTGGATTTTTGTCCAAAGGGCGTTGGCCCCAAGTACTGACGTACTGACGACACTTCAAAAGAGGACGTTCGAATACTCCAGCGCCACCTTTGGTCAACTTCTATATTGTTGTCTGATCTTTTGCATTGGTTCTGAGCATGCGTGTTTGTACTTTGGACAAAAGTCCGATGGTTTTCTGTACACACGGTCAGACTTTGGTCCATCGGACTTTTGTTGGCAGAAAGTTGGTCCGTCCGCACAGCCAACAAAAGTCCGATGAAACCTGGAAAAAGTTGGTCCGATGGAGCGTACACACGGTCGGATGTTGGTCCAAAACAGCGAATTTGCATGTTGGTTGTCAAAAAGTCCGATCGTGTGTACGGGCCTTTACTTGAGGCTGCCGGCCTGGTGCAGTACAGTGTGTCACTCACAGCAGCAAGGCAGCACCAGCTATCAAGGGCCATCTTTCCGCTCTCTCTCCATGCTGTCTGAAGAACATGGCAGAGGTGGGCGGAGCCTGTTCACTAGCCACTGGGGCAGCCGCGGTGCGCTATGAATGTTGGGGCGGCCTCTGATTGACGTCACTGGTTGCTAGCTAGATTCCGGCCGGCGAAGTGAGGAACCAGTGCAGTCAGTCAATTTAAGCAGCAGATTGCAGTGCTGAGGATCAGCCCTGGATGGGGCCCTCCAGACAAGTGGGGCCCCCGGGCAACTGCCCAGCATGCCCAGTGGAAAAAACGGCCCTGCAAATAGGTAGGATCTCTGTCACTCATGCAGTAACTTTTATGCTACAAGGAGGAATCTTCTCCTCTGCAAGGAAAGTGATAAAAGACTTGGGACCCAGCGCATCTTTTAAGTAATATAGTCGGTGGAGAGCAAAGAGCGGAAGGGGGTTTTCACTCCTGGAGTTCCGGTTTACCGCCTAACGCATGACACCATTTGAGTTGGGTTGTCCCAACCTAACCTTTAAGCTAATGCCTAACACTATCTACCTGTTGTTGGGCACAGCAAAAGCTTCCATTTCTACATGCCATAAAATTGTAACCCAAGGGGGCCAGGCCAAAAAACTGAATGGTTCTGCTTCTAGAGGGTACATTCACTGGTTGTGCAATGTGTGGTTTATTTTATTATTATATACTGTTATAGTGGCTTTCTTGTTGTATCACCTGAGTAACATATTTTCTTCCAGGAGCTGCAGAAAGAGCAATAGTGACTTTCAATCCCAACTGGGTCAAAGTATTCACAGGAGAGTCTATAACTATGATGTGCTACGTAAGCCTTGCCCATCAAAATCAAAGGTTTTCCTGGTACAAAGATAATAAGCAGTTATCTGTCAATGGCCAAACGTATACAATATCCTATACCGGAACTGAACATACTGGAAATTACCAGTGCGGGACAACTTTTTATGAAACTAGTGGTATTAGTAGGCTGGAGGTCATCTATGGTAAGTTCCCTGGTAAGGTAAGGATTAGACACTTTTTTGTATTTTCTATAGAAGTAGGGTGCCACTTATTTTGCTTAGTGAAGAAGAGGTCTAACCACGTTTGGAAAGATTCCTTTAAAGTAAGAGCTGTGAAATGTGAAATAGCCTTCCATAAGAGATAGTTCTAGCTACCGTATTTATCGGCGTATAACACGCACCCCAAGTTTAGGAGGGCATTTTAAGGAAAAAACGTTTTAGGAGGGAAGTTTAGGGGAAAAAAAAACTTACATTTAAGCGTCATTTGCAGCTTGCCCAGCGTCATTTGCAGCCTTGCCCAGTGTCATTGCAGCTTGCCCAGTGTCATTGAAGCTTGCCCAGTGTCATTGCAGCTTGCCCAGTGTCATTGCAGCTTGCCCAGTGTCATTGCAGCTTGCCCAGTGTCATTGTAGCTTGCCCAGTGTCATTGTAGCTTGCCCAGTGTCATTGTAGCTTGCCCAGTGTCATTGCAGCTTTCCCAGTGTCATTGCAGCTTTCCCAGTGTCATTGCAGCTTTCCCAGTGTCATTGTAGCTTGCCCAGTGTCATTGTAGCTTGCCCAGCGTCATTGTAGCTTTCCCAGTGTCATTGCAGCTTGTCCAGTGTCATTGCAGCCTTGCCCAGCGTCATTGTAGCTTGCCCAGTGTCATTGCAGCCTTGCCCAGTGTCATTGCAGCTTGCGCAGTGTCATTGCAGCTTGCCCAGTGTCATTGCAGCTTGCCCAGTGTCATTGCAGCTTGCCCAGCGTCATTGCAGCTTGCCCAGTGTCATTGCAGATTGCCCAGTGTCATTGTAGCTTGCTCAGTGTCATTGCAGCCTTGCCCAGCATCATTGCAGCCTTGCCCAGCGTCATTGTAGCTTGCCCAGTGTCATTGCAGCTTGCCAGCGTCATTTGCAGTCTTGTCCGGGTTTAAATTTCCCGCCGCCGAGACGCTCTGTCGCGCGCGCCACCGAAAAAGACCGAAGCGCCCCCGGAAAAGACAGAGCCGACTGTTCGGCTCCGCTCGCGGTCCCGCCTCCCTGCTGTTTCCGGAGCGAGCACAGGGAGGCGGGACTAAGAGGGGAGCCGAACAGTCGGCTCGGTCTTTTTTCGGCCACGATTCGGTCTTTTTCAGCAGCGATCGCTATTTTTCGGCGGCGCTTGCCATTTTTGTCACTTTTTTGGGGGGGTATCGGCGTATAACATGCACCCACGACTTTCCCACGATTTTAAGGGGGAAAAGTGCGTGTTATACGCCGATAAATACAGTAACTCTTTAGATTGTTAAAAAGGTTGGATGTATTTCTAAATTCACGTAATATATCTGGCTATTAATATTTATCAGAAATTATCAGAAATAATACTGTAGATTACTGATCCAGGTAATATCTGATTGCCTAAGGGCATCACAGGAATGTGTATCCATGCCGCGTACACACGACCGGACTTTCTGGCAGAAAAGGTCAGATGGAATCATTCCGTCGGATATTCCGTGTGTGGGCTTCATCTGACTTTTTTCTTCAAAAATTCAGACGGACCTAGAAATAGAACATGCTTTAAATCTTTCCGATGGAATACATTTCTATCGGGAAAACCGTTTGTCTGTGTGCTGGTCCGACGGACCAAATACGACGCAAGGGCAGCTATTGGCTACTGGCTATTGAACTTCCTTTTCTAGTCCCGTCGTACGTCATCGCGTTCGAAACGAGCGGACTTTGGTGTGATTGTGTGTGGGCAAGTCCGTTCGGTCGAAGCTCTGTCGGAACTCCATCGGGAAGACCGCCGGGGTTTTTTCTGACGGAAAGTCCGGTCGTGTGTACGCGGCATAAGGGCGTTTGCCTTCATTTTGGATCTTCTGTGGGTTTAGGGTTTTGTGGATAGAGAATTTAAACTTTTTTATTTGCCTATTGGTTGAACTCAATGGACTTTTTTCTACCTATGAAAGGAATTGTAAAAAGACATACATGTATAGTCTAATTCAGTAAAGGGTTCAAGTTGAAAGTGAAAATAGCTTACAGTCCTGGTTCATCTTGTACTGGTCTCATTTGCCATATTTGTCTCAAATTGTCACATAGACCATACTAGTTTTACAACAGTGACCTCACTTGCAGAAAAGCTGAAGAGAATAAGCTCAGTTAGAAGTAGACACGTTGCGAGTACAGGAATAGAATCCATTGAATAATAATAATATAGATCTGTTACACCTTAACCACATACAGACCGGACCAATTTGCAGCCAAAGGACCAGGCCCCTTTTTGCGATTCGGCACTGCGTCGCTTTAACTGACAATTGCGCGGCCGTGCGACGTGGCCCCCAAACAAAATCGGCGTCCTTTTTTTTCCACAAATAGAGCTTTCTTTTGGTGGTATTTGATCGCCCCTGCGGTTTTTATTTTTTGCGCTATAAACAAAAATAGAGCGACAATTTTGAAAAAAATGCAATATTTTTAGCTTTTTGCTATAATAAATATCCCCAAAAAATATATAAAAAAACTTTTTTTTCCCTCAGTTTAGGCCGATACGTATTCTTCTACATATTTTTGGTTAAAAAAAAATCGCAATTAGCGAATATTGATTGGTTTGCGCAAAAGTTATTGCGTTTACAAAATAGTGGATAGTTTTATAGCATTTTTATTAATATTTTTTTTTTCTAGTAATGGCAGCGATCAGCGATTTTTATTGTGACTGCGACATTATGGCGGACACATCGGACATTTTTGACACATTTTTGGGACCATTGTCATTTATACAGCAATCAGTGCTATTTAAATGCACTGATTCCTGTGTTAATGACACTGGCAGTGAAGGAGTTAACCACTAGGGGGCGGGGAGGGGTTAAGTGAGCCCTGTGTGTGTTTTCTTACTGTAGGGGGGCGTGGCTTGGCGTGTGACATCACTGATCGTCTTTCCCTATGACAGGGAACAGACGATCAGTAACGGAAGGAAGCACGGGGAGAGGTTTGTTTACACATACCTCTCCCCGTTCTTCAGCTCTGTGACCCGATCGCGGGACACCAGCGGCGATCGGGTCCGCTGGTCCCGCGGCCACGGTCACGGAGCTCAGGACCGGGTCGCGAGCGCGCCGGCGGCGGCGCGCGCGCGACCCATGGCTGGGCTCTTAAAGGACAACGTACCTGTACGTTGATGTGCCCAGCCGTGCCATTCTGCCAACGTATTTGTGCAGGAGGCGGTCCTTAAGCGGTTAATATACAAACAAAAAAACATAGTACAATTACATGCGTACCACAAAAATATAGCATGCCACAGTTCAATTCTGTTTTCGGTAAATATACAAAATCTTAAAAATCATATTCCTTATATTATAGTTCTAATGATGATCTACTCTTCGACCTCTACTGTTCTGACTATACAACAAAGCAAAACAAAATAAACACCTCTATTCCCCCTCCGATAGGGCACAGCCATATTCCCTGGAGCAGACAAAGAGCATTGTGTCCATTTTTTATAAAATGTCTCCTCTTTGCCGTGCATAATTGCGATAGCTTCTTCCATGGCATATATGTCAGCTATTTTTTTGAGCCACTGCGAAATCGAGGGAGGCGATTCCTTCTTCCATAGGGCTGGAACACATGCCTTAGCTGCATTCAGAAGAGGAACGATCATTGAGTTTCTATATTTACGCTTTGTAAAGTCTGAAAGATGAAGAAGATATCTGGCGGGATCTGATCCCAGATCATGGTCAGTAGACTCAATTCGTTTCGTTTTTTTTTTTCGTTTTCCGTTAAAATTCGTTATATTCGTTCATTCGTTATCGTACAAATGAACGAACGATTCGCCAAAAATTTTTACGAATAACGAATCGTTCGAATCGAACGAATATGAAAAACAATGAAAATCCGAAATAACCAAATTAGAAACAACGAAACTACGAAATAAGAAAATCTGAAAAACGAAAACAGGAACAACGAAAATCAAAATGAACGAAAAAATTCGTACATTCGTAACTTTTTTTTTTGTTGAATTGGTAATTTCCGTGTCCCTTACAATGGCGTTGCTTAACGTGCTTCGAATGGATTGAACGAAAAAAATCGTACATTCGTAACTTTTTTTTTCGATTCGTAATTTTCCGTGTCTCTTAACCACTTGCCGACCGGCGCACGACGATATACGTCGACAGAATGGCACGTACAGGCAGGAGGGCGTATATATATATGTCCCTCCTTTAGCCTGTCCGTGCCATCGGGAGCGCGCCGGGAGCGGCGCGCTCCCGCGCCGGTCGGGACCCCCGTGAGTCCGGCCGCGGTCCCCGCGGACTGGATCGCCGCGGGGACTCCCGCGATCGTCTCACGGAGCGGCTAAACGGGGAGATGCCGAGATAAACAGCATCTCCCCGTTCTGCCTAGCAACTAGTGACGCCGATCTCTGCTCCCTGTGATTGGAGCAGAGATCAGCATTCACTAGCTGACAGCCACGCCCCCCCACAGTAAAAAAAACACCCCTAGGCCTACTTAACCCCTACACTGCCACCTTGTGGTTAACTCCTAAACTGCCAGTGTCATTTATACAGAAATCAATGCATTTAAATGCATTAATTGCTGTAAAAATGACAATGGTCCCAAAAATGTGTCAAAAATGTCCGATGTGTCCGCCATAATGTCGCAGTCACAAAAAAAAAATCGCAGATCTCCGCCATTAATAATAAAAAAAAATTATTAATAAAAATGCTATAAAACTATCCCCTATCTTGTAAACGCTATAACTTCTGCGCAAACCGATCAATAATCGCTTATTGCGATTTTTTTTACCAAAAATATGTAGAAGAATACGTATCGGCCTAAACTGAGGAAAAAAAATGTTTTTTTATATATTTTTGGGGGATATTTATTATAGCAAAAAATAAAAAATAATGCATTTTTTTTCAAAATTGTCGCTCTATTTTTGTTTATAGCGCAAAAAATAAAAACCGCAGGGGCGATCAAATACCACCAAAAGAAAGCTCTATTTGTGGGAAAAAAAGGACGTCAATTTTGTTTGGGAGCCACGTCGCACGACCGCGCAATTGTCAGTTAAAGCGACGCAGTGCCGAATCGCAAAAAGGGGCCTGGTCCTTTGGCTGCAAATTGGTCCGGTCTGAAAGTGGTTAAAATGTAATAATAGCATACACATTAAATAAAATTATGAATTATGCTCCGATTACGAATCTACGAAAACAATGTTACGAAAGTACGAATAAATCAATCTAACGAAAGTACGAATGTAACTAAATCTATGAAAATACGAATGCGTCCGAATTTCGAATAACAGAAAATTAAACTAACGGAAAAACAAATCAGTGAAAAAATAACTCTTACGAAAATACGAATCGTTACGAATACGAACACCGACGACTTACGAAATTACAAATCGTTACAAATCAACGGAAACGAACGAAACGAAAATAAACACATTTTTCTATTGTGCACATGTCTAATAGTCAGTAAGCTGACCTATGATGTCTCGCACTTTAGACCAAAAATTTCTCCAGTTTCCGACAAGACCAGAATATATGGAGCATAGTACCCTCTGACTCTCCACAATGCCAGTAGATATTCGTCCTTTCCGGATAGATTTTCTGCAGCAGTGTTGGAACTTTATACCAACGTGTGAGGATCTTATAACACAACGCTTGATATTTACTAGCCACTGAGGAGTAATGGGAGAAGTATAGAATATGTCCCTGTCGCTCTTCAGAGTATAATGTCCAACTCTCTTTCCCATTATTTAACCACTTCATTACCCAGCCATTGTCATATGACGTCCACAAGGTGGATCTCCCATCCTGGGTGGACGTCATATGACGTCCTACCATTCCCGGCCGCCTATGGGGCGTCGCTTGGGACCCGGTGCGCATGCCCGGCGGCCACGATGTCCACCGGGCACCCGCGATTGCCTGGGAAAACAGCAGGACCGTGGAGCTGTGTGTGTGTAAACAGACAGCTCCACGTCCTATCAGTGGAGAGGAGACCGATCATGTGTTCCCAGTACGGAGGAACACCGATCGGTCTCCTCCCCTTGTGAGTCCCCTCCCCCCACAGTTAGAATCACTCACATAAGGAACATATTAACCCCTGCAGCGCCCCCTAGTGTTAACCCCTTCCCTGCCAGTCACATTTACACAGTAATCACTGCAATTTTATAGCAACGATCGCTGTGTAAATGTGAATGGTCCCAAAAATGTGTCAAAAGTGTCCGCCGCAATGTCGCAGTCACGAAAAAAAAAATCGCAGATCGCCGCCATTACTAGTAAAAAAATTAATTTAAAAAAATGCAATAAATCTATCCCCTATTTTGTAGACGCTATAACTTTTGCGCAAACCGATCTATATACGCTTATTGCAATTTTTTTACTAAAAATATGTAGAAGAATACGTATCGGCCTAAACTGAGTAAAAAAATTGTTTTTTAAAAAAAAAAAATGGGATATTTATTATAGCAAAAAGTTAAAAATATTGTGGGTTTTTTTTTTATTGTCGCTCTTCTTTTGTTTATATCGCAAAAAATAAAAACCGCAGAAGTGATCAAATACCACCAAAATAAAGCTCTATTTGTGGGAAAAAAAGGACGTCAATTTTGTTTGGGTGCAACGTCGCGCAATTGTCAGTTAAAGCGACGCAGTGCCGAATCGCAAAAAAGTGCTCTGGTAAGGAAGGGGGTAAAATCGCACGGTGCTGAAGTGGTTAAGGAATCCCAGGACAAAGCCCTCATGCGGATGTATTAACAATTTATATACCTCAGATACCCCATGGGTAGAAGGTGCTTCTACCAAGCATAGATTTTCCAATGGCATGTTAGAACGGTTTGATGACTCCCCGCAAAGAAGAGAGCTGAGAAAATTAGTAAGTTGCTGCATCCGCCACGGATCAAGTGGCAGATTGAACAGCGACTGTATTTCCGCCCTAGTCTTCAGCCTAGAGTCTTCAAGGTAATCACCTAGACAAAATTTACCTTGCCCAAAAATTTGTTTAAAACGGCTATCGGTGGGACCTGGGGGAAATGCCAGATTTCCCAATACTGGGTAGAGCCGAGTAATTTCCCCTTCTATCTTGGAAAAAAGATGGCTTTGTTGCTCTACCCTCATAGTTGTCCCTACAAGGAGATGATGCCGTAGGGTTCCGAGTGATCTTGGCCATAACCATGGGACACACTGAAGTGGAATCTCGGTCCAAGATTGTTCAATAGCTCCCCCGTCTCTACACCATGCTAGTACCCTAGCGAGGTGCACTGCCTGGTAGTTTTGAATCGGGTCTGGGAAGGCCATACCTCCCTGGGATTTGGGCATAGCCAGATAATAGTAGGATAAGCGTGGGTGCTTTTTTGCCCAGATAAATCTAATAAAGACACTACGCACTATTTTTGGTTTATATATCTATAATAGATCTTGTTGAAAGAAATATCAAATGTGGCACAAATCTTTTTAAGGGGGCTTCAATGAAGTGTTGATTTGTGAAGTGGCTGAAATAGCAGGGATCCTTCAGAGTCCCGTGTAATGTGTATCCAGGGCCGGGACAAGGGGTGGGCAGGAGGGGCGGTTGCCCTGGGCACTGTGGTATCATGTGAGGTGGGGGGGCACCACAAGAAGATTAGGGGGGAGGGAATTTGTGTTAAAAAGGAGTATTTGAAGGGCTTCAGGGGGTAAGAATTGTTTTAGGAGGGCAAATTTAGGGAGGGTGTGCTAGGAGTTGTGATTTGGAGGGATTTGTGTTGGGAGTGGGGCTTGGACACATAATGCCCATACATTTTGGGGGGGGGCAATTTGGCATGTTTGCCCTGGGCTCTAAATGACCTTGTCCCGCCACTGTGTGTATCTAGTGTATAACTAGCTTCTGAAGTATGTTCCCAGTTTCCAATAGCTTCTTTAAGATGTCTACAGTCGAATGATCTCTTTCAGCATGTTTGCAGTCTCAACACCTCTCCTGTTGCATGTCTGCAGCCTATGACAGCTTTCTGTACATTAAATTTACTGAATATTATGTATGGCCCCTTGGTGATGTCAGGAGCCACACTTCAACCATCTTGCATCAGAAAGTTGACCACCCTTGGCATGCTTTTACTTTATAGTATTTATAAGTATAAAGGCCCATACACACGATCAGGTACTTTTTGACAACAAACATGCAAATTAGCTGTTTTGGACCAACATCCGACCGTGTGTACGCTGCATCGGACCAACTTTTTCAGTTTTCATCTGACTTTTGTTGGCTGTGCGAACGGACCAACTTTCTGCCAACAAAAGTCTGATGGAGCAAAGTCCTATCGTGTGTACACAAAACCATAGGACTTTTGTACAAACCAATGCAGAACCAATGCAAAAGATCAGACAACAATACAGAAGTTGACCAAAGGTGGCGGTAAAGAGCAGAAAAACCACGTGATTTGGTGAAAGTTGTCTGAAAAAGTCCTGCCGTGTGTATGCAATACAAGTTTAGGGCCGACGCCCTTTGTACAAAAATCCACGGGAAAGTTTGTACAAAGTCCGATCGTGTGTATGAGGCTTAAGCCGTATCGTGGGGTGAGATTTGAAGGATGTTTGTTAGTATAAATGAAATGAGGGTTTGCAGGATCAAGTTTCTAGTGTTCTTCTAAGCTGAGCAGGTGCTGAGAGGCTGCATTTGACAACATCAGAAGAAGCTAATGATGCATGTGCCACCCAAGCTTCTGAGTGCAATCAACCCGTTAAACAAAGAGGTAAATTGACCCTTTGACAATGTTTTCTTCCTTTCAGGTTATCTGATTCTGCAAGTTCCTCCCTTTGTGTATGAAGGGGATGATGTCCCTATGAGATGTTACAGCTGGCCTGGGTATTCAGTACGACGCACCATGTTTTTCAAGGACAATGCAGTCATAAGACCACTGAAGGCAGACACCAACCTAATCATTCCTAATGCCAATAAAGATGCAGCTGGGAAGTACAAATGTGTAAAGAAATCGGAGTCCTCCTCTGACACGAGTTACACTGATGAATCATTCCTTTATGTCAAAGGTAAAACAATTAAATACTGCAAACTCTGGAGCTCAACTGTAAACCTGAAAATCCTTAATTGTTAAAAGTCGATTGTTAAGACATGTCTAGGTACTTAAACGCTTAAAGACACGGGACCAGCGTACACGATCACCGCTGGTGTCCCGCGATCGGGTCACAGAGCTGAAGAACGGGGAGAGGTATGTGTAAACAAACCTCTCCCCGTGCTTCCTAGTCACACTGTCACTGATCGGCTGTTCCCTGTCATTGGGAAAGCCGATTAGTGATGTCGAATGTCAAGCTACGCCCCCCTACAGTAGAAAAAACACACACACGTCACACATAACCCCTCCCCGCCTCCTAGTGGTTAACTCCTTCACTGCCAGTGTCATTTATACAGGAATCAGTGCATTTAAATAGCACTGATTGCTGTATAAATGACAATGGTCCCAAAAATGTGTCAAAAATGTCCGATGTGTCCGCCATAATGTCGCAGTCACAATAAAAATATCGCTGATTACCATTACTAGTAAAAAAATAAAAAATTAATAAAAATGCTATAAAACTATCCCCAATTTTGTAAATGCTATAACTTTTGCGCAAACCAATCAATAATCGCTAAAAAAAAAAAAAAAATATGTAGAAGAATATGTATCGGCCTAAACTGACATTTTTTTAATATATTTTTTGGGGATATTTATTATAGCAAAAAGTAAAAAATATTATTTTTTTTTCAAAATTGTCGCTCTATTTTTGTTTATAGCGCAAAAAATAAAAACCAAAGAGGTGATCAAATACCACCAAAAGAAAGCTCTATTTGTGGGAAAAAAAGGACGCCAATTTTGTTTGGGAGCCACGCCGCACGACCGCGCAATTGTCAGTTAAAGCGACGCAGTGCCGAATCGCAAAAAGGGGCCTGGTCCTTTGGCTGCAAATTGGTCCGGGGCTTAAGTGGTTAAGGATCATTCTAATATGTATAAGAGAGCTATGACTGAGGCTGCTTAGCCAAAGCCCGTTAGCTTTGGTACCACTGTCTTAACCATGGACTTTTAACAACAAAGGATTTTGAAGTCTACTGTCCAGGCTCTGGTGCTTGCCTAATTTGGAAGTTTTGCAAGGGTGAGTAGGAAGCCAACCATAAAGCTGACACTCCATCAGCCATATTGGCTGAGAGGTCAAGCTTGTCTGCTTCCTTTAAACAGATAAACAATGTTTGCTTTCGAAACTATCATGTATTCTATAACATTACTTCTTTACGGTCAACTCTTCTATGTTTCTAAATGTGGAAGACATAAAAATCTCAGTGACTGAATATTTGACAAATACTCATTTAATGGACATTTCCTTATGGATCTTCTTTTTCTTCATCAAAAGACTTATTCCAATGTATGTGTTATGCCCCATACACACAATCAGATTTTCAAATGTTGGATGTGAGCTTGTTGGCGGAAAGTCCAACCCTGTGTATGCTCCATCGAACATTTGTTGTCGGACTTTCCGCCAACAAAAGTTGGCTAGGCAGATTCTCAAATTTTCCGCCAACAAATTTTTGTTGGCAGACTTTCCGATCGTGTGTACATCAGACAAAAGTCCACGCATGCTCGGAATCAAGTACGAGCCAGAAGCGCTTGGTCTTGTAAAACTAGCGTTCGTAATGGAGATACCACGTACGTCTTGTACGTCACTACGTTCGTAATTGTTGGCCAACATTTCTGTGACCGTGTGTATGCAAGACAAGTTGGAGCCAACATCCTTCGAACAAAAATCCACAGTTTTGTTGTCGGAAAGTCCGATCGTCTGTATGTGCCATTAGAGTTGAAAAATCCAAGCCAGCTTGTTGAATCATGTCCTATTCCTTTGTAGACCTCTTCTCAAGTCCAGAAGTAAATCAGACTCCATACCCCGTGACACAAGGCGACAACCTGATTCTGACCTGTGACACAGTTCTCAGTCCACTCAGGCAGGAGACAGAACTGCATTTTGCCTTCTACAAAGATGGACAGTATGTTCAGAGATTCAGTTTATCCAACCAATATGAAGTCCAGTCCGCTCAGCTGGAGGACATTGGGAAATATTCCTGTGAGGTGAAAACTTCAAGCTCCACAGTAAGGAAGACGAGTAAAGCAATACATGTCCAGATACAAGGTGAACGTCTTATCAAAATAGCTTGTTCGGTGTTTAGAACTTAATTTGCTATCCTTTAAAAGCCCAAAGAGGATTCAATAGGGTTGATTTACTAAAAGCAAATACGGTATACTGTGAAGTTTGCAAGTGCAGTTGCTCCAGAACTTGGAAAATTAGATAAAGCTTCACTTTACAAAGAATACCCAATCACATACACACCTTACCACCCCAAACTGATGTTCCTCCCTCAGCTCACCTCTCTCCCTGCATGTCCTGTGAGCAGAATAGCTGTGCTCCTCCTCTGGGTTCTCTCATTATATGCCACTGAAGATAAAGGAGGGGGGGATTCAGCGGGACACACAGAGCAAGTATGCAGGAGACAGAAAATCAGGAGGGGCCGGCAGGGAGGAGGGCATCACGAGAGGTCTGACTAAATACAATCTCTTAGCAGCAGGGACCTGATCTACCCGTCAGCTAGCTGTGATTGACAGGTAGATCGAAGTGGAAGCTGTCATGGGGCCCCCTACTGGCAATGCCTGAATGGTCAGGTAGGCAGCACTTACTATTGCGAGCTGTGTCGGCAGCTGCTGGTGTAGCACCTGCCACACAGCTCACATACTTAAAAGTCTTGCAGGACACGGCTGCTAACGGGAACTGAGTTCCTGTTGTGGAAAAAGTACAGGAACTCCATTCCCATGCTTTCCCACAGGACTTTAGCCCTGTCTATTTGACTTTATATCTTGTCTAGTATCTTGTGAAGATTTTATAGTCTCCATTCATTACACATGAATACAGCACCTGTGAACGTAGCACTTGGGTAACTCAACAAGTTGTCAACTATAGACATATTCTCAGATCTGTCTATAGTTGTTTTTTTTTATTTTTTTATTGCATTTTAGTTTAAATTTGAGATCTGAAGTCTTTTTGACCCCAGATCTCATATTTAAGAGGTCCTGTCATGCTTTTTTTCTAAACATCCCTTTTAATAGGAATAAATAATTTTTGACTCGCCTACATTTTACTATTGGGTTACATGATCGGTTGACTAATGTCTGTAAGGTGTCTATTAAGAGGTTCTTCAGTATTACAACTTGTCAATTTTTAAGAAGAACATCTTTTTTTTTTGAGGGAATAGGTGATGTGACTATTTCATTGTGAATTAATAAAGCAGGGCTCAAAATTTCTCACCACAAGTTGCCCCACTCAACCCCTGCCCCTTCCCTAATTCCGCCCCTAAACACGCCCTTATAAATTATCTCATGAAATGACACTGAAAAGTTTTATGCAGAATTAAGTTACAAAAATAAATATTAACAACAACTTTATCAGTGCCCATCAGTGCAGCATATCATTGCAGCTTATAGGTGCCACCCCATCAGTGCCTATCAGTGCAGCCTTATCAGTGCATATCAATGCAGCCTCATCAGTGCCCATCAGTGTAGCCTATCAGTAAACATCAACACAGTCTCATCAGTGCCCAACATTGCAAGCCTAGCAGTGCCTATCAATGCTCATCAGTGCAGCCTCATCAGTGCCCATTAATACAGTCTCTTCGGTGCCCATCAATGCAGCCTCATTGGTGCCAATCATTTCAGCCTCATCGGCGCCCATCATTTCAGCCTTATCAGTGCCCATTAATGCAGCCAATCAGTGCCCATCAGTGCAACATATCAGTGCAGCTTATCAGTGCCCATGAGTGCAGCCTCATCAGTGTCCATCAGTGCAGCCTATCAGTGCCCATCAGTGCAGCTTATCAGTGCCCATCAGTGCAGTCTATCAGTGCCCATCAGTGTAGCCTATCAGTACCCATCAGCACAGCCTCATCAGTGCCCATCAGTGCAGCTTTATCAGTGCCCAACAATGCAGCCCATCAGTGCCTATCGGTGCCCATCAGTGCCTATGAGTGCCCATCATCAGTGCAGCCTATTAGTGCCCATCATTGCAGCCTCATCAGTGTCCATCATTTCAGCCTCATCAGTGCCCATCAATGCAGCCAATCAGTGCCCATGAGTGCAGCCTATCAGTGCCCTCAATCAGTGACCATCAGTGCAGCCTAATCAGTGCTCATCAATGCAGCCCATCAGTGCCCATCATTGTAGCCTATCAGTGCCCATCATTGTAGCCTATCAGTGCCAATAATATTATATATGTGCTTATACATTCTTTACAGAACTATTTCAAACTACAGAAGTAAGACTGACTCCATATCCATTGGTAGAAGGTGATAACATGACCCTGATGTGTTACACAAGTCTAAGTCCGCTAAAACAAACAACAGAGCTGCATTTTGCGTTCTATAAAGAAGGACGAAGCGTTCAAAGATTCAGTTCATCCAACCAACATGAAGATTGCTGTGCTCAACTGGAGGATTCTGGGAATTACTCCTGTGAAGTCAAGGCTTTTAACAACGATATTAAGAAAACAAGCAAAGAGCTCTATGTCGTTACACAAGGTGAGAGGTGATGGGACCTGTGCAAAACACGTGCTGAAATTTGTAAATCAATAATACAATTATTTATCATTTTAATAAGAACTCTTGCTTTGGATTCTTGGCTTTTCTAGAACTCTTCTCCAAACCATACATCACAGCAACCCTATATCCAATGGTAGAAGAAGACCACATGGCTCTTCTATGTAACACAAGTCTGAATCCGATCAGACAGGAGACAGAACTGCTGTTTGCTTTCTATAGAGATGGATTGGATGTCCAGGGATTCAGTCCATCTGACCAATATGAAGTCCATTCAGCCCAGCTGGAGGATTCTGGGAATTATTCCTGTGAAGTGAGGACATCAGCCAACAGTGTAAAGAAGAGGAGTGAAGAGATAAATATTCACCTTCAGGGTAAGCAATAAAGACCCAGGCTGCTAGTTGTAGTTGTTAAAATTTCTTTCTAATGCCGTGTACAAAACGATCGGACATTCTGACAACAAAATCCATAGATTTTTTTTCCGACGGATGTTGGCTCAAACTTGTCTTGCATACACACGGTCACACAAAGTTGGTCGGAAATTGCGAACGTCAAGAACGTGGTGACGTACAACACGTATGACGACCCGATGAAAAATTAAGCTCTTCTGCTTGATTCCGAACATGCGTGGAACTTTGTGTGTCGGAATTGTGTACACACAATCGGAATTTCCGACAACAAAATCCGTTGTCGGAAAATTTGAGAACCAGATCTTAAATTTTGTGTGACGGAAATTCCGATGGAAAATGTCCGATGGCCCCTACACACGGTCGGAATTTCCAACAAAAAGCTCCCATCGAACATTTTCCTTCGGAAAATCCGACCGTGTGTACGGGGCATTCGTTTTAAATAACTTAAAGTGTATGTCCAGCCAAAAATGTTGCTTTTATTTTTGGATCAAGTGGGAAAGCGGAAAAGAGGGATTTTACCCTCTTCCTGACCAGAGCACTTTTTGCGATTCGGCACTACACCGCTTTAACTGACAATTGCGCGGTCAAGCGGCGCTGCACCCAAACAAAATGTCGTCCTTTTTTTCCCACAAATAGAGCTTTCTTTTGGTGGTATTTGATCGCCTCTGCAGTTTTTAACTTTTTGCGCTATAAACAAAAAAAGAGCGACGATTTTGTAAAAAAAACTATATTTTTTACTTTTTGCTATAATAAATATCCCCCAAAAATTTATAAAAAAAATACATTTTCCCTTAGTTTAGGCCGATATATATTTTTCTACATATTTTTGGTAAAAAAAATTGCAATAAGCTTATATTGATTGGTTTGTGCAAAAGTTATAGCGTCTACAAAATAGGGGATAGTTTTATGGTATTTTTATTTAAAAAAACATTTTTTAGTAGTAATGGCGGCGATCTGCGATTTTTATCGTGACTGTGACATTATGGCGGACACATCGGACACTTTTGACACTATTTTGGGACCATTGTCATTTATACAGCGATCAGTGCTATAAAAATGCATTGATTACTGTGTAAATGACACTGGCAGTGATGGGGTTAACACTAGGGGGCGATCAAGGGGTTAAGTGTGTCCTAGGGAGTGATTCTAACTGTGGGGGGAAGGGCTACTAGTCACATGACAGCAATCACTGCTCCTGATGACAGGGAGCAGTGATCTCTATCATGTCACTAGACAGAACGGGGAAATGCCTTGTTTACATAGGCACTTCCCCGTTCTGCGGCTCCGTGACACGATCACCAGGAGACCGGGCAGACATCGAGTCCGCCGGTCCCGCAGGCGCGGTCACGCTGTACGCAGAGGGTGTGTGCGCGCCTGCTATCCCCGGCTCTTAAAGGGGATGTACAGGTATGCCTATTTGCCCACCGCTGCCATTGTGCCGACGTATATCGGCGTGCGGCGGTCGGCAAGTGGTTAATGCTATGAGGGTATCAATTAAAGAGATTTTTCCTCCCTTCCTGTCATGCTGACATCAGTTTCTCCAGACAGGAAGTGAAGGAAATTCTGCAACAGGACATAGACAGCAAGAAGGGCTTGTGTCAATGGGCTTTGGGTTTGTATCAGTGGCATTACTTTGACTTCAGCTGGAGATGCTTCTCAGAACCTTCACAAGTCTTTGAAGGCCATTTTGTCCTTATGAGTAAACACAGCTAGCTGACCCAGATGGACAAGGGCAGGTCAAATGCACCTGTCAATAAATCACCTGACTTATGAGTAAGCACATCTAGTGTGAAACAAGTTAAAGTGGAAGTTTAGTGGAAGTCTAAACCAGTGATGGTGAATCTTGGCACCCCAGATGTTTGATGATAAATGACCAGGAATTATGAAATCTACACAACTTAGACCAGTGATGGTGAACCTTGGCACCCCAGATGTTTTGAAACTACATTTCCCATGATGCTCATGCACTCTGCAGCGTAGTTGAGCATCATGGGAAATGTAGTTCCAAAACATCTGGGGTGCCAAGGTTCGCCATCACTGGTCTAAACCTACTTCCACCTAGACATGTACAGAATGAAAACATTTGTTTTGTTTCGTTTCTATTTGTTATTTACATAAATTTGTTTCGTTAAATTTGCTTCATTCGTTTTCGGAATTCGTTTCGTTTATTTGTTTTCAAATCATTTTTTAATTCGAATATTTTGCGAATTCAATACTTTTGCGAATAGTTTTCCAATTTCCAAAGAGAATAAAATAGAATAGAAATAAAGGAGTAGAATAGAAAAAAATTTAATAGAATAGAAAAGAATATAAAAGAAAATTAAAGCGTAAAACAGAACTGTGATGGAACTTCCCTACACTCCTCTTGAGTGCGTTCGTCATATATCACTTCCTCCCAGTCTGGATATAGATATCAGATATTCCAACCGCTCCCAAGCACTAAACGAGACGAGACTTGCTTAGTGCTAACATGGACTCTTTTTATTAGAACCACTGACAAGTATTTATATACAGTAGAAGAGGAGGTCCCCCCTCCTGCTCATATTACTCTAACAATACACCTATAACAACTTAACATAAACTAATTAACTAATCCCTTTAAGCAGCCGATGTGACTCAGGATTTCACTACAGGTCAGACTTGTTGTCACCGAGCTAAACACAGTTGATTATAAATTATCATAATTACCACCACAAGACATTTTATCACAATAGCAGGAGACCACCAGTAACAGACGGAGCGTCTACTACATTGTAAAGAGGACAATGTGATCAGCTCTCTCAATTAACATCTTGAGTTCATGAGACTAGCATCTGACAGTGTGTGTACCAACACACATTATATATACACATATATACAGCATTGAATCTGACTGGGGTTGGGGTTCTCCTTCACCCTGTGCCCCTTAAAATCCAGGGCCCATAATCGGTTGGCAGGAGGCTCGCATTTAGTCCTCTCAAAAAGCCTGTGTCCTGGCTAGGTCTGTCACAAGAACAAAATAGGATAGAAAATTAAAGAGTAAAACAGAACAAAATAGGATAGAAAATAAAAGAACAGAATAGAATGGAATAGAATAGAAAGGAATAAAAAAAAAAAAAAAAGAATAGAATAAAAAAAAAGATTGTAACCATCTTCTGAAATTCGAATACAAAAATATAGAATAAAAAAAACAATAGAATAGAATAGAAATAATATAACCATTTCAATTCAAATATAATCAGTTCAAATTTGAATAGAATAGAAAAAAATAGAGTAGAATAGAATAGAAAATAACACAATAGTATAGAAAAAAAACAATAGAATAGAATAGAATGAATATAACCATCTTCCTATTGGAATCTATTCTTTTCTATTCAAATTCAGATTCATTCTATTTACATTTTAGGAAATGAGTATAGTCTTTCTATTCTAATCTATCCTATTCTATTGTTTTTTTTTTTTTTAATTATACTTATTTTTTAATTTTTTTATTCTATTCTATTCCATTATTTTATTTTATTTTCTATTCGAATTTATTCTATTTGAAATTCGAATTTATTCTATTTGAAATTCGAATTTATTCTATTTGAAATTTTCTATTGAAATTCGAATTTATTCTATTTGAAATTCGAATTTATTCTATTTGAAATTCGAATTTATTCTATTTGAAATTCGAATTTATTCTATTTGAAATTCGAATTTATTCTATTTGAAATTCGAATTTATTCTATTTGTAATTCGAATTTATTCTATTTGAAATTCGAATTTATTCTATTTGAAATTCGAATTTCGAAAGATCTTTTACTAAACCTGCATAGTGCAAAATCTACTGCAGCTGTGCATGGTAGCCAATCAGCTTCTAACTTCAGCTCGCTAAGTTAAGCATTTAGGAAAAAAAAACCTGATAGCTGATTGGTTTCTATGCAGCGCTGCACCAAATTTGCACTCTCCGGCTTTAGTAAATCAACGCCCACGCCTGATGGCAAATAGTCACAGAAATGTCAGTTACAGCTTTAATAGATAAATGTACCCTCAAATGAAAGCTCTATATTGTATTTGTAATGGATAAACATTTTTCTCTATTTTTAAAGGTACAAAGTACAGAAGATATGAGTTGATGAACATAACAAGACTTGTGGCAGCATTCATTATATATGTTGCCTGCTGTTTTATCACCTTTAAATACTGCTAAGTGGAAACTACTATTGATCTGTCCGTGGAAACGTATTGGATATATTATTTATTTTAAGGAGACTAGTTCTTTTTTTTTTTTTTTTTGTATTAATTCATCTTTTTTTTTTTATTTTCTCTTATACAAAAGTGACAAACAAATAACAAACAAATATAAGAAATTAAAGCATAAACCTATCCTTCGATATCTCCACATTTACATACATATCCATTTCTACTATATGATGGTACAGGAGGGTGGCTAGGGGGTTACTAGAGGAGGAGAGAAACACTGTGTTAATGCCTGAAAAAAAAAAATGGGAAAAATGAAGGACTCCCCTTCTGGGTGTTCCTTTTTTTTTTTAAAGTTTTATATCCCTTCTTAATGTGCTTTTGTTATACCCTTGTGATTTTCCGTGCTTTAGTGTTAGGCCCCATGCACACGAGACGCAGATGCAAACTCTGCTGAACGCATGTTTTAAAAATCAGAAACCTGCGTTTAAAAACGCGCGTTTTGCTGCATTTTAATGCCGCGTTTAGCCGCGTTTTACCGCGTTTGCATATCATCCAGCGTGCCGAGCCCAGTGATGGCGAACCTTTTGGAGCCCGAGCCCAAACTGAAATTTTGGTTTTGTGTAGCAAAGTGCCAACACGGCAATTCGCAAGAGAGAGCGTTTTTGTAAAGAGAGGGGGTGTGTGTGAGAGAGAGAAAGAGAAGGGAGGGAGGGGGGCAGAGAGAGGGATAGGGGCTGGGAGAGAGAGAGAGGGTGGAGGACACAGAGAGGGGGGGACAGAGAGAGGGAGAGGGGCTGAGAGAGAGGGATAGGGGCTGAGAGGGAGGGAGAGAGAGGCTGAGAGAGAGAGGGGACAGAGAGAGAGAGGGGGAGATAGAGGGGTGTGAGAGAAATGCTGAGAGAGAGGTGAGCTGAGAGAGAGGAGGAAGAGAGAGAGGGAGGGGGACAGGGAGACAGCAAGATGGGGGACAGAGAGAGAGGGGTGAGAGAGAGGGGGGACAGAGAAAGAGAAGAGGGACAAAGAGAGAGGGGTGTGAGAGAGAGGGGTAACAAAGAAAGGGGAACACAAAGAGGGGGGGACGAAAAAAGAGGGGGGCTGAAAGAGAGAGAAGGGGGCTGAGAGGAGAGGGAGACCCCTAGCTCTGTCCTGGACCCTCTCTTGTGCCCACAGAGATGGCTCTGCGTGCCAGCTGTGGCACGCGTGCCATAGGTTCGCCATCACTGATATAGACCCTCCCCAAGCTCAGAAAGCATGTATTATTAACTATTTCTGCCATTTTGATCAGAGTGAGCAGCAGCAGCAGAGAGAGCATTTGTACACTTGCATTTGCCTCTTTTTCTGTGTTTTTTTTTGGAAATGGATCCCATATTGAATATCTGTCAGGAAATGCTCCTGATGTTGCTCTTGATGAGGCAGCAACATCGTCGCAAATTGCGTGAGAGGTCCAGAGTCAGAGCTCGTCGATATTGGACCCATCCGTTGATGGCACAGCGAATGTCCGTTGGATATTTCACAAACATGGTGGGGGGTTGGGGCTGACTAGACATTGGTCTGCAGGTTTTTCTTTGTGAAAAAAAGACATTGCTATGCTTTGGTCAGACTAGGTGGAGTCACTGATTAGATTAGAAATTGGATGAAGGGTTGGGGCAAAGAAGTGGAGGCATTCCTTATTGTCTAAGCCACCTAAAAAAAATAGAGTTTTTTATGGCATTGCATCAGTGAGTATATACGCTCTATGAACTATCGAAAGTAATTACGACATTTTAAACCAATTTTTTTAGTATTTTTTATGGTTTACCATCATATTTCTGAGTTTTCTGGTCAAAAAAATTGGGTTCCTTTAAAAAACGCTTATAAACGCAAACGCGGCTAAAAGCGGGTGCCGCGTTTAGCCGCGTTTTGCGTCTGAAACGTGGAAAAGCAAAGTGTCTGAACCCATTTTTTTTGCTTCTGGAAAAACGAGGTTAAACGCAACTGCGTAAAACACGGGAAAAACGAGACTGTGTACATGGACACATAGGATAACATTGCATGCGTTCAGGGGCAGTTGAAAAAAAGTGTCCAACTGCCTCTGAACGTGCGTTTAACAGCGTCTTGTGTGCATGGGGCCTTTAGTGGGGAAAAAAAAAATTTAAAAATCCGATGGTTAAGTTATGGGTGGATATTCCGTCCCTAACTGTCCTTGTATGTAAATACTGTGTTCAATCATAATTACGTGATTTTATTCTATGTGTATCCTTACTTTAATGTATTTAAGAGGATCCTATGGATCCTTCACCCTCCTTTGTATTCTCTAAAAATTGTGCTATTTACTTTGAGGAGACTAGTTTGGAACAAGTAGAGATGGAATGGTTACAAGTTTCCATTTGCTGTATGTTACTTCACAGAGTACATACAGTATATCTCTACAGAAATACCCAACTTCAAAATTAATTGGCCGGGCTTGAAACACCCAGTGGCCAATCCTGACTCCTTCTGTGGATATATTACCTCTAGACATGTGCACAATAGAAAAAATTGTTTAGTTTCTTTTCTGTTCGTTTCCGTTGATTCGTAACGATTCGTAATTTCGTATTTTTAATTTTCGTTTATTCGAAATTCGGACGCATTCGTATTTTTGTAGATTTAGTTACATTCGTACTTTCGTAAGATTGATTTATTCGTAGATTTCGTAGATTTCGTAATTGGAGCATAATTCATAATTTTATGTAATGTGTGTGCTATTATTACATTGTAAGAGACACGGAAAATTACGAATCGAAAAAAAAAAAAAAAAGTTACGAATGTACAATTTTTTCGTTCAATCCATTCGAAGCACGTTAAGCAGCACCATTGTAAGAGACACGGAAAATTGCGAATCGAAAAAAAAAAAAAAAAAAAAGTTACGAATGTACAAATTTTTACGAATCGTTACGAATGTACAAATTTTTTCGTTCAATCCATTCAAAGCATGTTAAGCAGCGCCATTGTAAGAGACACGGAAAATTACAAATCGAAAAAAAAAAAAAAAAAGTTACGAATGTACAAATTTTTTCGTTCAATCCATTCGAAGCACGTTAAGCAACGCCATTGCAAGGGACACGGAAAATTACCAATTTAACAAAAAAAAAAAAAAAAAAGTTACGAATGTACGAATTTTTTCGTTCATTTTGATTTTCGTTGTTCCTGTTTTCGTTTTTTTTTTTCGGATTTTCTTCTTTCGTAGTTTCGTTGTTTCTAATTTGGTTATTTCGGATTTTCGTTGTTTTTCATATTCGTTCGATTCGAATGATTCGTTATTCGTAAAAAAAAAATTTAGCGAATCATTTGTTCATTCGTACGATAACGAATAAACGAATATAACAAATTTTTATGGAAAACGAAAAAAAAAAAAACGAAACGAATTGCACATGTCTAATAGGAAGCATAATATTGGATAAAGGTCCCATTATAATGCTCATACAACATGTTTTAAGCAAAGACCTTTCACCAGGTGTGACTACCGTATTTTCCGGCGTATAAGACGACCTTTTACAGTAAAATAAAATGGGCAAAAAGCGGGGGTCGTCTTATACGCCGGGGATAAAGCTGGGGTTATCATATGCCAGCCGCCCGCTGGATGTTAAGCCCTCCGGAGTGTGCGGTAATACTGTATACATACAGTATACACCGCTGAGCCAATCCCAGCGAGCGATGTATTCTATTAATGAATACAGCGCCTGCTCCGATTGGAGTAACAACCTCTGCCAATCCGTGCAGGCTACATATAGTAGCCTGCTCGGATTGGCTGTGAGAGTCAGAGGCGCGGGCTGATGATGTTACAGCCTCTGCCAATCCGAGCAGGCTTTGTATTCAATAATAGAATGCATAGCTCGCCGTGATTTGCTCAGGGCGGTATACTGTGTGTATACTGTGAGACAGCATGTTACCCGGCGCCAACTTTGTTTCTGAACATACGGTATTAACGCATAAGGGGGTCGTCTTATACAGTGAGTACAGCAAAAAAAACAAAGTTTTAAATCGAAAAGTAGGGGGGTCGCCTTATACGACGGCAAATACTGTACATCAGAAATATAAAGTGCAGTATATGCACAGCCAAATAAGGCAACAATAAGAAAACAGCATCAGCAATGAACAATATCGAAATGAACAAAAAAGTACAATGCAACAATGACAAAGTATTTCTGTATCTGAGACCTAAATTTAGGGGGGGGCTCTAACTAAATTTGGTACTAGAAGCAAAACCCTTCCTACTGGCTAGTGTGGTATAATGTGAGGGCTCTGAGTCCTCCATGGGGGCACTTAGGTCTATTTGTATCCTACTACAGTAAAGGGCATTAGTCCCCAAACTATGTCCCAATTTAGGATGGCACTGTCCCTTTAACTGGAGGTTAGGGAAGTTGTGGCCAGTGGCCTCTCACCATTATGTAGTCTGTTAAGAAGCCTCTTGTTGATCTCTTATGATGGAAGCTGTGCTGTTGTGGTGACTCTGGACTCTATAGCAGCCATCTCTTTGGATCTCGCCAATGTCTACGGCCTTTTTGCAGCACAGTCTCAGCAAGCTCCGGTAACAGCAGTATCTCTGACTCAACAGCACCCTACACCAGTCGCCTCTCATTCCCCATACGAGGCATTGCAGAGAAAGGGGAGACGCCACTCAGACCCACACCATCTTATGGATTTGGCACAGTTATGAAGACAGGGTGCATCGGGCGTTATCCATTGATTTTGGAGCTTCATTGAAGGCTTTGGCTAACTCCTTTCCTGTCCTTTGGAAGAATATATACTGTGCGTGATCCAGTTTTGGTACCCAACAGCCTATCCACCACCAAAAAACAGAGTGGGATTCAATTGTCTCAAATTTTTATTGAACTCTATATTAATCTTGGGCTGGCGTTTGTCTGCACCCCCCCCCCCCCCAACAGTTGCCTCATTTGGTCCTCCACATGGAACCATCATTTTAATGCCCCGTACACACGGTGAGAATTTCCGACGGAAAATGTCCTATCGGACCCTGTTGTCGGAAAATCCGACCGTGTGTGGGCTCCATCTGACTTTTTCCGAGATCCTGCTCTCAAATTTTCCGACAACAAAGTCCGATCGGACTTTTTACGATTGTTTGTAGCGAATTCCGACGGACAAAGTGCCACGCATGCTCAGATCACATTACAAGACCAAAGCTATTGGCTACTAGCCTCTACGTAGTTCCGTCGTACGCAACGAACGTCACCACGTTCAGAATGATCGGATTTTCCAACAACTTTGTCCGACCGTGTGTATGCAACACCAGTGTCGGACAAAATCCGTCGGAAAAAATCAGACGGATTTTGTGGTCGGAATTTCCGACCGTGTGTACGGGGCATTACAGTGTAATTTTTACAGTAGAGACTGTACCTATTTCTACTCTCTACCCCTGACAAAGGTGTTAAACTGGAAACACGTCGGGTACCAGGGAATACCATCCAGTGGAGAGTACCAGTGTCAATTTCATATGTACTGTCAGAGTTTGTTTTATGTATCTTTTTATGTTTGATCATTTGTAGTGATCTACCATTCTTGTAATAAAAACTCTATTTCTACACATATCAGTGTCTGTGGCCTTAAAAGTCCCAAACATAGGGGGTTATATTCTTTTGTTCTATACAATCCAGGGATGTTGCCACTACATTGGTTAAAGCCTCTTTCTTTTCTCATTCCCCGAGCAAGACTGCCAAGAGCCCTGGCTATTCCTTCGACTATTCCTTCTCGATGCCGCCAGGACCACTAGGTATGCCACCCTAGATCAACAGGGAAATGCCAATCAGTGCCCAGGCAGCTGTCAATCAGTGCCCAGGCAGCTGTCAATCAGTGCCCAGGCAGCTGCCAATCAGTGCCCATCCCCAATGCCTGCCAGTGCCATCAGTGATGCCTATTAGACATGTGCGATTAGTTTCGTACGAATCGAAAATTCGTACAAATTTCCGTAAATTCGTACATTCGGGAGGATCCAAAATATGAATTGCTATACTTCCGAATTCTGTACAAAATTTCGTTTACGAATTTCGGATCCAAATTCCTAACGAACATTTGTAATTATTACGAAAAGTTAATGAACCTAAAAGTTAAAAACCCCAGGAAGTCAGCACAGCACAGGGATGGTGGGAGCCCCTCATAATGATAAATTTATCAAAATGAACATTCGTAATTGTTATGAAAAGTTAGCGAACCTAACGAAAATTCGTATTTCGTACGAAATTTCGGACACAAATTACGAATTCATTTTAGTACAAAACGGAAAGGAACTAAACAAATTTATTGACGGTGCACATGTCTAATGCCTATCAATGCCATCTATCAGTGCTGCATATCAGTGCCCATCAGTGCCACGTATCAGTGCCCAGCAGTGCCGCCTATCAGTGCCCATAAGTGCCGCCTATCAATGCCACCAATAAGTACCCATCAGTGCAGCCTTTCAGTGCCCATCAGTGTCGCCTATCAGTGCCCACCAGTGCCACCCATGAGTGCCCAACAGTGTCGCCTATCAATGCCCATCAGTGCTACATATCAGTGCCACCCATCAGTGCAGCCTACTAGTGCCCATCAGTGCCACCTCATCAGTGCTGCCTTATCAGTGCCCATTAGTGAAGGAGAAAACGTACTTATTTACAAAATTTTATAACAGAAACAAAAGAAAAACGTTTTATTTTTTTTAATTTTAAGTATTTTTCTATTTGTTTAGCAACAAATAAAAACCGCAGGGATGATCAAATACCACCAAAAGAAATCTCTATTTGTGGGAACAAAATGATAAAAATTCTGTTTGGGTGCAGTGTAGCATGACCGCGCAATTGTCATTGAAACAGCGACAGCTGAAAATTGGCCTGGGCAGGAAGGGGGTGTAAGTGCCCGTTATTGAAGTAGTTAACATTTAACCTGCCCTAAACTAAACCCCAGTACTCCACCCTTTTTTCTACTGCCCACCCCGCCTCTTCCGGAAGCCTTTGTATCAGAACTACCGATATCCTAGTGCTAGCGACATGATAATAAACCTTGTCTTTGTATCAGTTGTGTCTTGTATTGTCCAGGGGCGGACTGACCATTCGGCCACTCGGGCACTGCCCGAGGGCCCTGGGCCACTAGGGGGCCCCATCAGGGTTGCCAGCCTCAGTAAAACCAGGGACATTATGTAAAAATCTGTGTTTTTTTTTTTAGATCTGTCTCTGAAATGTCCCTTACCGACATCCTTTTGGTCTAAAAATCCCGAGATTACAGCTGTCCCACCTCTACAGTACCTTCTCAGCCAATATAAACATGTCTGTGTATACTGTGTGTTAAACATGTGCAATTCGTTTCGTTTTTTTTAGTTTTTTTTCGTTCGTTCGTTTTCGTACGAATGAACGAATCGTTCTAATCGAACGAATCCGAATAACGAATCGAACGAATCCGAAAACCAACGAAAATCCGAAAAAAACGAATTAGAAACAACGAATGTACGAATGAAACAAATCAGAAAAACGAAAACAGGAACAACGAAAATGAACGAAAAAATTCTTACATTCGTAATTTTTTTTTTTTTTCGAATCATAATTTTCCGTGTCTCTTACAATGGCGTTGCTTAACGAGTTTCGAATGGATTGAACGAAAAAATTCGTACATTCGTTTTTTCGTACGTTTTTTCGATTCGTACCTTTTTTTTTCGATTCGTACCTTTTTTTTCGATTCGTAAATTATTAAAATGTAATAATAGCATACACAGTACATAAAATTCTGAATTATGCTCCGATTACGAATCTACGAATGTATGAATAAATACGAATGCGTCCGAATTTCGAACAAACGAAAATTAAACTAACGAGAAAACTAATCAACGAAAAAATAACTCGAATGTACGAATCGTTACGAATACGAACACCGACGACTTACGCATTTACGAATCAACGGAAACGAAAAAATTATTTTTTTTCGGAAACGAAAAAAACAAAACGAAAATAAACGATTTTTTTTGTTGTGCACATGTCTACTGTGTATACATGTATGTGTATACTATGTGTACATGTATGTGTATACTGTGTGATTGTATACTGTGTGTGTGTATACTGTGTGGCCCCATAATCTCTGATTGCCTGGGGCCCCATAATCTCCTATTGCCCGGGGGCCCCATGAGTTGTCAGTCCGCCCCTGGTATTGTCTAACCATTTATGAAAGTTCACTGCTTTTAGAATCACATTGTCTTGAGGTTACTAAACGGAAAAAGAGAAAACGTGGTCAAATTTTCCATTTTTGTGACCTCACTGCATTGCTCGCTATTCTATAACCAATTCTTTTCAGTCACCTATATTTTTTTTTTTGCACATCTGACCACCTGCAGTAACAAAGCACGAAGTTCAAATGTTACGCTCCAGCCACGGACCGCAATTCTCAATGTCTCAAATTAGTTTCAGTTTGTATTTCTTTTTGGCAGTCGCCTAGTTCCACTGTATAATAACAGGTACACAGTAGGGGAAAGACAAAATGCTATGTTTTTGTTGTTTTGTTGTTTTCGTTGTTTTTTCAAATACTTAAAGTGGTGTTTCCACCAAAAAAAAAATAGCTTAAAAATCATAAAAAATAAAAATAAAATAATTGGAAAATAAAAAATGTTTTACTCACCTCTAAATGCCTGTTGCTAGGGGGTCCCTCGTAGTCTGTCACCTTCAGTGCCCGGGCACTGACATCTGACATTCCCCTCGGCGCCGCACAGTAGACATGTGCAATTCGTTTCGTTTTTTTTCGTTTTCCGTTAAATTTCGTTATATTCGTTCATTCGTTATCTTACGAATGAACGAATGATTCGCTAAAAATGTTAACGAATAACGAATTATCGAATCGAACGAATACGAAAAACAACGAAAATCAGAAATAACCAAATTAGAAACAACGAAACTACGAAAGAAGAAAATCCGAAAAACGAAAACAGGAACAACGAAAATGAAAATGAACGAAAAAATTTGTACATTCGTAACTTTTTTTTTTTTGTTGAATTGGTAATTTTCCGTGTCCCTTTACAATGGCGCTGCTTAACGTGCTTCGAATGGATTGAACGAAAAAATTCGTACATTCTTAACTTTTTTTATTTTTTTTTTTGAATTCGTAATTTTCCGTGTCTCTTACAATGGCGCTGCTTAACGCGCTTCGAATGGATTGAACGAAAAAAATCGTACATTCGTAACTTTTTTTTTCGATTCGTAATTTTCCATGTCTCTTACAATGTAATAATAGCATACACATTACATAAAATTATGAATTATGCTCCGATTACGAATCTACGAAAACAATGTTACAAAAGTGCGAATGTAACTAAATCTACGAAAATACGAATGCGTCCGAATTTCGAATAAACGAAAATTAAACTAACAGAAAAACGAATCAACAAAATAATAACTCTTACGAAAATACGAATCGTTACAAATACAAACACCGACGACTTACGAAATTACGAATCGTTACGAATCAACGGAAACGAACAAAAACGAAAATAAACAAATTTTTCTGTTGTGCACATGTCTACCGAACAGTCATCTGGGACCTGTCACGTGTCCCAGATGACTGCGCGGCATATCACGGCGCGCGGCGCCGCTCGCGCATGCGCAGTGGGTGCCCTGCTGTGAAGCCACAGCCGGGTGCCGACAGTAAGAATGCCGGCTCCGCGAGCGTAGCGGGGAACGAGGGGGTGCTTCATTCCCCCGCATCGCTGGACCCTGGGACAGGTAAGTGTGCGATTATTAAAAGTCAGCAGCTGCAGTATTTGTAGCTGCTGACTTTTAAAAAAAAATTTTTAGGGGGCACCCCACTTTAAGCCCCGGACCATTTGGCTGGCCAAAGACCAGAGCACTTTTCGCGATTCGGCACTGCGTCGCTTTAACTGACAATTGCGCGGTCGTGCGACGTGGCTCCCAAACAAAATTGACGTCCTTTTTTTCCAACAAATAGAGATTTCTTTTGGTGGTATTTGATCACCTCTGCGTTTTTTTTTTTGCGCTATAAACAAAAAAAGAGCGTCAATTTTGAAAAAAACGCATTCTTTTTTACTTTTTTCTATAATAAATATCCCCAAAAAATATATAAAAAAACATATTTTTGCTCAGTTTAGGCCGATACGTATTCTTCTACATATTTTTGGTAAAAAAAAAAATCGCAATTAAGCGTATATTGATTGGTTTGCGCAAAAGTTATAGCGTTTACAAAATAGGGGATAGTTTTATGGCATTTTTATTAATAATTATTTTTTTATTAGTAATGGCGGAGATCTGCAATTTTATCATGACTGCGACATTGTAGCGGACACATCGGACACTTTTGACACTATTTTAGGACCATTGTCATTTATACAGCAATCAGTGCTATACAAATGCACATATTACTGTCCTAGGGAGTGATTCTAACTGTGGGGGGGGGGGTGGGCTTCAACTCACATGATAGCGATCACTGCTCCCGATGACAGGGAGCAGTAGATCCCTGTCATGTCACTAGGCAGAACGGGGAAATGCCTTGTTTACATTAGGCACTTCCCCGTTCTGCGGCTCCGTGACACGATCGCCGGGAGACCGGTGGACTTCGAGTCCGCTGGTCCCACAGGCGCGGTCACGCTGTACACGGCGGGCGCGCATGTGCGCCTGCTAGCCCTACCAATTAAAGGGGATGTACAGGTACGCCCATTTTCCCACCGCTGCCATTGTGTCGACGTATATTGGCGTACGGCTGTCAGCAGGTGGTTAACCGGTTCCCGACCGGCGCACGACGATGTACGTCAGCAGAATGGCACGGACAGGCAAAAGGGCGTACAGGTACGTCCCCTTTAAGATTGCCGCCGTGGCATTGCGTGCACGTCGGTCGGGACCCTTGTGAGTCCGGTCGCGGGGCCCGCGGACTCGATCGCCGTGGGGATACCCGCGATCGTCTCACGGGATGGCTGAACGGGAAGATGCGGAAGTAAACAGCCTCTCCCCGTTCTGCCTAGCAACTAGTGCCACCTATCTCTGCTCCCTGTGATTGGAGCAGAGATCAGTGTTCACTAAATCACAGCCACGCCCCCCCCCACAGTTAGTTACACGCCCCTAGGAACACTTTACCCTTACACTGCCACCTAGTGGTTAACCCCTTCACCGCCAGTGTTATTTACACAGGAATCAGTGCATTTAAATAGCACTGATTGCTGTATAAATGGCAATGGTCCCAAAAATGTGTCAAAAATGTCCGATGTGTCCGCCGTAATGTCGCAGTCACAATAAAAATCGCTGATCGCCGCCATTACTAGTAAAAAAAAAAAATATTAATAAAAATGCTATAAAACTATCCCCTATTTTGTAAACGCTATAACTTTTGCGCAAACCAATCAATAATCGCTAATTGCGAAATTTTTATTACCAAAAATATGTAGAAGAATACGTATCGACCTAAACTGAGGGAAAAACATTTTTTTATATATTTTTTGGGGATATTTATTATAGCAAAAAGTAAAAAATATTGCATTTTTTTCAAAATTGTCGCTCTATTCTTGTTTATAGCGCAAAAAATAAAAACCGCAGGGGCGATAAAATACCATCAAAAGAAAGCTCTATTTGTGGGAAAAAAAGGACGCCAATTTTGTTTGGGAGCCACGTCGCACGACCGCGCAATTGTCAGTTAAAGCGACGCAGTGCCGAATCGCAAAAAGGGGCCTGGTCCTTTGGCTGCAAATTGGTCCGGGGGCTGAAAGTGGTTAAATGGCTTTTTTTCCTTTACAAATGTCATTGTGTGCAAGGACAGTTCTAAACACGGGAAACACATGCCACTTCACAGGCATACTTTACACACCCCCCAGGTACCATATTTAAAGGAATATTTCACTTTTTTTTTCACTTTATGCATCATTAAAATGACTGCTCCAGAAAAAACGTCCGTTTTAAAAACTTATTTTTGCGTTGATACATGTCCCCTGGGGCAGGACCCGGGTCCCCAAACCTTTTTTAGGATAATAACATGCATATTGGCCGTTATAATTAGCACTTTAGATTTCGAACGTTCGCGTCCATTGTAATTAATAGGGTTCTAACGTTCGTGCGAACTTTAGGTCCGTTCGCAGGTTCTGGTGCGAACCGAACCCGGGGGTGTTCAGCTCATCCCTACTGGAGAGGGAGTAATAAAGTTAACACACTAAATGTGAATCGAAATGGATTTTTGAAATTAAATCTTTCCATCCTCAAGGGTTAAACATTGATTTTGACCTTAATTATTTCATTTCTGATTTCTATATGTTGATTTTTTCATTTCCATTTCTATTTACTTATCTATTATGTTTAGTCTTGTACAATGGAACCACTGTTTGGTGTGTTTATGAGCATTTCGAGCATTTTTTTATATATTAAGTATCCTTTCAGTGGTGATATTGTGCTTGTCCACTAGATGTCAGCCTCTCATACTTACTTAGTATGTCTATCATTGGTTATATAAACTCCATGTGGCAGCACTATTGTTTTTTGCCCACTGGATGTCACCATTATCATCCCCTCTCTCTCTCTCTCGTTCATATTGTGTATATTTTTATATCTTTTATTTTTGGATTTAGTTTATTTCTCTCCAATATTCCTTTTTGGGAAATCTTGTACGAAAAATACTTCCATATCAATTTGCATATTGAATGTCTAAAGTTTTTCCATGTTTGTCCGCCATTTAGTGTTGTATTTCATTTATTTCATTTTATTGTATTGTGTGCAACCTATCACCTCTCGGTTGCTAGGCAGTTTTCTCTGGCCATGATGGATGTTTTTTCTTATTGGCCAATTAATTATATTGGACACAGTTGAACTGATGACTCACCTGTTACTAAAGCTTACCCATTGGTTGGAGGGGGTATAAATACCCTGCACTGTTTCCAACTGCTTGATTCCTGAGATTTCTCCTTGATGTGTTTGAATTCAGGGATTGCACGGTTCAACCCAGCTTATGGTTACAAAGACGCGATGAAGTACATCATCCATAAAACTTGGCTTTTGTTAATGAAGGTTAATTACAGATGCTGAATATTTAACCACAAAATATCGATGCCACTGTTACGAATATGTCATGTACCCACCTGTGAACACCAACTATGGTGATGAGAATTGTACCGTGTTTTTTCTGTAGATTCCTTGTTCTTTTCCTTCCTTTTTGAAAACAAATAAAATTTATATTTGAAAATAAATACCCTGCACTTTCACTTGGCTCCTATCCCTGAGGAAGTCACATGACCAGTGACGCAACATGTTGGGTGGAGCCGTGTGACGTCATTTCCGGTGGCGTTTTAGGGAAGTGCAGTGAGGAGGCGAATGTGTCCCTACTCCCATTGTTTCTTACTGCGATTTTTATTCTTACTTGATGTAAGCAGCTTCTTTTACTTAATAAATTTACTTTTTATTTGGCAATATTGCACTATGGCTGTTCTTTGTTTCCTTTGAGCGCCATTTATACAAGAAGTGCCATTTCTTGGAGCGAGCTGTTTCCTCTATGTATGGAGTTTCCCAAGATGTTTTGATATCAAGATCTGGACGTAGTTCTTCATCTTCGCTTGGGACCTGGATGTTTTTACAGATCCATCAGCAGGATTCCTTATCTGACTATCTGGTGAGCCTTGTTTGACCTTTGTGTCATTTTTGGAGGTAAGTGGCCAATTCATAAATTTAACAGTCGATGTTTGGATTGATGTGTTTTCTGTTTTTTCTTCTATCAAGTCACTCTTATGAGATTTTTTATCTCTATATGAACTGACTGCTACCATTGGGCTTTAGTTGGACTTTTATTTACATTTATTTATTTGTATGTTTTGGATACTTATCAGGTTCGTTCTTTAAGTACATTAATTCCTGGCACGTTATTGAATAAGCGCAGCACTCTTATTTCTTTCTTTCACCAATGTAAACGGACACCAAAACCACTGACCACCTACTAAAAGAGGGGCACTACACTAGCCATAACCAAAAGCAGTGCACTATAGTGACTACCGAACAAAACTTTAAAGGGGGCACTACCCTGACTACCAGTTTAAAGGTGGGCACCCAACCACTGACCATTATCTTAAAGCAGGGCACTACACCAACCGCCAGTTTAACGGGAGACTACAATGACCACAAATATAATATAGTGCACTACACTACGCTGTCAGTGTTATTCTTACACTTTTGTTGCCTTTGTTTTGTAACAGTTGCCTGTTTGTTGCCCACCTATTGTCATATTACCCATTTGTTGCCTGCACATTGTAAAAATTCTCTATCTGCCCATGTATGCAATGATTGCTTATTTGTTGCATGTGTATTATAATGGTTGCTGATTTGTTGACTTGCAGCCTCACAAGTGCCATCAATGCAGCCTCATCAGTCCACATCAATGCAGCCTCACTCTTGCCATCAATGCAGCAGCCTCACTATTGCTATAATAAATATCCCCCAAAAATATATAAAAAAAATAATTTTTCCTCATTTTAGGCCGATATGTATTCTTCTACATATTCTTGGTAAAAAAAAAATCACAATAAGAGTTTATTGATATGTTTGCGCAAAAGTTATAGCGTCCCTAAAAATAGGGGATAGTTTTATGGTATTTTTATTATAAATTTATTTTTATTAGCAATGGCGGAGATCTGCGATCTTATCGGGAATGCGACATTATGGCGGACACATCGAACACCTTTGACACTATTTTGGGACCATTGTCTTTTATACAGCGATCAGTGCTATACAAATGCACTGATTACTGTTTAAATGACACTGGCAGGGAGGGGAATAACCACTAGGGGGCGATCAAGGGGTTAAGTGTGTCCTATGGAGTAAAATAAGTAATGATTTCGCACTAATATGCACAAAAAAGATATGAATGTGATATAACCATAGTGGCGTCTCCACTCGCTATCAGCTTAATATTGGGATATCCTACCAATTCCCACTTAGGTGGCAGCAGCGTTCCCACAGAGATAACTTAAAGATGAAATTCATTAGTTGCAAACTACACAGCACAGCAATGATCAGCTGTTGATATAGGCAATCCTGGAAAGTTGGAGATCTACCTTTTGTTGGGAAGAAATAGCTGCTCCTTTCACCAAACTGATTGCAGATTGCTCAGCAATTCAATATTCATATTCAATATTCAATATTCAATATTTATTTATCTTTTAGGTATGGTGTATACACACAATTTTTGATATATATTATTTATCATTATTGATTCTAGCATTTGATGCAGTATATATATATACATTTATTTATTGTATGGTTATATCACATTCATATCTTTTTTGTGCATATTAGCGCGAAATCATTACTTATTTTATTCACTTGTGGGATTGTGTTCACCATTGGATTTTGCTGCTTTTTTTTAGGAAATTTTTCCACACTCAGCAATTAAGCTGGCACTATATTATTTATTAAATCATTTTTTATATGCATTTTTACACATTTTAATCTTGGTTTATAAGATCTAGTTTATTTAACAGCGCGAAGGTCACCCCCACCCCTATTCAGTGTCCTATGGAGTGATTCTAACTGTGGGGGGGGTGGGTGGGCTTCAACTCACATGATAGCGATCACTGCTCCCGATGACAGGGAGCGGTGATCCCTGTCATGTCACAAGGCAGAACGGGGAAATGCCTTGTTTACATTAGGCACTTCCCCGTTCTGCGGCTCTGTGACACGATTGCCGGGAGACCGGCGGACTTCGAGTCCGCTGGTCTTGGGGGTGCGGTCAAGCTGTACACGGCGGGTGCGCATGTGCGCCTGCTAGCCCTGCCAATTAAAGGGGACGTACAGGTACGCCCATTTGCCCACCGCTGCCATTGTGCCGACGTATATCAGCGTGCGGCTGTCAGCAAGTGGTTAAACAGCGATTTGTTTCTCAACTGAGTATGGGTATTATCACTGGTTAGGTTTTGTGACCTTTGGGTCACGACAACAGATTTATTTAGCATTTAGTGTACCATTCTACCAGTAGTTCCGAAATTCACGTATAGGCGAGCACCTACCTTACGGGATATGATTGCAAAGAATATCCCTGATCCTCCCAGTCAAGCAACCAGCTTCACCTTCTTTCAGGAAAAAGTATTTTTTCCATGCAGGAGATGTTATGCATTCAAGAATACTAAGCTGAATGGGCAAAATATATTATATATACTTTCAGTGGTGATATTGTTCTTGTCCACTAGATGTCATCCTCTCATACTTACTTAGTATGTCTATCATTGGTTATATAAACTCCATGTGGCAGCACTATTGTTTTTTGCCCACTGGATGTCACCATTATCATCCCCTCTCTTTCTCTCGTTCATATTGAGTATATTTTTATATCTTTTATTTTTGGATTTAGTTTGTTTCTCTCCAATATTCCTTTTTGGGAAATCTTGTACGAAAAATACTTCCATATCAATTTGCATATTGAATGTCTAAAATGTTTCCATGTTTGTCTGCCATTTAGTGTTGTATTTATTTCATTTTATTGTATTGTGTGCAACCTATCACCTCTCGGTTGCTAGGCAGTTTTCTCTGGCCATGATGGATGTTTTTTATCATTGGGCAATTCATTATATTGGACGACGGAAAAAATTTGAGATCCTGCTCTTAAATTTTCCGACAACAAAATCCGATCAGACTTTTTCCGATCGTGTGTTGAGAATTCCGACGGACAAAGTGCCATGCATGCTCAGATCAAATTATGAGACCAAAGCTATTGGCTACTAGCCTCTACGTAGTTCCGTCGTACGCAACGAACGTCACCACGTTCAGAAAGATCGGATTTTCCGACAACTTTGTCCGACCGTGTGCAACACCAGTGTCGGACAAAATCCGTCGGAAAAAATCCGTCAGATTTTGTGGTCGGAATTTCCGACCGTGTGTACGGGGCATAACTGTGTACAGGTTCTGAAAACATTTAGGCACCATCAAATTGTTTCCATTGAGAACTGAACCTGGTGAACAGTAAAGCTTGACCCAAGTCTGTGTGGTAAGGATATTTCAATTAGACTGTAAGCTCCTCTGGGGTAGAGACTGATAGGAATTGTCCCTATTCCCCATCCTAGGCCAGCTGTCTTGTACAAACCCCCTCCTGTCGCAACCAATTTTCTCACCTTAGTATCTTATGAACAAGGTTAGATGTCATGACTTTAGACTGTAATGTATGTGATTAGGGGAATCATGAAATGTCTATTCCAAGGTCTATTCCAATACATGCTTTATATACCTAACATATATATCAGTGATGGCAAACCTTTTTGAGCCCGAGTGCCCAAACTGAAATAAATACATTGGTTTTGTGTTGCAAAGTGCCAACACGGCAATTCACGAGAGAGGGGGGCTGAGCGAAAGAGAGGGGGGGTGAGAGAGAGGACAGCAAGAGTAAGGAGTGTGAGAGAGATGCTGAGAGGGAGAGGGGCTGAGATAGAGGGGTGTGAGAGATATGCTGAAAGAGAGAGGGAACAGAGAGAGGGAGAGGGGCTGAGAGAGAGGGAGGGGGGACAGAGAGAGAGAGAGGGGTGTGAGATTTGCTGAGGGAGGGGGGCTGAGAGGGAGAGGGGCTGAGAAAGAGAGGGAGAGGGGCTGAGAAAGAGAGGGAGAAGGGCTGAGAGAGAGGGGGAGAGGGGCTGAGAGAGAGGGGGAGAGGGGCTGAGAGAGAGGGGGAGAGGGGCTGAGAGAGAGGGGGAGGGGGCAGTGAGAGAGGGAGAGGGGACAGAGAGAGAGGGGTGTGAGAGAGATGCTGAGAGAGATGGGCAACAGAAAGAGGAAGAGGGGCTGAGAGAGAGGGGTGTGAGAGAAATGCTGAGAGAGAGAGGTGAGCTGAGAGAGAGAGAGGAGGAACAGAGAGTGGGAGGGGGGACAGAGAGAAAGCGAGAGAGAGAGATAAGGGGGACAGAGAGAGAGGGGTGTGAGAGAGGGGGAACAGAGAAAGAAGGGGGACAGAGAGAGAGGGGTGCGAGATAGATGCTGAGAGAGGGGTGAGCTGAGAGAGAGGGGGGACAGAGAGAGGGGGACACAGGGGGGGGGCAGAAAAAGAGGGGGGCTGAGAGGAGAGAGAGACCTCTAGCTCTGTCCTGGACCCTCTTGTGTGCCCACAGAGATGGCTATGCGTGCCAGCTGTGGCACGCGTGCCATAGGTTCGCCATCACTGATATATATATATATATCAGCTTCTACGCTTAATAAGCCTTAAGACATATTCAGATATTTTGCAAAGCTTAGGAATTGGACTGACAATCAACAGTTAACATAAGTTTGCGCCTGTTTCCGAGAATACATTCAGAATATAACAACATCACCAATGGATTAAAAAAAGCAAGAAATGCTGCAAGAACAAAGCTACTTCCTCAAATGAGCACCCAACTAAAACCAATGTTTTAGCACTATATGTATTTTTATATTCATGGTTTGTATGTGTGTCTTGTTGACGTGTCTTAATCTTTAAGGGAGTTGTATAAAAGTCTTGAGAAGCGGAAATATTAAATTGAAGGTATTTTACTCTGAACTGAGTGTCAGCGTATTACTTCAGCGCATGCACACTATATTCAATCTGATCAGGGGTAGATATAATAATATCAGACTTTTGTTCTGATCCAAAACAAGACTAGGCAGTGTCTGATGCTTTAAGACAGGGGTCTCCAAACTTTTCAAACAAAGGGCCACTTTCTTGTCCTTCAGACTTGTGGCCAGCAGGGGCAGAAAATGTCATGGGCCCAGCATCAGTGAGAATAAATATGCCTGCAGGGTTGGTGGTCAATAGGAGGAGGAGTATTCCCCTTATTAGTAGGAGGAATAGTATCCCATCATTGGTATCGGTGGAAGATAAAGTGCCCCATTGTTGGTGTCAGTGGGAGGAATTGTGCCCCAAGGGCCAGATAAAGGCTAGCAAAGGGCCACATCTGGCCCTTGGGCCGCAGTTTAAAGACTCCTGTTTTAAGAGATGGGTTGCCCACTCTGTTGGTTCACCAAGAACCAGCACCTAAATATATTCAGCAAACTGCAGGCTAAACTCTTATAACTTCTCTGGAACTTTAAGATGCCAAATAAGTTTTAGTGATTGAAGCACTAGAATAGAGAGGAGATAGAAGAAATAGTCTGTCATAGAGGTTAATGCATGGAAAGGTGCAACGTAATGTGGCATCAGAAAACACACAAAGTCCAGGTGCAATAACAAAAATATAATTTAACAAAAGTCCAGCAAAAACAAAAAAGCCGGGTGGCAAAGAAACCTGACTGGGAGCACTCACAAGTTGTAACAGCAAAGCAGCAGTAGAGTGGTAGACCAAAGGTGCCAACAGCGTCTGTCTTAAGGTGCGGAATGTGGCCTGGCCAGTCTGCACCCAAACGGGAAGGCTTTCAGGAAGGATGGCATGTACCTGAACTTTCTGTACTGATCTGGAACCTTTCCCTGATGCTAAGCACTGTCCCTGACAGATGAGTGACCTGTCCTTACTATAGCCACTTGCAAAATGGAACCCCAGAGTCAATAAATAGAATCTGCCTGACCCAAGATGGCCTCTAGAGTCACATGGGGTGTCTCCAATCAGATAGCTCCCTCTATGTGACCGAGGAAACCATAGAGGAACTAGGTTCCTCTCAACTTCCTACTCCACCTTCATTGCCTCTGTGGATGAGCACCACCTGCAGTGGAGAAAGTAGACTGAACCTGCGTATAAACATAGTCTGTCTTCTTTTACAGATAGCTGATATTTTTTTTTTTATATATTTTTGAGGACCTATCAGGGTCTCATAGCCCCCTAAGCCTACAACTCATCCTTATCCCTAAAGTGAGCCCTTAACACTTACTCTGCTCCACCAACAGTCAACCACCATTATCTGGCCTGTCCTGAACTGGTAGCCTCTGCGTCAAACTCACACAGATACTGCGTATATATAATGCAGCCCCAATATCATAGAAGGGGATTTACTAAAACATTTAATGTGAAAATGGCTTAATGTAGCTTAACGTGTAATAAAGTGCCTAAACCTCGATCAATTGCCCTGAAATTTTGCACAGCTTAAGATTTCAACTTCCTAAACCCATCCTATACGTTTCATGTGATTCCGTGTTCCACAAGGCAAACTAGGGGCATTAAGCTTGTTTTTTGGGGAGCTTAATGTGGCTTAATGTACAAAAAAGACCTTAAATGTTAACCAATTTCCCCAAACTTCACACAATAGAAGATTATATCCATGCCAACATATTCTGAAAATTTCACCTCATTTGGTAAATCACACCTAAAGTTATTGACATTAAGCTATATTTTACAATGCTAAAACATTTAATGCAAAGAGCTTAACGTATCATAATGTGCCTTAACCTCAATCAATTGTCTTGAAACTTTGCGCAGTCTAAGTTCTCAACTTCCCAAACCTATCCAAAAAGTTTCATGCGATTCGGTGTAACACAAGGCAAATTATAGACATTAAGCTTGTTTTTTGGGGAGCTTAATGTGGCTTAACGTACAAAAAAGACCTTACATGTTAACCAATTTCCCCCAAACTTCACACAATTAAAGACTCCATGCCAACATGTTCTGAAAATTTCAGCTCATTTGGTAAATCGCACCAAAAGTTATTGACATTAAGCTATATTTTACAATGCTAAAACATTTAATGTGAAAATGGCTTAATGTAGCTTAACGTGCAATAAAGTGCCTAAACCTCAATCAATTGCCCTGAAACTTTGCACAGCCTGCATTTTTACCTTTCCAAACCTATCCAAAAAGTTTCATGTGATTCGGTGTTCTACAAGGCAAACTAGGGACATTAAGCTTATTTTTTGGGAGCTTAATGTGGCTTAACGTACAAAAAAGACCTTAAATGTTAACCAATTTCCCCCAAACTTCACACAATAGAAGATTATATCCATGCCAACCTATTCTGAAAATTCCACCTCATTTGGTAAATCACACCAAAAGTTATTGACATTAAGCTATATTTTACAATGCTAAAACAGTTAATGTAAAGAGCTTAACGTACCATAATGTACCTTAACCTCAATCAATTGTCTTGAAACTTTGCCCAGTCTAAGTTCTCAACTTCCCAAACCTATCCAAAAAGGTTATGTGATTCGGTGTAACACACGGCAAACTATAGACATTAAGCTTGTTTTTTGGGGAGCCTAATGTGGCTTAACGTACAAAAAAGACCTTACATGTTAACCAATTTCCCCCAAACTTCACACAATTAAAGACTCCATGTTCTGAAAATTTCAGCTCATTTGGTAAATAACACCAAAAGTTATTGACATTAAGCTATATTTTACAATGCTAAAACATTTAATGTGAAAATGGCTTAATGTAGCTTAACGTGCAATAAAGTGCCTAAACCTCAATCAATTGCCCTAAAACTTTGCACAGCCTACATTTTTACCTTTCCAAACATATCCGAAAAGTTTCATGCAATTCGGTGTTCCACAAGGCAAACTAGGGACGTTAAGCTTGTTTTTGCTGTGCAAAGTTTCAGGGCAATTGATTGAGGTTTAGGCACTTTATTAAACGTTAAGCTACATTAAGCCATTTTCACATTAAATGTTTTAGTATGTCCCTCATAGAAGCAATGCTTAAATGCTTATAGAAACTGCTTAATGCCTATGTTGACAAGAAAAATAAAAACGTTTTTTTTTTGTTGCACAGTCTAATGTCTAATAAGTTTACTATGCTACCTAGGCAAAATTAGTCTTAGAGAGTTTGAAAATGGAAATAAAAAAATGTGGTTATATTTTCCATTTCCTAAATTCACTGAATCGCTAACCACTATTCTACCTAATCTACAGTCACATGGTCTGCACATCTGACCTCCAGCACCGACAAAAAAGGTGTTCAAACGTTGCACTCCAGCTACGGAACACAATTCTCAATGTCTCAAATTAACTTTGTTCATTAGTACAGTGCCTTGAAAAAGTATTCATACCCCTTGTCATACCCCTCTAGAGTCATGGGCAGGCAGCCCGAGAGGCTAGAGTCATGTTACAACCAAAAACATAAATGTATTTTATTGGGATTTTATGTGATAGGCCAACACAAAGTGGCACAAAATTGTAAAGTGGAAGGAAAATGATAAATGGTTTTCCAAATTTTTTTACAAATAAATATGTAAAAAGTGGTATTGGTGGCTAGCTTCTGATTTGTCTGAGCAGTCAATTGAGCATATTAACGATAACGAGGAAAGATAATAATGAGATAGAATATATGGGAAACTGAGTCAATACTTTGTAGAACCGCCTTTCACTGCAATTGCAGCTGCAAGTTTTTTTGGGTACGTCTCTACCAGCTTTTCACATCTACAGAGGGACATTTTTGCCCATTTTTCGTGGCAAAATAGCTCAAGCTCTGTCAGATTGGATGCAAAGCGTCTGTGAACAGCAATTTTAAAGTCTTGCCACGGATTCTCAATGGGATTTAGGTCTGGACTTTGACTGGGCCATTCTAACACATGAATTTGCTTTGGTCTAAACCATTCCATTGTAACTCTGGCTGTATGTTTAGGGTCGTTATCCTGCTAGAAGGTGAACCTCCGCCCCAGTCTCAAGTCTTTATTGGAAGCCCGATGACAGGTTGGAGAAGATCAGCATTCACAGCTCATTTTAGAAATATAAAAAGCTCAGAGGATGTTGACACAAGTGGCTTAACTAAAAAGTAAAAAAATGTAATCGTTAATCATATCCATTGCACGTAATCTGCCCAGAATTTTCTATTAAACTATAAAAAAAAAATGGCAAAATGTATATATGAGAAGAATTATAATGCTCCGTACACACGATCGGGTTTTCCGACAACAAATGTTGGATGTGAGCTTGTTGGCGGAAAGTCCAACCATGTGTATGCTCCATTGGACATTTGTTGGCGGACTTTCCACCAACAAATGTTGGCAAACAGGTTCTCAAATTTTCCGCCAACAAATGTTTGTTGTCTGACTTTCCGATCGTGTGTACACAAGTCTGTCGCACAAAAGTACACGCATGCTCGGAATCAAGTACAAGCCAGAGATATAACTAGCGTTCGTAATAGAGACATTACGTACGTCTTTGTAGGTCACTACGTTCATAATTGTTGGCCAACGTGTGACCGTGTGTATGCAAGACAAGTAGAACCAACATCCTTCGAACAAAAATCCACGGTTTTGTTGTCGGAAAGTCCGATTGTGTGTACGGGGCATAAGACTTTTGAAACTTTTGGCATTCAACAGAGGCACCAGTATGTGCATGTATGAATGTGAGCTAGGGACCTTAGATTGCAAGCTCCTTGAGGGTAGGGACTGATATGAAAATATAATATACAGTGTAAAGCACTGTGTAAATTGTTGGCACTATATAAGTGTAGCACTACCCCCACTGCTGATAACTGGTTCCCCTATTCCCGCACAGCAAGCATTTTTCACATGCATCTGGACACAAGAAATTAATCTCTGAGCTTGGTTTTGTTGTTTTATAAGGGGTAATGACTTGGATGGGAAAAAGGGGTTATGGAGTGCCCAGCTTGACCAAAACAATAAATGGGGAAAACTTCTGTAAGGTAAGGCCTTCTGTGCACAGGCTAAGACATGTATTATTTTGTGCTCACAAGAATTGGCCACTGGCTAATGCATATGCACATGCGCAAACTCGTGCGCGTACTTAAGCCATCACGCATTCTCACGTGCAAGGACGCACATGTGCAACAGTGACAGATGTTGGCACGAACCAACTCAGCCAGTGCTCAGGATCAGTGCTGCTTTGTCTTTCAGCCTTCCCCGCATCCTGTGTTCCTGTTATCCTGTATTATGATTCCAGTTGCTGACCCAGCCTGTCTGACCATTCTCTGAACTCCGTCTGCACTGACCCCAGTTTGTCCTTGATCTCTGCTTCTGTCTGCTCTATTGGCTTCTAATAAACCAACTGACTCCTGACCCGGTGTCAGAAACCATGAATCAGACCGAGACAGAAGTACAGTTAAATCACACTTGTTTAATAATAAAAGTAAATAGAACAAATGTAGTCAAAACATAGCCAAAGTTTGGTAACTGGAACGGATAGTCAGCCAAGCCAGAAAGTCAGGGATCAGTGTAGGGGAACAGCAAGCAGGATCTGGAGCCAGAAGGGATGTCAGCCAAGCAAGTCTTTAACAGGAACGCAGGACATAGTCATTGTGATGTTGACCAAGGCGAAGCCAGAGATCCTCTGGACTGGACGGCTTAAGTAGGCAGGACTGACGAGCAGGATATCATCAACAGGTGATTAACTGTGGAGAGATAGGAGCTGGCAATTAGCTGACAGCTGAGCCCAGCCTTGACTCCCGGCTTGTCTGACCAGTCTCTGAACTCCATCTGCACTGACCCCGGTTTGTCCTTTACCTCTTCTTCTGTCTGCTCTATTGGCTTCTATTGCACCGATTGACTCCTGACCCGGCTTGTACCCAGACCACCCTATTGACTGCTCCTCTGTACCTCATCTGTGCCTGCTGTTCTACAGTCTACTACCAGCACATGCCTCACCTGACCGCTGTCACCAGTACCAGACTACTTCATTCTGCCATCCTCTACCAGTCCACCTGCTTCACTGAAGACTACTGACAAACTCTCCTGCCTGGCATGGAAACACGCTCTGCTACTGGCAAGACCTACAGGCACTCGTGCCACTCTGCACTCCTGCATCTTCTGTTCACACTGCCAGGGGCCCTGAATCAGAGGTGTAAGAGAGGCCTTCCTCATCATTTCAGGCTCTGCTACCAGGTACGTGATAACTTCCTTCGTACAAAATCCTGGACTTTTGTCCTTCCTGGACCCTGTCAGTCCTCAGTGATCAAAAGCAAATGTCCCTTGAGGACTCGGAGCTCTCAGTCCCCTTTAGAAAATAGCACAGTATATTGTAAACTGCATACAGGAGTATCTCCTCCCCTATGTAGAACTTCCCCCAGCTATACTGCCCACCTGGCTGCTCCAAATATCTCCCAGGGCAAGGGATAGGAAGTGTTAAGCACAGCGTCGTCGTTCTGAAAGCTTGCTATCATCCTTGCTCCCTGATGCTCCTTAGGCAAGATTCCTCCTCAAACTGAGATTATGATAGGATCTTCCCAAGCCAGCCCAAGCCCAGCCTGCAGGCAGAGCCCCCCCCCCCCCCCAGACCCAGGTGTCCCCTCCTAAGCAACCTCAACACTCCATCTTCCACCAGACTCCTCTGCTAGCATGGTTCCCCATATTTAAGGGCTGACCTAGCCACATTGCCAGAACATTCTGTCTGGGGATTGGCCGAGTTCCCTCAAGAATGCAGATCAGTACCTCCTGACCTCCGCCTGCTAACTTCTAGAAGCTTCTCCAAACTTCTAGATTCAGGGGGAGGTACTAGAGACCTGCCTCTGTGGGGCCATCCAGCCTGACCTGCACTAACCCTGACCCAATTTTTGACTCACATAAACCATAAGTCATAAACTTACATTTGCCTGCACTAACACTAGTAGCACATTAGAGGGTGCTACATAAGTACCTGAAATTTTTTTTATAAAAAAACAGCATTTTTGCTTGCATATGATTGCATGATGGAAGTCAGCAGAGCTTCACCTTGATTAACCCCGTGCCGACCGGCTCACGCCGATATACATCGGCAAAGTGGTATGTTCCCGCAAATCGCAGTACAGGTACGTCGGTTCCTTTAAAAGCCATAGCAGGCGTGTGCCCGCTGCACAGCGGGGGACCCAATGCACGTGGCTGGCAGGTGCGATCGTGAGCACAAGAGCCAGAACGGGGATTTGTGTGTGTAAACACACAAACCCTTGTTCTGACAGGAGAGAAGAGACCGATCTGCTGTTTGTAGTAATTACGAACAGCGATATGTCTCCTCCCCCAGTCAGTCCCATCCCCCCACAGTAAGAAACACTCACGAGGGAATACATTTAAACCCTTGATCACCCCTAGTGTTAACCCTTCCCTGCCAGTGACATTTACACAGTAATCGGTGCATGTTTGTAGCACTGATCGCTGTATAAATGTCAATGGTCACAAAAAGGTATCAAAAGTGTCTGTCCGCCGCAAATCAAAGTGTAAAAAGTTTGGTCTTCTGTTGTTCTTAAAATGCTTCTTTCATGATCATTGAGTCTGTGGTCTTGAGTTTCCTTCCGCCCACCGTAACAGCTATAAATAGTCTTTATATCTCGTGTTAGGTTCTATATACCTGTCCTTCACAAGAAGGATTGCAGAAATGGTTGGAGTGATGTATAGGCTGTTGGTTCCATGTCAGTTTTCTATCATTATCTGTAAGTATGGAGTATTTTTCCAATGTTCTCTGGGTTATCTAGCATATTTTTTATAGTGTAAAGTCCCTGACAATATTTCCTGAGTCCTCTGTATCTTACATTTCATGCGTAGTGTAAAACCTCGTCTTTTTTGGGGACCAGAATAGTTATGGTAGATATACGTTAAATACTGCGTGGAAAGTGAGCAATTTTTGGGGTTTATTTTAGATTTTGTTCACTGATAAATATGGATGTGCGGAGGAATTAGCAAAATTGCAGATTTCACCATTCACAGCATTTTTCTAAAGTGGAAAGTTTTAGTTTTGTTCCTTGAACTTGTTAAGTTAAATTACTTTTTCTTCTAAATTTTCTTTTTTTTTAAATTTAATTGTGTGATTATTTATCTTTGGTGGTGTATTATGAGTACTTTATCCTGTTTATTGTAGCATTCATTGAATTTGTGTTTTTATTTTCCTTTTTGTTTTGTGCGTGTGATTAGTATTTGTGAGCAGTTACTTTTATTATTTACATTTTTTGCTGTCTTTTTTCTTTCTGTGGAAAAACCAATGTAATGAACCTAATGAGGGGCCCTTTTTTGGCACTAAAACATGTCCAGGATAGTTGAAAGGAGCTTTTCTACCCTACAGGAGCCATTTAGAAACCCAATGTACTCTTATGCCGCGTACACACGGTCAGAATTCTTGTTGGAAAAAGCTCTGATGGTTTTCCCGTGGTTTTCCCGTCGGAATTCCGACGGAATTTCGCTCTAACTGTCTTGCCTACACACGGCCACACCAAATTCCGATGGTCAATAACACCGCGGCATAAAACACGTTCGACTGCACTATAAAAGGGAAGTTTAATGCTTCTGAGCATGCGTCGAATTGTTTCCGAGCATGCGTCGGAATTTTGCGTGTCGGAATTGCATACACACGATCGGAAAATCCGATAGAAAGGTTTTCCGTCTGAAAAATTAAGAACAGGTTCTCAATCCAAAGTCCGTTGGAAATTCCGACAGAAAAAGACTGATGGGCCTACACACGGTCGGAAAATCCGATGAAAAGCTCCATCGGGCTGTCTCCATTGGAAATTCCGACCGTGTGTACGCGGCATTAGATGCATGAATAAAACATATTATGTTTGCCGTCGATTGACTCAAATTAATTTTAATGAAATCTGCAAATGATTGCAGAACTTTAAACACTCCTTTCTCAACTTTTTTAACATGAAGTATCCCTTAAAATAAAATAAAATGTAAAATATATATATCCCTGCGCCAACCAAGTGAATAGAAAAGTAACCAAGTACTGCGGCGAACACTGAAGGAAATGTCAGAACCCAAATGAATAGATAAATTAAAAGTAGTGTTGCGCTGTACAATAAATTAAAATTAAAGTGCAAAAGTGCTCTGTGGAGAAATAGAAACGCATGAAATGTAAACGTAAAATAAAGTGCATATCGTGCATGAATAAAATAGACAACTTCTTGTTCAAAAAACGCATATCACTGTAAACTCAAAATAAAGTGCATATCATGCATAGATGAGATAAACAACTTCTTAAAGGTGAAATAAATAGATAAATAAATCAGTTGATAATAAAAATCAATATGATTGGTAATAAATGAATAAGTCCAGTGAAAATAATTTTGTGATGGCAAATCCATGAACCAGTCCCTATTTCAGCTAGGGGTGAAGTGCATCTTATAGTGACATGGGTGTCAGTCAGGCCAATAGAAAAAGGTATATATAAAGTGCTGGTGATCACTCTCTGAAGTGCAGTGCTGGTAATGGGTGGCTTCTGTTCTTCTGTGAAGTTAGATATATGTATGTCCCCTTACCTTACTGCTGTAAGGTAACAACATATGTGTATAAAATCTTTCTTGTGGAACCGCTGTGTATCCCCAGGTCAGCGTCCCCAAAATTGGCTCTCTCCAATGCAGCTGGTGTGCGTGTCCTAATGGGCAGGTGGCACCCCCTTTAACCTTGTAGTAGTAGGTGGACCTCACAGATAAGGCAAGCGGGATGCTCGATAGTGTAGTATTTTCATACAGTATTTTATTTGTATATAATAGATAAAATCAGGTACTCCCATTTCAACATATGACAACTGGCATTCAAAAACGAGCAGCGAGCTCGTGCACCTCACTTCCGGTATCTCCTATTCCCGACGCGTGTTCGTCACAGTCACGTGACTTCATCAGGGGAAGGGGATCAGGGGATCCCTTAAAATACCTTTCTGGTCTCAGGGAACCCCTACCTAAAATGACAATATCTATAGCTCGTGGTAGGTGGGATGGTCAAAAGGAAGAGTGCACTTTACATTTAGGGACAGTAGGAAGAAACCCCCTCCAATAAAAAGCTAAAATAGATTACTTATTTGAGATGCTCTTTGGTCAAGGAAATCCTAGCAATCTTTAGAGCAACCCTGGTTGAGAAAGGCTTCCTTAAAACATCAATTTCATTAAAATAAAATATATATATATATATATATATATATATATATATATATATATATATATATATATATATATATATATATATATATATATATATATATACATATATATATATATATATATATATATATATATATATTATTTTTTTTTTATGTATTTAATTAAACCCGTTTTTTTGGTGGTGTATAATTTGGGGTTTGTGGAAGGTGTGTTTTTTTTTCCTTCATTTTTTTTTTTAAGTGTGTGATTGTGAACTGTCACTTTATTATAATAAATTTTCTTTGTCTTTCTTTCCTGTGAAAAAGGGTAATTTAATGAGGCAAAAGAGGGACAATTTTTTGGCACAAAAACTGATCCAGGAGAGTTGAAAGCAGCTTCTGTACCCCACAGGAGCCAATTAAAAGTGCATTGTACTCCTAGAGTAATAGACATGTGCGATTAGTTTCGTACGAATCGGAAATTCGTACATTCGGGAGGATCCGAAATATGAATTTTTATGCATACGAATTTTGTACGAAATGCGAAATTTCGTATACGAACTTCGGATCCAAATTCCGTTACAACAGAATTGGACAGAATGTTTGTTAATTACGATTATTCTTTGATGATGAAGTTAAAAACCACAGGAAGTCAGCACAGCACAGGGATTTTGGGAGCTCCTCATAATGATAAATTCATCATAACGAACATTCGTAAGTGTTACGAAAAAAATACGAAAAAAATCGTATTTCGTACGAATCCGAATTGAATTTCGCACACGAATTACGAAATATGAATTAATTCTAATACGAAACGAAACGGAACGAAACTAATTTATTGACGGCGCACATGTCTAGTAAGCGTTAAAGACAGGCTGCTAGTCGTAGTTAAAATTTCTTTCTAAGTTTTAAATAACTTAAAGTGCATGTCCAGCCAAAAATGTTCCTTTTTTTGGGGGGATAAAGTGGAAAAGCTTAGAACTCCTGTAGGGTTTCATGCTATGAGGGAATCCGAACTGAATTTCGGACACGAATTACGAAATACGAATACATTTTAATACGAAATGTAACGAAACTAAACAAATTTATTGACGCTGCACATGTCTAACTCCTAATAGCAAATAAAAAAAAACTTAATGTTGCTTTCCCTGTTAACTCACATGCATTTTAATTAAAGCTGCTATTTTTTTCCAAACTTTAAACTGCCATTATCCCTCATACCTTTTGATGAGAGATATTTTGAACGTCCACCTACAATGGAAGTTTGTATGTATAACTTCCAAACAGACAATGCTCCTTCTGTCCATTACAAATTTGGAACTTTTTCTGTATTTAATACTTTCAATTAATTTTCAGAAGCCTTAATTGGGGTAAATAACATAAGCAGTTTTAATCTTACACCACTCAGCTTTTTAAAGATTTTTTGTCAATCAACTCATTTGTAGCACTCTGATTTTAATGCATTCCTAATGAGATGATTTCCAACGGGGAAGTTAAATTGCTTGGTAGCATAGTATTAAAGCCAGTAGTTTTGCCCTATAGTTATGCATTTCTTGTAATTCTGGGTCTTAATTCAACATGTTTTCAGTGATCAAGCTGAATGCCAAATTAGTGGATATTGGCAGATATGGATGAGTCCCATCCTACCTAAAATACCCTCAATAGGGAATGAATAATGAGTGTGATTAAATAAATGCAAATAAAAAATATATATATATATATATATATATATATATATATATATATATATATATATATATATATATATTTAATTTATATATATATATATATATATATATATATATATATATATATATATATATATAGATATATTTAAATATATATAGATATATATAGATAGATAGATAATATATATATATATATATATATATAGTGATGAGTGGCTGCAACCAAATAAATTGTGTTCCCACAATGTGTTAATAAAATAAAAAAAGAGGATTTTGTCACGCCTAACCTAAAGAAAATTGCTCAAAAACGGTGATCATGTTACCACTGAGGAAGTCACGTGACCGTGGCGGCACGCGTTAGGTGAAACCTGGTGACCTGCCAAAACCGGAAGTTATGCAGGAGCTGTGGTCCCACGGTGCTTTTCTATTTTAAGAAGTGCATCTCTTGTTTTGTTCAGTGCAATTTTATTGGAATGATTTTACTTTTCCAACTTACTACACAATATGGGACCCCTGTACAGTGTGAGCTTGATTGCAGGGAGATCCATGATCCCTTACAGGGCCACACACCTACTTAGGTGGATACAGTTGATCCCACCCTGAGAGTCCACAGGAGGAAAGAGTGGAGAGAAGGCTTGGCGGAGGGGAATTAGAGCATGGCCCCAGAGAGGTGAAAGCATGTGTGACCTGAATATTTGCAGATCCATACCTACAGATATTGGAGGAAGATGAAATGAAAATCACATTTTAAAGATTATAAATTCCAGAGACTGAGATAATCACTTGGGACTGTTTTTGAACATTTTGCATATTTGCACAATATATCTATTTTTTATTCAGTTGTTCATATATCTAGTGATTTAATAGTTTATCAGGATCACCATGTTTGAGTTTTTTTCTTCAGGGTAGGTGCAACAAAATTCTCTATTTAGATTTAAATTAAATCAAAATTAAATTTAAATTTAAATTAAATTTAAATTTAAATTAAATTTAAATTTAAATTTAAATAAAAGTAAAATTAAAATTTAATTGAATTTAATTTCATTACATTTAAATTAAAATAAATTAAATTAGTGGATATGCCATAGAAAAAAATAAATCTACCATATGAATGTTAATGAGATCCAGAACTCCTTCATGGCATCCTTATTGAAGCCTTGTACATACATACGATTGTAAAACATTGTTACAGTGCATTTAGTTGTAGTAAAGTGTGAGCTCCAGCAACCTCGGAATTGTAAAAGTGTTTTGCTATTTACAGCTCATCTAAACTCAAAAACAAAAATTTAATATATTGCAGCAGTCCTTAGATGGGATGGCTGCATTCGATTTATTTTTCAGCAAGTACAGAAAAATACCTGTTGAAAAAAATATTTCTATTCTTTTACAATTAATATTTTTTTTGTTTTCATTTTCATTTGTTGCCTCCTTCATTTTTTTACTGCCAAAAGAAGCACAAAAAAAGTCATTATTTCATTGGTTAATAACTTTGCTATGCTTTACACAAGAGGTCTCCAAACTTTCTAAAGGGCCAGTTTACTTCAGACTTTAGGGGGGCCGGACTGGGTCCAGTGGGAGTATACAATGCCCAATCTTCAGGTATAAAGGGGGAGAAACAGTTTGTATCATTGGGAGGAATAGTGTCCCATGTTTGTTGTCAGTGGAAGGAATTATGACCCATCAGTGGTGTGTCAGTGGAAGGAATTATGACCCATCAGTGGTGTGTCAGTGGAAGGAATAGTGCCCCATTGTTGGTGTCAGTGGCAGGAATGATACTTCAAGGGCCGTATAAAGGCAAGCAAATGGCCACGTCCGGCCCCAGGGCCACAGTTCAGAGACCACTGCTTTACACTAAAAACACTAAAAACAACATATTAATGTCATTATAAGAGAAATTATATAATTAAATGTGCACCTTTTTTTTTAAAGAAATACTTGTTTTAGAGACTTAAACTGGACAAACATTATATATATATAATAATATATATATATATATATATATATATATATATATATATATATATATATATTGACCTGGACATTTTATTGATAGGCAACTCCTATCATCATATTGATTATAGGTTCTAAATTAATAATAACTACTGCAGTAGGGAACAAACACAAAAGATACACTCCGCATCTTTCCAAATAACTGTTCTGCTTTATTATGACGCAATTGGAGGTTTTTATACACATGATTACGTAGGTATCACATTAATATTACAATTGTACGTTTATGGTAACAAGGGGCGTAACATAAGCAGACTAATTCTAATCAGGACTCAAAAGAATGCAAACATGTAATGAAAACATTATTAGTGCCGTGTGCACAGTGAGGGCAGCGTGCAATACATACAAAATAGAATACAATTATATACACAACTTACAAATTTCCTTTACACAAGTTTCATCGCATTCATTAAGCGCTGGGGAAAATTCCCTTTAAATAGTGCAACTTTCCCTGCAAAGGAAACAGCGTTTAGAAAAACAACCCCAGTGCTTCTAGTAGCAAGTACGTGATGTGAACCCCTTCTGTGCTATGTTGTATGCATAAGTGTGAAAACCAGAGGCCACAGGCCCTTGATAAAATAAAGTGTGTGGAAAATTTGGCCTGCACTTGGCTGTTCTTAGGGTGCTTCATTTATGACCAATGAGCCTGTGGTCACATGAGCTTCCTTCCTGAGAACACTGAATACTCGTCATCAGTGCCGGGACAAGGTCATCCAGTGCCCAGGGCAAAGATGCCAAACTGCGCCCCCCTTTCCCTTAGGGTTAGGCTCAGGGTGCCCCCTACCCCTGCAATATACCCTTGCGCCAGGGGCAGCCGCCCCTCCTGCCCACCCCTTGTCCCGGCCCTGCTCGTCATATCTTGTGTGATCAGATCTAAATAACTGTCCCACAGATAAAGGATTGCAGAAACGGTTGGAGTGATGTATAGGCTGTGGGTACCAAGTCAGATTGCTATCATTATTTGTAAGTATGGAGTATTTTTCCAATGTTATCTTTGTATTATAGTGTATATCCAATCCAATTATCTTTGTATTTAGCGTACGTATCATAGTGTACAGTCCCTGCCAATGGCTCCTGAGTTCTTTGTGTTTTTAGTATAAGTATCATAGTGTACATTTTGTACGAATGTTTGCTGGATTATTTTTGTATTTTGAATATGTATCATAGTGTAGAGTCCCTGCTAATATTTCATAAGTTATTTGTGTTTTTAGTTTTAGTACCACAGCATAGAGTCCGTACCAATGTTCCCTGGGCTATCTTTGTCTTTAGTATATGTATCATAGTGCAGGGGCCAATGGCTGAGAGCGCCGATCGGGAGCTGGTCGGCTGCTGGTTTTCCAGCATGCTGGTCTGACAGAAGTCGGCCAAATGGCTTTGGCTTCTGTCAGACTGGTTGCCATACACACGGGCCGGACGTCGGATGATTTTTATTGAACTGGCCAATGCGCCCAGCATTTGACCCATGTGTTCTACACATAAGGTTATCTTTGTCTTTACTGTATGTATCATAATGTAGAGTCCCAACCAAATGTCCGAACCAAATGTCCGAACCAAATGTCCCAACCAAATGTCCCAACCAAATGTCCCAACCAAATGTCCCAACCAAATGTCTCCCGAGTTCCTTGGGTCTTTAGTATATGTATCGAAGTGTAGGGACTCAACCAATGTCTCCCGAGTGTATTTTTAGTAGTTTCGTTTATTTAATTTATTTAATTTAGTGTTCCTAGAATTTGTAACTGTATTTCCTTTTTTATTGTGTGTAATTGTTATTTGTGTGAGGCCACTTTACTTTTTTAATTTACTTTTTTTGCTCTCTTTTTTTGCTTTCTATGGAAAAAGTAATATAATGAGGCTAATGAGGGGATATTTTCTCGCACAAAAACAGGTCCAGGATAGTTGACAGGAGCTTCCAAACAATGCTTTTTCCGCCCATTACAAATTACATTTTTTTTTGTTGTTTTTCATTCTTTGAATTAATTTCAGAGGTTGTAATTAGTGTCTTTAGTATATGTATTGAAGTGTAGAGTCCCAACCAATGTCTCCCGAGTTCCTTGTGTCTTTAGTATATGTATCGAAGTGTAGAGTCCCAACCAATGTCTTGCGAGATTCCTGTGGCTTTAGTATATGTATCGAAGTGTAGAGTCCCAACCAATGTCTTGCGAGTTTCTTGTGTCTTTAGTATATGTATCGAAGTGTAGAGTCCCAACCAATGTCTCCCGAGTTCCTTGTGTCTTTAGTATATGTATCGAAGTGTAGAGTCCCAACCAATGTCTTGCGAGTTCCTTGTGTCTTTAGTGTATGTATAGAAGTGTAGAGTCCCAACCAATGTCTTGCGAGTTTCTTGTGTCTTTAGTATATGTATCGAAGTGTAGAGTCCCAACCAATGTCTTGCAAGTTTCTTGTGTCTTTAGTATATATATAGAAGTGTAGAGTCTCAACCAATGTCTTGCGAGTTTCTTGTGTCTTTAGTATATGTATAGAAGTGTAGAGTCCCAACCAATGTCTTGCGAGTTTCTTGTGTCTTTAGTATATATATAGAAGTGTAGAGTCCCAACCAATGTCTTGCGAGTTTCTTGTGTCTTTAGTATATGTATAGAAGTGTAGAGTCCCAACCAATGTCTTGCGAGTTTCTTGTGTCTTTAGTATATGTATCGAAGTGTAGAGTTCCAACCAATGTCTCCCGAGTTCCTTGTTTCTTTAGTATATATATAGAAGTGTAGAGTCCCAACCAATGTCTTGCGAGTTTCTTGTGTCTTTAGTATATGTATAGAAGTGTAGAGTCCCAACCAATGTCTTGCGAGTTTCTTGTGTCTTTAGTATATGTATCGAAGTGTAGAGTCCCAACCAATGTCTCCCGAGTTCCTTGTGTCTTTAGTATATGTATCGAAGTGTAGAGTCCATACCAACGTCCCCTGGGTTATCTTTGTCTTTTCTATAAGTACCATAGTGCAGAGTCCCTGCCAATGGCTTCTGAGTTCTTTGTGTTTTTAGTATAAGTATCATAGCGTAGAGTTTGTACCAATCTATCTGGATTGTATCTCACCACCTCCAGCTACCGTTGCCACCATCCTGACACAGGTGGTGAGATACAAAACAGCACCCTAAGCTTTGCACCCCCAAAACTAAAAGGCTCGATATATGTTTTTAAAACGTGAGTGGTTTTCCTATTTGAAATAAAGTCGTTGATTATTGGATTACTTTACCATTGGAGGCATTTTCTTTATTTTCCATATGGGATACTTTGAGATATCCACCCCACAGAGGAACTCCATGAGATTTGCTTAAGGAGTCAACTTATTCAGTGTTCTATGGAGTGTAATACGCCAACCATGAGAATGGAAGGCATATGTTTCTGTCTATTTGGAGAGGGATCACGTTGGTGCTAGACATGTGCAATTAGTTTCGTATGAATTTCCATAAATTCGTACATACGGGAGGATCCGAAATACGAATTGTTATGCTTCCGAATTTTGTATGAAATACGAAATTTCGTTTACGAATTTCGGATCCAGATTCCGTTACGAAACGTGACTGGTGTTTTGTTAACCAATCAGAGGTTTTCTTCTGCTGCTGAGTGAGGGTTGGTAAAATTACCTTTTTTAACCGCTTCCCGACCGCCTCATGCAGATATACTGCGGCAGAATGGCACGGGCAGGCAAAATTACGTACCTGTACGTGGCCCTTTAATTACCTGCCCGTGGGTCGCGCGCGCGCCGCCAGCGGCGCGCTCGCGACCCGGTCGGGAGCTCCGTGACCCCGGCCGGGGACCAGCGGACCCGATCGCCGCTGGTGTCCCGGGATCGGGTCACAGAGCTGAAGAACGGGGAGGGGTCTGTGTAAACAAACCTCTCCCCGCGCTTCCTACTCTGCTTGTCATTGATCGGCTGTTCCCGGTCATCGGGAAAGCCGATCAATGACGTCAGACGTCAGCCCCGCCCCCTAATGTAAAACAACAAACGTCACAGCCCATAACCCCTCCCCTCCCCCTAGTGGTTAACTCTTTCACTACAACTGTCATTTATACAGAAATCAATGCATTTACATAGCATTGATTGCTGTATAAATGACAATGGTCCCAAAAATGTGTCAAAAATGTCCATGTGTCCGCCATAATGTTGCAGTCACAATAAAAATCACTGATCGCCGCCATTACTAGTAAAAAAAAAAATATTAATAAAAATGCTATAAAACTTATCCCCTATTTTGTAAACGCTATAACTTTTGCGCAAACTAATCAATAATCGCTAATTGCGTTTTTTTTTACCAAAAAATATGTAGAAGAATACGTATCGGCCTAAACTGAGGAAAAAAAATGTTTTTTTATATATTTTTTGGGGATATTTATTATAGCAAAAAGCAAAAAATATTGCATTGTTTTCAAAATCGTCGCTCTATTTTTGTTTATAGCGCAAAAAATAAAAACCGCAGGGGCGATCAAATACCACCAAAAGAAAGCTCTATTTGAAAAAAAGGACGCCAATTTTGTTTGGAGCCACGTTGCACGACCGTGCAATTGTCAGTTAAAGCGACGCAGTGCCGAATCGCAAAAACGGGCCTGGTCCTTTGGCTGCCAATTGGTCCGGGGCTGAAGTGGTTAATATGGGAGTGGGAGACTGGTACTGGTAGTCGATGTGAGATTCAGAATCGGACAAAATAAGAATGTTCGTTAATTACGATTATTCGTTATGATGAAGTTAAAAACCCAGGAAGTCAGCACAGCACAGGGATGGTGGGAGCCCCTCATAATGAGCACAGCACAGGGATGGTGGGAGCCCCTCATAATGAGCACAGCACAGGGATGGTGGGAGCCCCTCATAATGATAAATTCATCATAACGAACATTCGTAATTGTTTCGAAAAGTTAAGGAACCTAACGAAAATTCGTATTTCGGACGAATCCAAATTGAATTTTGGACACGAATTACGAAATACGAATTAACGGCTAATACGAAACGGAACGAAACATAACAAATTTATTGACGGCGCACATGTCTAGTTGGTGCACAGAAGGTGCTTTCTTTGGAAAAAAATGCACAGTGAATATTGACCAATACAGTTGACTTTTTTCAGCACATTGCACTGGGTGGAATCATCTTGACTATTTATTAAAATTTTTAATGTTTTTCACTTTGGACTATATGGTTTACATTTTTTTTTTCATGAACTCTATATACACTTGATGTTGATTACATTTATCACAGCACTACTGACAGAGTGGTGAACTTTTCACTAAGATAAGATTTTACACTTTGTCGTATATTCCATAAGGTCATTTTTGTCTTTAGTATATGTCAGTATATGTATACTATATGTATATGTTTAGTATATGTATATACACTATCATAGTGTAGAGTCCCAGCCGATGTCTCCCGAGTTCCTTGTGTCTTTAGTATAAGTATCGTAGTGTAGAGTCCATACCGATGTTCCCTGGGTTATCTTTGTCTTTAGTATATGTATTATAGTGCAGAGTCCCTGCCAATGACTTCTGAGTTCTTTGTGTTTTTTTGTATAAGTAACATAGTGTAGAGTTTGTACCAATGTTTTTTGGATTCTTTTGGTCTTTTGTGTATGGATTATAGTGTAGAGTCCCTGCTAACATTTTATAAGTTCTTTGTGTCTTTAGTTTAAGTACCATAGCATAGAGTCCGTACCAATGTTTGCTTAGTTATCCTTGTCTTTAGTATATGTATGATAGTGTAGAGTCCTTGCCAATGTCTCTAGAGTTCTCTGTGTCTTTAGTATGTGTATCGTAGTGTAGAGTCTGTACCAATATTTCCTGAGCTCTCTGTGTCTTACATTTCAAATGTCTGGTCTTTTTTGGGGACCAGAATGGTTATATTAGATATAAGCTTAATATCCTGTGGAATATTAGCACATTTTTTTTTATTGTTGACTATTTTTTGATTTCTTTTCATATGGTTGAGGGATTTACAAAATTGCAGATTTCACCATTTACAAAAAATTTCTGAAGTGAAAACTTTCAGTTTAGCTCTTTGAGCCACTTAACTGAAATTGCTTGAAAAAAAAAACATCTCTTGTTTTTGGTTAATTATAAGATGTAAGTGATTTTAATTTTATATATATATATGTATATATATTTATAATATTTATATATATATATATATATATATATATATATATATATATATATATATATATTTTTATATTTTTAGTTTTACATTCTTTTTTAGTAGTAGTAATTTAGTTAGTTTCATTTAGTGTTCGTGGAATTTTTGTTTCCTTTTCTTAATGGGTGTGATTGTTAATTGTTTAAAACGTTGTTAAAAACTTTATTTTATTATTTTACTGTTTTCTGTAAAAAAAAAAGAATTTAACAAGGCAAATGAAGGGAAATTTTTTGGCACAAAAACAGATCCAGGATAGTTGAAAGGAGCTTCCGTACCCCACAGGAGCCATTTAAAAGCTCATTGTACTTCTAAAAGCATGAAAAAGCATCTTAATTTAGCTTTCCCCATTAACGCAAAAACATTTATATGAAATCTACAAATTTTTTCCAAATTTTTAACTGTAATTTTCCCTCATTTCTTCTGCTGAAAGGTATTTTAAACATACACCTACAATGGCAAATGTATACAGAGCTTCCAAATAATGCTCCTTCTGTCCATTATAAATTCTGAACTTTTGGGGTTTTAAATGCTTTCAGTTAGGTTTCAGAAGCCTTAGATGAGGTAAATAACATAAGCAGTTTTATTCTCCTGTGTGGCCAGAGTATTAATAGCAGTAAGCTTAATATTGTGTGGGAGGTTAGGATTTTTTTTTTTACTGTGTTTCATTTTAGATTTTGCACACTCATGTGTCAAGGACTTTGCAAAATTGCAAAACTTTAAATTTTGCTCCTTGAGTTGCTTAAGGTAAATTGCTTTAAAAAAAAAAAAAAAAAAAAAATCTACTTTTTTTTAATTATAAGGTATATATATTTATGTATTTGTTTATTTTTTATTTATTTATATTGGGTGGTGTATTTTTGGTAGTTTAGTATTTGTTTATTTTTTATTTATTTATATTGGGTGGTGTATTTTTGGTAGTTTAGTTTGTTTCATTTATTTAATTTAGTGTTCCTAGAATTTGTAACTGTATTTCCTTTTTTATTGTGTGTAATTGTTATTTGTGTGAGGCCACTTTACTTTTTTAATTTGCTTTTTTTTTCTATGGAAAAAGTAATATAATGAGGCTAATGAGGAGATATTTTCTCGCACAAAAACAGGTCCAGGATAGTTGAGAGGAGCTTCCAAACAATGCTTCTTCCGCCCATTACAAATTAAACACTTTTTGTTGTTTTTCATTCTTTCAATTCATTTCAGAGGTTGTAATTTGGATAAATAACATATGCAGTTTTAATCCTATGCCATCCTATTCCATAGCTTTTTAAAGATTTGTTATCTATCAATTCCTTTGTAGGACTCTGATTTTAATGCATTACTAAATAGATGATTGCTAAAGGGAAGTAAATTGCTTTGTAGGATAATATTAAAGCCAGTAGTAGTTTTGTCTATATCTATGCAGTTCTGGTATTTGAATAGTGGTGGGGCAGATGTGCAGGGGGGTTTACAGTGGTGGGGCAGATGAGTAGGGTGGTACAGTGGTGGGGCAGATGTGCAGGGGGGTTACAGTGGTGGGGCAGATGAATAGGGGGTTACAGTGGTGGGGCAGATGTGCAGGGGTTACAGTGGTGGAGCAGATGTACAGGAGTTTACAGCTGTGAAACAGATTTGTAGGGGGGACAGTGATATGGGGTGTTAAGGGGAATTGGGGCTGATCTGAGGCGTGAGAATGCAGGATGTAAATTTCTCACTACTAAAGTAGTTTACAGCATTTACTTTATAAAAAATTATTTTCGTGATTGAGAGTGTGAAGTTGCCTTTATTTTGTTATAAAATCGGCACGCTCAATTTCTTTGAAAAAAAAATTTGGCACATCGTACTCAAAAGGTTGCCTACCCCGATACAGTATCTCACAAAAGTGAGTACACCCCTCACATTTTTGAAAATATTTTATTATATCTTTTCATGTGACCACACCGAAGAAAGGACACTTGTCTACAATGTAAAGTAGTGAGTGTACAGCTTGTATAACAGCGTCAATTTGCTGTCCCCTTAAAATAACTCAACACACAGCCATTAATGTCTAATCCGTTGGCAACAAAAGTACACCCTTAAGTGAAAATTGGGCCCAAAATGTCAATATTTTGCGTGGCCACCATTATTTTCCAGCACTGCCTTAACCCTCTTGGGCATGGAGTTCAGCAGAGTAAAGTGCCTCTGATTAACCCCAAATAAAGTTCAGCTGTTCTAGTAGGTCTTGCCTGACATTTTCTTAGTCGCATCCTACAGCAAAAGCCATGGTCCTCAGAGAGCTTTCAAAGCATCAGAGGGCATCTTTATGTAGAGAGGGATCTCATTGTTCTGAATTTTCAAGGCATTAGATATACCATGGAACACAGTGAAGACATTAATGGCTGTGTGTTGAGTTATTTTGAGAGGACAGCAAATTTACACTGTTATACAAGCTGTACACTCACTACTTTACATTGTAGCAAAGTGTCATTTCTTCAGTGTTGTCACATGAAAAGATATAATAAAATATTTGCAAAAATTTGAGGGGTGCACTTATTTTTGTGAGATTCTGTATGTGTATATATATATATATATATATATATATATATATATATATATATATATATATATATATATATAGATAGATAGATAGATAGATAGATAGATAGATAGATAGATAGATAGATAGATAGATAGATAGATAGATAGATAGAGTGCACTTTCTATTGACAGGATACTTGTTTTAAAACCCAATCTGGTCTTAGGCCGGCCATACACAGAGTGAATTTCTTTCCTGCAACCATGATTTGCTTGATTCCCCCGGAGCAATATTCTCACCAACCAGCAAAAGTGAAGAATTAGGAAACTTCAGCAGGTGTCAAGCCAGGGACCCAGCCAGCGGAGGTGTGTCAAGCCAGGGACTGAGCAGTGCCAGTGGGGTGAAGCTTGAGAAGTATCTGGAGTGCCAAGCTAGGGACCCACCAGAGAAGAGGGGGTGATGCTTGAGGAAGTAACTGTGATAAGTGAAGATTGGAAGAGCTCAAAGGATTTAGTAGCAGTGGATCATCAAGTCTAGTGAGAGAGAGACTGGGAGCTCAGTAAGTTGAGAATATACAAGAAGTGACTGTATAAGAGTAAAAGTGTTGGTTACAACTTGTGTTAGGAACTGTTGTAAGACTGTTGCCATAAGAGACAGCATTCCTACACATGCAGATGTGGTGTCTTGCTAGATGCCTTTCCCTGCATGGCTGTCTACCTATAGAAGTCTCGGAGTCTGCCAAATTAACATTGCAACTTCCTAAGGGTGTCCTGGCCCTAAACCCTCTCTCCTAAAGTTCTGTTTAAGAGAAAAAAAATCTATTTGCATTCAAGAAGTGTCTGGCGCCCATGAATCTACTTTGCATTACACCCACTATGCTTTACAACCCACTCTATATGGAAGGATGTCAGAAGCTCCTGGCTCTGGAGATTCTCATTAGACTGAAGGAGGCCTGAGCCCTTGCTACAGTAGTAAGGAAAGGAAGGAAGGAGTAACCTGTGGACTAAGGCTGGCCATAAATAGTTCAAATCTTGGGCAGTTCAGAAGGAATCAGCCTCGATTTCAATCATGTATGGGCAGACCAAATGTACCAATAGATATAAAAAGTCTACACACCCCTGTTAAAATGTCAGGTTTCTGTGATGTAAAAAAATGAGACAAAGATAAATCATTTCAGAACTTTTTCCACCTTTAATTGTACAACTCAATTTAATAACCAACTGAAAGTAAAGTAAAGGGAAGCAAAAATAAAAAAAATAAAAGGGGGGGTAAAAATAAAAATAACGTGGTTGCATAGGTATGCACACCCTCTTATAACTGGGGATGTAGCCGTGTTCAGAATTAAGCAATCACATTCAAACTCATGTTCAATAGGAGTCAGTACACACCTTAAATCATTATAAGTGCCTCTGATTAACCCCAAATAAAGTTCAACTGTTCTAGTAGGTCTTGCCTGACATTTTCTTAGGTGCATCCTACAAAAGCCATGGTCCTCAGAGAGCTTTCAAAGCATCAGAGGGATCTCATTGTTCTGAATTTTCAAGGCATTAGATATACCATGGAACACAGTGAAGACAGTCATCATCAAGTAGAGAAAATATGGCACAACAGTGACATTACCAGGAACTGGACGTCCCTCCAAAATTGATGAAAAGACGAGAAGAAAACTGGCCAGTTAGGCTGACAAGAGGCCTACAGCAACATTAAAGGAGCTGCAGGAATATCTGGCAAGTACTGCTTGTGTGGTACATGTGATAACAATATCCCGTATTCTTCATATGTCCGGGCTATGGGGTAGAGTGGCAAACCTGAAACCTTTTCTTATGAAGAAAAACATCCAAGCCCAGCTAAATTTTGCAAAAACACATCTGAAGTCTCCCAAAAGCATGTGGGAAAATGTGTTGTGGTCTGATGAAACCAAGGTTGAACTTTTTGGTCATAACCAAAACATATTTTTGCCGCAAAAAACACACTGCACATCACCAAAAGAACACCATACCCACCGTGAAGCATGGTGGTGGCAGCATCATGCTTTGGGGCTGTTTTTTCTTCAGCTGGAAAAAGGGCCTTAGTCAAGGTATAGGGAGAAATGAACAGTTCCAAATACCAGTCAATATTGGCACAAAAACTTCAGGCTTCTGCTAGAAAGCTGAACATGGAGAGGAACTTCATCTTTCAGCAGGACAACGACCCAAAGCATCCATCCAAATCAACAAAGGAATGGCTTCACCAGAGAAAGATTAAAGTTTTGGAATGGCCCAGCCAGAGCTCAGATCCGAATCCGATTGAAAATCTGTGGGGTGATCTGAAGAGGGCTGTGCACAGAAGATGCCCTCGCAATCGGACAGATTTGGAGTATTTTTGCAAAGAGTGGGCAAATATTGCCAAGTCAAGATGTGCCATGCTGGTGGACTCATACCCAAAAAGACTGTAATAAAATCAAAAGGTGCTTCAACGATGTATTAGTTTAAGGGTGTGCACACTTATGCAACCATATTATTTTATTTTTTTATTTTTACTTCCCGCCACCTAAAAGATTTCAGTTTGTTGTTAAACTGAGTTGTACAGTTTAGAGGTCACATTAAAGGTGGAAAAAGTGCTGAAATTATTTCCCTTTGTCTCATTTTTTTACATCACAGAAACCTGACAATTTAACAGGGGTTTTAACAGGGACAATTTAACGCAGACTTTTTAGATCCACTGTAGTTGCTTTAAAATTCTAAATGGTTCCAAGCCCCTGCAGAATCCATATCTATAACAATTTCTGTGTTCTCTTTCAGATCTAACACTAGGAAAACCAGGTAAGCTTTTGTCTTTCATGCCTTCTTCAGTGAAATTTCTCAGTGAAAGGAAGGGGGCAGAAAGGGGGCCTGGCTTAGCAACACCTCCTTCCTCCCCCACGTGATGATGTCACTTCCGGGTAATTGCTAATTTAAATAAACTTGTAATGTGTCAATGCTGCCCGCATTGTTGTTGTTTTCGTCATTGCTGCAGAGATCCCTTCACATCTCTTAGGAGCTGCCTTATGCCCCGTACACACGGTCGGAAATTCCGACGGAAAATGTCCGATTGGACCATGTTGTTGGAAAATCCGACCGTGTGTGGGCTCCGTCGGAATTTCCGACGGTAAAAATTTGAGATCCTGCTCTCAAATTTTCCGACAACAAAATCCGATTGGACTTTTTCCGATCGTGTGTAGAGAATTCCGACGGACAAAGTGCCACGCATGCTCAGATCAAATTAGGAGACCAAACCTATTGGCTAATAGCCTCTACATAGTCCCGTTGTTCGCAACAAACGTCACCACGTTCAGAATGATCGAACTTTGTCCGACCGTGTGTTTGCAACACCAGTGTCGGACAAAATCCGCCGGAAAAGATCTGACGGATTATGTGGTCGGAATTTCCGACCGTGTGTACGGGGCATTTGAGTGATGCTTATGTTGCTTTGCCTTTGTGGACTTCAGTCGTAACTCTACTTCGTGTGCCATCTATGTACTATTATATTTACCTTATTCATTGGCAAACTCTCCACACCATTAACAGTACCCTCATACTGGAAATGTCTCTAAGATTAAAAAAAAAGAAAAAAATCTGCAGACTCTTCCACCATTGACCCAGGCCATGTCTCGCAATGGTCCCATTTGGTATACAGTGGTGTGAAAAAGTGTTTGCCCCCTTCCTCATTTCCTGTTCCTTTGCATGTTTGTCACACTTAAGTGTTTCGGAACATCAAACCAATTTAAACAATAGTCAAGGACAACACAAGTAAACACAAAATGCAATTTGTAAATGAAGGTGTTTATTATTAAAGGTGAAAAAAAATCCAAACCATCATGGCCCTGTGTGAAAAAGTGATTGCCCCCCTTGTTAAAACATACTATAACTGTGGTTGTCCACACCTGAGTTCAATTTCTCTAGCCACACCCAGGCCTGATTATTGCCACACCTGTTCACAATCAAGGCATCACTTAAATGGGAGCTGCTTGACACAGTAAGGTCCACCAGAAGATCCTTAAAAGCTACACATCATGCCGAGACCCAAAGAAATTCAGGAACAATTGAGAAAGAAAGTAATTGAGATCTATCAGTCTGGAAAGGGTTATAAAGCCATTTCCAAAGCTTTGGGAATCCAGCGAACCACAGTGAGAGCCATTATCCACAAATGGCGAAGACATGGAACAGTGGTGAACCTTCCCAGGAGTGGCCGGCCGCCCAAAATTACCCCAAGAGCACAGCGACGACTCATCCAAGAGGTCACAAAAGACCCCACAACAACGTCCAAGGAACTGCAGGCCTCACTTGCCTCAGTTAAGGTCAGCGTTCATGCCTCCACCATCAGGAAAAGACTGGGCAAAAATGGCCTGCATGGCAGAGTTCCAAGGAGAAAACCACTGCTGAGTAAAAAGAACATCAAAGCTCGTCTCAATTTCTCCACAACACATCTTGATGATCCCCAAGACTTTTGGGACAACATTCTGTGGACCGATGAGACAAAAGTGGAACTCTTTGGAAGGTGTGTGTCCAAGTATATCTGGCGTAGAAGGAACACTGCATTTCAGAAAAAGAACATTATACCAACAGTAAAATATGGTGGTGGTAGTGTGATGGTCTGGGGCTGTTTTGCTGCTTCAGGACCTGGAAGACTTGCCGTGATAAAAGGAACTATGAATTCTGCTGTCTACCAAGAGATCCTGAAGGAGAATGTCCGACCATCTGTTCGTGTACTCAAGCTGAAACGAACTTGGGTTCTGCAGCAGGACAATGATCCTAAACACACCAGCAAGTCCACCACCGAATGGCTGAAGAAAAACAAAATGAAGACTTTGGAGTGGCCTAGCCAAAGTCCTGACCTGAATCCTATTGAGATGTTGTGGTATGACCTTAAAAAGGCCGTTCATGCTCGAAAACCCTCTAATGTAACTGAATTAGGACAATTCTGCAAAGATGAGTGGGCCAAAATTCCTCCAGGACGCTGTAAAAGCCTCATTGCACGTTATCGCAAACGCTTGGTTGCAGTTGTTGCTGCTAAGGGTGGCCCAACCAGTTATTAGGTTTAGGGGGCAATCACTTTTTCACACAGGGCCATGATGGTTTGGATTTTTTTTCACCTTAATAATAAACACCTTCATTTACAAATTGCATTTTGTGTTTACTTGTGTTGTCCTTGACTATTGTTTAAATTGGTTTGATGTTCCGAAACACTTAAGTGTGACAAACATGCAAAGGAACAGGAAATGAGGAAGGGGCAAACACTTTTTCACACCACTGTACTCTTCAACTGGAGTATTTTAATGGTAACATATGGTCCAAAGTGGGTTGAGTCGACGCTGAAATATGCTCAACAATTATATTCACAAGGTACCATCAAGTCTTTCTCTTTACTAAAATAGGATTTCCAAATTCCTAACACCTGGCATTTTAAGTATCTCCAACTTAGACATTTGGCTAGAGCCTATGTGATGTAGTCTTTCAGAGACTGTTTTACCCCAGCCGAATCATACACCACTGATCTCCAGAATCTATAGTAATCTGTTGCAGGGTAAACCCAAACTGCCCCAAATCCAAGAACATTGGAATGCAGATGTCCCAGACTGGAGTGAACAAGTCGGGAAATAATTTTTTAACTCCTTTTTTAAGCATGTTTGGATAAACTCATTCCACTGCATCATTTCCATAGGGCGCACTTCACTCCTGTCCACCTGTAAAAATGGGCAAACGGCACACCCCATCTGTCACAAATGCCAGGTGTCAGGTCTTTTTACATATGGTCTGGGATGTCTCACCAGTCAAACCAGGTCAGGTGACACTAAGATTATTTCCCACATGGGCACCCTTGCCTTCAATGTTTGCCAATGTCGATATCTGTTCACATTACCGTATTTATCGGCGTATAAAACACGTGCCGGCGTATAACACGCACCCCAAGTTTAGGAGGGAATATTAAGGAAAAAAACTTATAGGAGGGAAGTTTAAGGAAAAAAAATTACATTTAAATGCCCATCATTGCAGCCTTGTCCAGTGTCCATCTGCAGCCTTGTCCATCATTGCAGCCTTGCCCAGTGCAGCCTTGCCCAGTGCCTTTGCAGCCTTGCTCAGGGCAGCCTTGCCCAGTGCCTTTGCAGCCTTGCCCAGGGCAGCCTTGTCCAGTGCATTTGCAGCCTTGCCCAGTGCAGCCTTGCCCAGTGCCTTTGCAGGCTTGCCCAGTACATTTGCAGCGTTGCCCATTTAAAATTGGCGCCGAGTGGAGAGGACGAGCGCCGCGTGACATATCGAAAGCCGCGTGTATTTTCGGCTATTTTGGGCTCCTCTCGCAGTCCCGCCCACCTCCACTGATTGCGAGAGGAGACGAGCGCCGACAACATACAGAAATCCGAGTTCGGCTAGTTTCGGCTCTGCTCGCAGACAGGAGCGGGACTGCGAGAGGAGCCGAAAATAGCCGAACTCGGATTTCTTTATGTTGTCGGCACTCGTCTCCTCTCGCAATCAGTGGAGGTGGGCGGGACTGCTAGAGGAGCCGAAAATAGCCGAAAATACACGCGGCTTTCGGAATATTGGCTCCGCTCACTCCCCTAAAAAGAAAATCAGCGGGAGATCGGCGGGGATCGGCGTATAACACGCACCCACGATTTTCCCCTGATTTTAAGGGGAAAAAAGTGCGTGTTATACGCCGATAAATACGGTATTTCATTTTCTCCAATAAAGCTTTTGGGGGGAAAATAATTATTTCTCATAAGTTTTCTATCCACTATATTGGCAATAAGTGGTGTCTTTTTGGTATCTTGGGTGATATGGACTTGGGCATTGCCAAGAAAATGTTTACTACTTTTTTATGCCAGAAAAACGATAGTTCTTAATTGGACATCCATTAAAGTCATAAAGATTGATGCACAGAAACGTGGTTAATAAAGTGCTACCGCTCTGTAAAATAATATATGAGGCTAGAGGGTTGCCCCGCTAAATTCAAAAAATTTGGGGGCGACTTCGTGTCCTGATACTCATGAATCAAAATTCTTGGTAAAGTCCTTTCCTATGTTGATATGACCTCTGTATCTTCTTCATGTCTACAGTCATTTCACATATGGTACCACAATCCATTATCAAAAAAAAAAGTCACACTGTATTGATTTAAGTCCACTAAGTTTGTTCATTACCGTATTTTCCGGCGTATAAGACGACCTTTTACAGTAAAAAAAAATGGGCAAAAAGCGGGGGTCGTCTTATACGCCAGGTATAAAGCTGGGGTTATCCTATGCTAACCGCCCGCTGGATGTTAAGCCCTCCGGAGTGTGCGGTAATACTGTATACATACAGTATACACCATTGAGCCAATCCCGGCGAGCAATGTATTCTATTAATGAATACAGCGCCTGCTCCGATTGGAGTAACAACCTCTGCCAATCCGAGCAGGCTACATACAGTAGCCTGCTCAGATTGGCTGTGAGAGTCAGTGGCGCGGGCTGATGATGTTACAGCCTCTGCCAATCCGAGCAGGCATTGTATTCATCAATAGAATGCATAGCTCGCCGTGATTGGCTCAGGGCGGTATACTGTATGTGTACTGTGAGACAGCATGTTACCCGGTGCCAACTTTGTTTCTGAACATACGGTATTACCGCACAAGGGGGTCGTCTTATACAGTGAGTACAGCACAAAACCAAAGTTTTAAATCGAAAAGTAGGGGGTCGTCTTATATGCCGGGTCGCCTTATACGCCGGCAAATACGGTAATAAACATTACAATATGTACAAGCTTTTTAATTAATTAACTTTATTACTAAAATAAGGAAAGCAAAAAACACCCGCATGCTTCTGTAATGAAATACTACTGCATGTTTTAGCCTAATTAATTTTTTTTTTTCTAATATGTTGATGTTGGATAACATGTACCTGTGTATCCTGATTTACTCAACAAAGTACATTATAAAAAATTCCCCTAGAAAGTGATCTTTAAATCTGCAAGGAACTCAAGTCTGGATTCTCTAGGTGATATACTGTATAACTGAAGACCCACCCAAGAGAGAAATTTCCATTTTGGTTGAAACCATTTAGCCATTAACCATTTAACCATGTACTTTTGCTAAAAGGTTATGCGTTTGCTTGTTCTGTAATGGAGACACATTTGAAATTATACAACGTAATGTATCTTGGTGACTCCATTGGTTTTAGTGAGAAGAGATTTATAACTTTGTATTGTTTTATGATGTGGTGTGTTGTAGGTTCTTCAGGGATGCCTGTGTTGACCTTCACCCCAAACTGGAACAAGATCCTCACAGAAGACAGTATAAAAATGAGCTGTGATGGTGATAGAGAGAGAGGAGACCCGACCTACCTATGGTACAAGAACAATGAAAGAATACATGGAGATAGAGAATATAACATTCACAATGCCCAGATATCAGACAGCGGGGATTACCAGTGTCAGGTCTCTGATGGTGATAGAAGTGAACGCATCACACTGAATGTTACTGATGGTGAGTCAATCGGAATGTGACACATTTAAAGAAAACCTCCAGTAAAAAGGAAAAACTTTTTTGAGTTGCTAATGACAGATCTGAGTAACTATCTAAATAGAGAATGGCCACTGGTACCTTTGGTTATTTAATCTGGCATTGTCCCTGTATTTGGGGATTTTGGGTACAAGTTGTTCATTTCCATTCCTAAACAATGCTTATTGGGTTTATTCCCTGATTATGATATAGATAAATATATGCTTAAGTTCATGCATGAAGCACTGTTTGGCGCCAGGAAAGTGGTGGCTTGGGGATGGATTCATGCCATACCCCTTACCCTTGCAGCCTGGATCACTAAAATAAACAACACCTTACCATATAAAAAGGTTATCTATATTAATCAGGGTTCCCCAAGCAAATATAATAAAGTCTAGGATAGATGGTTACAGTTTACGTTGACCTGTACCTCATTGCAGTAAGTGTGGTTCTTATGCCCTTGTTGGTATACCTTTCATCTTGGGATGCTTTCGCTGTGACTCTGGCAGTAGTTCTTGACTATTGTTAGACCAACTGGAATATCATTTCCTAGGCAGCATATATCGTTTTCTATAGCTTTGTTTATCGGCTTATTGATTTATTAATTTTTTTCTGTTTTGCTATGTCTTGTATCGGTGTTGCCTTATATGAAAATTGATGTCACCGCTTTTACTTTTTCTTTTTTCCTTTTTATTGGGTTTATTAGCATTTGTAATGTAATTTATGTTTGTATTTTGTACAAATCTCAATAAAACTAATTTCTGATTAAAAAAAAATATATCTATAGCATGGCCACTAGGGATCGATGCTCACTTTTTTTGGACGTATCGGTACCGGTCAAAAAACTGACTGATATTACCAATATTGCTTCAAAGGGTTTTACCGGGGTGATGCATGTAGCTGCATGCGTCACCCAGCACTGTTCCTTAGAGCAGACGGACGGCTTTAATGTAATAACAACCGATAAGGCTCAGCAGCCGTTTGGCTGTTATTACAAGCAGTGGGAGGGGACGTTCCCCCGTCCTATCGCCTTCCGTCACTTGCCCGGGCTCTCCCCTCCTACCGTGAGGCCCGAGGAACCAGCCAAAGACTCGAACAATGCCGATGCTTCGTTCAGGTCTCGGATCTAGTAATCCAGAAGCTATGTCATGACATCACTTCCCGGATTACTGGCATCTTAAAGGCGCCAGTTTTAAACGATAACGTATTCAAAAACGCAGATCTTAACACTTTTGGGGTCTTATAGACCCCCGATCTCTTCATAAAGAGTACCTCTAACATGCCTATTACTGTCACAAGGGATGTTTACATCTGTGAACAGCCAGATTCTTTAGCAATGACCTTTTGTGACTTACCCTCCTTGTGGAAGGTGTTAATGACTGTCGTTTGGACAACTGTCAAGTCACTAGACTTCCCCATGATTGTGTAACCTACTGAACCAGACTGAAAGACCATTTAAAGGCTCATGAAACTTTTACGTGTGTTTTGAGTTAATTAGCTTATTAGAGTGTGACACCATGTGTCTACAATATTGAACTTTATCCCAATATCCAAATTTTCTGAGATAATAAGTTTTGGGTTTTTACTAGCTATAAGCCATAATCATCAAAATTAAAAGAAAGAAATTCTTGAAATATATCACTCTGTGTTTAATGAATCTTTATAATATACGAGTTTCACTTTTTAAATTGAATTACTGAAATAAATTAACTTTTTGACGATACTAATTTTTTGAGATGCACCTGTATATCCATACAGTAACCCAACATTAATTATAATTTGTTAAGCACATTAGTGTTGCTCTGTATTTCAGGTGCAGTCATTCTGCAGACTCCGGTCTATGCATATGAAGGTGACACTGTGTCTCTCCGATGTTACAGTCGCTCTAGACATCGTACAGGACAGACAACATTTTACAAGAACCAGCAAATCCTACAGACATCAATGAATGACTCTATCTCCCTGGGTAATAATCTCACAGATAGGACCGCCATTTACAGATGTACAAAAGAAGTCTTCCATCATAATGATCGTATTTTCAGCGATGAGATCCATGTTTCTTACACAGGTACGTTTTAGTAAATCAACATGACTTGTTGGATTTGGAAAAGAGCAAATCACAACTTAAATTCAAACCACATTCAGATATCTACCAAAATTGCCTAACATACCACACAAAGCTTTCCATACAATTTTAGCTAACTCACAGGCACAGACTATCAACCTCTTTACTCACTAAGAAAACCAATGGTGAATTAATCTATTATTTCAATCATTGCCAATATTGTAACTAAAAATAAGTGCGTAGCAGTAATAGCAAAATTGCCAAACCAGCTGCGAAACAAAACTTATACTTGTAATAAGAGATCTGCATGGCGGAAAACATTGTTATGTTTTGTTTCGGACTCATTTGGTAAGTTAATCATTTTGCTTCGCTATATACGTTATGTTAGAACAAATAATTTTCAGAATTCCTTTCATATATTCGGATTTGTTTAGTGTATTCATTGTTCCAAAACAATCCGTATTTTTGGAAGTAGTTTTGGAAGATTGAGATTTATTTATGTTTGGATTTTGAGATTCTGATGGATCCACTTTAATCCGCAGTAAGTAGGAATCATCGTATTTCACTTTTATACCTTACTGTAACTATTTATTGCAATATATTTCTATTTCATATTGTATTATTTAGTGCATTTTTTATAATTCACTCACTAGAATAAAAACATTTTTTTTTATTCACTGGTATACAAATTCACTAGAATAAAAACAAATGGGTCCGAATCAAGTCAGGTCATTTGTTATTTATTTTATACCGATATCAAGTCAGGTCATTTGTTATTTTTATTTTAAAAGCCGCGCCGCCTCCTCCCGCCCGTCCGTGATAGGCGGACACTAATTTTCCCAGCAGTACAGTGTTCCGCCTATCACGGATGTTCTGTCATTCTCATCTCATGGACGAGGATGAGAGAATGTCTGTGATAGGCGGAACACTGCACACTGACTGCTGGGAAAACCGAGTGTTCCTCCTATCACGGACAAGGAGGAGGAGGAGGAGGCGCGGCTTTCAAACCTGCAATGGCGCCTGGCGCCTCAGTGTGTACAACCGGACAGCGTCCCCCGAGGGACACCGGACAGCGGCCCCCGAGGGACACCGGACAGCGGGACACCGGACAGCGACCCCCGAGGGACACGGGACAGCGGGACACCGGATCGATCGGCGCAGGTAGGCTGCACTGGGGACACGGGGGGTTGTATAGGACACAGGGGACATGTAGATGGGCATTTGCTGACAAAATTTATTGGCTGTTTTTCTTATAACTTATTTTGGATTTGTTGAAATGTGTTACTATTGTAATTGGGAGATTTGGATACATGCCAATTTTCAAGTATGAAAATTTTGTCCAAATTTTGATTAATAACGAAATGAATTGCGCATGTCTACTTTTAATCACAACGGTAGAAAGACCATCAAAGGTCCAGCTCACTTCTAGTTTGCTTATATTGTTTTCAATCTCAAGTCCTGATGGAGCCGTTGGATTTTGGACCCCCAATACACACTAGTACTCTTTTTATTGTCCTCCTGACCTTGGAGTAAAGTCGTATCTGGACCTTTTAGCAGTGGTGTGCCATTTTAATTTATATTTTTGTTACATTACACTACAAACCAACGAGACTATGGAGATCCTTCGGATTGTAGAAGCTGCCTGCCTGGGAACTAGATCACTGAATCAGTACATTAAGATAATAAAAATGCCAATAAGATAACCCTAGGGGTCTAATGCCGCGTACACACGATCGGAATTCCAGCCAGAAAAAAACAGATGAGAGCTTTTCATCAGAAAATGCGACCGTGTGTAGGCTCCATCGGAATTTTGCTGGCCGAATTTCCGACAGCAAAAAATTGAGAGCATGTTCTCAATTTTTCCGACGGAAAAGGTTTCTATCGGAAATTCCAATCGTCTGTAGCAATTCTGGCGCACAAAATTCCTACGTATGCTCTGAAACAATTCGACGTATGCTCGGAAGCATTGAACTCGGCTCGTTGTAGTGTTGTACGTCACCGCGTTCTTGACCGTCGGAATTTGGTATGACGGTGTGTAGGCAAGACAGTTTGAGCGTAATTCCTTCGGAATTCCGTCGGGAAAACCATCAGAGCTTTTTCCGACGAGAATTCTGATCGTGAGTACGCGGCATTACACTATTTTTCCACTTTCCTTAACTCCTGTTACTTTGGGGTATATTAGTAAAATATATTTAAAAAAATATTTTAAAATATCACACACATGTGTTCAGCTAGGACTTATATTCAGCTAGGATTTATATGTAAATAAATGCTGCTACACTATACATGTTAGATATTTCCACACTTTTTTATTTGATGAAGATTTTTGAGATTATATGGAAAGATACTTCACCTTCTACCCCACCACTGCCACTCACAATGGGGTTGTCTCCTTCTTCAAATTGTGTCTTGTCTTGTAGAGGATGCGGGGAGAGTTCTGGTGACCTTCACACCAAACTGGAACAAGTTTCTTTCAGGAGACAATATAACAATGACCTGCCATGGAGGAAGTGATGTGACCTATCAGTGGTTGCAGAATGGCACTGTGGTTGCAGAAGAAAAGAACTATATAATCGCATCTGCCCAGGTTGGACACAGTGGGATCTACCAGTGCCGGACCAATCTCGGTAATCGTGCTTCATTCGGACTGGATGTCGTTGATGGTGAGTTGGTCTCCAAATTTAAAGAACTGTATGTTAACGCCTCCTTTTTTGTACTCCAATGATCTACAGACTGGGTCAATACCTGTAAGGTGAAAAACGGGGAGAGGGGGAGGGAGAGTGGAACTGTCTTGGCGTAGTATTCTTGAAGGTACAGATGAAAAGAATTTCAGGTATTGCATTTACATACACAAAGATGAACCCAGAATGTCAATGATGTCAGCTGGCAGTGGCTTCTGGAATCCTTCAATGGATATAGTTACATAGTTAGTCAGGTTGAAAAAAGACACAAGTCCATCTAGTTACATAGTTACATAGTTAGTAAGGTTGAATAAAGACATCAGTCTATCCAGTTTAACCTGAGTGAGTGTCCACAATTGTCCCTATCCCTGGATATTGCACACTCACATCGGTCCCACCCTCAAGGAGCCCACAATCCAAGGTGCACATGCATATACTAAGGCCAATTTCTGGACAGAAGCCAATTAACCTACCTGCATGTCTTTGGAGTAGTTCAACCATAAAAAAATAAAAATAAATAAAAAAAAAAAAATATACATATCATATATATACATGTCATATACATATCATATATATACATGTCATATATATATCATACAATCCCATATACCCAATCCTATACCCACAGTTGATCCAGAGGAAGGCGGAAACCCCCCCCAGAAAAGTATGATCCAATTTGCTACAGCAGGGGAAACAATTCCTTCCTGATCCCAGAGAGGCAATCAGATTTTCCCTGGATCAACTTTACCTATAAATGTCAGTACCCAGTTATATTATGTACATTTAGGAAAGAATCCAGGACTTTCTTAAAGCAATCTACTAAGCTGGCCAGAACCACCTCTGCAGGGAGTCTATTCCACATGTCCCCAGCTCTTTTTTTGAAGAAACCTTTTCAGTATTTGGAGATGAAATCTCTTTTCCTCTAGACGTAAAGAGTGCCCCCTTGTCCTCTGTGTTGACAGTAAAATGGATAACTCAACACCAAGTTCCCAATATGGACCCCTTATATATTTGTATATGTTGATCATATCCCCCCTTATTCTCCTCTTCTCAAGAGAGAATAAATTCAGTTCCTCTAATCTTTCCTCATAGCTGAGCTCCTCCATGCCTCTTATCAGTTTGGTTGCCCTTCTCTGCACTTTCTCCAGTTCCCCCGATATCCTTTTTGAGAACTGGTGGCCAAAACTGAACTGCATATTCATATGGAACAATAAAGAAGGGTAAGAGAAGATACAACTGTCTAATGCTTAGTACATATGAGTAGTTTATTTTTTTTGCTCAACCCATCAGGGCTTAATGAAAAAAAAAAAAAACTGACAGGTCCAGAGGAGGCGCTGTACTAACCATACAATGGTAGTACAGTGATCTCCCCTTCTGTGCTATTGTGTTCTGATAGGGGGAGTGCCCCTCCGCCAGAATACTCCGGTCAGCGCACTCAGCCATTGGCTGAGAGCGCTGATCGGGAGCCGATTGGCAGACCTTATTTGGTCATGCCCCATTGAGAAAAAGTGGCTGGCACACAGGCCGAATTTAATAGAAACCGGCCGATACCCCCCGACATTCGGCCCATGTGTACTAGGCTTAAAGTGATTGTAAACCTTCAGTTTTTTTTTCTTTAAATAACAAACCAATGATCAGGTCCACAGCTCTTTGGAGTACAAAGTGCAGGAGTTCAGGTTAGAAATGAGTTGACTCCAAAGCTCATCTCTTTAGCATTAAGTCAAGACCCAGTGAAGTTTGTTTTAGTCCCCCCCCCCCCCCCCCCCCCCCCCCCCCCCCCCCCCCCCCCCCCTCCCCCCCCCCCCCCCCCCCCCCAAGACAAAGCAACGGAAGTTTCAAGGTTTTCCTCTTGGTGTGCTTCATTTAACTCACCTGACTATGGGAATATGAACACTTATTGAATGCTATCGGTTGCTGGACTCACCTTATTCTGCTGTTTGTAGTGCCATACTGAATTAGCCTGTTCATTTACAGTAGACCTATGCTTCTCAATGAAAATATGCTGCAACACCTATCTATAGCAGGGGTCTCCAAACTTTCTAAACAAGGGGCCAGTTTACGGTTCTTCAGACTTTAGGGGGGCCGGGAGAAAACAATGCCAAGTCTTTAGTGGGAGGAATAGCGCCCCATCATTGGTGTCAGTGGGAAGAATAGTGCCCAATCATTGGTGTCAGTGAGAGGAATAGCGCCCCATCATTGGTGTCAGTGGGAGGAATAGCGCCCCATCATTGGTGTCAGTTGGAGGAATAGCACCCCATCATTGGTATCAGTGGAAAGAATAGCACCCCAAGACTGGTGTCAGTGGCAGGAATAGTGCCCCATCACTGGTGTCAGTGGGAGGAATAGTGCCCAATCATTGGTGTCAGTGAGAGAAATAGTGTCCCATCATTGGTGTCAGTGTGAGGAGTTGTGCCCCATTATTGGTGTCAGTGGAAGGAATAGTGCCCCATTATTGGTGTCAATGAAAGGAATAGTGCTCCATTATTGGTGTCAATGGAAGGAATAGTGCCCCATTGTGGGTGTCAGTGGAAAGAATAGTGCCCCATTGTTGGTGTCAGGAATTATGCCCCCATTGGTGGTGTTAGTGGGAGGAATAGTTCCTTATCATTGGTATCAGTGGGTGGAATAGTGTCCCATCATTGGTATCAGTGGGAGGAATAGTGCCCCACTGTTGGTGTCAGTCGGAGCAATCGTCCCCCAAGGGCTGGATAAAGGCAAGCAGAGGGCCACACCTGCCCCCCCCCCCCGCCACAGTTTGGAGACCACTGATCTATAGGTTCAGATGAAAATACAGTACTAGTAAAATACTAGTCCCAATGAAAAGTCAGTTAAATACTTGTTGATCCTGCCAGTGACGTCCACCTAATGCAGCTTCCTTTGATTGTGTAGCAACAACGCTGAAATGCTCCTCATTTATAAGCAGAGTTGCAACTCTTATGTAGGCTATGCCTGCTTGTAAAAAAGATTGATTGATTGAGATGAAAAAATGTTGCAGGAGGTGTGGCATTGTCACTGCTAATTTTATATAAAGTTGTAACTTGTCAATCGTCACATGGCTGCACCAAGTCCTACCCACAGCTTTCTGGATTGATAGCACTGCCTCTGTTACTAAAACCCTCCCACTGTGATCTGCAGTGTCTGAGACGGGGAGCGCGTGAGACACAAATAAAAGAGGATCTGGCTCAGTCAGGGAAGGGAAAGGGAAATGTTTTGTTCACTTTATGAGGCTTTTGCATAACACGGTAAATGGATTTGAGATTTTAGATGCATTTTAATAGTTTGTTGTCAATTTATCATCGCAGGACCAGTAATTCTACAGGCTCCATCCAACATCTCACAGGGAAAAGAACTGACTCTCAGATGTCATAGTCCTCCTGGGTATGTTGTATACCAGACAAAATTCTACAAGGACAACGTCATAAGGCGGTCTGGAGGAGATGATGGTTTCCTCATTCTTCCAGGATCGGAGGATGTGTCTGGAAGATACAGATGTGAAAAAAGATTATTTTGGGATCAAAATGTCATTATGACCGATGAAGCCTCCATTCCAATTAGAGGTAACTCCTCATCATTATGTGGAAGCATTCCTTCCAACTTCAGTAATTCTAATGCCGCATACACACGGTCGGAATTCTCGTCGGAAAAAGCTCTGATGGTTTTCCCGTCGGAATTCCGACAGAATTTCGCTCAAACTGTCTTGCCTACACACGGTCACACCAAATTCCGACGGTCTGTAACACAGCGGCATACAACACGTTCGACAGCACTATAAAAGGGAAGTTTAATGCTTCCGAGCATGCGTCGAATTGTTTCCGAGCATGCGTCGGAATTTTACGTGTCGAAATTGCATACACGGAAAATCCGAAAAAAAAGGTTTTCCGTCTGAAAAACAGGTTCTCAATTCAAAGTCCATCGGAAATTCCGACAGAAAAAGACCGATGGGCATACACACGGTCGGAAAATCCGATGAAAAGCTCCCACCGGACTGTTTCCATCGGAAATTCCGAGCGTGTGTACGCCACATAAGGTGCAAGTATGGGTAAAATTGAGTAAAACTGAGTCTGAGTTGGAACATTTCCAGTGAAGTCTGCAGAGAAATCTGGGGGCATCAGGGGCATGATTATAATATATATTTTATGTATTGATGCCAACAGTAATTAACCACTTCAGCCCCGGACCAATTTGCAGCCAAAGGACCAGGCCCCTTTTTTGCGATTCGGCACTGCGTCGCTTTAACTGACAATTTGCGCGGTCATGCCACGTGGCTCTCAAACAAAATTGGCGTCCTTTTTTTCCCACAAATAGAGCTTTCTTTTGGTGGTATTTGATCGCCCCTGCCGTTTTTATTTTTTGCTATAAACAAAAATAGAGCGACAATTTTAAAAAAAATGCAATATTTTTTACTTTTGTCTATAATAAATATCCCCAAAAAATATATAAAAAAAATTTTTTTTCCTCAGTTTAGGCCGATACGTATTCTTCTACATATTTTTGGTAAAAAAAAATCGCAATTAGCGATTATTGATTGGTTTGCGCAAAAGTTATAGCGTTTACAAAATAGGGGATAGTTTTATAGCATTTTTATTAATATTATTTTTTTTTACTAATAATGGCGGTGATCAGGGATTTTTATTGTGACTGCGACATTTTTGACAAATTTTTGGGACCATTGTCATTTATACAGCAATTAGTGCTATTTAAATGCATTGATTCCTGTGTAAATGACACTGGCATTGAAGGAGTTAACCACTAGGGGGAGGGGAGGGGTTAAGTGTGTGTGTGTGTGTTTTTTTTTTACTGTAGGGGGGCGTGGCTTGGTGTCTGACGTCGCTGATCGTCTGTCCCGATGACAGGGAACAGACGATCAGTGTCAGTCGCGCTAGGAAGCACGGGGAGAGGTTTGTTTACACAGACCTCTCCTCGTTCTTCAGCTCTGTGACCCAATGACACCAGCGGCGATCGGGTCCGCTGGTCCCGCGGCCACGGAGCTCAGGACCGGGTCAAAGAGACATATACAGGTACATGATTGTGCCCAGCTGTGCCATTCTGCCAACGTATATCGGCGTGAGGCAGTCCTTAAGCGGTTAAGGTACACATAAAAAGTGGCAGCCACTGTTATTAGTGGAGAATTTTCTTTACCAACTTAAAGCCGGAGCCCACCTAAAAAAAAAATATTAAAAGCCAGCAGCTACATATACTGCAGCTGCTGACTTTTAATAAATGGACACTTACCTTTCCTGGAGTCCAGCAATGTCGGCAGCCAAAGCCGTTCAGTCGCTCGGCTCTCGGCTGCTGCCGCCGCCATTTTCTGTGAGGGAATCAGGAAGTGAAGCGTTACGGCTTCACTTCCCGGTTCCCTACTGCGCATGCGTGAGTCGCGCTGTGCCTCCTAAATGGTCCCCGCTATCTCCTGGGACCTGTGTGTTTCCCAGGAGACAGCGGGGGTGCGGGAAGGGGCGTGACTCCCGCGGGAGTCTATTACCGGAAGTGGGTGCAGATACCTGTATTAGCTGCTTCTCTGATTAATGCTCTCCTTGCCCGGCCTGTCAGTTTAGGTGGACGGCCATGTCTTGGTAGGTTGGCAGTTGTGCCATACTCTTTCCATTTTCGGATAATGGATTGAGCAGAGCTCCATGAGATTTTCAAAGCTTGGGATATTTTTTTGTATAACCTAACCCTGCTTTAAACTTCTCCACAACTTAATCCCTGACCTGTCTGGTGTGTTCCTTGGCCTTCATTATGCTGTTAGTTCACTAAGGTTCCCTAACAAACCTCTGAGGGCTTCACAGAACAGCTGTATTTATACTGAAATTAAATTACACACAGGTGGACTCTCTTTACTAATTTAGGTGACTTCTGAAGGCAATTGGTTCCATTAGATTTTAGTTAGGGGTATCAGAGTAAAGGGGGCTGAATACAAATGCCCCCCACACGTTTCACATATTTATTTGTAAAAAATTTGGAAAGCCATTTATCATTTTCCTTCCACTTCACAATTATGTGCCACTTTGTGTTGGTCTATCACAAAAAAATCCCAATAAAATACATTTATGTTTTTGGTTGTAACATGACAAAATGTGCAAAATGGTGTGAATACTTTTTCAAGGCACTGTAGGTAAGAAGAACCACTAAACATTCCCTTTAACCACATGCCGACCGCGCTATAGTCGAAAGACGGGCACAGCGCGGTCGGCTTGTTCTAAGTGGACGTCCTACGGACGTCCTTCCAGAAACTTGCTCCCGCGCGCCCCCTGGGGCGCGCACTCTGGAACATCCGTGACCGCCGGGTCCCGAGGACCCGGCGCATCACGGATCACGGTAAACAGCCACTCATAGCGGCCGTTTACCACGTGATCGCTCCGTCAAATGCCGGAGCGATCACATGTACACAAACTGGCGTCACGTCATGACGCCGGTTCCTCCCTCCCCTCTCTGTACCGATCGGTACAGAGAGGGGAGAAGCGGAGAGGGGGAGAGACGGGACCAGCACTGTGGGCTGGATGTGTAGTGCCCACAGCGCTGGTCAATACACTGCCACCACTGTGCAATACTCTGCTACCACTGTGCAATACTCTGCAACCACTGTGTAATGCTCTGCCACCACTGTGCAATACTCTGCCACCACTGTGCAATACTCTGCCACCACTGTGCAATACTCTGCCACCACTGTGCAATACTCTGCCACCACTGTGCAATCCTCTGCCACCACTGTGCAATGCTCTGCCACCACTGTGCAATGCTCTGCCACCACTGTGCAATGCTCTGCCACCACTGTGCAATGCTCTGCCACCACTGTGCAATACTCTGCCACCACTGTGCAATACTCTGCACCCACTGTGCAATACTCTGCCACCACTGTGCAATACTCTGCCACCACTGTGCAATACTCTGCCACCACTGTGCTATACTCTGCCACCACTGTGCAATACTCTGCCACCACTGTGCAATGCTCTGCCACCACTGTGCAATGCTCTGCCACCACTGTGCAATGCTCTGCAACCACTGTGCAATACTCTGCCACCACTGTGCAATACTCTGCCCTCACTGTGCAACGCTCTGCCCCTACTGTGCAATACTCTGCCACCACTGTGCAATACTCTGCCACCACTGTGCAACACTGTAATACTCTGCCAATACTTGCCAATACTCTGCCAATACTCGCCAATACTCTGCCAATACTCGCCAATACTCGCCAATACTCGCCAATACTCTGCCCATACTCGCCAATACTCTGCCAAAACTCTGCCAATACTCTGCAATAATTTTTAATAGAAACAAAGAATTTTTATTTTTTACCAAATTTTCTGTATTTTTTGATTTATAGCGCAAAAAATAAAAAACCCAGCGGTGATTAAATACCACCAGAAGAAAGCTCTATTTGTGTGAAAAAAAGGACACAAAATTCATATGGGTACAGTGTTGCATGACAGAGTAATTGTCATTCAAAGTGTGAGAGCACCGAAAGCTGAAAATTGGTCTGGTTAGGAAGGGGGTTTAACTGCCCAGTGGTCAAGTGGTTAATCTGTCTAATATTCCTGGGTGAGCTTCTGGTTCACATGCATGTTTATTCTGGCCAAATGGCACACAATGTTGGTAGAAAAGTTTAGGAGGCTCTAAAAAGTCCTGTTTTCCTTCTAGCGAAAGAAAGGATAACTGAGCACCTCATCTTAAAAATCGCCATCCCATTTTTCGTACTCGCCATTCTTATCATCTGGGCTGTCTTGCTCTTCACATCAAAAATGTTCCAGTCGCATGGTTCCAAAAGACAAACGGTCAAAACACGAAGAGGTAAGTGACTATGGTTGTTGGATATACAGGGGGTCCCTGGGTTACAAGCAAGATAGGGACTGTAGGTTTGTTCCCATATTAACTCTTACAGGAGTGAATTTCCCTTCCTAGGGGTAGATTTCCACTCACTTCCTGTTGTCTCCCTCCGTTTGTAAGTAGGAGTCATTTGTAAGTCGGATGTTTGTAAGTAGGGGACCCCCTGTACAAGACTAGACACCTGTCATATCATGTCTGTGCATACATTATGTGAGCTCATACATGGCCTAATCTTTGCAAACAGTTTAAGAGCCAGATCTGGATTATGCCCCGTACACACGATCGCACATTCCGACAACAAAATCCATGGATTTTTTCGGACGGATGTTTGGCTCAAACTTGTCTTGCATACACACGGTCACACAAAGTTGGTCGGAAATTCCAAAACGCCAAGAACGTGGCGACGTACAACACGTACAACGAGCTGAGAAAAATTAAGTTCAATAGCCAGTGCGGCTCTTCTGCTTGATCCCGAGCATGCGTGGAACTTTGTGCGTCGGAATTGCGTACACGCGATCGGAATTTACGACAACTGATTTTGTTGTCGGAAAACTTGAGAACCAGCTCTCAAATTTTGTGTGACGGAAATTCCGATGGAAAAATGTCCAATGGAGCCTACACACGGTCGGAATTTCCGACAAAAAGCTCCCATCGAACATTTTCCGTCGGAAAATCCGACCGTGTGTACGGGGCATTAGGCTGTGCTGGGGCTTTCAACCAGGTAGCAGATTAGACTATGTTGGGACTTTCTGGAGGGGTAGCCATGTGGAGACTTCCTAATGGGTAGAAGATTGGACAATGTTGGGGCTTTTTTGTTGGTAGCAGATTAGATCAAATTGGTGTTTCTTAGAGGGTAGCAGATTTGACCATGTGCAAAGAGTGTTTAAAGCGGAACTCCACCCTAAAAATTAAGTTCCATTGTATTTCCTCCTCCCACCCTCTTCTAATGCTGCGTACACACGGTCGGAATTCTCCTTGGAAAAAGCTCTGATGGTTTTCCTGTCGGAATTCCGACGGAATTTCGCTCAAACTGTCTTGCCTACACACGGTCACACTAAATACCAACGGTCAATAACACCACGGCATACAACACATTCGACGGCACTATAAAAGGGAAGTTTAATGCTTCCGAGCATGCGTCGAATTGTTTCCGAGAATGCGTCAGAATTTTGCGTGTCGGAATTGCATACACACGATCAAAAAATCCGATAGAAAGGTTTTCCGTCGGAAAAATTAAGAACAGGTTCTCAATCCAAAGTCTGTCGGAAATGCAGACAGAAAAAGACAGATGGGCATACACACGGTCGGAAAATTTGATGAAAAGCTCCCATCGGACTGTTTCCATCGGAAATTCTGAACGTGTGTACGCGGCATTACACTTTTGGATGTTTTTTTTTAATTTGGGATTTAAGTGGGTACCTGCTTACAGCCTTTTGGGGAACATCGCAGGTCCCATCAGGTTGCGGGCCCATTCACACAGTGCAGCATGGCTCGCACATGTGCAGTTGGAAGCCAACTGTGAAGCAGCAAAGAGTGTGATAACAAGCACTGGCCTTGTCAGCAGATGGTTTAGCAACAAGTTGGTTACTCATTAGTAGACATGTGCACAACAAAAAAATTTGTTTATTTTCGTTTCGTTTTTTTCGTTTCCGATTCGTAACGATCCGTACATTCGTAAGTCGTCGGTGTTCGTATTCGTAATGATTTGTACATTCGTAAGAGTTATTTTTTCGTTGATTCGTTTTTCGTTAGTTTTATTTTTGGATGCATTCGTATTTATTCGTACATTCGTAGATTCGTAATCGGAGCATAATTCATAATTCTATGTAATGTGTATGCTATTATTACATTTTAATCATTTACGAATCGAAAAAAAAAGTTACGAATCAAAAAAAAAAAAGTTACGAATCGAAAAAAAAGTTTCGAATGTACGAATTTTTTTGTTCAATCCATTCGAAGCACGTTAAGCAACGCCATTGTAAGAGACACGGAAAATTACGAATCGAAAAAAAAAAAAAAGTTTACGAATCGAAAAAAAAAGTTTCGAATGTACAAATTTTTTTGTTCAATCCATTTCGAAGCACTTTAAGCAACGCCATTGTAAGAGACACGGAAAATTACTAATATAAAAAAAAAAAAAAAAAGTTACTAATCGAAAAAAAAAGTTACGAATCGAAAAAAAAAGTTACGAATGTACGAATTTTTTTGTTCAATCCATTCGAATCACTTTAAGCAACGCCATTGTAAGAGACACGGAAAATTACGAATCGAAAAAAAAAAAAAAGTTACGAATCGAAAAAAAAAGTTACGAATCGAAAAAAAAAGTTTCGAATGTACGAATTTTTTTGTTCAATCCATTCGAAGCACGTTAAGCAACGCCATTGTAAGAGACACGGAAAATTACAAATCGAAAAAAAAAAAAGAAGTTACGAATCGAAAAAAAAAAGTTACGAATCGAAAAAAAAAGTTACGAATCGAAAAAAAAAAAGTTACGAATGTACGAATTTTTTTGTTCAATCCATTCGAATCACTTTAAGCAACGCCATTGTAAGAGACACGGAAAATTACGAATCAAAAAAAAAAAGTTACGAATCGAAAAAAAAAGTTACGAATGTACAAATTTTTTCGTTCAATCTATTCGAAGCACGTTAAGCACCATTGTAAGGGACACGGAAAATTACCAATTCAACAAAAAAAAAAAGTTACGAATGTACGAATTTTTTCGTTCGTTTTAGTTTTTCGGATTTTCTTCATTAGTGCATTCGTTGTTTCTAATTTGTTTTTTTCGGATTTTCGTTGTTTTTCGGATTCGTTCGATTCGTTAATCGGATTCGTATGATTCAAACGTACGAAAACAAACGAACGAAAATAACGAAAAAAAACGAAACAAATTGCACATGTCTACTCATTAGATTGTCCCCCTGACTTTTATTTTTTTTTTAAATGTATCTGGACCTCTTAGTAGTGCTTCAATTCCCATGATGCTTCAAATATCATGGAATGGAGATCCTCCAGGGTGTAGAAGCCATCTACCCAGGAACCAGAATTTTTACTTCAACGTCAATACTTTAAAGTGGTTCTGCACCCATTTCATTTAGTAAATCTCTTTGCCTTCCAAATCAGGCAAAGAGTACTAAATGAAATGTGTTTTTTTTTTTGTTTTTTTTTACTTGCCTTGTAATTGATGACTTCCGGTCTTCTGTCTCTTCGGGGGCGGGCGGGGTCTCTGCGTCGATCGTCGTCAGGCCGCACTGTCTCCTGGGATCTGGTGTCATTGTTCCCAGGAGTCAGTGCGGACATCTTCCGAAATCTCACGAGATTTCGGCCACATCTTCCGAAATCTCGCGAGATTTCGGACACATCTTCCGAAATCTCGTCAGATGTCGGCAGATGTGCCGTTACTGCGCACGCGCGAGTAACGGCGGTGCATGCTGGGCCATCTAAAGTGCCTGTGGGGGTTTCACATGCCCACAGGCAAGATGGCCCCCAGCACAAAAGAAGAAGATGAAGAACTTCATCGGACGAAAAACCGGCGGCGATCGAGATGCAAGATGGAACAGGTAAGTCCCCCAATTGGGCTATATGCCCTTGGCATATAGCCCAAAAAAAAAACGGGTGCAGAACCGCTTTAAGATAGCAATATCAATAAGATAACCTTATGGGTCCAGCACTATTTTTCCACTTTTTTCTAAAGTGTATTTGAAATTGTGACTGTTTCTCTTTAGAGATACATACATTCAACCGAATGTTTCCTGCACCTCCAGAAAGCCTGAAAGTTTTTTTTTTTTTTTTTATCAACAGGAAGCTGGCATTGAGTTGGCCATTGTGCATTTACCATTGTGTCACTCTGATTGGCAACATTTTAGGATGACTGCTTGTAACTATCATTTTCTGTTACTGTTATCAGTGACGTCCAGAGACCAACACAAAGATGAGGAAACTCAACACCCAAATGTTACCCTCAACAAGAATGGTAGGCGATAATTCTAATTGCTCTTATGTCACTTACCACTTTCCAGTGGCAGAGAATCCTTTATTTTCAGGGTTGCTATACCCCAGTGGGACTGATTCATGGAAACTGGAGGAAAGAAAATGAACACCGTACAGAGGTTGTTACAATTAACCTTTAGCAGTGGTCTCCAAACTGTCCCTCCCATTAATACAAGGCACTACTCCTCCCACTGACACCAATGACAAGACATTCTTTCTAGACATGTGCAATTCGTTTCGTTTTTTTTTTTTTCGTTTTTTCGTTAAAATTCGTTATATTCATTCATTCGTTATCGTACCAATGAACGAACGATTCGCTAAAAATTTTAACGAATAATGAATGTTTGAATCGAACGAATACGAAAAACAACGAAAATCCGAAATAACCGAATTAGAAACAACGAATCTACGAAAGAAGAAAATCCGAAAAACGAAAACAGGAACAACGAAAATCAAAATGAACGAAAAAATTTGTACATTCGTAACTTTTTTTTTTTTGTTGAATTGGTAATTTTCCGTGTCTCTTACAATGGCGCTGCTTAACGTGCTTCGAATGGATTGAACAAAAAAATTCGTACATTCGTAACTTTTTTTTTCGATTCGTAATTTTCCGTGTCTCTTACAATGGCACTGCTTAACGTGCTTTGAATGGATTGAACGAAAAAATTCGTACATTCGTAACTTTTTTTTTTTTTTTTTGCAATTCGTAATTTTCCGCGTCTCTTAAGCCCCATACACACGGTCGGATTTTTTCATGGATTCTGTCCGATCGGACAATGTTGTTGAAAAATCAGACCGTGTGTATGCACCATCGGACAGTGTACGTCGGATTGTCCGACGGACAAAGTCCTATCTCCTGCTGGATAGATTTGCCGACAACACGGTCCGATCACACCAAATCCGATCGTGTGTACGGTTGTCCGACCGGACAAAGTGCTACGCATGCTCAGATCACATTACAAGACCAAAGCTATTGGCTACTAGCCTCTACGTAGTCCCGTCGTAGGCAACAAACGTCACCACGTTCAGAATGATCGGATTTTCCGACAACTTTGTCCGACCGTGTGTACGCAACACCAACATCGGACAAAGTACGACGGACAGGATCCGACCGACCTGGTCCGCGGATAGTCCGACCGTGTGTATGGGGCTTTACAATGGCGCTGCTTAACGTGCTTCGAATGGATTGAACAAAAAAATTCGTACATTCGTAACTTTTTTTTTCGATTCGTAATTTTCTGTGTCTCTTACAATGGCGCTGCTTAACGTGCTTCGAATGGATTGAAACGAAAAAATTCATACATTCGTAACTTTTTTCTTTTTTTTCGATTCGTAATTTTCCGTGTCTCTTACAATGGCGCTGCTTAACGTGCTTCGAATGGATTGAACAAAAAAATTCGTACATTCGTAACTTTATTTTTATTTTTTTCGATTCATAATTTTCAGTGTCTCTTACAATGGCGCTGCTTAACGTGCTTCGAATGGATTGAACGAAAAAATTTGTACTTTCTTAACTTTTTTTTTTTCGATTCGTAATTTTCCGTGTCTCCTAAAATGTAATAATAGCATACACATTACATAACATTATGAATTATGCTCCGATTACGAATCTACGAATGTTACGAAAGTACGAATAAATCAATCTAACGAAAGTACGAATGTAACTAAATCTACGAAAATACGAATGCGTCCGAATTTCGAATAAACGAAAATTAAACTAACGGAAAAACGAATCAACGAAAAAATAACTCTTACGAAAATACGAATACGAACACCGACGACTTACGAATTTACGAATCGTTACGAATCAACGGAAACGAAAGAAACGAAACGAAAATAAACCAATTTTTCTATTGTGCACATGTCTAGCCTGTATAGTTGATGCATCCAGATATCTTTGCTGTGTCCCCCACATGGTTTCTCACAAACTGCAAACGGGATTTCTTACGGCTTTCTTTCAACAATGACTTTCTTCTTGCCACTCTTCCATAAAGGGCAGATTTGTGGAGAGCACGACTAATAGTTATGGTCTAGAGCCCTACGGACGATATGAGTAACGATGACGCACAGGTATAACACAAAACTTACCAACATGAAATAGACCCGAAAGCGTGCCTTGGTCTATCGTATGGTACACCAAAATAAGGGGGGCATACCCTAGATAAGGAATGATAAAATAAGTAGCTATGGAATAATGTGAAATGAGTATTCAGTCTGGAGTAAGAATACTTAGAAGAAGCCCTAAAAAAGGGGAGGGCGGGTGGGTATCTCACACAGGAAACCGACAAAGACCAGCGGCCTTTGGGCTGCTTAAATACCCTCCGGGCTCCTCCCATAACTTCAGGCCGGCACACCGGCCTTCCAATTTGTCCTGTGGACAGATTCTCCCACCTGAGCTGTGGATCTCTGCAGCTCCTCCAGAGTTACCATGGACCTTTTGGCTCTTCTCTGATGAATGCTCTCCTTGCCCGTCCTGTCAGTTTAGGTGGACGGCCATGTTTTGGTAGGTTTGCAGTTGTGCCATACTCTTTCCATTTTCAGATAATGGATTGAACAGAGCTCCATGAGATTTTCAAAGCTTGGGATATTTTTTTTATAACCTAACCCTGCTTTAAACTTCTCCACAACTTAATCCCTGACCTGTCTGGTGTGTTCCTTGGCCTTCATGATGCTGTTAGTTCACCAAGGTTCCCTAACAAACCTCTGAGGGCTTCACGGAACAGCTGTATTTATACTGAAATTAAATTACACACAGGTGGACTCTCTTTCACTAATTTAGGTGACTTCTGAAGGCAATTGGTTCCAATAGATTTTAGTTAGGGGTATCAGAGTAAAGGGGGCTGAATACAAATGCACACCACACTTATTTATTTGTGAAAAATTTGGAAAGCCATTTATCATTTTCCTTCCACTTCACAATTATGTGCCACTTTGTGTTGGTCTATCACAAAAAAATCCCAATAAAATACATTTATGTTTTTGGTTGTAACGTGACAAAATGTGCAAAATGGTGTGAATACTTTTTCAAGGCACTGTAGGTAAGAAGAACCACTAAACATTCCCTTTAAATACATGCCGACCGTGCTATAGTCGAAAGACGGCCACAGCGCGGTCGGCTTGTTCTAAGTGGACGTCCTACGGACGTCCTCCCAGAAACTTGCTCCCGTGCGCCCCCTGGGGCGCGCACTCGGGAACATCCGTGACCGCCGGGTCCCGAGGACCCGGCGCATCACGGATCACGGTAAACAGCCGCTGATAGCGGCCGTTTACCACGTGATCGCTCCGTCAAATGACGGAGCGATCACATGTACACAAACCGGCGTCACGTCATGACGCCGGTTCCTCCCTCCCCTCTCTGTACCGATCGGTACAGAGAGGGGAGAAGCGGAGAGGGGGAGAGACGGGACCAGCACTGTGGGCTGGATGTGTAGTGCCCACAGCGCTGGTCAATACACTGCCACCACTGTGCAATACTCTGCCACCACTGTGCAATGCTCTGCAACCACTGTGCAATACTCTGCCACCACTGTGCAATGCTCTGCAACCACTGTGCAATGCTCTGCCATCACTGTGCAATGCTCTGCCACCACTGTGCAATACTCTGCCACCACTGTGCAATGCTCTGCCACCACTGTGCAATGCTCTGCCACCACTGTGCAATGCTCTGCCATCACTGTGCAATGCTCTGCCATCACTGTGCAATGCTCTGCACCCACTGTGCAATACTCTGCCACCACTGTGCAATACTCTGCAACCACTGTGCAATACTCTGCCACCACTGTGCAATACTCTGCCACCACTGTTCAATACTCTACCACCACTGTGCAACACTGTAATACTCTGCCAATACTTGCCAATACTCTGCCAATACTCTGCCAATACTCTGCCAATACTCGCCAATACTCGTCAATACTCGCCAATACTCTGCCAATACTCGCCAATACTCTGCAATAATTTTTAATAGAAACAAAGAATTTTTTTTTTTTTTTTTACCAAATTTTCGGTATTTGATTAAATACCACCAAAAGAAAGCTCTATTTGTGTGGAAAAAAAGGACACAAAATTAATTTGGGTAGAGTGTTGCATGACAGAGTAATTGTCATTCAAAGTGTGAGAGCACCGAAAGCTGAAAATTGGTCTGGTTAGGAAGGGGGTTTAACTGCCCAGTGGTCAAGTGGTTAATCTGTCTAATATTCCTGTGTGAGCTTCTGGTTCACATGCATGTTTATTCTGGCCAAATGGCACACAATGTTGGTAGAAAAGTTTAGGAGGCTCTAAAAAGTCCTGTTTTCCTTCTAGCGAAAGAGAGGATAACTGAGCACCTCATCTTAAAAATCGCCATCCCATTTTTCGTACTCGCCATTCTTATCATCTGGGCTGTCTTGCTCTTCACATCAAAAATGTTCCAGTCGCATGGTTCCAAAAGACAAATGGTCAAAACACGAAGAGGTAAGTGACTTTGGTTGTTGGATATACAAGACTAGACACCTGTCATATCATGTGAAGAGGAGGGCTTGGAGAGCTCTAGTAAAGTTATACCTCATCCCGGATTAAATGGTGGGTAGATGAGCGGAGATAGAGACAGGGGACTATAGCGGTAATGAACAAAAGGAATAGCACTTGCAACTTTTTGAAAGAATTTTTACAAAATAATTTATTAACAATCAATGTGACAAACATATAAATGGGGACAGACAACAAGTTCAATATACATACAATATATAGAGGGAAGGTACATAGGGATTGGTCCGCCAGTCAAATCAATTCCCCAGCAAGCAATGGGGGGGCAAGGGACTCGGAAATGACTGAGGGACCAAATGTATACAAAGTTAGAAGGGGGTTAGTAAAAAGGGTCTATAGTGGTTATATAGATCCTGGGTACAATAGGGCTGTTAGAGAGAGCTGACCGACATGTTTCCCCATACAATGGCTTCTTCAGGGTCAATGAGTGACTTTGTACCAATGAGGAATGAGTCTATGAAAATATAAAAAGCAAGGGGTTAGTTATATAGCTCAATCAATGCAGATTTGTTTAATACGCAGGAACATAGCAAGCATGTCACCACAAGGCCGTAGTACCCCCTCCCCCACACACAAGCACCCGGCGCTAGTCCCATCAATTCCCAAGGACAAACAAAACGTACCCCTGAGCAGCTGGAACACCCAATTGGTTCGCAGATGTGGTCAAATACAAGTTTCCATAAGGCGAGGAAATGTTGAGGGCCTAAAGGGAGCCTGGTGAGGTATAGTAGGTGACAATACATATTAGGGAATGGCAACACGGAGAGTTAATTGCCATGCATGGCTAACATAGCCTAAAAATTGCAAAAACTTACCACAAAGTTGTGGTAAGTTTTTGTGGTAAGTTTTTTCTATTTGGTAGAAGATTGGACAATGTTGGGGCTTTTTTGTTGGTAGCAGATTAGATCAAATTGGTGTTTCTTAGAGGGTAGCAGATATGACCATGTGCAAAGAGTGTTTAAAACGGAACTCCACCCTAAAAAGTAAGTTCCATTGTATTTCCTCCTCCCACCCTCTTCTAATGCCGCGTACACACGGTCGGAATTCTCGTTGGAAAAAGCTCTGATGGTTTTCCCGTCGGAATCCCGACGGAATTTCGCTCAAACTGTCTTGCCTACACACGGCACACCAAATTCCGACGGTCAATAACACGCGGCATACAACACGTTCGACAGCACTATAAAAGGGAAGTTTAATGCTTCCGAGCATGCGTCGAATTGTTTCCGAGCATGCGTCGGAATTTTGCGCGTCGGAATTGGATACACACGATAAAAAAATCAGATTAGAAAGGTTTTCCATCTGAAAAATTAAGAGCAGGCTCTTAAAAAAATCCATGGATTTTTTCCGACGGATGTTGGCTCAAACTTGTCTTGCATACACACAGTCACACAAAGTTGGTCGGAAATTCCGAAACATCAAGAACGTGGTGACGTAAAACACGTACGACGAGCCGAGAAAAATGAAGTTCAATAGCCAGTCTGCTTGATTCCGAGCATGCGTGGAACTTTGTGCGTCGGAAAATTGCGTACACGCGATCGGAATTTACGACAACTGATTTTGTTGTCGGAAAACTTGAGAACCAGCTCTCAAATTTTGTGTGACGGAAATTCCGATGGAAAAATGTCCAATGGAGCCTACACACGGTCGGAATTTCCGACAAAAAGCTCCCATCGAACATTTTCCGTCGGAAAATCCGACCGTGTGTACGGGGCATTAGGCTGTGCTGGGGCTTTCAACCAGGTAGCAGATTAGACTATGTTGGGACTTTCTGGAGGGGTAGCCATGTGGAGACTTCCTAATGGGTAGAAGATTGGACAATGTTGGGGCTTTTTTGTTGGTAGCAGATTAGATCAAATTGGTGTTTCTTAGAGGGTAGCAGATTTGACCATGTGCAAAGAGTGTTTAAAGCGGAACTCCACCCTAAAAATTAAGTTCCATTGTATTTCCTCCTCCCACCCTCTTCTAATGCTGCGTACACACGGTCGGAATTCTCCTTGGAAAAAGCTCTGATGGTTTTCCTGTCGGAATTCCGACGGAATTTCGCTCAAACTGTCTTGCCTACACACGGTCACACTAAATACCAACGGTCAATAACACCACGGCATACAACACATTCGACGGCACTATAAAAGGGAAGTTTAATGCTTCCAAGCATGCGTCGAATTGTTTCCGAGAATGCGTCAGAATTTTGCGTGTCGGAATTGCATACACACGATCAAAAAATCCGATAGAAAGGTTTTCCGTCGGAAAAATTAAGAACAGGTTCTCAATCCAAAGTCTGTCGGAAATGCAGACAGAAAAAGACAGATGGGCATACACACGGTCGGAAAATTTGATGAAAAGCTCCCATCGGACTGTTTCCATCGGAAATTCTGAACGTGTGTACGCGGCATTACACTTTTGGATGTTTTTTTTTAATTTGGGATTTAAGTGGGTACCTGCTTACAGCCTTTTGGGGAACATCGCAGGTCCCATCAGGTTGCGGGCCCATTCACACAGTGCAGCATGGCTCGCACATGTGCAGTTGGAAGCCAACTGTGAAGCAGCAAAGAGTGTGATAACAAGCACTGGCCTTGTCAGCAGATGGTTTAGCAACAAGTTGGTTACTCATTAGTAGACATGTGCACAACAAAAAAAATTTGTTTATTTTCGTTTCGTTTTTTTCGTTTCCGATTCGTAACGATCCGTACATTCGTAAGTCGTCGGTGTTCGTATTCGTAATGATTTGTACATTCGTAAGAGTTATTTTTTCGTTGATTCGTTTTTCGTTAGTTTTATTTTTGGATGCATTCGTATTTATTCGTACATTCGTAGATTCGTAATCGGAGCATAATTCATAATTCTATGTAATGTGTATGCTATTATTACATTTTAATCATTTACGAATCGAAAAAAAAAGTTACGAATCAAAAAAAAAAAAAGTTACGAATCGAAAAAAAAAAGTTTCGAATGTACGAATTTTTTTGTTCAATCCATTCGAAGCACGTTAAGCAACGCCATTGTAAGAGACACGGAAAATTACGAATCGAAAAAAAAAAAAAAAGTTACGAATCGAAAAAAAAAGTTTCGAATGTACAAATTTTTTTGTTCAATCCATTTCGAAGCACGTTAAGCAACGCCATTGTAAGAGACACGGAAAATTACGAATCGAAAAAAAAAAAAAGAAGTTACGAATCGAAAAAAAAAGTTACGAATCGAAAAAAAAAGTTACGAATGTACGAATTTTTTTGTTCAATCCATTCGAATCACTTTAAGCAACGCCATTGTAAGAGACACGGAAAATTACGAATCGAAAAAAAAAAAAAAGTTACGAATCGAAAAAAAGTTACGAATCGAAAAAAAAAGTTTCGAATGTACGAATTTTTTTGTTCAATCCATTCGAAGCACGTTAAGCAACGCCATTGTAAGAGACACGGAAAATTACAAATCGAAAAAAAAAAAAAGAAGTTACGAATCGAAAAAAAAAAGTTACGAATCGAAAAAAAAAGTTACGAATCGAAAAAAAAAGTTACGAATGTACGAATTTTTTTGTTCAATCCATTCGAATCACTTTAAGCAACGCCATTGTAAGAGACACGGAAAATTACGAATCAAAAAAAAAGTTACGAATCGAAAAAAAAAGTTACGAATGTACAAATTTTTTCGTTCAATCTATTCGAAGCACGTTAAGCACCATTGTAAGGGACACGGAAAATTACCAATTCAACAAAAAAAAAAAGTTACGAATGTACGAATTTTTTCGTTCGTTTTAGTTTTTCGGATTTTCTTCATTAGTGCATTCGTTGTTTCTAATTTGTTTTTTTCGGATTTTCGTTGTTTTTCGGATTCGTTCGATTCGTTAATCGGATTCGTATGATTCAAACGTACGAAAACAAACGAACGAAAATAACGAAAAAAAACGAAACAAATTGCACATGTCTACTCATTAGATTGTCCCCCTGACTTTTATTTTTTTTTTAAATGTATCTGGACCTCTTAGTAGTGCTTCAATTCCCATGATGCTTCAAATATCATGGAATGGAGATCCTCCAGGGTGTAGAAGCCATCTACCCAGGAACCAGAATTTTTACTTCAACGTCAATACTTTAAAGTGGTTCTGCACCCATTTCATTTAGTAAATCTCTTTGCCTTCCAAATCAGGCAAAGAGTACTAAATGAAATGTGTTTTTTTTTTGTTTTTTTTTACTTGCCTTGTAATTGATGACTTCCGGTCTTCTGTCTCTTCGGGGGCGGGCGGGGTCTCTGCGTCGATCGTCGTCAGGCCGCACTGTCTCCTGGGATCTGGTGTCATTGTTCCCAGGAGTCAGTGCGGACATCTTCCGAAATCTCACGAGATTTCGGCCACATCTTCCGAAATCTCACGAGATTTCGGCCACATCTTCCGAAATCTCGTCAGATGTCGGCAGATGTGCCGTTACTGCGCACGCGCGAGTAACGGCGGTGCATGCTGGGCCATCTAAAGTGCCTGTGGGGGTTTCACATGCCCACAGGCAAGATGGCCCCCAGCACTAAAGAAGAAGATGAAGAACTTCATCGGACGAAAAACCGGCGGCGATCGAGATGCAAGATGGAACAGGTAAGTCCCCCAATTGGGCTATATGCCCTTGGCATATAGCCCAAAAAAAAAAACGGGTGCAGAACCGCTTTAAGATAGCAATATCAATAAGATAACCTTATGGGTCCAGCACTATTTTTCCACTTTTTTCTAAAGTGTATTTGAAATTGTGACTGTTTCTCTTTAGAGATACATACATTCAACCGAATGTTTCCTGCACCTCCAGAAAGCCTGAAAGTTTTTTTTTTTTTTTTTATCAACAGGAAGCTGGCATTGAGTTGGCCATTGTGCATTTACCATTGTGTCACTCTGATTGGCAACATTTTAGGATGACTGCTTGTAACTATCATTTTCTGTTACTGTTATCAGTGACGTCCAGAGACCAACACAAAGATGAGGAAACTCAACACCCAAATGTTACCCTCAACAAGAATGGTAGGCGATAATTCTGATTGCTCTTATGTCACTTACCACTTTCCAGTGGCAGAGAATCCTTTATTTTCAGGGTTGCTATACCCCAGTGGGACTGATTCATGGAAACTGGAGGAAAGAAAATGAACACCGTACAGAGGTTGTTACAATTAACCTTTAGCAGTGGTCTCCAAACTGTCCCTCCCATTAATACAAGGCACTACTCCTCCCACTGACACCAATGACAAGACATTCTTTCTAGACATGTGCAATTCGTTTCGTTTTTTTTTTTTTTTTTCGTTTTTCGTTAAAATTCGTTATATTCGTTCATTCGTTATCGTACCAATGAACGAACGATTCGCTAAAAATTTTAACGAATAATGAATGTTTGAATCGAACGAATACGAAAAACAACGAAAATCCGAAATAACCGAATTAGAAACAACGAATCTACGAAAGAAGAAAATCCGAAAAACGAAAACAGGAACAACGAAAATCAAATGAACGAAAAAATTCGTACATTCGTAACTTTTTTTTTTTTTGTTGAATTGGTAATTTTCCGTGTCTCTTACAATGGCGCTGCTTAACGTGCTTTAAATGGATTGAACGAAAAAAATTCGTACATTCGTAACTTTTTTTTTTTTTTTTTGCGATTCGTAATTTTCCGCATCTCTTAAGCCCCATACACACGGTCGGATTTTTTCATGGATTCTGTCCGATCGGACAATGTTGTTGAAAAATCAGACCGTGTGTATGCACCATCGGACAGTGTACGTCGGATTGTCCGACGGACAAAGTCCTATCTCCTGCTGGATAGATTTGCCGACAACACGGTCCGATCACACCAAATCCGATCGTGTGTACGGTTGTCCGACCGGACAAAGTGCTACGCATGCTCAGATCACATTACAAGACCAAAGCTATTGGCTACTAGCCTCTACGTAGTCCCGTCGTAGGCAACAAACGTCACCACGTTCAGAATGATCGGATTTTCCGACAACTTTGTCCGACCGTGTGTACGCAACACCAACATCGGACAAAGTACGACGGACAGGATCCGACCGACCTGGTCAGCGGATAGTCCGACCGTGTGTATGGGGCTTTACAATGGCGCTGCTTAACGTGCTTCGAATGGATTGAACAAAAAAATTCGTACATTCGTAACTTTTTTTTTCGATTCGTAATTTTCCGTGTCTCTTACAATGGCGCTGCTTAACGTGCTTCGAATGGATTGAAACGAAAAAATTCGTACATTCGTAACTTTATTTTTTTTTTTTCGATTCATAATTTTCAGTGTCTCTTACAATGGCGCTGCTTAACGTGCTTTGAATGGATTGAACGAAAAAATTCGTACATTCGTAACTTTTTTTTTTTTTTTTGCGATTCGTAATTTTCCGCGTCTCTTACAATGGCGCTGCTTAACGTGCTTCGAATGGATTAAACAAAAAAATTCGTACATTCGTAACTTTTTTTTTCGATTCGTAATTTTCCGTGTCTCTTACAATGGCGCTGCTTAACGTGCTTCGAATGGATTGAACGAAAAAATTCGTACATTCGTAACTTTATTTTTATTTTTTTTTCGATTCGTAATTTTCCGTGTCTCTTACAATGGCGCTGCTTAACGTGCTTCGAATGGATTGAACGAAAAAATTTGTACATTCGTAACTTTTTTTTTTTTTCGATTCATAATTTTCCGTGTCTCCTAAAATGTAATAATAGCATACACATTACATAACATTATGAATTATGCTCCGATTACGAATCTACGAAAACAATGTTACGAAAGTACGAATAAATCAATCTAACGAAAGTACGAATGTAACTAAATCTACGAAAATACGAATGCGTCCGAATTTCGAATAAACGAAAATTAAACTAACGGAAAAACGAATCAACGAAAAAATACGAACACCGACGACTTACGAATTACGAATCGTTACGAATCAACGGAAATGAAAGAAACGAAACGAAAATAAACAAATTTTTCTATTGTGCACATGTCTAACCTGTATAGTTGATGCATCCAGATATCACCTCAGCCAGGACACCTCTGCAAACCACCTTAGAATGGCCCGTATCACAACAGACCCTCCAGATAATTGAAGTATTAGCGTCACCTTTCCTTAGCCCAATATCAAGGGAATACCAGGAATGCTAACGTCAAGATGTACCTTGGTTACAGGTTCATGAGGATAAAAGAGAAACTCCTTGCTGCAGGGTTCTGCTAGATCTGTGACTCCATTTCCCATGTGGTGTTTAGCTTCTCTGCAATAGGGCACTATTCCTCTGAACAATACCAAAGATGGGGCACTATTCCTCCCACTGATACCAATGATGGGGCACTATTCCTCCCACTGATACCAATGATGGGGAACTATTCCTCCCACTGATACCACTGATGGGGCACTATTCCTCCCACTGATACCAATGATGGGGAGCTACGCATCAAAATTTTACCAATGATAGGGCATTATTCCTCCCACTATTACCACTGATGGGGCACTATTCCTCCCACTATTACCAATGATGGGCAGCTACAGTGCCTTGAAAAAGTATTCTTTCTCCTTTGAAAATTTCCACATTTTGTCATGTTACAACCAAGAACGTAAATGTATTTTATTGGGATTTTATGTGATAGACCAACACAAAGTGGCTCATAATTGCCACGTGGAAGGAAAATTATAAATGGTTTTCCAAATGTTTTACAAATAAATCTATGAAAAGTGAGGTGTGCATTTGTATGGCGCCCCCCGGAGTCAATACTTTGTAGAACCACCTTTCGGTGCAATTACAGCTGCAAGTCTTTTTGGGGATGTCTCTACCAGCTTTGCACATCTAGAGAGGACATTTTTGCCCATTCTTCTTTGCAAAATATCTCAAGCTCCATCCGATTGGATGGAGAGCGTCTGTGAACAGCAATTTTCAAGTCTTGCCACAAATTCTCAATTGGATTTAGGTCTGAACTTTGACTGGGCCATTCTAACACATGAATATTCTTTGATCTAAACCATTCCATTGTAGCTCTGGCTGTATGTTTTGGGTCGTTGTCCTGCTGGAAGGTGAACCTCCTTCCCAGTCTCAAGTCTTTTGCAGACTCAACCAGGTTTCCGTCTAAAATTGCCCTGTATTTGGCTCCATCCATCTTCCCATCAACTCTGACCAGCTTCCCTGTTCCTGCTAAAGAAAAGCATCCCCATAATATGATGCTGCCACCACCATGTTTCACAGTGGGGATGGTGGGGATGGTGTGTTCAGGGTGATGTGCAGTGTTAGTTTTCCGCCACACATAGCGTTTTGCTTTTAGGCCAAAAAGTTACATTTTGGTCTCATCTGACCAGAGCACTTTCTTCCACATGTTTGCTTTGCTGTGTCCCCCACATGGCTTCTCACAAATGCAGATGGGACTTCTTATGGCTTTTTTTCAACAATGTCTTTCTTCTTGTCACTCTTAAATAAGGACTAGATTTGTGGAGAACACAACTAATTGTTGACCTGTGGACCGATCCTTCCACCTGAGCTGTGGATCTCTGCAGCTCCTCCAGAGTTACCATGAGCCTCTTGGCTTCTGATTAATGCACTACTTGCTCGAGCTGTCAGTTTAGGTGGACGGCCATGTCTTGGTAGGTTTGCAGTTGTGCCCATACTCTTTCCATTTTCGGATGATGGATTGTACAGAGCTCCGTGAGATGTTCAAAGCTTGGGATATGTTTTTATAACCTAACCCTGCTTTAAACTTCTCCACAACTTTATCCCTGACCTGTCTGCTGCGTTCCTTCCCCTTCATTATGCTGTCTGTTCACTAAGGATCTCAAACAAACCTCTGAGGGCTTCACAGAACAGCTGTATGTATACTGAGATTAAATTACACACAGGTGGACTCTATTTATTAATTAGGTGACTTCTGAAGGCAATTGGTTCCACTAGATTTTATTTAGGGGTATCAGAGTAAAGGGGGCTGAATACAAATCCACGCCACACTTTTCACATATTTATTTGTAAAAAGTTTGGAAAACCATTTATCATTTTCCTTCCACTTCACAATTATGTGCCACTTTGTGTTGGTCTATCACATAAAATCCCAATAAAATACATTTACGTTTTTGGTTGCAACATGACAAAATGTGGAAAATTTAAAGGGGTATAAATACTTTTTCAAGGCACTGTATTCATCCTCCTACTGATTACAGGTGCTATGCAATTTTGTTACTCCCACTAACCACTAATGCCGCGTACACACGATTGGAATTCTCGTCGGAAAAAACTCTGACGGTTTTTGCGACGGAATTCCGACGGAATTCCGCTCAAGCTGTGTTGCCTACACACGATCACACCAAATTCCGACGGTCAATAACACAGCGGCATAAAACACGTTCGACAGCACTATAAAAGGGAAGTTTAATGCTTCCGAGCATGCGTCGAATTGTTTCCGAGCATGCGTCGGAATTTTGCGTGTCGGAATTGCATGCACACGATCGGAAAATCCGATAGAAAGGTTTTCCGTCGGAAAAATTGAGAACAGGTTCTCAATTCAAAGTCCGTCGGAAATTCCGACAGAAAAAGACCGATGGGCATACACACGGTCGGAAAATCCGATGAAAAGCTCCCATCGGAAATTCCGACCGTGTGTATGCCGCATAAGCCTTTTGCCCCGTACACACGATCAGATTTTCCGACAACAAATGTTGGTTGTGAGCTTGTTGGCACATAGTCCAACCTTGTGTATGCTCCATCGTACATTTGTTGTCCGACTTTCCGACAACAAATGTTGGGTGTGAGCTTGTTGGCAGCTAGTCCAACCGTGTGTATGCTCATTTGTTGTCAGACTTTCCACCAACAAATGTTGGCTAGCAGGTTCTCAAATTTTCCACCTAGAAAATGTTGTTGTCAGAATTTCCGATCATGTGTACACAAGTCCGTTGCACAAAATTCCACACATGCTCGGAATCAAGCAGAAGGAGCCGCACTGGCTACTGAACTTCCTTTTTCTCGGCTCGTCGTACGTCTTGTACGTCACCACGTTCTCACGTTCGTAATTGTTGGCCAACATTTGTGTGACCGTGTGTATGCAAGACGAGTTGGAGCCAACAACCTTCGAACAAAAATCCACGGTTTTGTTGTTGGAAAGTCCAATCGTGTTTACGGGGCATTAGGCATTTGCTACTCCCACTGACCAAAGTCCAGTCCCCTTAAGGTCTGAAGGACAGTAAACTGGACCTTTGTTTAGAACATTTGGAGACCCCCCTGATCTATAGCAAACTACCAAGTTATTGGAAAATAAAGAATTCTGATTGGTGCTATGGAAAAATTCCAGTTTTGCACTCTCTCTGTTTCCATGAATCGGCCCCATAGAGATCATAATATATAAAGTGACATTTTGACAGATCTGTCCACGGATTTACAATGCGATAGGAGGAGCAGTAAATCCCAATCACTGTATCACTAACCAGGAAGACAATGAAGATATTTGTAACCCTCGTCCCAGCCCTGGCTACACTCACTCCATACTTTCATTCATTTTCAGCCCCCAGTACAGAGGAGGAAGAAATATCTTATGCCAAACTTGTCATCACTAAAAAAGGTGAGTCATTCATCCCCGCCTCTTGAAGGGGACGTACAGGTACACCCGTTTGCCCACCGCTGCCATTGAGCCGACATATATGACCAGTGGTTAAACCAGAGCTTAGTGTCACTTTATGCACTAGTCAGCATACAAGATTCTATACCCTGATGCTTAAATGTAGATATGTTGGTGGAGCTCTGGATGAAATTTGGTAGATATTTACAGTAGATCTATACATTTTGTAAGAGGCTGCTCTCTAAAGCTGAACAAGCTATTCAAAAAGATGGCAACCACCCCAATTTATAATTTTTTTTTTTCCATTAAGGTGCACATGGAAAGGTAATGCTTTTGCTGGGCGTCCAATGTGTCCCTGTGCCTTTAAAGAGGAGTAGATCACCAGGTCCCATTTGGGGTGTGTTTTAGACCAGTTAGAGTGTTGGATTGGGAGGGAAACTGGTCGCTGGTACAGGTAGGATTGGGGTTTGGTACTGGAATGTGGGGGGGGGGGGGGATCTAGTGCTGTGGGGGTCAGGGGTCAGGGAGGACATTTTTGACTTGTTGCTGGTTTTATAGAATTTTTCAATAAATCGTTGTGGAGTTTACTCAATAGGGTGTGTATATCGTGTTCCTTTTTTGTTTTTTTGATAGACTTAATGTTAGATGATCACCCCCCCCCCCTCTTATTTCGAGGTGAGTCCCTCTCCCCATTCATTTGGATTACTGAGCAAGGTTCCCAGGTCTATTCTCTTTTGTTTGTGTTTTTATCTAGTTACCGACTGCCCGCCGCAGTTGTACTGTGGCAAGTAGACATGTGCATTTGTTTTTCGTCCGAATGCATTTTCGTCCGAATTTCGGGTATTTAACGTGCAGAATCCAAAAAACGAAAGATCCGACATAAACAAATGCTTTATTTTCGTGCCAGCGAGCTTCTGTGGATGACGTCACTTAGGCTCTGTGACAGACCTAGCCGGGACAGAGGCTGTTGGAGGGGACTGAATGCGAGCCTATTGCCTTGTGATTACGGGCCCTGGCATTTGGGGGAACGGTGCTCTTTGTGAGCTGTATGCCTGGGGACCGCTGAGCTGGTTTTACTTGGATTTAGGTCCATGCTGGCCCCCCAAGACACAGACTGGGGATATGTATATGATGTATATATGTATATATAATGTGTGTTGTCCCATGACTGTTGGGACACACACTGTCAGATGCTAATGTCGTCAACTCCAGCCAGCCTGTCTGTCTGTTGTCTTGTGTAATGTAGATGAGGCTGCTCTGGCTTGACACAGATTCTAAAGAATATTTCACCTATTGTTGTATGTGCTAAATGCTAATTAACCCTGCAATTGAATGAAGGAGTCCAGTGTTGATTAAGATAATTAGCTCATGCTAATTAGGTTAGTTTTTAGTCATCTGGCTGTATATATGTGTGTGACATGTCAAATAAAGTTGATTCCTGATGTACTCCAAGACTGGTGTTGTCTAGTTCTTGGGGGCTCCTCTAGCCAGATCCATTGGACTCATGTTCCAGGACTTAGGAAGCATTTACGGCGGACACCTTGAGTACAGGATCCGTCACAGGCTCCTCCTCCCTAAGGAGAGGAGGAGGAGGAGCTTAAGTGACGTCATCCACAGCAGCTCGCTGGCACAGCGGGACTGTGAAGAAAAAAAAACTTCTCTGCCTGACTGTCTTTCCCTGCTGTTTGGCGCTTTTGAACAAAGTAGCGGTCTGTGAGTACACACGCTGGGGATAACTAAAAGAAGACCCCAGTATTACACTACCATGTTTTTCCTTTTTTTCCGGTATATGTCATATATCCTGACAAGTGGAGAAGCGGACAAATAAAAGTAATAAACACCCGGTTGTCAGCACGGCATCTCTTAAGCCCCATACACACGGTCGGATTTTCCGACCAGATTCTGTCCTATCGGACAATGTTGTCGGAAATTCCGACCGTGTGTAGGCACCATCGGACAGTTTCCATCGGATTGTCCGACGGACAAAGTCCTATCTCCTGCTGGATAGATTTTTTGACAACAAAGTCCGATCACACCAAATCCGATCGTGTGTAGCGAATTCCGACGGACAAAGTGCCACTCATGCTCAGATCACATTACAAGACCAAAGCTATTGGCTACTAGCCTCTACATAGTCCCGTCGTAGGCAACAAATGTCACCAACTCACCACATTCAGAATGATCGGATTTTCCGACAACTTTGTCCGACCGTGTGTATACAACACCAGTGTCGGACTAAATCCGTCGGACCAAATCCGATGGATTTGGTGGTCGGATTTTCCGACCGTGTGTATGGGGCTTTAGAAGGAACTGCAGACACATGAAAAGGACCAGTGATGTAACTGAGTTAAAATAAACGGAGTTACTTAACGCAGAGGGTAACAAGTAATCTAACTGATTACTTTTCCCCTCAGGGTAACGCAGTTCCCATTACTTGGGCGGCGTTACCGCAATTACATCTACCGCCACTAGATGACATTAGTGTAATTCCGATGTCCTGCCGAAAAAGTTCCCCCGCCGGATAAGGACCCCCCTGTACTGCGCAGGCGCAGCGCTTGCGCAAATACGAAGGACTACGGAGCTTCCGAAAATTGCTGAACCTAAACAGCTCTGAGTGAACTCTACACCGCTCAGGCGCAGTTAACATGTAATTGTACGAGGCGATGCCGCACGCTCCGGATGCTCGTGCTACTCTGCAAGGGGCGTCTATCGTGTAACTAAGGGGCGGGTGTAGTATTACTGTAACCAAGGGGCGCATTTATTATTATTGTTATATATCGAGCTCTGCCCATTAATTTAACATTCACCCTCTCCTGTAGCCATCCGCCCCTTACACGATATAATAATAATAGACCCGCCCCTTGCTTACACGCTATAACAGATCTGCCCCTTGGTTAGAGAAATAATAGAGCAGCCCCTTGGTTACACGATATATAATAATAACAATAATAATAAATGCGCCCCTTGCTTACAGTAATACTAGACCCGCCCCTTAGTTACACGTATAGAATATTTAAAAAAAAGTCAGTTACTTTGCTGCGTAACTAATTACTTTTCCAATGTAGTAACTGAGATACTAACGCAATTACTTTTTTGGGATAAATAATTTGTAACTTAACTAATTACTTTTTTAAAGTAAGATGACCAACACTGAAAAGGACTAGATGTTGCATGCACATGAAACAGTTATGCCCCGTACACACGGTCGGAAATTCCGACCACAAAATCCGTCAGATTTTTTCCGACGGATTTTGTCCGACACTGGTGTTGCATACACACGGTCGGACAAAGTTGTCGGAAAATCCAATCATTCTGAACACGGTGACGTTCGTTGCGTACGACGGAACTACGTAGAGGCTAGAAGCCAATAGCTTTGGTCTTATAATGTGATCTGAGCATGCGTGGCACTTTGTCCGTCGGAATTTGCTACACACGATTGGAAAAAGTCCGATAGGACTTTGTTGTCGGAAAATTTGAGAGCAGGATCTCAAACTTTTTCCGTCGGAAATTCCGACGGAAAAAGTCCGATGGAGCCCACACACGGTCGGAATTTCCGACAACATAGTCCGATAGGACATTTTCCGTCGGAAAATCCGACCGTGTGTATGGGGCATTAGAGGTGGCACAGGGGGTTTTTACACATTGTGATTTTATACATTGTGATTTCAGCTTTGATATATTTCCTTAAAGCATCTGATAGCATCTGATGATATAACCCGTAATTAAGCTGCAATAGGAATACTTTGATTGACAGCACAATTCATTTTTTTTTCCTTTCATAATAGCTGGAACACGTTTACCAGCATCTTATAGGAAGGAATTCACCTGCATATTCTTTTTATTGTTGCACGGTTACATTGTTTATGTGATTAGGTCACAGGTTTGGTTCACGTATTGGTTCACATATTGGTTCACATATTGGTTCACATATTGCACACCAGCACTTTCAGCACTTTATGGTTTTAATTGCATTTAACCAATTAATTATTTAATTATCACCGCAAGCTTTTAATTATTATTGGAAGCATTAACCAGTAGTTTTGATTTATTTAACGCACAGAACAGCACTGTAATTTAATTTTATTGTTTGCGATTTTATTTGGTTTATTAGCGCACCTTAACCCTTTCATTTTTGTAATCTTTTTTGACTGTAATGATGTTTTGACTATAAGGGCAATAAAAATTTGAAGAAGCAGGGTTCAAAATTCTTCTCAAACAAAATTTTTACTATGAATATGGTTTTCGTTCAGGAAATTTCAGATTTTATTTGGAAAAAATAGCTGTGTCCAGAACCCCATGTGCATGTTTTGGGCACAAAAGGAACGTGTTTAATACATCTGGATTCAATTCAAGTAGCAGGTCTGGATGACATTTTAAGGGCTTTTGAATGAAATTAGTTGACTCAGTGATGGCAAAATTAAAGTGCTGACAATCTGACAAGCAATTTTTTTAGCCTTTCTGTAACAAAATTCTACTGGCCCGCGTAAGATATAATGGGTCAGAAGAAGCGGTCCCTGGGTTGTAAGTAGTACGTTTGGTAGAGTAAGGAGAGCATGGACCGTCGAGCAGGCCCTTAATCCAGGCTAGAGAGAGTTCCACTCCACGATACCCATTCTCAGTACAGTTTTTTCCCAACCCACACCTGTACAAGTGCTGAAAAATGAGATTTGATTATGAAATGTATCCTACTCAGTGGCTTGGTGTTTAATATTGTGCAGTACTGGGGTCACTGGTTTGAGACCCAGTCTACACATTCCCTGCATGGAGTTTACATGTTCTCACTGCCCTTGTGCAGATGTCCTTTCATACTCCAAATGCATGCTGGTAGGCAATTGGCTCCTTTCAAACATTGCCTTAGTTGAGCTTATCACTTTAGATTGTAAGCTGCTTCAGGGCAGGGACTGATGTGACTGCAAAAACTGTCAGTGCTATCAAAGTAGCTATGGAGAAAGGCCATCACATTTTGAAAAATTCATAAAAAAACGGCCTTAGTATCAAAGTGGATAAAAAAAACGAATTGTGTTTCCATCATATAGGATACGATACGTAATACATTTTTTTTTTTATTAATGACAAATTTAGAATGTGAAATTATCATGATATGACATTTTCAGATAAATTTGCTTATAGTTGGCAATTCATTTCCACTTTGCTTTTTATTTTCAGGTGTACACCCAAAAGACACCACAAATGTGAGTTTAATTTATGACTTATGACTTATCAATTTATTTACTATTAGGGATGAGCCTATATATATATGTATATATATGTATATATATATATATATATATATATATATATATATATATATATATATATATATATATATATATATATATATATATATATATATATATATATATATACCGTGTAGTGTGTGTATGTGTATATATATATATATATAGCACTGACCCCCGAAGGAGCTGCTGGTTTTTGTTGGGCTTACCGTTATCTCACCTGTTCACTGTGTCCGTCCTAGATGTCCCGTTGTAGAGTTGGTTAAAGAACATTGGCTCCGACACTAATGCCACGTACACACTGTCGGAATTCTCATTGGAAAAAGCTCTGATGGTTTTCCCGTCGAAATTCCGACGGAATTTCGCTCAAACTGTCTTGCCTACACACGGTCACACCAAATTCCGACGGTCAATAACACTGCGGCATACAACACGACGGCACTATAAAAGGGAAGTTTAATGCTTCCGAGCATGCATCGAATTGTTTCCAAGCATGCGTCCGAATTTTGTGTGTCAGAATTGCATACACACGATCGGAAAATCCGACAGAAAGGTTTTCCATCAGAAAAATTAAGAACAGGTTCTCAATCCAAAGTCCGTCGAAAATTCCGACAGAAAAAAAACGATGGGCATAAACACGGTCGGAAAATCAGATGAAAAGCTCCTATCGGACTGTTTCCATCGGAATGTCCACGGCATTAGTCCTTTTTCCAAAGCTTTTTTAAACAACATCAGTTTTGCAATAGAGGGATAGAGGGTTAAGGGGAATTCAGGTACCTTGTAATTTGAGGGTTGGAGGTATTTCCTTGATCCAGAGGACAAACAGCTTCCACATGCTGGATCTAGCAACCACCGGATAGGCCTCTCTCACTGACCTAGCAGCCAATGAGATGCTCAGTCAAAGTCTCTGCCACAGACTTGTCAATTCAGGGAAATCGTTCTGCCACAGGAAGGCACTACCAGCAACTTGCAAAATGCAAAATCAAAAGAACTGTCACACAGTACCAGTGTCTTTCAGCCAGTCCGGCGGTACTGTGTGGTAGGTGACCCGGGATGCGTCCTCCAACTGAGTCTAAAGGCTCTTCCAGAGATACCAGCCTTGTTGCTCGGTCCTCTCCTGAAAAAGTCCTCCCCTGGATCCTCCAGTCGCTTGGCTTCTCCCCGCAGGGAAGACAGCACAGGACCACCCCTGGATCGGTAGGCCCCAGGGCTTCTGGGCCTACCCTTCAGTTGCGAAGCCTCGGGCCAGCCGGCCCCCGAGACATAGAGTAAAGCAGCTCACACCTTAGGCCAGGGGGACCATGAGGTCGAGATAACGAACCCAAAAAAATGGCGCCTGCACCTTAAATACCCTTACCCAGAAGGCCCAGCTGGTAGACCACTCCCACCGGGCTGTTTCTGAGTAAGAGGGGTACACAATGCATTTAGCCTGTTGCATTTCCAACACACGGTGGTGACAGCGACACCCACGGCCAAGTGGAAAGTAGCACAACCCAGCTAAACTGGTACAGAAACCAGAACTTTAGCATAATTAGTCTGAGCCAAACTGCAGCTTCAGACAAAACTTAAATTTACAAAAATAATAGCATAAATAATAGAAGTGGTTAAGGGGAACCCTATGACAGCAATAAGAAAAAAACGGCATGGGTCCCCCCCTCCCCCCCAGTCCATAACAGGCCTTTTTAAAGTAAACAGTCTATTTACCTTTTGTAAATCAACCCCAATACGTCCTGACTCTACATTCACACTAGAAGTCAGTAACAGCATAGAAAAGTCCCCCATATGTATCTACAAATCTTCTCTGTTCTCTGGCAGGTTGTCTACTCTGATATAAAATCGAAAATGGAGACATGAAGATGATCCAGTCCAGGCCCTGATGTGTCTACCTGCCTTTTAGAGGATCAACATTTTTTTTTTCTGACATTGGCTTCTCTTCTGTGTTCCACAAATCCAGAGACTGTGAGGAATTTTTATGATGAGATTCTACCAACAACAAAGTGGACCTGTGTTATCTTATCCAGTTCCTTCATTGATTTAAGGCCATAAATGACTTGACAATTCCAAGCAATGTGTTATGACAAGGTGCCAGAATTCAATGCAATCCCCCTTCTGTATTTCTTTGGTAATATCTGCCTGTCTATGGCCATGAACTACAAACTAGACAGCGTGTAAGGCATTGACTTTCGAGTATGGTAACCAAGGAATTGAATGCCTTAGCTTGGTCGGTTTTCAGATTCAAGGATGCTGTTGGTTTCTGCCAAGAGAGGGTCTCTTTATCACAGCTGAGGACTGTAGGTCTTCTATCCACCGAAGGCCACAGAGGGCAGTAAGGCTACCAGGACAACTATCTGTGACCAATAGCCACGTGTATCCTCCAACTTGTAACTAGCTTCTGGGTCAGAGGGCACCACCTGGTATTCAATGTGGGCACCGGTTCACTTTATTTACCAAAGGAACATTCACTTAATCGCTAAGTCAACCTGATGGGTCAGAGCAGTCATCAATTTCACTTCCGCCCTCCACCCTGCCTCCCATCCCCTCACTTTAGACAGCTCTATATGAAGTTTCAATTGGAGAAAGAGTCTAACAGCAAGCAACATCTGCTGTGCTCTTTCTTTAAAACACCTTGAATGCCTAGAAAATCCAGTATTGTGGGTGCACTCGGAATGAAAGTTTTTATATACGGTATATATACATTAAAAAGTCACAAAAACTGACCCAAAACCTTATTGTTTTCCCTCAAAAAGGATTTAGAGTAAAGACATTGGCCAAAATAAATTGTGTTCTCACAATGCATCATTGACAAGTGTAGCGCCCACCACTTTGAGGTGGGTGCTAATAGGTAGAAGTTAGGAGAAATTACCAGTGCCTTACTATTTCTTTGTTTAGGCCTGGGTGTTTGATTTTGGGTTAGGGAGGAGCAGCAGACTAGAGGGGGGGTGTGACCACCAGTTTGTCACCCTGGAAAACCTCCATTGCTCTCCAGGGTAATGTTCTGGAAAAGAAGGCGGGTCAGGGACTGAAGGACAGGCAGCATATATGGCCCTGGTCCAATCATTAATTTGTTTGGGCAGGGGCGGGATCTACATATATATTGAGGTCACATGCTTCCTGTGGGGGGATGGGAAGAGATTAGATCCAGAAAGGCTGCACGATGTGACCTTCAGGAACAGGCTGGAAGGCCTGGGGGTTCAGAGACCCCAGCACTGGAAAGCAAAGGAAACCAACCGGAAGGCCTGAGGGTTCAGAGACCTCAGTGCTGGATGGTTTACGCACAAAAACCTTGGGGGAAGGAACCAGGCATCCCGGCTGGGATGAACCATTACTCAATGTGACAGACCTAGCCAGGACAGAGGCTGTTGGAGGGGACTGAATGCGAGCCTATTGCCTTGCGATTACGGGCCCTGGCATTTGGGGGAACGGTGCTCTTTGGTTGGAAAGAACTTGCCCTGTTTTATACCAGCGAGCTGGAGGGCTCCAATCCACAGCTCCACCCGAATCTGCTGCCTGAGCTCCAGGTATTCATCCTCAAACACAGTCCTGGTGTATGCTGAAAGGATGATCCGCAGCAGCCCTGGGAACTCTGATGCCAGATCCATATCTCCGCTGGGGTGACCGAAGTCTTCTATCCTGATCTTGGATCCCGGTGGAAGTTTGGATGTCCCAGACTGCAGGAAGCACGATCCCACTGCTTGCCAACAATGTGACGGATCCTGTACTCAAGGTGTCCGCCGTAAATGCTTCCTAAGTCCTGGAACATGAGTCCAATGGATCTGGTTATAGGAACACCCAAGAATTAGACAAAACTAGTTCTTGGAGTACATCAGGAATCCTTTATTTGACATGTCACACACATATATATAGCCAGATGACTAAAAGCTAACCTAATTAGCATGAGCTAATTATCTTAATCATTGACCCAGACTAGTTGACTGAGAGAAGACTTTTCAGGGTAAGACTTTAAGGCTCCTAGCTCATTTGAATGACTATTCAACAGACATTACCATAAACATTAACACAGGGCTAATTAGCACAACAACATTGTGTGGAATACTCCTTACAAGCCAGACCAGCCTCATCTACATTACACAAGGCAACAGACAGGTTGGCTGGAGTAGCATCTGACAGTGTGTGTCCCATAATGCATGGGACAACACACATTATATATAAATATATATCCAGTCTATGTGTCTTGGGGGGCCAGCATGGACTTAAATCCAAGTAAAACCAGCTGAGCGGTCCCCAGGCATACAGCTCACAAAGAGCACCGTTCCCCCAAATGCCAGGGCCCGTAATCACAAGGCAATAGGCTCGCATTCAGTCCCCTCCAACAGCCTCTGTCCTGGCTAGGTCTGTCACACTCAAGAAGCGGGAAGTAGCTGTCAAGCGGACAGAGTAGACCGGAGGCTCCTGGACTTTCCTGAACTGGCCTGGGGAGGAATGGCAGGAGGCGAGAAAGGCAGGTGAGGCCTGGGACTTCCAGCATTCCAAATTTACCAAAATGCCTTTCAGAGGGGGATTGGCCAGTTCGCCAAGGGAAAGGGTTCTAGCTACTCATATGGAACAAGAAGAAGAGGCAGCTCATACTTTCTTGCACTACCGACATACAACACACTGCAGCAAAAGAAATAAATGTTCACCTGTTCAATTGTTGAACTGTGTCTGTCGTTACTCAAGTGGGGTGGAGGAACTACCTAGCAGCTCCCAAGGGAGTAGTGCGCTACACAAGAAAAAAATATTTTTCACAGTTTTACAGTTGACTTTTCTCAAAATGCTCATTATATGCCTAGATAATGTGGTCACCGTTTCCTTCCTCTTCTACCATTAAAGCTCTGAATAGCCAGGACTCACTTTTCAGTTTCAGATCTCCTAGGTCTCTTAATACTACACCATTAGCTGCTAGTTTCTACAGACAAATGATTGCATAGAAGAGTTGAAGTGATGTGTAGGCTACGGAGTCCATGTCAGATTGTCATCCTTATCTGTAAGTATAGATCATTTTTGCTGCAAGTGCTGCTACTGCAAATATGGGCTTTTTAGTTCTCTGGAGTACAGTTTTAATACCTTATATAAAGCTAATGAGGTTTTAGTTTTTTTAGGGTTTTTTAGCATATTTATATTTTTATTTTGGATTTATTAATATTTTCATTAAAAAAAAAAAAACACATTGAATAATTGCAATTAAAATGTCATCATTATCTCATCTAACATAGACATTCCATCTAAAGTATTCATAAAAGACAACTTAACAAAATATTGCATTAATAGCATTAATAAAACATAAATAAATACAGCAAACCAACTAACAGTAAAAAAAAAGCCACGTTATGATTCCATATCGTAGTGTTTTATTTTATCATTAAGCAATTTATATCTACACTACTCCTCTTTAGGACAAGTCCTAAACCATATTATGCCGCGTACACACGATCGGACATTCCGACAACAAAATCCTGCATTTTTTTTCGACGGATGTTGGCTCAAACTTGTCTTGCATACACACGGTCACACAAATGTTATCGGAAATTCCGATCGCCAAGAACGCGGTGACGTACAACATGTACCAGGAGCCGAGAAAAAGGTAGTGGCTCTTCTGCTTGATTCTGAGCATACGTGCAATTTTGTGCGTCGGAATTGTCTGCACACGCTCGGAATTTCCAAACAACAACAAATTTTGTTGTCGGAAAATTTAGGATCCAGCTCTCAAACATTTGTTGTCAGAAATTCCGACAGCAAATGTCCGATGGAGCATACACACGGTCGGACTTTCCGACAACAAGCTCACATCGAACATTTGTTGTCGGAAATTCCGACCCTGTGTACGCGACATTAGTTTTCATGTTTTTTTTATATCATGTTTATGGCTTTTTTGGAAATTCTGGCTTTTTTCGGTGCTATGTGGTGTTTTGTGTTCAACTAAAAGTGGTAGATCTGTACTTCTGAGCAATATTCCTGAAATCTGGATGGTTGCACAATAATTATCTATTCATATATACACAATTCTGTGAAGCATAATTTAGAGAAATCCATTTTGCTCTGTAAAAACTGGTACAAATTTAAAATCTAGTAAAAAAATAAAAAATAAATAAAAGGTTAAAGTTTAAAGGTTAATAATAATCCTGATTACTGGGATACAACTGGAATTTCAGCTTAAAACAAAAAGAACTTTTGATTAATAAATAAAAAATAAACATAAAATAGTTTCTATGTTTTTGAATATAGTAAGGCAACATATGTATTGATATCAGTTGTTGTTAGTGCACTTTTTAAATTGAATTTAAATAATTTGATAAGGATCGCAAATTAAATTAGTTTTTCCTTTTTGCTTTCTTTTTATATGAAATTAGTCTTAATGTAATATGCTGTGTTTGGGGTATAATCCCATTGTATATTTTTATGGAAATACTCTTGACAAAATATTTATTTTTTTACCTTTTTTTTTTTTTTTCAAGAATTTTGGAAATAATTGATTTTTTCTCTTACTTTTTTAAAAGATCCATCACCAGATCTAATATTACATTTGAATTATCATATAGTCGTGCCAGTTTTCTGCCCCAAACTTACAAACTCATCAGCTTGATCTTCATAATTCTTTTCTTGTTTTTTTACCAAATCACACCTGCAGGTATGCACAAATATCAGTACACTTTTAATTTATCATTAACTGTTTCCACATTTTTATTTTTATTTTTTTTTATAAATCAGAAAAGGTTTTATCTAAACTTACAGTGTTACAAGCCAAAGTCAGTCACGTAATGTTACAGTACATCAAACAATTGGTATCCGACAAACATGGTACATTGATCTGTACAAGACTGTAGACCGTTGGGTATATACATTTCTGGTGGCCATGTAACATAGATAACAGAAAAATGCCAAATAAAGCAAAAAAAAAAAAATAACAGAACATTCAGAACATTTAGCTTATGTAATAAAAGATATAAGGGTTACTTCCTGAGCTTCGTATAGTTCCTGCCTATTCGGTAGAGAGCCACACGCATAACTACCTGCATTATTATTTTGTTGTGATGAATCAAGTTTTTGGGTACCGTATTTATCGGCGTATAACACGCACCGGCGTATAACACGCACCCCAAGTTTAGGAGGGCATTTTAAGGAAAAAAAGTTTTAGGAGGGAAGTTTAGGGGAAAAAAAAACTTACATTTAAGCGTCATTTGCAGCTTGCCCAGCGTCATTTGCAGCCTTGCCCAGCGTCATTTGCAGCCTTGCCCAGCGTCATTGCAGCTTGCCCAGTATCATTGCAGCTTGTGAGATGCAGGATAAAAGGAAAAAAATTGGCGCTACCTCTAATAAGAAATGCAGGGTTACCAAGGGTTAATGAGCAAAAAGGGGGGCGGTGTGAGTGTGCGTTAATAGAGCAAGTGGCCTCACCTGTTATCCTCCCCTCCTATAAATACATAAAGTAGTGAGAGATTGGGGAGGGTTTTTAGGGGAACAAAGGGCCCACCCTTAAAAGTGGGGTAGAATCCCGAATTATCCAAACCCCAATCTCAGTGAGTGATAAATATAAAGGTATATATATGTAAGTATATAACATAAAGACCAAAAAACGTGTAACAAATCAATAAAAGTTAACTAAATGACAGTCCCAGTGAAACATAGAGTGAAAGTGAAAAAATAAAATAAAAGTCCTGGGTATGGCACAAAAACCAGTCCAGTTTCAAGTGAAAAAAGAAAAAAATAACAATAAAAAAACCATAAAAAACACTGTGTCAAAAACACGCTTTCTTCCAGAAGTGATTCAAAAGTGACTTTTGTGCTCCAGCAGTGATGGTGACTTTGGTGTTGCCCCCTCTGGCTCCCTCACTCACCAGATTGAAGTACCCCTGCAGGGGTAAACAGCTTTTTCAGATATCTTTATCTCGTCCCGTTTCTGGAAGGTATCCTGGCCAGTTATTCCCTCCGATGGATTCACCCAGGTTCCTTGGGAGATGTTTGAAGAGCCTCAAAGAATGAGGAATAATAGCATCCAGCGTGCCCCACCGAGTGTGGGGGGTAAAACTCCCAAAAAAAAAAAAAGGAAAGAGGAAGATCCTTGTGTGATATCAGGCGGCAAAATTTTTTTTTTTTAAAATAGTTAAAAACAAATAAGTGAAAGTTAAAAATATAAGGCCAGGGTATCTCGCAGGATACACCTGGTCCGCCACACACAGTAGACAAGATAGAGGGAATAGGGTCAGTATACGGCTTGCGCTCCAGCTGCGTACCAGACCTCTCGTTCCCACACCGGAAGTGACGTCAGCACGCCTTACTAGTTTCGTCGTCAGACGTTTTCAAAGGCGACCCTTTATCATTGCAGCTTGCCCAGCGTCATTTGCAGCTTGCCCAGTGTCATTGCAGCTTGCCCAGTATCATTGCAGCTTGCCCAGCGTCATTTGCAGCCTTGCCCAGCGTCATTTGCAGCCTTGCCCAGCGTCATTTGCAGCCTTGCCCAGCGTCATTGCAGCTTGCCCAGTGTCATTGCAGCTTGCCCAGTGTCATTGTAGCTTGCCCAGCGTCATTTGCAGCCTTGCCCAGCGTCATTTGCAGCCTTGCCCAGTGTCATTGTAGCTTGCCCAGCATCATTTGCAGCCTTGCCCAGCGTCATTTGCAGCCTTGCCCAGTGTCATTGTAGCTTGCCCAGTGTCATTGTAGCCTTGCCCAGTGTCATTGTAGCTTGCCAGCGTCATTTTCAGTCTTGTCCGGGTTTAAATTTCCCGTCGCCGAGACGCTCTGTCGCGCGCGCCGCCGAAAAAGACCGAAGCGCGGCCGAAAAAGACCGAAGCGCCCCCGGAAAAAGCCGAGCCGACTGTTCGGCTCCGCTCGCGGTTCCGCCTCCCTGCTGTTTCCGGAGCGAGCAGACTACGAGCAGAGCCGAACAGTCGGCTCGGTCTTTTCTGGCGCCGCTTCGTTTTTTTTTTTTTTTTTTTTTTTTTTTGTTTTTTTCGGCCGCGATTCGGTCTTTTTCGCCAGCGCTTGCTATTTTTCGGCGCCGCTTGCCATTTTTGTCACTTTTTTGGGGGGTATCGGCATATAACACGCACCCACGACTTTCCCCCGATTTTAAGGGGGAAAACGTGCGTGTTATAATACGGTATTTTGATCCAGTGTTTAATTCTTGCAGATGCTAACCCTGCAATAGTCTATCTGTGATCAGCTAATGAGTATCTAACCACTCCTGCCACATTTTGTAAAATTTACGGGGTGCCTTTCTGTGTTGGTATGCCAGTTTTTCCCTTTTTAGCATCTTGTTCACTTGATCAATCCATTTTTGCCTGGTGGGTACTCTGGGTGTAATCCATAATTGTGCTATTAACTTCCGGGCAACATAGAGCAGGCGGATTATTTCCATGTGTACAGCAGGGGACAATGTCTCCTCATCCAGAGCACCCAGCAGGCATACTACCGGTGTCTTTGGAATAGCTACCGTGAACACCTGAGATATGACCTCAAAGATCCCATTCCAGTATCGAACCAGTTTCGAGCACTTCCAGTACATGTGCATTAGACATGTGCAATTCGTTTCGTTTTTTTTTTCGTTATTTTCGTTCCTTTTGTTTTCGTACGAATGAAGGAATCGTTCGAATCGTACGAATGAACGAATCGTTTGAATCGTACGAATGAACGAATCGTTCGAATCGTACGAATCCGAATAACGAATCGTTCGAATCGTACGAATGCGATTAACGAATCATTCGAATCAAACGAATCCGAAAAACAACGAAAATCCGAAAAAAACTAATTAGAAACAACGAATGTACTAATGAAGAAAATCCGAAAAACGAAAACGAACAAAAAAATTCGTACATTCATAACTTTTTTTTTGTTGAATTGGTAATTTTCCGTGTCCCTTACAATGGTGCTGCTTAACGTGCTTCGAATGAATTGAACAAAAAAATGTGTACATTCGTAACTTTTTTTTCGATTCATAACTTTTTTTTTCGATTCGTAACTTTTATTTTTTTCGATTCGTAATGAATGGATTGAACAAAAAAATTTGTACATTCGTAACTTTTTTTTTCGATTCGTAACTTTTTTTTTTCGATTCGTAACTTTTTTTTTTCGATTCGTAAATTATTAAAATGTAATAATAGCATACACATTACATAAAATTATGAATTATGCTCCGATTACGAATCTACGAATGTTACGAATGTACGAATAAATACGAATGCGTCCGAAAATTAAACTAACGAAAAACGAATCAACGAAAAAAATAACTCTTACGAATGTACGAATCGTTACGAATACGAACACCGACGACTTACGAATGTACGAATCGTTACGAATCAACGGAAACGAAAAAAACGAAACGAAAATAAACTATTTTTTTTCGGAAGCGAAAAAAACAAAACAAAAATAAACACATTTTTTTGTTGTGCACATGTCTAATGTGCATGAGGTCTCCATGATCCCTCAGGGGTGTCTCTCGGAGTCCACATCCATGTAATTTAGCAGGAGTTCTGTAGACTCTGTGCAATAAATAGAAGTATGAAAGTTTTTGGGAGGCCGACACTGAGACCAAGGGGACAGGGGCGAGGCAAAGGTTCCACCTCTCTCCATCCATCGGTCCCAGATCTTCCTCCCATTTTTTCCGCCTGCAGGGCAATGCGGTCGCATCCTGAAGTGCATTGAGAATAATACCATATCCTCTAGAAATCATACCTTACTTTTCGCTTTCCATTAGAATCAATTGTACAATGGCATGATCAGTCAGTTGAAGCAGTGTAATTCTGGATTGCAGTTGTAAAGCATGCCTCAGTTGTAAGTACTTGTAGAAGTCATACTGTTTCCACTTTTAATACAAGCTAGACATGTGCACAACAAAAAAATTTGTTTATTTTCATTTCGTTTTTTTCGTTTCCGTTGATTCGTACTGATTCGTACATTCGTAAGTCGTCGGTGTTCGTATTCGTAATGATTCGTACATTCGTAAGAGTTATTTTTTCGTTGATTCGTTTTTCGTTAGTTTAATTTTCGGACGCATTCGTATTTATTCGTACATTCGTAACATTCGTAACATTCGTAGATTCGTAATCGGAGCATAATTCGTAATTTTATGTAATGTGTATGCTATTATTACATTTTAATAATTTATGAATCGAAAAAAAAGTTACGAATCGAAAAAAAAAGTTGCGAATCGAAAAAAAAGTTCAGAATGTACGAATTTTTTTGTTCAATCCATTCATTATGAATCGAAAAAAAAAAAAAGTTACGAATCGAAAAAAAAAAGTTACGAATCGAAAAAAAAGTTACGAATCGAAAAAAAAGTTACAAATGTATGAATTTTTTTTTTAAATCAATAATTTTTTATTGAGTGTTTGCAAGAAACAATAAACACAGTACAGAAGGGGAAGGGTATACATATTGATATGCATCAGAAAATCAGAACATTCAAGATAGAATATCAATAACCTTAAGACTATCAGGTCAATAATCAATCTACATTGAAACAATCAACTCTGTTGAGACAATTGGGGCCATATGTGCCAACTTTTGTCAAACTTTGTACAGTTTTGGGAATTTAATGCTATCAAGCGTTCGAAGGTGTAATTTCTGTGTACGGCCGTGGTTACTTCAGATAGGTTTAGGGCTGTAGTGGATTTCCAGTTACAAAGTATTTGTATGCGTGTTTCTAGCAGAATATGTGATACTACAGGCCTAAAGACAGTAGGGAATCTGTCAATATGGATATGCAAGATAGCCAATGCCGGGTCAGGATTGGTAATTATACCTGTAATAGAAGAGATTAATTGGAACACCTGGTTCCAGAGGCTCCTGATAGTGGGGCAATGCCAAAACATATGTGAGAGAGTACCCAGTTGCCCACAGGCTCTCCAGCAGTAAGGGGAGGTTCCAGGGAAAAAAGTCGCTAATCTATAGGGAGTATAGTGCCATCTATTCGCTATTTTAATGGCCAGTTCCCAGTGCTTGACACAATGAGAGGCTTTGTGTATTTCAGTAAATGTACGATGCCATTGAGTTGTGGTGAAAGTGGTACCCAATTCATTTTCCCATTTACCCATGGCGGACGTTTTGACAAAGGTCAATTTGTCCTTAAGCATGTTGTAGAAATAGGATATACCTTTAGTTTCAGGATTAGCTGTGGAGTAGAAGTTCCAGATTTTGTGTGGGAGAGAGATGGATGGGGCTTTTTGGGTCTTTAGATAGTGTGTAATTTGTAGGCATTTAAATATCTTATCGTCAGTAAGATGGTATTGAGTCAAGATTTGTTGTGTGGTTTTGAGTTTGGTATCGTTATACATACACGACATATGAGTAATACCATGTACGAATTTTTTTTTTGTACGAATTTTTTTGTTCAACCCATTTGAAGCACATTAAGCAGCACCATTGTAAGGGACACGGAAAATTACCAATTCAACAAAAAAAAAAGTTACGAATGTACGATTTTTTTCGTTCGTTTTCGTTTTTCGGATTTTCTTCATTAGTACATTCGTTGTTTCTAATTTGTTTTTTTTCGGATTTTCGTTGTTTTTCAGATTCGTTCGATTCGAATGATTCGTTAATCGGATTCGTACGATTCGAACGATTCGTTATTCGGATTCGTACGATTCGAACGATTCATTCATTCGTACGATTCGAACGATTCGTTCATTCGTACGAAAACGAACGAACGAAAATAACGAAAAAAAAAGAAAAACGAAAAAAAACGAAACGAATTGCACATGTCTAATACAAACCAAACTATTACATAGCATGACTCATAACCTTATTCTTTATGCACTCATTTTACATTTCCCTCCAATTTGCACTATTTTTATAGTCATACTTCCCATGTTAATTGCACTTCCTCTGTTCATACCTGTTACAAGTTATACTTTTACATAAAAAGAAGAAGCAGCTCCAAAAACTTTATCCTTGAGCTAAAATCACTTAGGCTTAGTACACTAAGTACGGACGGAATGCTGGGCGACATCAGCCGGTTCAATAAAAACCTGCCGACATGAGGCCTGTGTGTCTGGCAGCTGGTCGGACAGAAGCCGGCTGTTCGTGGGAAAACCAGCAGCTGACCGGCTCCTGATCAGCGCTCTCAGCCAATGGCTGGCTGGAGTGTTCTGGCGGGGCATCCCCAATAGCTCATGAGCCATTAGCTCCGCAGGGGAAATCGCTGTACTAACATCCGATTGTTAGTAGAGCGGCTCCGACCTGAGCTGTCAGTTTTTTTTTTTTCGTTCAACTTCAACCTACTGAGTTGAATGAAAAAAAAACTGATAGTGTGTACTAGGCTTTAGACAGGTGTACAATCTAAACAAAAAATATAATTGCGCTACCAGTATTCTAAACATAAAATGTAGCAGCCAGCCTCAACAATGATTGGATTGTGAAAATTAGGTGAAAATTAAAAAATGCAGCGCTACGGGAATATGCTCGCCCAGATAATAACTTCCAAGAGTGAATATTCCTTAAAAGTGAAAGTATGATAAATATAAATCCTAGTACAACAAGTGAGATTGTGTAGGATAATAAAGTGAAAAGCACATAAACCTCAAAATGACATATCGCAGCCCAACACAAAGAAAATACCAATACCCAGGAAACTGTCCAATAGCTGACACCTGAGGAGTGAACTCAGCAAAAGTGGAAACCTGATACTGGCATAACATAAAAAATCTAAAATTTAACCACTACAATACAGGGCACTTTCGCCCCCTTCCTTCCCAGCCCAATTTTCAGCTTTCAGCGCTCTCGCACTTTCAATGACAATTGCGCGGTCATGCAATGCTGTACCCAAATGAAATTTTTATCATTTTGTTCGCACAAATAGAGCTTTAGTTTGGTGGTATTTATTCACAAATCCGTTTTTTATTTTTTGCGATATAAGCGAATAAAATAGCGGAAATTTAAAAAAATATATATTTTCTCCTTTCTTTTTTAAAAAAAAAACGAAATCCAATAAAATCTAATTTTGTCATAAATATTTAAGCCAAAATGTATTCTGCTACATGTTTTTAGTAAAAAAATCTCCTCAGCAACGACTTCTGTGTGAGGAGAGGAGAGCCGGTTGCCTAGCAACCGGCTGTTTTCTTACATCACATGACGGCTGTGATTGGACACTGCCGTCATGTGATCAGAAGGGCCAATCACAGAGCCCTCCTGCCGATCCGAGATGTGCCGTGTCCGGGTGACACGAGCACATCGGGATCACGCCGCTGCGCGCACGATACCCCACCCGGCCGTATATATACAGTGGAGTGAAGTAGATAATGAAATACAATATAGTCCTTTTTAAAGGTAATACAAGTAGTAATCTCCAAAATCAGCGTAGTCCCTTTAAAAGTAATCAATGCATGTGTTCCTCTTCAAAAATAAAGCATAGCCTCATACAAGGAGATTTCAGGTGTATACAATGACATCAGTTAAAGGTAATGGGTACTCTTACCCCAGGGTGTGGACCCACACACCAGTAGTGGTGAGTCGATCAGGCATGAAAACAATCATCCACAATGGATCCTCCAACCAGAGTGGTAGGACGTCAGATAGCGTTCAATGGTGTGTGCATCCAAGATATCCTGTATAAAGTAACCACCATGGAAGCTCCAACTCGAAGAGAAATGCAGTCATCCGCACCAAAGATGTTCATGGAGAAAAAAAGTGTAAAAAGAAAAAAAGCCTCCACATAGAGCAGGTCACTCCAGTAAAAAAAGGTTTCATTAAAATAAAGGTATTAAAAAACTGTACCAGTCATCAATGATGATGTGTACAAGCAAATAAGATAAAAAAGCGTGATAGATCCGGCCAGCAGGCTATGTACCCGACATGTTTCGTACAATTGTACTTCAACTGGGGCATGGCCAGTTGAAGTACAATTGTACAAAACATGTCGGATACATAGCCTGCTGGCCAGATCTACAACGCTGGCGGAAAGTAGACAACAATTGTCCGATGGAGCGTACACATGGTCGGACTTTGCGCCAACAAGCTCACATCCAACATTTCCTGTCTGAAAGTTTGATCGTGTGTACGGGGCATAACTCTTCATTCATAGTACAGGGGGTCCCCGGGTTACAAATGAGATAGGGACTGTAGGTTTGTTCTTAAGTTGAATCTGTTTGTAAGTCGGAACAGGTACATTTTTTAAGTGTAGCTCCAGTCAAAAAAATCTATTTTTAAGCTTTTTGGAGAACATTGGGAAGGGTTATTATCACCCCTGTAACATTTGTTTAGCTGTCTGTGCCCCTGGTCATAAGATTTCACCTCACCTTCTGTCCCAACGAAAATTGGATTTTGAAAATTTTGGGTTGTTAGGGAAACATGGACTGGTGATAAAGCATCAGTGGAGACACCTTTTTTCCATATTAACTCTTACAGGAGTGAATTTCCCTTCCTAGGGGTAGATTTCCTCTCACTTCCTGTTGTCTCCCTTCGTTTGTAAGTAGGAGCCGTTTGTAAGTCGGATGTTTGTAAGTCGGGGACCCCCTGTAGATCAAATGGGGTGATCACCTTTGATCTGCATGTGATTTTTAGTAAAGCAACCTTGCAGGAATTATTTTTTATATATATAATATATTTATTTTTTTTTATTTTATTTTTTTATTTATTTTTTTATATATATATTTTTTTTTTAAGCCTTTATTAACTCTAGTCATCCCTCTCCTTTTACCTATTTTAGCTATGATTATGCTGCTTTTTTTAATATACTGTATATAATTTTACATCAATATTTTAAACTCTTTTTACTGTTTATTCATTTTATTCCTTAAAGTGGATGTAAACCCCACATTTTTATTTTTTTTTAATGTCATAATGTAGAGTATAAGATTTCCTATCATTTGAGCCCAGTCTTGCCACAAAGAGTTAATCCAGCTCTGAGCAATCCTCTTTTATTGTTCAGTGAGATAAATCTTGACAAACAGAGAAAAACTTTGTCAAATCCTCCCCCTTGCTGTGAGTGACAGGTGATTTACATATCTCGTGCACTAGCCTAAGAAACATGCATTATTTTTTAATTCCCTCCCACTCTTTTCTTCTGTTGCTCTGCCAGGATTGGATGTTCCACACCTCAGCCTAATTGGGCATGCTAAAGTCATGTGGTTACTTTCCTGTCTTTTCACTGGATGTTAGAGATCATAGCAGAAGTTCAGTGTAAGAAATACACAGGAGAAAATGCATATTGACAAGGGGAGTGTAGAGGTGGGCGGGGAGTCTACTGACATCACGACTCCACCCACCGAGCTCCAGACAACAGACCCACCCACAGAATCTGCAGTTTTTCCGGTCTCATAACAGACAGAGGGGAGACATTTGACAGGTAAAGATACATGCAGGAGGCATGTATATCCTTATAGATAACCCCTATGGCAATAGTTTAGAAAGGATGACCTTGGGTTTACATCCACTTTAAGTTTTTTAGTGACATAAAAAAAGACAAAATTGAAAAAGAAAAAAAACATTATTTCTTTTGTAAATAAACTCACCATGTTTTGTAAAAGAAACATAATTTTGGCATCATTATAAACAGGACAAATTATAAAATAAAATGTGCATTTAAAAAAATCTAAACTAAGGTGGGTAAAAAATAAATAAAATGTATTTTTATTTTGTTATATCTTTTGTCTACAAATTGCACTGCAAGTGCATTTTCTCCAGAGCTTAGTAAATGATGTAAAGCTTCACTTTGCAAAGAATACTCAATCACATGCAAGGAAAATTTAAAAAAAATAATTTTTGCTTGCACATGATTGGATGCAACTGCACTTGCACTTTAGTAAATCATCCCCAAAATATCTATTTTTTTATTTTTATTTTTATTTTAAGTGACAACAAAGTAATTAATAGGCTTATAGACAAAATACTGCTCTGGTCCCTAAGGTGTCCACAGGTACGAGAACTGAAGTGGACAAAAAAAAATGAAGAATTAACCCTCCGTGCTTGGTATTACATACTGCTCAGAAATATTACCATGCAAAAATTAAAAAGACTCCTAGTTGTTAGACATGTGCATTCGTTTTCGTCCGAATGCATTTTCGTCCGAATTTCGGGTATTTTCGTTATCGTTTTAACAAACGATAGCGAACGTGCAGAATCCGAAAATCGAAAGATCCGACATAAAGAAATGCTTTATTTTCGTTTTCGTTGCAACAGTTCGATATAGATATGGGATACGACATGACGCTGACAATAGTGATCTGTGTCCATCGAACCTGTGGTCGAATGTGCCTAACCTTAGCTCTATTAGTTCAAGATTATTCTACATAGAGAGAAAAGATTCGACAGAGAGAAAAGATTCGACAGAGAGAAAAGATTCGACAGAGAGAAAAGATTCGACATAGAGAGAAAAGATTCGACAGAGAGAAAAGATTTGACAGAGAGAAAAGATTCGACATAGAGAGAAAAGATTAGACAGAGAGAAAAGATTCGACATAGAGAGAAAAGATTAGACAGAGAGAAAAGATTCGACAGAGAGAGAAAAGATTCGACAGAGAGAAAAGATTCGACATAGAGATAAAAGATTTGACAGAGAGAAAACATTCGACAGAGAGAAAAGATTCGACAGAGAGAAAAGATTCGACATTATAGAGACAATAGCAAAAAAGGTCGAATGTGCCTCACCTAACTCTATTAGTCCAAGATTATTCGACATAGAGAGAAAAGATTCGACATGAAGATTCGACAAAGCAGTCGCCGCGAGCGGACATTTATGGTCAAATGCTCCGCCCATAGGCTATAGAAGAATTCTAATGTTGGTTGACTAGTAATAATAATTAATAAATATAATTATTACTAGTGTCATCCAACATTAGAATTCTACTATAGCTTGTAGGCGGAACATTCGACCGGAAATGTACGATTGCGGCGTCGTTGTACAGTTTAGCTGCTCCGTCGAATCTTCTTAGAACATTCGACAGACACCATAAGCCTTCAATGACAGATTCGACCTTAATTATTTCAGATTTTCGGACGAATGCATTTTTTTAACAAAAACAAATTTCGGGAGTAACTAAATACATTTATTTTTCGGACGAAAACGAAATTCCGAAACAAAATATTTCAGTGTGCACATGTTACATAAGTTATAATATGTTAGTAACCTTCTCCAGAACCCGACCCTGGTTTTATCATCCCTTTCCTTTTGATAAAAGCTGAGTGACCTGTGAGCCCCCAGCATGTCGCTCGCAGGTCACCTTTTTTGACGCCTAATCAGGTGCTTCAAAACCAACCCGCCACTGTATTTCAGGCGCCCTGCGCCCAAAAAGGGGCCTGGTGCCTGAATAGGGGGTGGCAGCGGTGGCCATAGATAGATTCATGCAATGCATTAATCTATCTATTGGTGATAGATGGGGGGTTGGCAGGAGAGAGGGGGCAGGGCCCGTGCGCCATTATGGATGCACCGCCACTGTTCTGTTGTCTTCTTTTAGAGGTACTTTGTCTTCTTTTTCAGAAATCTGACAGTTTTATCTTTGAAGACCTATCAGGGTCACTTTACCCCACCCCAACCAAGCTTACAACTCATCCTTATACCTAAAGTGAGCCCTTAACTCTCACCCTGCTCCACCAACAGTCAACCACCATTATGCTGGCTATCTGGCTTGTCCTGCAATGGCAGTCTCTGCGTCAAACTCATGCAGATACTGCATAGATAATATCAAGCAGCACCAATACCGTATAAACAATGCTGATAGAAGCTGCTATAAGCTTATGTTCTCATATGAGTTTTATTTTAATTTTTTTTGCATTGTTTTTAGTAAGTTTAGTCTGCTACCTAGGCAAAATTAGTCTTACAGAGTTATACAAATGGAAAGAAAAAAATGTGGTCATATTTTCCATTTGCTAAATACATTGAAACGCTAACCACTACCCCATTCTACAGTCACATGGTCTGAACATCTGACCTCCGGCACCAACAAATAAGGTGTTTAAACATTGCACGCAGCATATGTGTGAACCCGGCCTTACTGAGAAACATTTCCTTCAGTAAAAGAGTTTAGAACACAAACAGCTACTTGCACATATCCCTACCAACAGCCAGTGATGTAAGTAACTGAGTTACAATAAACGGAGTTACTTAACGCAGTTACTTTAGAGGGTAACGAGTAATCAAACTGATTACTCTTCCCCTCATGGTAACGCCGTTCCCATTACTTGGGCAGCGTTACCGCAATTACATCTACCGCCACTAGATGGCAGTAGTGTAATTCCGGTGTACTGCTGAAAAAGTTCCCCCGCCGGATAAGGACCCCCCTGTACTGCGCAGGCGCAGCGCTTGCGCAGTACGTAGGACTACGGAGCTTACAAAAATTGCCGAACCTAAACAGCTCTGAGTGAATTCTACACCGCGCAGTTAACATGTAATTGTACGAGGCGATGCCGCACGCTCCCGATGCTCGTGCTACTCTGCAAGGGGCGTCTATCGTGTAACTAAGGGGTGGGCCTAGTATTACTGTAACCAAGGGGCGCATTTATTATTATTGTTATATATGGTGCTCTGCCCATTAATTTAACATTCGCCCTCTTCTGTAGCCATCCCCCCCTTACACGATATAATAATAATAGACCCGCCCCTTGCTTACAAGCTATAACAGATCTGCCCCTTGGTTAGAGTAATAATAGAGCAGCCCCTTGGTTACACGATATATAACAATAATAATAAATGTGCCCCTTGCTTACAGTAATACTAGACCCGCCCCTTAGTTACAGGTATAGAATATTAAAAAAAAAGTCACAGTTACTTTGCTGCGTAACTAATTACTTTTCCAATGTAGTAACTGAGTTACTAACGCGATTACTTTTTGGGGGAAGTAATTTGTAACACTGCCGACAGCATCCCCCTCAGTGAAGTCCAGGGTAGCTCTGGTAATACAGGAGAACAGTTGGAGGCATCCAAGGCTTGAGGACAAAGGGCCAACCTACCAGAGCTGTAGTACTCTGGTAGCAGTTGGGGAGGTGCTCCCCAAGGTAGTTGGGTCTTACAGAGAAGCTGCATACTATTAGGTTCCTCCTGACTTCCCGCATGCCAGTTCTGAAAGTGGAGTGCCAATCACCTGGCAGATCACTTGCCCAGCTAGCTACCTTTGCCTCATCAGGTGTAGTCTCTGCGAGCTGCTGAGGTAGGGAAGCTGAAGAAGTTATCTTACCTTGGTGTGTCCGAGAACCCAGGGAGTTTAAAGGAGCAAGTTGACATTTAATATCTACTTCTCAAGGGGGTAGGCTGTCAAGTGCACCTTTAACCTTGCCCTAAATGGGCAAATTGGGAGGAAATCTTTGAATATTTTTATAGGGTAAATCACTCATATGCCGCATCCGTATAAATCCTTTTGAGAAGAAAACTTTTTTACCCCACTCGGTCGGACTTTAGAGGCAGATTGGAACAGCAGTATCTTTTAAAATATTTTATTAAATATGAACATATAAACATACAAAAGTATAGAATTGAACAAAAAAGGCATGTATCCACTAACAGCCAATAGAATGGCCAGAGAGAGAGGACATTACATAAACCCAAGTAGAACAATGATGTTCAACAGAATGGCATCAAAGAATGCATGAGCCCCTGTGCATCTACGCGTTTCGCTTGGTCGCTTCTCCAGGACACACTGATCTGGACAAGCACTGACACCTGCACAGAGATCTTTTTAAGTGGATAACACAATACTAAGATCAACATGTAGGGTCCACAATCGGCATATGAAGCCAAATAGTTGGGCCTCTAGGGACACGTGGAATCCCATGTGATGACTCCCATTAACTAACGGACCAGCCAAGTCATAGCTCCCCATCAATATGGAAGCCACACATTTCACAGCACCAGCTGCACCAATACAAAGGGGACCAACACCTGATGTTGTATCTAGTTTTCCCATGGGGAAATCATGAGGAAATGTTTGTATGATGTATAGGCCATTCACACCTATAATGCCCAGCTCCACCCAATACTCATGTTTCCTACTGACAGAATGGCAATCTGCCTTGTTTACATAGTCCGCGGTACCCCCAAATCAGCTCTCGCTGTGGCAGAAGCGGGTTGTCGGTGGTTATTATGTGCGCCCCAGACCAAGAAGTGCAGGATCATGTACTAGGTACATGATCCTGTGCCGCAGAGCCGCCTTGCCTATATGTTCAATATAAGCGATATGTTCAATATAAGGCTTTTCAATTTCCAAGGAAGGTTGTGCCATCCAAGGGAGTTTTCCCCAGAACTTAGTGAATTAGATTAAATGCAATAAAAATAAAAATGCAGGGTTTGCACATGGTTGGGTGGAGGCTGTCAGCACAGTTTCACTTCGTTCACTAGGTTTGGGGGGAAATTCCATTACAAAGTGCAATTTCCCTTGCAGAGTGAACTAGACATGTGCACACTGAAATATTTTGTTTCAAAATTTAATTTCCGTCCGAAAAATGTATTTATTTAGTTACTCCTGAAATTCGTTTTTATCTATTTAGTTTTGTTCAAAAATGCATTCGTCCGAAAATCCGAAATAATTAAGGTTGAATCTGTCATTGAAGGGTTATGGTGTCTGTCGAAGGTTCTAAGAAGATTCGACGGAGCAGCTAAACTGTACGACGCCGCAATCGTACATTTCCGTCGAATGTTCCGCCTACAAGCTTTAGTAGAATTCTAATGTTGTAGGACACTAGTTATAATTATATTTTTTAATTATTATTACTAGTCAACCAACATTAGAATTCTTCTATAGCCTATTGGCAGAGCATTTGACCATAAATGTCCGCTCGCGGCGACTGCTTCGTCGAATCTTCATGTCGAATCATTTCTCTCTATGTCGAATAATCTTGTACTAATATGCCCCGTACACACGGTCGGAAATTCCGACGGAAAAAGTCAGATCGGATTATGTTGTCGGAAAATCCGATCGTGTGTGGGCTCTAGCGGACTTTTTCAGTCAGAATTTCAGACGGGAAAAGTTTGAGAGCAGGGCCTAAAATTTTCCGACAACAAAATCCGATCAGACTTTTTCCGATCGCGTGTATAGAATTCCAACGCACAAAGTGCCACGCATGCTCAGAATAAATTTGGGGACGAAAGCTATTGGCTACTGGCCTCTTCGTAGTCCCGTTGTGCGTTTTGTACGTCACCTCGTTCGGAACGATCGGATTTTCCGACAACTTTGTGCGACCGTGTGTATGCAAGAGAAGTTTCGGCCAAAATCCGTCAGAAAAAATCAGACATATTTTGTGGTCCGAATGTCCGACCGTGTGTATGGGGCAATAGAGTTAGGTTAGGCACATTCAACCTTTTTTGCTATTGTCTCTATAATGTCAAATTTTTTCTCTATATGTTGAATCTTTTCTCTCTATGTAGAATAATCTTGGACTAATAGAGTAAGGTTAGGCACATTCGACCACAGGTTTGATGGACACAGATCACTATTGTCAGCGTCATGTCGAATCTCCTATCTATATTGAACTGTTGTCACGAAAACATTTTTTTATGTCGGATCTTTCGGTTTTCGGATTCTGCACGTTCGTTATCGTTACCGATAACGAAAATACCCGTAAATTCGTACAAAAATGCATTCGGTCGAAAACAAATACACATGTCTAGAGTGAACGGCATTTAGTAAATCAACTCCAGTGCTTCTAATAATAAGTATTGTGTTTACCTTTTGTGCTAAGTTGCATTCATCGATTTTGCCCTTAACGAAAAAAAGTTTGAGGTGCCACAAGTCAAGGTGTAAAATATTTGGTCTTCAGTTAGCTGTTCTTAAAATGCTTCTTTTTTGATCAATGAGTCTGTGGTCACTTGAGTTTCCTCCCGCCTACCCTGAAAGCTATTAATAGTCTTCATATCTTGTGTTAAGATCTATATACTTGTCCTATATATGAAGGATTGCAGAAATGGATAGAGTGATGTCTAGACTGTTGGTTCCGTGTCTGTTTTCTATCATTATCTGTAAGTATGGAGTCGTTTTCCAATGTTCCTTGGGTTATCTTCTCTTTTTAATGTAGGTATCATAATGTAGAGTCCTTGTCAATATTTCCTAAGCTCTGTGTCTTACATTTCATTTGTAATTTACAGCCTGGTCTTTTTTTGGGGACCAGTAGGGTTATGATAGGTATACCGTATTTATCGGCGTATAACACGCACCGGCGTATAACACGCACCCCAAGTTTAGGAGGGAATTTTAAGGAAAAAAAGTTTTAGGAGAGAAGTTTAGGGAAAAAAAACTTACATTTAAGCGTCATTTGCAGCTTGCCCAGCGTCATTTGCAGCTTGCCCAGCGTCATTTGCAGCCTGCCCAGCTTTATTTGCAGCCTTGCCCAGTGTCATTTGTAGCTTGCCTAGTGTAATTTGCAGCTTGCCAGCGTCATTTGCAGTTTGCCCAGTGTCATTTGCAGCCTTGCCGACGCTTAAATTTCCCGCCGCGAGACAAACCGTGCATGCGCGGCCGAAAAAGGCCGCAGCGCGGCCCGAAAAAGACCGAGCCGACTGTTCGGCTCCGCTCGCGGTCCCGCCTCCCTGCTGTTTCGGGAGTGAGCGCAGGAGGCGGGACTACGAGCGGAGCTGAACAGTCGGCTCGGTCTTTTTCGGCTGCTCTTCGGCCATTTTTCGGCGCCGCAACCAATTTTTGTAATTTTTTTTGGGGGCCGTATAACACGCACCCACGACTTTCCCCCGATTTTAAGGGGGGAAAAGTGCGAGTTATACACCGATAAATACGGTAAGCCTAATATCCTGTGAAAGGTTAGCATTTTTTTGGGTTTATTTTAGTATTTGTTCACTGATAAATATGGAGGTTTGGAGGAATTTGCAAAGCTGCAGATTTCACCTTTCACAACATTTTTCTGAAGTGGAAAGTTTCAGTTTTGCTCTTTGAGCCCTATAAGTTAAATTACTTGGGAAAAAAAAAAGATCTTTTTTCTTCTTTTCTACTTTTTTTCTCTTTACTTATAATTTGTGAGAATTATTTCTTCATTTATTTTTGGTGGTTTATTGTAGCGTTCTTAGAATTTGTGTTTTCATATTCCTTTTGTGTGATTCTTATTTGTGTGCAATCACCTTACTTATTATTTTACTTTTTTTGCTATCTTTTTTTTCTGTGGAAAAGGTAATGTAATGAACCTAATGAGGGCTCATTTTTTATTCTTTTTGAAAGGTGTTTATTTAACCGCATGCCGACCAGCCGCCGCAGTTATACTGCGGCAACATAGCTCGGCTGCCGAATCGGCGTTATGTTACGTCTGTAACATATTCGGCCACTAGGGGGCGCGTGTGCACGCCCCCTGCTCGCCCACGGAGCCAATGTGATCACCGCCGGGCTCCCGCGATCACTTGGGGCCTGCCGAGAACCGGGATCTGTCTGTGTAAACACACAGTTTCCGTTTCTCTGAGGGGAGAACAGACAGATCGTCTGTTCATACTGAGTATGAACAGCGATCTGTCATCTCCCCTGCACAATCCCATCCCCCCTTGAGTTAGAACACACACTAGGTAACACATTAACCCCTTCATCGCCCCCTAGTGGTTAACCCCTTCCTGCCAGTGCCATTTTTACAGTAATCAATGCATTTCTCTCTTCAAATTTTTTATTGGTAGCAAGCAAGTTGTACACATAGGCAACATCAGTTTAGCGTATAATTATGTTTGAGAACAGAGTACGCTTTAGTACAAAAACAGTAAATGGGTATATCAGATAAGTGCTAACTATAAACAATTAACATAAGCTCACTGAAAGTAATGGTTGCTTTAGTGCTTATTGACAAAAGTGGGCTAAGGCCCATACTACCGATAAGTGCAAAAGAGGGGTGGTACTCCTTGATATCGGAGAACAGTATTGGTGGCAACTCAAAATAAATGTAAAGTAGTAAGTAATAAAATAGCAGTAAAAAAGATATATACATTTTTCTTTTAGAAAAGTCCTTCAATGTGCACAGCCCCGCACCAAAGATGTGATAAGAAAAAGCCATTTCCTAATAACAGCATACAATTGTTATATTTTCACAATTTGTGCCCAAAGGATAGCTGATTTTTACACTTGCCAAAATTCTATGACCCCCCCCCCCCCTTACAGAAGGTCAAACAGAGCTTAGGTTAGCCAATGCCTGGTAAATTTCTTCAATAGCCTCTTTATTTTGAAGATCTAAGATTAGTTCCTCACATAAAGCAAAGGATACCAAATAAAGGACTCATAGTGTAGTAGTAATTAAAATATATAATAATATAAAAAGTACAGATTGCCAACTCACATTTTACAGTGCCCAATGCCAGCACCAGTGTATACCGCTTTGTATTATAGTGATCCACTCGCCGCCTCTTGGGTTTGGCGAGCATTCCAAGCCTCACTTTCTTACTGGACATGATGTCATGTGCTTACCAAAAGTGGTGGGTCCAATATATAATATATATAAGCGGTATACACTGGTGCCGGCATTGGGCACTGTAAAATGTAAAATTTATACCAGTTTTAATTTTATTAAATACTACACTATGAGCACTCCCTTTGGTATCCTTTGTATAGATTACCTATCACTTGCGAGCTACAACTATGATTAAACATGAAAAAAGTAAATTGAATACCAAAGATCGGAGAATTCTCTACAGGCACTACATATAATCAGAAAATGCCAAGAAACAAATGCCAAGAAACAAGATTGGGAGTTTTGAGGTACCAAAAAATTTATTTAAATTGATAATACAAACTTCATCATTTTATTTAAACATACATGATTAAAAAAATGTTTTAAAACCAAAACATGAATGATCATGCGGTCACAGTACAAAAGTTGGTTGTCTCTCTACATGTTTCGTCATAATCATGCCTTCTTCTGGAGCTTTTGTAGGACCTTTATACAATGTCGCTTAAAAAAAACAAACAATAATTTTAATAAATACAAAGAAGAAAAAGAAAGAAGAAGAAGACAAAAAAAGACCCCAAAGGGTCGGTTAAATTTACAATTCATTATTTACATAGTTACAAAAATATATATACGGTAGATCGTCTGATGAATGCACTCTCACCACAAATGTGATCAAGGTTCCAAAGGACCCTCATGGCCCGCCAGGACGTCCAATAAGGTATCAGTGTGCCATAAAGGGGGGCACAAAAGCCCTAAATTGACACCTGCAAAGGCATATGGTTGATTAAGCTAATACATCCTACTTATCATTACTTAAGCCAATCATTTGACCATAAATTAGTCCAACTTAGACCTAGACCTTCTTGTGATAAGAAGTCAAGGAGTTCATAGGCTGATATTTATATCACTCCTATGATGTATAATTCATATACTTGTAGTAAGCTTCAAAAGGACCGTGCAATCTGAAAAAAACACATAGATTCACAGAGTTTTCCTACAAATATAAGATTTTTACAAAGGGATGTAATAATAAATTTGGCAAACTCCTCTTACCTAAGCACTTCCTTCAGTGAAGATTACCAATTCCTTTCCTTAGTATCAATGTGATATCATTGAACCAGGGAAGACCAATGTTGATTAGTCTATCCCAAGGGAATATCCCCTATGGAGGAATAATAGGTTAAAGTCAGAACCATGGCTATGTTCAGTAAAGAGATTATGGCAATTTGATTTCAGCTCATTGCTGAACTTTATTGACCTATTTATGAAAAACAAGTTTATTTACAATAGGTATGGACTACTACACCATTTAAGGGAAAGTAGAGAATGTCATGGTTGCTTGAACTCAGGGGCGGACTGACAACTCATGGGGGCCCCGGGCAGTAGGAGATTATGGGGCCCCCAGGCAATCAGAGATTATGGGCCCATTATTATATATAGCCACTATTGGCTGGGAAGGTAATGGAGAGGTGGGGCAGCTATAGTCTCTGGATTTTTAGACCAAAAGGGTGTCGGTAAGGGACATTTCAGAGACAGATGTAAAAAAAAACACAGATTTTTACATACTGTCCCTGGTTTTACTGAGGCTGGCAACCCTGATGGGGCCCCCCTACAGTAAATGGGAATGCCGAACAAAGTTTAAACATTCATATTTACCTTCTGGGTGATGGAGAGTAGGAAATAAAGGGAAGGAGGAACAGACAGCTCGGTAGAGGAGTGAAGGAGGTTCTGTCGGAGGGGTGAACTTGTGGCTGTATGGTTTGCCCTTCTAAGTGGCATGGTCTCTATATTAGGGCCCATTGCATAACAGAACTCTCCTAGGGACCAGGCCTGGACCATGGTGTGTGAAGCCTCGTGAAGTATACAGCAGCTTCCCTCCATGCCTTCGGGCTGAACATGTAAAGCGTATCATGTCACAGGTGTAAAAGAGCTAATGGAGAGAATCCACTGTATCTCTCAAAATGTCTCTGCAGTCGGTGCAAGAACAGGTGTCACTGGCAAGTGAAAAGACGTTATACTTCCGGTGTGGGGCCCAGTTAAATAAATTGGCCTCCAGCCAGTAGGGGCACTTACTCACAAATGAAAATGATACCAAATGCTAACATCTGGGGAAAGTAGTCATGTAAATTATCAGCGTTGATAAACGAAGCGACCAAAGATGCTCATTCAAAAAAAAGTTATAAGTATGTCATGTGTATCCCTTCTGTATAAGTGTGAAAATCAGAGGCCACAGGCCCTTTATAAAAAAAAAAAAAGAATGTGTGAAAAATGTGGTCTTCAGTTGGCTGTTCTTAGGGTGCTTTATTTATGACCACATGAGTTTTCTTCCTGCCGCCCTGAGAGCTCTGAATAGTCTTCATATCTTGTATGTTCAGATCTTTATAACTATCCTACAAATGAAGGATTGCAGAAATGGTTTGAGTGATGTGTAAACTGTGGGGTCCATGTAAGATTGCTATCATTATATGTAAGTATGGAGTATTTTTCCAATGTTCCCTGAGTTATCTTTGTCTTTAGGGTATGTACTATAATGTAGAGTCCCTACCAATGCTTCCTGAGTTCTTTGTGTTTGAGGCTGGGTTCACACTGCCGTACAGAGCCGTACAGAGCGGCTCACAGCAGGGGTCTGGTGCGTCCCTGTTCACCGTAAATCTTGTGTGAAAACATTTATAAACATATCCCAAACCGTCCTCTCCACTCTTCTCAAGACCCCCTACTGTCAAGCTCTCTCGTTTCCTCCTCCCATGCTCGTCTCCAGGATTTCTCCAAAGCCTCTCCCATCCTCTGGAACTCGTTACCTCAACATGCTATCCCCTACTCTAGCTACCTTCAGGCAATCCCTGAAAACTCATCTCTTCAGGGAAGCCTATCACATCTCCAACTAATCTTTTACCACTTCCATCAGCTCATTCCCCACAGTTACAACCTTTTGTACCAACTCCCCCACCCTATTAGATTGTAAGCTCTTCTGAGCAGGGCCCTCTTAATCCTATTGTATTTTATTGTATTATAACTGTATTGTTTACCTTTTATATTGTAAAGCGCTGCGTAAACTGTTGGCGCTATATAAATCCTGTAATAATAATAATAATAATTTATAAAGTGACCCCTAGTTGTCTTAAAACTATTAATGGTCCATTTTACTTTTTTTTCAAATGAAAGAACTTTTCAGAAGACAATGCTGTGAAAGCCTTGTTTTGGTGAATTTGGTTAATTGGTGAATCAATAGGCATATTGTTGAAATGAGCAAATACCCTGGTCCATAGGACAAATGTGTGTTTTTCCGGATTTTCCGAGTATGTGTACACAAGTCCGTCGGACAAAAGTCCAAAGTACAAACACGCATGCTCGGAAGCAAGGACGAGCCAGAAGCGGTCGGTTTTGTAAACTAGCGTTTATAATGGAGAATTAACATTTGTGACGTGGCAAATTATTAAATCTCGAAATGCAGAGCACAATTCTCTTCTTCTTTAACCTGTAGCCGACCGCCCACTGTCAATTGACGGCGGAGCGGTGCGGCTCTTGTGGCAGGTGCCGTCATATGACGTCGCCAACATTTTGGCCACTAGGGGGTGCCCGCCGCGTCGCTGGGGACCCGATGCGCGTGCCCGGCGGCCGCGATGTCCGCCGGGCACCCTCGATTGCCCAGTAACTGAGCAGGACGTGGATCTGTGTATGTAAACACACAGATCCACGTCCTGTCACTGGAGAGGAGACCGATGGTGTGTCCCTTGTACATAGGGACACCGATCGGTCCCCTCCCCCAGTCAGTTCCCTCCGCCCACAGTCGAATCACTAACATAGGAAACATATTAACCCCTGCAGCGCCCCCTAGTGTTAACCCCTTCCCTGCCAGTCACATTTATACAGTAATCAATGCATTTTTATAGCACGGATCGCTGTATAAATGGGAATGGTCCCAAAAATGTGTCAAAAGTGTCCAATATGACCACTGCAATGTCGCACTCATGATAAAAATCGCAGATCGCCGCCATTACTAGTAAAAAAAAATAATAATAAAAATGCTATAAAACTATCCCCTATTTTGTAGACGCTATAACTTTTGCGCAAACCAATCATATTGATATTTATACGCTTATTGCGATTTTTTTTACCAAAAATATGTAGAAGAATACGTATCGGCCTAAACTGAGGAAAAATTTTGTTTAAAAAAAATAAAAAATTGGATATTTATTATAATAAAAAGTAAAAAATATTATGTTTTTTCAAACTTGTCCCTCTTCTTTTGTTTATAGCGCAAGAAATAAAAACCGCAGAGGTGATCAAATACCACCAAAATAAAGCTCTATCTGTGGGGAAAAAATTATAAAAATTTTATTTGGGTACAGCGTCATTCAAAATGCGACAGCGCTGAAAGCTGAAAAATGGCTTGGTCAGGAAGGAGGTATTCGTGCCTGGTAGGCAAGTGGTTAATGGGATAATAATGAAGCTGCTTTGCTGGTGATACTGATGGAGTTATTACAAACAAATTTTCAAAGGCTTTTTTTTTTCTAGTGATATCAAGAATAATATTATTATGCTTTTCTTTTTTTTTATTTGGGCAAGTTACCACAACACCATTATCCCGTAGTTTTTAAGATCAAAGATGCAGATAAGATGTTGGTGTCCCTTGTGAATTTTTCATTGTATTTTTAAAAATGTAACTGTCTACTCCCAAACTGTCATTTGAAGTAAAACACATAGCCAAGTATTATTCTACACATGGAAAATGAAAATATGGGTCTGTGATAATGACAAGCAAAAAGCACCAACATCCCTGTACATAAATGTAAAGAAGGGGAAATTTTGGTGGGACTTTATGGGTGCCAGAGAAAAAAAAATAATAATTTCAATCCATAATGGGTATAAGAGATTTCAAGATTTTTTAAAATCTTGAATTCTTTCATACCCATTATGGATTGAAATTATTTATTTTTTCTCTCTGGCACCCATAAAGTCCCGCCAAAATTTCCCCTCCTTTACATATTATTCTACATAATTTTTTTATTGTGCATTAAAAAAAGAAAACAAATAAAATTAGACATGCTATCGGCCAATAGAACTTAACCAAAAAGTGCATTCTATGCATCCAAAAATATAGAAAATATACCAAATCAAATAATTATTCAACCCAAAAAATTATGTCAAAGCAATAACTCCAAGGCCAATAATACACGTTATCTCCTCCGATTCCGCAACATGTCTGGTTGACAAACGGCCAATCAGAAACGAACTGAAAAGTGCAAAATGAAAAGCGCGAATCAACACTCAAACTTCTACTAACACAAAATTAGCAGAAGGAGCCCAAAGGGTGGCGCTAAAGAGCTGAAAAACAATGTAGTACGTCACTACGTTCGTATTTGTTGGCCAACAATTGTGTGGCCCTGTGTATTCATGACATGTTTGGGCCAACGCCCTTTGGACAAAAGTCCACGGTTTTGTTGGCCAACAATCCGATCGTGTGTACGAGGCTTAACAGGAGATAACTTTGGGACCATGAGTCAAGATGGGACCATTGTCTCAGACCTCCTCCAAATGTCACCTTAGACAAAATGGTTCCAAATCCTTCAGAATTCATATCTATAATCATTTCTGTGTTCTCTTGCAGATCTAACAATAGGAAAACCAGGTAAACTTTTGTCTTCTATGATTTTTTTTTAACTGAAATGTCTTTATTCAAACTAAGAAAATAAAGAAAAATGATCTCTGAATGGAGGACTGATGGATGAATGGAAGGTCTACCTCCTACTTTAATAGCTTCTTCAAAGTTGGGAAAAGTTGGAAAATGAACCCCACCGAGAAACCCAGGGTTTTCAATGCCTATAGCAGTATGGAGCATTTGGGAGCATGGAGGGGTGTGTATTGTATCCACAGGGTCCAGGTTTTTAAGAATTTCTTATGTGATCTAGCAGAATGCTAGTAAGCGTTTCATTAATAAAAAAAATTGTCTATGCAAATATGAACTTTCACAAAGGAAACAAACTGTTGTTTCCAAGCTTTTGCGATAGTTTGTTATGCCGCTAGTAGAACATACACTCACCGGCCACTTTAGGTACACCTGTTCAATTGTTTGTAACACAAATTGCTAATCAGCCAATCACATGGCAGCAACTCAATGCATTTAGGCATCTAGATATGGTAAAGATGGCTTGCTGACGTTAAAACCGAGCATTAGAATGGTAAAGAAGGGGAATTTAAGAGACTTTGAACATGGCATGGTTGTTGGTGCCAGATGGGCCGGTCTGAGTACTTCAAAAACTGCTGATCTATGCACAACCATCTCTCAGGTTTACAGAGAATGGTCCAAAAAAAAGAAAATATCCAGTGTGCGGCCGTTGTGTGGAGGAAAATGCCTTGTTGATGTCAGAGGTCAGAAAAGAATGGGCAGACTGGTTTGAGATGACAAAAAGCATTAACTCAAAAAAACACTCATTACAATCAAGGTATGCAGAATACCATCTCTGAATGCACAACGCATCGACCCCTGAAGAAGATGGTCTACAGAAACAGAAGACCACACCGGGTGCCGCTCCTGTCAGCTAAGAACAATAAACGGAAGCTACCACTTGCACAGGCTCGCCAAAATTGGACAATAGAAGATAGGAAAAACATTGCCTAGACAAGGCAATGTTTTTCCAATCTTCTATTGTCCAATTTTGGACCAGTGAGTCTCAATTTCAGCTGCAACATTTAGATGGTAGGGTCAGAATTTGACGTAAACAGCATGAAAGAATGGATCCATCCTACCTTGTAATGGTTCAGGTTGGTGGTGGTGTAATGGTGTGGGGGATATTTTCTTGGCACACTTTGGGCCCCTTAGTAGCAATTGAGCATTGTTTAAACACCACCGGCCCTCCTGAGTATTGTTGCTGACCATGTCCATCCCTTTATGATTACAGTGTACAAGGGCGAGTTCAGAGGGTGGTGATAAATGGGCAGTACTCGGAATGGTCAGGGGTGGGTAGTGGGGTCCCCCAGGGTTCTGTGCTGGGACCAATCCTATTTAATTTGTTCAATCTCTGTATTTGCGGACGATACTAAGCTAAGCAGGGCAATAACTTCTCCGCAGGATGTGGAAACCTTGCAAGAAGATCTGAACAAATTAATGGGGTGGGCAACTACATGGCAAATGAGGTTTAATGTAGAAAAATTTAAAATAATGCATTTGGGTGGCAAAAATATGAATGCAATCTATACACTGGGGGGAGAACCTCTGGGGGAATCTAGAATGGAAAGGGTACTCTAATGGCCTCCACAGTCACCAGATCTCAATCCAATAGAGCTCCATTGGTATGTGGTGGAACGGGTGATTCACATCATGGATGTGCAGCCGACAAATCTGCAGCAACTGCGTGATGCTATCATGTCAATATGGACCAAAATCTCTGAGGAATATTTCCAACACCTTGATGTATCTATGCCATGAAGAATTAAGGCAGTTCTGAAGGCAAAAGGGGGTCCAACCTGGTACTAGCAAGGTGTACCTAGAAAAGTCGGTGAGTGTATATAGCCAGTTTAAATTGGGCTCTTGTGTGGTCTGGAGGTTTCAAATGCAATAGGACATATGAAAAGTCTCTACGAAAGGGGCACATTAGCAATGTTTGTAACAGTTGTAGGACCTTTGTCCAAAATCCAGAACGCATGAAGCATGAGCACCATGTGTAAAGTACGTCCCCTGTGAGGGAGCAGTTTCAAAAGCAGGTGCCGGTAAAGTTAAGGCAAAGGTGTGATGAACGGGTTGGGACCATATGCCACCTGGAGATGCCAATTCAATTCAATTCAATTCAACTGTAAGCATGTTGATAGAACCCATAAACCATTTCTATGGGTCACATTAGTATAACTGTAGTTAAAGTTCACACTTTGCTTATCTTGTAATGGAGACACATCTGAAATTGCAATATATCTTGGTGACTTCACTTGTTTTAGTGAGAGGGTTTTTATAAATTTGTATTGTTTTATGTTTTGCTGCCTTGTAGGATCTGCAGAGAGGCCTGTGTTAACCCTCATCCCAAACTGGAACAAGATCTTCACTGGAGAGAATATAACAATGAGCTGTGATGTTAACGGAGAGAGAGAAGACCTGACCTACCTATGGTACAAGAACAATAAAAGCACACATGTAGAGAGACATGGGAGAAAATATAACATTCATAATGCCTCCATAATGGACAGTGGGGATTACCAATGTGAGGTTTCTGGTGGTGATAAAAGTGAGCTTGTCACACTGAATGTTACTGATGGTGAGTCAATGGATATGTGACATATTTAAAGAAAACCTTCCATATAAAAAACTTTTCTAGAGTTGCTAATGGCAGATTTGAGTACATCCCTACATATAGCATGGCAACAATAGTTTCCCATTCATTGAAGCTGAGATGGCCATTAAAACTGACCTTTTAATAACATGAAAAGTCTACATGAATAATTACTTGAAAAATTTGCTTCAGTCCAGTGACTAAGGCGTGCCTAAGGCGCGCTTGCATCACTTCCGGGACAACACAGGTGCTTTGGAACGCAAGGTGGAACGCACGCTGTGGAGTGGCCTTCCTGGTACTGTTTATCGTTCCTAGCACATATACTTTCAGGTTTTTAAGCGGGACCTGAGCCTGCCTGTGCTGTGCCTAGTGTATGTACTTGTGGACATTACTTTTATGTCCTTGTGGACATTTTTATATATATTTTTTTTTATTATTATTTTATCGGAATAAAGCTGCTTGTTATTTTTACTTAATACGCTATGAGACCCCATTTTTTCTTGTCTCCCGGTGTGGAGGGCCATATGTTTTGAATGTTGGGGCTGGTGAAGTGCTGCTGCCGCATATCAACAAACGGACCCTTAGGATACTAAGCGAGATTGACCTGCCAGAATCCAGGATCCGGATATCGCTCCCTGGGACTCATTACTGGACCATCCAAGGGTTTCTATCAGTGCCTGATACCCCTGCAGGGGTGCATATCTCTGGTGAGTGGGGAACCATATGGGGCGGCACCAAGTCACCATTTTCCAGCAGTGAAGTCACCAAAGTCACCATTCATTGAATATTGAACCTGTCTCCAATTAAAGCTATCTGTTTATATCCACAGAGACGTTATTGCTATTTTTATACTTTTATATTTTTTCCCTCATATATTTATATATATCCCTTGGGATTACGGTCCCCTGGAGGATCCAAGGTTTTTTTCACGGTGGTTTTGCACACCTGATGGACTTACAGGACACCATTTATTATTAGCATTAATATTTATCACTGTTTTATTGTCATTTATTTACTTTGGAGGATCCAAGGATTTATTTTTTCACATAGGTTTAGCATATTTGATGTTTTTTTGGGATACTATTACTGATCATTATTGCTTAACCCTGATTGCTATTTACTATATTCACATGTCACATTGGTCTTGTGTATAGGGCCTATTTTAGTCATTGGTTGCTTTTTACCTTTAATTAGGTACGGCACTGATTCACATTAGGCACTGATTATTATGTTTGGGGCTCGGATTGCACCATTAGTTTAGGGGTGCTAACCAATTAGCAGCCCGTTTTTTTACCCATTTTCATTTTATTAGTGTGTTGCACTTTACTCTATATTGGATACTTTATTATTTTTAGGAAGCGCCAATATCCCTTAAACTTTTATTTTTCAGATTCAGGAGCATGTCATTCACATACAAGCTGATGACCTCAGTCACTTGTCCCATAGGGAGGCCTTTGATGTGAAATATATAGGTGTACAGTTCTTCTAGTTTGGGGACAAGGGCCTCTCTGAACTGACTGTAAAATTCCAAAGGGAGCCCGTTGAAGCTGGGCGTCTTTGAAGCAGAAGGTGTGCTAAAGCTTCCTCAATACAGTCTGTGGTGATTGGCACCACAAGCTGACTAATTTGAGAAGGGCTTAGTGTGGGGAAGTCAATGGCTTGTAGGAATGGAGACAGCTCATCCTGAGAATAGTGGAAGTATAAAAATCGGAATAAAAAGTTCTGAACTCTCAGGCCACTAGGTCTGGGTCTGTATTCTTGTTCCCTGAGGCAGTTTTAGCTTCGATCTACCTGTCAATCAGTTAGCTGACCGGTAGATCAGGTCCCTGCTGCTAAGAGATTGTATTTAGTCAGACCTCTCGTGATGCGTTCCTCCCCGCAAGCCCCTCCTGATTTTCTGTCTCCTCATCTTCCCCCCCCCCAGTCTCCTGCATACTTGCTCTGTGTGTCCCGCTGAATCCCCCCCTCCTCTATATTCAGTGCCATATGATGAGAGAACCCAGAGGAGGAGCCCAGCTATTCTGCTCACAGGACATACAGGGGAAGAGGTGAGCTGAGGGAGGAACATCAGTTTGGGGTGGTGAGCTGAGCACAATACCTGGCAAAGTTTAATGCCAGGAGGGAAGTTTATGTGGAAATATGTGAAGGGTTAGAATAGCAGCGAGTGTGTGTTGGAGCCCTGCAGAGTTTGCAGCCCCCCAAGCTAACATACATCTCCTAAGCAGGAACACATCACTATGTCCCCAAGCATTCTGTCCAGATAATGTGCAGTTCATTTATGACCTTTCCGTTTAACCCTGTGTTATCCAAACTCTGTTCAATGAAAAGTGTAAACTCACCACATAAACACTCTATATACAAAATAAAATTCCCCAATAAAGATCAGAACATGATGTTCACATTTGCATGGAAGCACAATTGAATGAATGCTGATTATTCAGAGAATTACCATATTTATGTTTATTGAGGATTGTTTTTTTTTATATACTAACAGTTAAGCTTCATACACACAATACAAAAATTGGATGAAAAATACCACTTTTGAAGCGTTCGTGCATATGAGCGTATCATTTTTTTTTTTGAGGGGGAGTGGATCTTGGGTGGGAGTTTCCACACTTTTTTCCCCAGGACTTGACCCCTGAGTGTAACCACTACTGGGGGATTATGATCGAGGTGAGCCATATAGACGAGCAGTTTAACAGCCCGTTCACCATGCTGGAAGATTCGTTGTTTGCGTTGTGTTAACTTGGTCAGTAAGTATAGTCTGCAATCTTACAAGGGAGGCATTACCTGCAGAAGGCTTGTTCTGAAAGACCTGTTCTAGAGATCTCTGATATTCATCCGCCTGTTGGAGCACTAGTTTGGAAGAAGCCTTATGCCTGTTGTAATATTGGGGGTTATTTAGCTTCAGTGTAGAGCTTACCAGTGAGCTGAGTCTACATCAGACACGCAGTTTAAGGGCTTTTTTGGCCCATGTTTCTTGAAGTAAAAGAAAAAAACAGTCCATCCAGCATTTCCACGCAGGTGTTTCAACTTCAAAGCAATAATGAAATAACGAATGGAAAATAACGAGCCACCTGGCTCTCTGGTCAGCACTGCTGTTCAGGCGTTGACCTTGGTCCTCTTGACCCTGTAACTGTGTCCCTGTTTGGTACCCACTCTGTACCTCTGGTGACACTCTCTCTTACAGCTTCCTGGCTGCTACAGCCCACCGGCTTGGGGGCCTCCATCTGCTCTGTAAGACTGTCCAACAGGCACACTTCTCTCTTGCACGCCAGGACTCCTCTGGGTGAAGGCAGAGGCGTATCTAGTGAAAATGGCGCCTATGGCAAGCACTGAAACTGCGCCCCTGTCAAAACTTAAACGCGGCCTTACCAGCACTCATAAATGCGGTAACATCAGCACCCATAAAAGCAATAACATCAGCACCCATAAATATGGTAACATCAGCACCCATAAATATGGTAACATCAGCACCCATAAATATGGTAACATCAGCACCCATAATGCGGTAACATCAGCACCCATAAATACGGTAACATCAGCACCCATAAATACGGTAACATCAGCACCCATAATACGGTTACATCAGCACCCATACATGCAATAACATCAGCACCCAAAAATGCGGTAACATCAGCACCCATAAATACGGTAACATCAGCACCCAAATACGGTAACATCAGCACCCATAAATACGGTAACATCAGCACCCAAATACGGTAACATCAGCACCCATAAATACGGTAACATCAGCACCCATAATACGGTAACATCAGCACCCATAATACGGTAACATCAGCACCCATACATGCAATAACATCAGCACCCAAAAATGCAGTAACATCAGCACCCATAAATACGGTAACATCAGCACCCATACATGCGGTAACATCAGCACCCAAAAATGAAATAACATCAGCACCCAAAAATGAAATAACATCAGCACCCATAAATACAATAACATCAGCACCCATAAATACGGTAACATCAGCACTCAAAAATGCTGCGCCAGCGTCTCTGACACTGTACAGAGGTAGAGAGGGAGTAGGATCACCAGTGGCTGGGTGCCCTAGGTTGCCTAGTGGTAGCGTCGCCCCTATCTGTTTGACACACACGCAGAATCGCACATGATGACTTTAAAACCCCTTTCACACTGGAGGCGTTTTTCAGGTGCTACAGCGCTAAAAATAGCGCTAGCATAGCGCCTGAAAAAAGCCTCTGCTGCAAACCCAGTGAGAAAGCCCGAGTGCTTTCACACTGGGGTGCTGCGCTGGCAGGGCATCACAAAAAGTCCTGCCAGCAGCTACTTTGCAGCGGTGGAGGAGCAGTGAATATACCGCTCCTCCACCGATCTTGCCTATTAAAAACAGCGGGGCAGCGCCGTCATACCACCGTCAAAACGCAGCTGCAGCAGCATTTTGTGGGGGGATTTAACCCCTTTTTGGCCGATTAGCGCTGCTAAAATGACGGTAAAGCGGCGCTAAAAATAACACCGATTTACCGCTGATGCCCGGGGCGGCTCAGTGTTCAAGAGGTCTAAGTCATCATCATGTGCCATTGTGTGTGTGTGCCAGACCCAAGCAGAAGCAAGTAGCCAATCAAATATTGTGCTCAATATGGATTGAATAAATATGCATAGCAATAGATATTATAAATAAAGTGTAATAAAAGTGATTTGTGCAACAGCAGGTACTACTCAAATCACTTTATTACACTTTATGATATCTATAGCTAAGCATATTTATTTAATCCAAATTGAGCATATATTTGATTATCTTGCTGGTTACTGGTACACTGTGCACATAATGTGCACATGATGATGATCAAGACTGTGCTGCTGTACTAGTACCTGCTGCTGCTGCTTGGGGGGAGTTCCAATTGTTTTTCTTCCCTCTGGTGTCTCACTCTCCTTCTCCTGGTCTCCAGCCATGTTCTTCTTCATAGTCCTCACCGATCACATCACAGGACCGTCAGCAGTCAGCAAGTCACACAGACCTGGGCCGGGAGACCCAGAAGAGAAACCGAAGCTGCTACGCAGAGGAGGATAGGCGGAGCAGGCCAGTCAGTGGCTCTGGGGACTAGATTAGTGTGGGAGGCGGCCGCAAGAGGACGGGTGGGAGTCAGACTTTAATTTTTGTACGGGCGGCTTTTTTGCCGCCCCCCCCCCCCCCCCCCCCATGGCGCCCATGGCTCTTGCCATGGCTGCCATACCCTAGATACGCCACTGGGTGAAGGTGGGGGGGGATTTTGGGGTGGAGCCCAGAACCCTGTTCCTGGCTCTGCTATAAGCCCAGGACCCACCTGCACAATCAACAAGCCAGACTCCTAGCTGTTCCCAAAACCGGTCCAAGGATTGGAGATTCCATCCCACCTAGATCGCTATGAAATCTCCAGGCTCCAGGTCCCCAACTGGATTTTACCAACCACAGAGGAAACTGATAAAACAGTTTTCCCCAAATTTTAAAAAATCCTTCTGGAGCCTCTCAACCTGCCTGTTTCAGAATCCTGGGTGACAATCACTAGGACAGGGATCCGTACTGTCACACTTTTTATGCGTGTGGATAGGATCGTGCGAGCATGTAACTTAAAAGCTTCCCGCACCGTCCCAACCAAAGCTGTATCGCGATTAGTGTCAAAGTAGAAAACCTATTTCCTCTGGATACTCTCCAAATCCAAAATGGTGGAGAGCCAGAAGAGGTTCAGCCTCCAGATGCGGACCGCGGGGGGAGCAGGTAAGCGTAATGTGGCCCAGTATGGGGAATGGTCAGAGAGCATCCTGAAGTGTCATGACTCTTTTAGTAAAAACCAAAATCACTTACATGTCTCAGATTTTATTTTTGGGCAAACATTTACATACAAACCAAGCTGTTTACACATTTTTAGGATTCTCTGAGATTGTGAGATTTTCCCTGAAAGGTCATTGTTGGCCTAAGATGGGTGGAATGGATGTAGCAAGACAAGTTGTCAGGATCCATGGTAAGTATGGGTAACCTACCTACCAAAATAAAGCGCAATATAACGTAGAATAAATTTGGAACATCAATGGCCAATACACACGTTTTAAAAAGCTGCTTTTCAAAATCTATCAGTATAAACACATTCACATTTCTGTATACATATGTACAGTAAGAGCCGTTTCACACTGAGGCAGCAAGACTTGCAGCGCACCTTCCTCAGGCGACCTGCAAACGACTTTGGCGGCGACTTGCAAAACGACTTCTGTATAGAAGTCAATGCAAGTTGCCTGAAGTCGCCCCAAAAGTAGTACAGGAACCTTTTTCTAAGTCGGAGCGACTTGAGTCGCTCCTATTAGAACGGTTCCATAGTAAGGTACGGGACGCAACTTGTCAGGTGGCTAAGTCGCCTGACGAGTCGCCCCTGTGTGACCTGGGTCTAAATCCATTATGTAGAGATAACCTTGTTTATTTTGAACCTCGTCAAGTATAACATTCACAATAAAACCTCAACCTCTGAAGCCTGTGTGTGTATAGTATATACTGTATTTATATAGTAACCACACATTATTTGTTGTATAAATATTGTAAATATATTTACAATGTTATATTGTAAATCACATTTGTGTTGTTCCTTGTGCCAGGTCCAGTCATCCTGCAGGCTCCGGCATACGCATATGAAGGTGACACGGTGTCTCTCCGATGTTACAGCCGCTCTGAATGTCGTACAAGACATATAACATTTTACAAGAACCATCAAATCCTGCAGTCAACAATGAATGACTCCATCTCATTGGGTATGAGGCTCACAAATGGGAACGCCATTTACAGATGTACCAAGAATGTGTCCAAATATAAGAATCATATTTACAGTGATGAGACACATATTTCCTACAAAGGTAAATTCCAACAAATGTAGACCACTTGTTCGAAAAGAGACCATTGGGATTAAGCCCAGTCTGGGCAGCTTCACATGTACCTGGAGATCTGCATAAATTGCTTGACCCACCACACAAAGCTTTTCATTCAGCCTTAGCTGCCTCTTAAAGCAATACTAAAGTCCGCTTTGGGATTTTTACCTACAAGAAAGCCTATAATAAGGCTTAACTGTAGGTAAAATGAATATCTCTTAAAGGGGCACCATTTAGGAGATATTCACACTAGATGCAGGGGGTAAAGTCACCGGCGCATGCGCTCTGAAGGTCCAGCATACCATGCAGGACCTTCAGAGCACTGTGCTGGAACCAAGGGCTCCTACTTGCATGTGTGGGAGTGACGTCATCACGGCTTTGGCCATCCGGAAGAAAAACCGGGGGGGGGGGGGAGTTAAAACCTACAGTGAATTAATTTTGGAAAGATGATCCGAAGATGATCCGCACTCCGGTTGTTGCTCTTAAAAAATCCAAATTTTATTGAAAAGCGACAGTGCACAAACGCCTATAAAGTTGACGTGTTTCATACTAGAAGGCCTTAGTCATAACCATGGTGGTTATGACTAAGGCACTATAGGCTGAAACACGTCAACTGTTTTCATTTGCGTTTGTGCACTGTCGCTTTTCAATAAAATTAAGATATTTTAAGAGCAACATCCGGAGTGTGGGTCATCTTTCCTACATTACTCTACTCAGCTAGCGACTGTGGATCGAGCACCCGGAAGCTCTGCTATCTATGTGTTGTATGGGTAGTAGCACTGATTATTCTGTTTATACATTGAATACATTTCTTACTTTCACGCCCACTACTGTAATCATTACGAAAATAAACTCATACCCTAGAAATACAGAAAAGAGCACCAGACCAAAATCAGATAAGAGTCCAAGATAATTTTAATCGTTGATTTAAAAAAAAGTCACATAAAAACATCCAACGTGTTTCAGGGTCAACACCTCTCCGTCTTAAGTCAAAAAAGGGGGGAAAGGGGGGAACAGGGGATTTGTGACTTTAAAGTCCCAAATCCCCTGTTCCCCCCTTTCCCCCCTTTTTTGACTTATCAAGGGATGGAAATACTTGACCTTACCGGGTCATGATTTCATGTAAAGTCCCATAGGGATGGATATACTGACCTTACCAGGTTCAGGTTTCCTCAAAGTCCCTAAAAACCCCCGCTCTCTCATTTTCACCTCTCCACCTTAATCAGGGATAGACATGGATGAATGCAGAGAAAATAGTGACTTCACAGATCTACATGAGAACCAGTTTTGAACTTTCCACATGGAATCACAACCTAACAACAATGGAGCATTATAAAAATAAACTCATGACAGCAGCAGTGGCCACAAGCATGGGCGTCCGCAGGTAGGGGCAAGGGGGGTAAAGTGCCCCCCCGGAATCAGGGATTGGATTTTAAATTCAGCACAGTTGCGTCACTAACCGCCAGTGGGGTGACACCATCAAGGTGCTGTCAAGGACCCCCATCAGTGTGACTTCGGGCTCAGTTCCCTGCTCAGTCCAGCAGAAAACTCGGCGGCACTGTGACAGGAGAAAGGTGAGCTGCGGGCTATCAGAGGTTTCCCCTGCTCGCCCCCCCTTTCTCCTGTCAGGGAAAAGAGACGGCGGCTCTCACCAGGTTCCCCACCCAGCTTCCTGCCCGCTCCATTCCTTCCCTATTGGCCATAACTGAGGGCCAATCAAAGAAGACTAGGAGAGGAGAGCATCATGGGACATGTAGTCCCAAAGATTTGCGGCCCCATTTTTCACAGGGAGGAGACTACAGCTCGATCAAGGGAGAGATTGAGAGACTGCAGCCTGGAAAAAAGCTGAGGGAGCAAGTGCTACAAGACAAAGAATGAGGAGTGTGCTGAGCGGAACCCAGAGAAAGAGCCACGCCGCCCAGCCCCACCAGAGAGAGAGCCACGCTGCCCAGCCCCACCAGAGAGAGAGCCACGCTGCCCAGCACCACCAGAGAGAGCAACGCTGCCTAGCGCCACCAGAGAGAGAAAGACAGCCATTACCAGGGTACAGACATGCTACACTACTGACCAGAGTCGCCCCCGGGGGAACCCAGAGTGAGTGATGGTCCAGCCGGAGGGATCACTGCTGTAGCTTCGCTGGGTCTGGTAAGAGGGCCTGTTGGCCATTATCCATTACTTATCCTAGGGACTGTACTACGCCTGCAGTTTCTGACCATGATAATGTGATAATGACATTGTCGAAAAGGGGCGGTGCATGGGTGACCCTAAAATGATGCCCCCCTGAAAAAAGTTCTGCGGACGCCCATGGCCACAAGTTGGTTTCAGATATTTTCAGCTCACTTCAGTCATTAATGTGGAAGTGTATTAGTCAGCTGGAAAGCCACCCAATCCCTTCTACAGCCTTTTTAGTTGTCCCCCATAACTACCTTCATCCTGGTCAAAGGGCTCCTATGGCTTCTATGGCTCTGCAAGTGCAGAACTATGGCAAGGGAGGAGATCAGTGAGCTCCAGTTCAGTGTGGTGATTGAGCATCTGCCACCACCTGTGTTTTTTGTTCCAAGGGGAATGTCTAAAAAACTTATTTAAAAAATATTTTTACTAAATCATACACATGCATGCAACTAGGACACATGTATGCAAATGTACTTTACATTCTAGGTATTCCAACACTTTTTGAAGATTGTATGGAAGGAAGCTGCCACACCACTACCACTCATAATAGGATTATCTCTTTCTTCATATTCTTGTGTCATGTCTTTTAGAGGATCCGGGGAGCATTCTGGTGACCTTCACACCCGACTGGAACAAGTTACTTACAGGAGACAATATAACAATGACCTGCTATGGAGGAAATAACCTGACTTATCAGTGGTTTCAGAATGATACGGTAGTGGCAGAAGGACAGAACTACACAATCACATCTGCCCAGCCTGGACACAGTGGAATCTACCAGTGCCGGACCATTCTTGGTAATAGTGCACCATTCAAACTGGATGTCCATGATGGTGAGTTGGTCTTTTGGCTAGGTTCAAACATGTCCGATCGCAAATTTCCTAAGCAGCTGTTCAGTGGTGGGAAGCCAGCCGCCACGTTCTTAACAATGGATGACTCATCAGCGGGTTCCCCTAGCAAGCATCTCTCCTGAACCATACCAGGCCCGCTTGCTCGTCCCCCCCCCCCCCCGCTTTCCTGGCCTGCCAAGCTGCATGCCTGGATAAGAGTCTGGTATGGATTTTGGGGGGGAACCCCACGCCATTTTTTTTTTACATTTTAGCGTGGGCATTCCCCTCAAAATCCATAGCATACCTAGGGGTCTGGTATGGATTTTCTTTTTAAACATTGGCGTGGGATTCCCCTTAAATTCCATACCAGACCCCAAAGAGCCTGGTAAAGATTGGGAAGGGACCCCCCCGTAGGGTTTTTTTTCGGATCAAATTCGTGTTTAAAACTGATCCGATGTGCGAAAACGCATTGGAGTCCTTTTAATTTTGCAGCGATTTTGCACTGCCGCTGCACCGCACATATGTGAACCGGCTCCATAGAATACCGGTTTGATTCACATGTCATGCGAATGGGATGTGGTTCGAAAAGCATCCCATTCGCCTATATGTAAATGGAGGCTTAACCCCTCGGCGCCAGCTCCTGATGGCCCTTGAAGGGGTTTAGAATGTCAGGAGGGGGGAAGGGCCTGTGACTGGCTGTCACGGCGGGTCACATGATCGGAAAACTCCCGATAGCAAGCAGCGGTCAGGAGCTGGTGTCTGTGTCGGGAGCGCGCAGGGCGCATGATCTCTGCACAGCTCTATCGGAGCTATTGCACCCAAATATGTGGCCGCTCAGCTCCAAAGGTCCAGGGCGCCTAGGTGTTAATTTGAAAAATCGTATTTTGCAATCCATGCTGCATAAATAGTATGTAGAACTATACACAACTGTGTCACAAGATTAATGTTAAAGCTACAAAATGTATTTTTCACTCCCAGAGTCCATCATTCATCTTTTGTAGAAATGGGCTTGGGGGGTTCCCCAAATTTAATTTGGAACCCGAACTCCAAACCCTCGCTTTTTTTGTACTTCAATGAGCTGTAGGCTCAATACCCACCTATCAGCTCACATGACTGATCCAGCCAGCAGCATATTGTACAAAAATTCATGAGTTTGGAATTTGGGTTAGAGATGAGTTTGGAGGATGCCTAAGCTCATATCTCATATCGTCTCCGGGCTTACCAGGCCCTTTGGTTAGCCTGGAGCCGTTCCGATGCTCCTCGTGGCTGGGCAGGAAGCCTTGTGAGGGCAAGATAGCCCACCCTTGGATGAACGGAACGACCTCCAACATCACTTCCGCCTTCCGGCCTTAAAGGGATGATTTTTTTATTCTCTTAAAGGCAAAGTGGTAAATGTGAGATCTGGGGTCTTTTGGACCCCAGATCTCGCAATAAAGAGAACCTATCCTACTATAGGAATAAAAGTGATAAAAAAACTTTTTTTAAAGGGACAGTGTAAAAAAAAAAAAAGTAAAAGAAATAAAAGAAAAAAATTTAAAGCATCCCGCCCCTCTGTGCTGTGCAGAAGCGAAAGCACAGGTGAGTCACGCCCACAAATGTGTTCAAACCACACATGTCAGGTATAGCCATGATCGTTCGAATTTAGTAATGCCTATGGAGATTTTCAGGTACCGTAGTTTGTCCTCATTCCACGAGCGTGCGTAATTTTGAAGCATGACATGTTAGGTATATCTATATATATATATATATATATATATATATATATCAGCGTAACATCATCTTTCACATCATTCAAAATTGGACTAACTTTACCGCTTTGTTTTTTATAAAAAAACTGTATTTTTTCCCAAAAAATTGCGTTTGTAAGACCACTGTGCAAATACAGTGTGACATAAAATATTGCAACGACTGCCATTTTATTCGCTAGGGTCTCTGTTATATATATATATATATATATATATATATATATATATATATATCAATATATATATATATATATATATATATATATATATCAATATATATATATATATATATATATATATATATATAGATATACCGTGTTTCCCCGAAAGTAAGACAGTGTCTTACTTTCTTTTTATCCCTAAAAGCCCCACTATGTCTTACTTTCGGGGTATGTCTTACATTATGGGGCACATAGCACATTATGGGGCAGATCATGGGGCACATAGCAGATCAGGGCACATTATGGCACATTATGGGGCACATAGCACATCAGGGCACATTATGGGGGACACAGCACATCTGGGCACATTATGGGGCACAGCACATCTGGGCACATTATGGGGCATGGGGCACATTAGGGCATCAGGGCATGGGGCACATTAGGGCATCAGGGCATGGGGCACATTAGGGCATCAGGGCATGGGGCACATTAGGGCATCAGGGCATGGGGCACATCTGGGGACACTTACTTGCGAGCATAGTAGTGCAGGAAGCGTCTATCTGTCATGTTTTCTCTCATGTCACGCTGCCCGCTCCCTGGCGGCCCCTCCTCTCTTCTCGTCTATCCCAGATGATGTCTCAAGCCAATGGGGATTGACGAGAAGAGAGGAGGGGCCGCCGGGGAGCGAGCAGCGCTGAGTGACATGAGAGACAGCGTATGACAGATAGACGCTTCCTGCGCTACTCTGCATCTCATTCGGCTCTGGTCTCTGCAGGCAAATCCCCCGTGTTTCCCCGATAGTAAGACATACGTCTTACTTTCGGGGTACGGCTTACATTAGCCGTCCCCTCTGACACTCCCGATACGTCTTACTATCGGGGGTGTCTTACTATCGGGGAAACACGGTATATAGATATAGATAGATATCTCTCTATCTATATCTCTCTATCTATCTATCTATATCTATCTCTCTATCTATCTATATCTCTCTATCTATCTATATCTATCTCTCTATCTATCTATCTATATCTATATCTATCTCTCTATCTATCTATATCTATCTATATCTATATCTATCTCTCTATCTATCTATATCTATCTCTCTATCTATCTATATCTATCTCTCTATCTATCTATATCTATCTATATCTATCTCTCTATCTATATCTATCTCTCTATCTATCTATATCTATCTATATCTATCTCTCTATCTATATCTATCTCTCTATCTATATCTATCTCTCTATCTCTATCTATCTATCTATCTATCTATCTATCTATATAATGTTTGAGGTTCTACGTAATTTTCTATAAAAAAATACACATTTTAATTAGTAAACAAAAAGTTCCAAAAAAGGCCTGGTCTTAAAGTGGTTAATAGTTTGTTAATTTATCATTGCAGGACCAGTCATTCTACAGGCCCCATCTTACATCTCACAGGGAAAAGAACTGACTCTCAGATGTCACAGTCCTCCTGGGTATATTGTATACTATACAAAATTCTACAAGGACAATGTCATAAGGCGGTCTGGAGGAGATGGTAGTTCCCTCATTCTTCCAGGATCGGAGAATGTGTCTGGAAGATACAGATGTGAGAAAAGATTATTTTGGGAGGAATATGTCATTTTTACAGATGAAGCCTCCATCCCCATTAGAGGTAACTCCTTATCACTGTTCGGGAGTATTCGTATCAACTACAGATAAATTTAGCAGTAATTTAACCTTGCTGGTAGTCTGAGTTGGACCATCTCCTTCCATCAGACTGCAGCCTAGATCACCCTATAGAGCTGGTTGTGTCCAGGAGCCAGAGAAATCTGGAGACATGAGGGCATGACTCTAAGAACCCGTACACACGGTCGGACATTCCAACGGATTTTGTCTGAAACTGGTATTGCATACACAAGGTCAGACAAAGTTGTCAGAAAATCCGATCGTTCCGAACGAGGTGGCGTTCATTATGTACGACGGAACTGCGTAGAGGCTAGTAGCCAATAGCTTTGGTCTCGTAATTTGATCTGAGCATGTGTGCCACTTTGTCCGTCGGAATTCTCTACAAACGGTCGGAAAAAGCCAGATCGGATTTTTTTGTCGGAAAATTTTAGATCCTGCTCTCAAATTTTTTCCGTCGTAATATCCGACGGAAAAAGTCCGATAGAGCCCACACACGATCGGATTTTCCGACAACATAATCCGATCGGACTTTTTCCGATCGTGTGTAGAGAATTCCGACGGACAAAGTGCCACGCATGCTCAGATCAAATTATGAGACCAAAGCTATTGGATACTGGCCCTTATGTAGTTCCGTCGTACGCAACGAACGTCACCACGTTCAGAATGATCGGATTTTCCGACAACTTTTTCCGACCGTTTGTATGCAACACCAGTGTCGGACAAAATCCGTCGGAAAAAATCAGACGGATTTTGTGATCGGAATTTCCGACCGTGTGTACGGGGGCTTAAGATGAGCTTCACACGTGTAGTGAATACCATATGAATTGGTGAAAAAAAGGTGAAAAATTAAAAAACTTAGGTAAATATGTCCGTGAGAATTTTTTTTTATAAAGTCCACAGTGTATCTTAAGAAGATTGAAGGTCCTAAAACACTGCGTTGGCATCCAACATGGTAAGTGAAAACTGATGATACAAGTGCAGCAAAACCACCACCGAAGCAGATGCAAGCTTACCGAATAGTTTGAACTCAAAAGAACGTACGTTCCATGAGTCAAACGGACTTGTATTGTCAACCGACAACCAGAGTGGAGTCTTGGGGGTCCTCTGTGACTGAAACTCAGGGCGTCCCAAAAATCATAAAAGGTCCGTCTTCTTCGGACGTTGGCTTCAGTGAGCGGAGGCTAGACAAAATCCTGCACGCTTTTGACAAAAATCAGACGCTCGGTAGTCCAACAGTCAAACCGTGCGTACGAGGCCTTATGCCGCGTACACACGGTCGGAATTCTCGTCGGAAAAAACTCTGATGGTTTTCCCGTCGGAATTCCGACGGAATTTCGCTCAAACTGTCTTGCCTACACACGATCACACCAAATTCCGACGGTCTGTAACACAGCGGCATAAAATACGTTCGACAGCACTATAGAAGGGAAGTTTAATGCTTCCGAGCATGCGTCGAATTGTTTCCGAGCATGCGTCGGAATTTTACGTGTCGGAATTGCATACACACGATCGGAAAATCCGATAGAAAGGTTTTCCGTCGGAAAAATTGAGAACAGGTTCTCAATCCAAAGTCCGTCGGAAATTCAGACAGAAAAAGACCGATGGGCATACAACGGAAAATCCGTTGAAAAGCTCCCACCGGACTGTTTCCATCGGAAATTCCGACTGCGTGTACGCCGCATTAGTCTGCCTCAGAGACATAGGCAGATTTAAAATTGAAGCCTGGAGTAATGCCGCGTACACACGGTCGGATTTTCTGACCGTGTGTATGCCCATCGGTCTTTTTCTGTCGGAATTTCCGACGGACTTTGGATTGAGAACCTGTTCTCAATTTTTCCGACGGAAAACCTTTCTATCGGATTTTCTGATTGTGTGTATGCAATTCCGACACGCAAAATTCCGACGCATGCTCGGAAACAATTTGACGCTTTTATAGTGCTGTCGAACGTGTTTTATGCCGCTGTGTTACTGACCGTCGGAATTTGGTGTGACCGTGTGTTAGCAAGACAGTTTGAGCGAAATTCCGTCGGAATTCCAATAGGGAAAACCATCAGAGATTTTTCGAGAATTCCGACCGTGTGTACGCGGCATTAGGCTTTAAGATACCATCACATACCCCCAGCTGATAGAACATGAACAGGCTAGGCAAGTTTCAAGTCACAGAAATGTATCATTGATTTTTTCACATATAACTATTGCCTGTGTGCTTGGAAATTAATTGTATACTGGTTTCTGACTTAACCGCTTCAATACAGGGCTTTTAAACACCCTTCCTTACCAGAGCACTTTTTGCGATTCGGCACTGCGTCGCTTTAACTAACAATTGCGCGGTCGTGCGACGTTGCACCCAAACAAAATTGACGTCCTTTTTTTCCCACAAATAGAGCTTTCTTTTGGTGGTATTTGATCGCCCCTGCGGTTTTTATTTTTTGCGCTATAAACAAAAGAAGAGCGACAATTTTGAAAAAAAACACAATATTTTTTACTTTTTGCTATAATAAATATCCCATTTTTTTTTAAAAAAACAATTCTTTTCCTCAGTTTAGGCCGATACGTATTCTTCTACATATTTTTGGTAAAAAAAATCGCAATAAGCGTATATTGATCGGTTTGCGCAAAATTTATAGCGTCTACAAAATAGGGGATCGATTTATTGAATTTTTTTTTTTTTTTTTTTTACTAGTAATGGCGGCGATTTGCGATTTTTTTTTCGTGACTGCGACATTGCGGCGGACACTTCGGACACTTTTGACACATTTTTGGAACCATTCACATTTACACAGCGATCGTTGCTATAAAATTGCAATGATTACTGTGTAAATGTGACTGTCAGGGAAGGGGTTAACACTAGAGGGCGCTGGAGGGGTTAATGTGTGTCCCTAATAGGAGTGATTCTAACTGTAGGGGGAGGGGACTTAAGGGGAGGAGACCGATCATGTGATCCTCTGTACTGGGATCACATGATCGGTCTCCTCCCCGCTGACAGGACGTGGAGCTGTGTGTTTACACACACAGCTCCACGGTCCCGCCCGGTCCCGTTGTTTTAACGGGCAATCGCGGGTGCCTGGCGGACATCGCGGCCGCCGGGCACTCGCACCGGGTCCCGAGCGATGCCGCGGGCGCGCGCGCGCGCCGCCGGCGGCGCGCGCGCGCCCCCCAGGCGGCCGGGAATCCGAGGACGTCATATGACGCCCACCCAGGATGGTAAATCCACCTTGTGGGCGTCATATGACTATGGGCCGGTATTGAACTGGTTAAAGTGGTTCTAAAGGCTCAAGGTTTTTTATCTTCATGCATTCCATGAATGAAGGTAACAAACCTTCTGTGTGCAGCCCCCCTAATACTCACCTGAGCCCCATCGCAATCGATGTGCACGAAAGTCTTGGCTCTCTGGGGACTCTCCCTTCTCATTGGCTAAGATTGCGGCCATAGGCTCCCGCTGCTGTCAATCACAGTCAGTGAGTCAATGAGAAGAGAGAGGGGGCGGGCTGGGCCGAGCCATGGCTCTGTGTCTGAATGGACATGCAGAGCAGTGGCTTGGGAAAAAGGCTGCTCGGGTGCCCCCACAGCAAGCTGTTTGTTGTGGGGGCACTTGGCAAGGGGGTGGATCAAGGAGTCTAATATTCCTGTGTGAGCATCTGGTTCACATGCATGTTAATTCTGGCCAAATGGCATATAATGTTGGTAGAAAAGTTTAGGAGGCTCTAAAAAAAGTCCTGTTTTCCTTCTAGTGAAAGAGAGGATAACTGAAAGGATAACTAAGAGGATAACTGAATACCTCATCTTAAAAATCGCCATCCCTCTTTTAGCCCTTGCCATTCTTATCATCTGGGCTGCCTTGCTCTTCACATGCAAATTGTTCCAGTCACATAGTTCTAAAAGACAAATGGTCAAAACACAAAAAGGTAAGTGATTTTGGTTGTTGGATATACAAGACTAGACACTTGTCATATCATGTCTGTGAAAACATTATGTGACATCATACATGGCCTAATCTTTGCAAACAGTTTAAGAGCCAGATGTGGACTAAGCTGTGTTGGGGCTTTCAACCAGGTAGCAGATTAGACCATGTTGAGACTTTCTAGAGGGAAGCATATTAGTCCATATTAGAGACCTCCTGGAGGTTGGTAGAGTAGACCACGTGGAGGCTTCCTAATGGGTAGAAGATTGGAAAGTGTTGGTGCTTCTTTGTTGGTAGCAGATTAGATCTAATTGGTGTTTCCTAGATGGTAGCAGATTAGACCTCTTTGGGACCTCCTAAATGGTTGCATATTAGACCATGTTTGTGTTTTGTAGAGGTAGCAGATTAGATCATGTTAGGGCTTCCTAGAGGGAAGCATCTTGGACCATGTTGGGGCCTCCTAGAAGATAGCAGATTAGACCATTTTGGGGCTTCTTAGAGGGTAGCAGATTTGACCATGTGCAAAGAGTGTTTAAAGCGGAACTTCACCCTAAATGGGAAGTTCCATTTTATGTCCTCCTCCCACCCTTTACTTTTGGATGTTTTTATTTTTGAGAGGGAGTGGGTACCGGCTTACAGCCTTCTGGAAAACATCACAGGTCCCATCAGGTTGCAGGACCATTCACACAGTGCAGCATGGCTCGCACATGTGCAGTTGTGAGCCAGCTGTGAAGCAGCAAAGAGTGTGATAACAAGCTCTGGCCTTGTCAGCAGATGCTTTGCCAAGGAGTTGGTTACTTTAGATTGGATTGTCCTCCCACTGATGGGGCACTATTCCTCAAACTGATACCAATGATGAGACACTATTCTTCCACTGACACCAATGATGGGACACTATTCCTCCCGCTAACAGCAATGATGAGGCACTATTCTTTCCACTGACATCAATGATGGGGCACTATTCCTCCCACTAATACCAATGATGGGACACTATTCCTCCCACTGATACCAATGATGGGACACTATTCCTCCCACTGATACCAATGATGGGACACTATTCCTCCCACTGATACCAATGATTGGATGCTATTCCTCCCACTGACACCAATGATGGGGCACTATTCCTCCCACTGATACCAACGATGGGACACTATTCCTCCCACTGATACCAATGATTGGATGCTATTCCTCCCACTGATACAAATGATTGGATGCTATTCCACCCACTAACACCAATGAGGAGGCACTATTCCTCCCACTGATACCAATGATAGGGGCTCTATTCCTCCCACTGATACCAATGATGGGGCACTATTCCTCCCACTGATACCAATGATAGGGGCACTATTCCTCCCACTGACACCAATGATGGGGCACTATTCCTCCCACTGACACCAATGATGGAGCACTATTCCTCCCACTGATACCAATGATGGGGCACTATTCCTCCCACTGATACCAATGATGGGACACCATTCCTCCCGCTAACAGCAATGACGAGGCACTATTCTTCCCACTGACATCAATGATGCGGCACTATTCATCCCACTGATACCAATGATGGGACACTATTCCTCCCACTGATACCAATGATTGGATGCTATTCCACCCACTAACACCAATGATAAGACACTATTCCTCCCACTGATACCAATGATGGGACACTATTCCTCCAACTAACACCAATGATGGGGCACTATTCCTCCCACTGACACCAATGATGGGTCACTATTCCTCAAACTGATACCAATGATAGGGAACTATGCATCAAATTTATAAATACCAATGATATGACCCTATTCCTCCCACTAGTACCAATAATGGTCACCTATTCCTCTTCCTACTGAATACAGGTGCTATGTAATTTTTTTACTCTTATGCCGCGTACACACGATCGGACTATCCGGCGGACTTGGCCTGGAGGACCAGAGTCCACCCGACAATCCGCCCGTGTGTGGGCTCCGGCAGACTTTTTCTTCCCAAAGGTCCGGCGGACTTAGAAAGAAGTCTTGACTCAAAATTATCCGCCGGACTGCCGAGTCTGCCTGAGAATCCGGCCGTCTGTGTGCTAGTCTGCCGGACTTTTGAAATGAACGGACTTGTCCCACACACAGAGTAAAGTCCATTCATTTTGAACGTGACTCCAGGTAGACGAGACTAGCGAAGGAAGTCAATGTCGCCGCCTCCATCAGCGAGATTGACACCTTGCTAGCCCCGTCACCTGGTATGGATTTAAAGGGGAATCCCTACGCCTACGCCAAAAAAACAGCGTGGGGGCCAAAGTCCATACCAGACCCCTATCCGAGCACGCAGCCTGGGGGATGCTGTGACATCATAAGGGGCGGGGCCACCCTGTGACATCAGCCGGTGACCCCCGCCCCTTGTCCCGATATAAGTCGCCGCGCAACACGTCCCAGCCATTACAGACGGAGAGAGCGTCGTGGCAACATCGGAAGAAGAGAAGAAGAAGGAAGAAGAGCAAGGTGGCGGCGACAACAGCGACGAACCAGAAGACCGGGCCAACGCTAGTAAAAGAGCTGCAAGAATATAGCGGAGGCCCGGAAGAAGAAACGAAGAGCGGGACAAGACCCCCGAAGTCGGAAGAAGACCCCCGGGCGGCGGCAGCGACGAAGGAGAAAGCCGGGCTCCTCTGCTGGAAAAAGAGCAGAAGATAGCGGAGGAGCCGGCGAGAAGACCCCTAAAGTCGGAAGAAGACCACCGGAGCTGTCGGACATAAAATGGAACTTTATTAGACCACCGGAGCTGTCTAATAAAGTACTTTAAAAACCTGTGTTGTGTGGTTTTTTTAACACTTTTTCCCTCAGGTGAATGGGTAGAGGTACCATGTACCCCATACTCATTCACATAGGGTGGGGGGGCGGGATCAACATGGGGACAAGGTGCTTTGGGGTGGGGGGGCCACAGGGCCCCCTTCCCCAAAGCACCCCCCCATGTTGAGGGCACGCTGCCTGGTACGGCTCAGGAGGGGGGGCACTCGTTCGTCCCCACCCCCTTTCCTGACCGACTGGGCTGCGTGCTCGGATAAGGGTCTGGTATGGACTTTGGGGGGACCCCCACGCCGTTTTTTCGGCATAGGGGTTGCCCTTTAGATCCATACCAGGCGACGGGGCTAGTAAGGTGTCAATCTCGCCGATGGAGGCGGCGGCATTGACTTCCTTCGCTAGTCCCGTCTACCTGGAATCACGTTCAAAATGAATGGACTTTACTCCGTGTGTGGGCAAGTCCGTTCATTTCAAAAGTCCGGCGGACCTAGTCTGCCGGAAAAGTCCGGTCGTGTGTGGGCATGTGTGGGCAAGTCCGCTCGTTCGGAAAGTCCGGCGGACCTCCGCTGGAAAGTCCGCGGCATAAGGCATTTTCTACTCCCGTTGATCACAGTCCAATCCCCTTAAGGTCAGTAAACTGGCCCTTTGTTTAGAACATTTGGGGACCCCCTGACCCATGGAAAACTACCGGGTTTTAATTTCTTTTTATTGGAAAATAAACAAGAATTCTGATTGGTGCTATGCAAAAATGTAAATTTTGCACTTTTTCTCAGTTTCCATAAATCAGACCCATGTAAACCATAATATATAAATTGAAATTTTGACAGATCTGTCCACAGAGGCGTAGTAAAGCCCAATCACTGCCTAACTAAGCAAGAACACAATGGAAATATTTGTAACCCTCGCCCCAGCCCTGGCTACACTGACTCCATACTTTCATTCACTTTCAGCCCCCAGCACAGAGGAGGAAGAAATATCTTATGCCAAACTTGTCATCACTAAAAAAGGTGAGTCGTTCTGATAGGCTGTACAGTTCATCTTTGTTGTTTACCCCTCATGGGGTTCTGTACACTTGACCAACCAGTTGGAGTGTTTGGCTCACATCCTTGAGAAGAAATACGATAGGGATAAGCAATGTGCCAGGGTTCAGTTTTATGAACACAGTTGAACTCTATGTGGAATTTCTTGTCATTCAATACTGATCATTAAGGCTTCATGTACACTTGGCCATCATTTACCAACGTGGTGGGAAAATACAAAACGTGGCAAAATCGCAGTAAAACCGTTGTGTTTTCCCGCAGCCCGCGGTCAAAACGGTCATATCCTGAACGCGATTCTTCTGCATTCAGGAGAGGGAGGTTGAGGGAAGTTGAACCTCACCTAACCGTAGGAGCTTCTAAACTATGCTAAAAAACTTATGTGTACATTGACCCATAGGCTTTTATGGAGTTGTGTTTAGGATCTTTGGCAAAAAAAGCCAAAAGCTCCTAAACTCAAGTGTACATGAAGTCTTATGCCGCGTACACACGGTCGGATTTTCCGACAACAAATGTTGGGTGTGAGCTTGTTGGCGGAAAATCTGACCGTGTGTATGCTCCATCGAACACTTGTTGTCGGACTTTCCGCCAACAAATGTTGGCTAGCAGGTTCTCAAATTTTCCGCCAACAAATTTTGTTGTCGGACTTTCTGATCGCGTGTACACAAGTCCGCCGCACAAAATTCCACACATGCTCAGAATCAATGCTCACCAAACACAACATTAGCAGAAAGAGCCCAAAGGGTGGCACATGACTATTGAACTTCCTTTTTATCGGCTCGCCGTATGTCTTGTACTTCACTACGTTCGTAATTGTTGGCCAACATCTGTGTGACCGTGTGTATGCAAGACAAGTTTGAGCCAACAACCTTCGAACAAAAATCCGCGGTTTTGTTGTCGGAAAGTCCGATCGTGTGTACGGGGCATTAGATCGTAAGCTCCTTTAGGACAGGGACTGATGCACAAATTGTCAGTGCTACAAAAATAGCTGTAGAGATGTTCTTAAATAGCCATCACATTTTGAAAAATCCTTAAAAAAAAGGCCTTAATATCAAAATGAATAAAATATTAATAGTGTTTCCATTATAAAGGATATTTATTAAAATTACAAAAATTTGTCATTTAGATTGTGAAATTACTAGACATGTGCACAATAGAAAAATATGTTTAGTTTCGTTTCTGTTCGTTTTCGTTGATTCGTAACGATTCGTAAATTACTAAGTCGTCGGTGTTCGTATTCGGAATCGTTCGTATTTTCGTAAGTCGTCGGTGTTCGTATTCGGACTCGTTCGTATTTTCGTAAGTCGTCGGTGTTCGTATTCGGACTCGTTCGTATTTTCGTAAAGTTATTTTTTCGTTGATTCGTTTTTCCGTTAGTCTAATTTTCGTTTATTCGAAATTCGTATTTTCGTATTTTCGTTGTATTTTGTATTCGGACGCATTCATATTTTCGTAGATTTAGTTACATTCGTACTTTCGTAAGATTGATTTATTCGTACTTTCGTAACATTGTTTTCGTCGATTCGTAATCGGAGCATAATTCATAATTTTATGTAATGTGTATGCTATTATTACATTGTAAGAGACACGGAAGATTACGAATCAAAAAAAAAAAATAAAGTTACGAATGTACGAATTTTTTCGTTCAATCCATTCGAAGCACGTTAAGCAGCGCCATTGTAAGAGACACAGAAAATTACGAATCAACAAACAAAAAAAAAGTTACGAATGTACAAATTTTTTCGTTCAATCCATTCGAAGCACGTTAAGCAGCGCCATTGTAAGAGACACAGAAAATTACGAATCGACAAAAAAAAAAAAAGTTACGAATGTACGAATTTTTTCGTTCAATCCATTCGAAGCACGTTAAGCAGCGCCATTGTAACTTAGAGACACGGAAAATTACGAATCAACAAACAAAAAAAAAAGTTACGAATGTACGAATTTTTTTCGTTCAATCCATTCGAAACACGTTAAGCAGCGCCATTGTAAGAGACACGGAAAATTATGAATCGACAAAAAAAATAAAAAATTAGGAATGTACGAATTTTTTCGTTCAATCCATTCGAAGCACGTTAAGCAGTGCCATTGTAAGGGACACGGAAAATTACGAATCAACAAAAAAAAAAGAAAAAGTTACGAATGTACAAATTTTTTCGTTCGATCCGTTCGAAGCGCGTTAAGCAGTGCCATTGTAAGAGACACGGAAAAATACGAATCAACAAACAAAAAAAAAAGTTACGAATGTACGAATTTTTTCGTTCATTTTGATTTTCGTTGTTTCTGTTTTCGTTTTTCGGATTTTCATTCTTTCGTAGTTTCGTTGTTTCTAATTTAATTATTTCGTATTTTCGTTGTTTTTCATATTCGTTCGTTTCGATAGTTCGTTATTCGTTTTTAGCGAATCATTCGCTCATTCGTACGATAACGAATGAACGAATATAACGAATTTGAACGGAAAACGAAATTCGTAACTAAACGAATTGCACATGTCTAGAAATTACCATGGTATGACATTTTCAGACAAATTAGCTTATAGGTGGTGATTCATTTCGACTTTGCTTTTTATTTTCAGGTACACATCCAAGAGACACCAAAAATGTGAGTTTAATTTATGATTTATCAATTTTTTTATTATTCAGAGCAAACATTTTACAAACTTTGGCAGCATATGTGCCAAGGTCAGAATCTGAACTTATGACATCTGCTGTATTTGGCAGTGGATATTCTTGCTGAGCCACCCAAGACGCTGGACGGCTCCTTGCTTGATACATTGAACAAACCTATTTACTACCTTGTTTCTGGTGAACCTTGAACTATTTGCTCCTCCTATGAACTTCCTATTTAAGCCAAGCCTTTGCACTTTTCTGCATGCCAGATTATTGTGCTCTTCTCCAGCCAATACCTTGCTTCTTTTTCTCCTGCTGCCGCCCACATCTTCACTAGCGCTTATTACTGACCTTGATCTCGACTACGCTTCTGCTGGAACACAACCTGCAATCATTTACTGTATATACTCGAGTATAAGCCGACCCGAATATAAGCCGAGGCACCTAATTTTACCACAAAAAAATGGGAAAACTTATTGACTCGAGTATAAGCCTAGGGTGAGAAATGCGCAGCTACTGTAAGTGGAAAAGAGGGTCAACAATGCCCATTTGCAGCCTCACTGTGCCCATTTGCAGCGATAGGTCCCCTGAACTTCAAACTCGGTAGTTAAGGGTTCCTAGCTGCCCCCTAGCTGCAGCCAAAATTTGGGGTCCAAAGGGTCCCGAAATGACATTGCTGCAGATGGACACAGTTGACCGACTTTGGGGCCCTGTATCTCGGGGCCACTTGGTGCTAGGAACCCCAAATATTGCACACCAAATTTGGGGTTCCTAGCACCAAGTGGCCCCGAGATACGGGGCCCCAAATTCGGGACGGAAAATGTCATTCTCTGCTGCAGAAAAGTGCTTGACTCGAGTATAAGCTGAGGGGGGCACTTTCAGCAACTCGGCTTATACTCGAGTATATACGGTATTACCGACTCTGGCTTGTTCATCAATTTCGCTTCCACTTGAACCGTACCTGCAACCATTTGTTACCGACCTTTAGCTTGTTTACTGACTATGCTTCTGCTTGATACCTACCTGCTTTATACCTGCTACTGGACCCTGCCTTTCTCATCTCCTGGTGGGGCAATACTGAGGACCGCGACTTGGTACTACCATGCAGCTAAACCTATTTCCACCATCAGGAGCTCTGTTTAATACCGGTTAGTGCTTAGACCAGCCTTTCTCAACCTTTTAACCCTGGAGGAACCCCAAAAATAATTTTCAGGTCTCGCGGAACCCTTACTAAAACCAATTTATCAGGGGTCAGTAGGAACAATGCCCCTTATACTGGTGGCCAATAGGAAGAATGTTCCCCTTAAAGTGGTGCTCAGAATGCCACCCTTAAAGACAGCTAAAAAGATATTTGGTGTCATGCTGCTGGCTTTGCTAAGTGATGCTGAACCTCGAACTCTGTAGGCACCATCAAAAAGGTGGTTCATCAGCCACAGCTCAAGGAAACCCTAGCAACCTCTGGAGGAACCTTGGTTGAGAATGGCTGGTTTAGACCTTGCACCTCTGGAGAGCCCGTGTCATCCTCCAGGGATGACCTGCTTGTGTACTTGTCTTTCTGTTTGGTGGAGAGCATAAGAAGGAACTCATTTATGTTAAGAATAGATACTTGATGAGAATTTTTTTTTAACCAGAGCTTAGTGTAATTTGATGTTTGCTTGGTGCTCAATGGGAAAGATCATTGGTGCTTGGAGGAGGTAGAAGAGGAATATTATCTTCAATTATATTTATAAGCTTCTTGTTATAAGGGTCCAAGAAAAACTTAGTTGTAAAACCCAACAAAACCATTCTTTTCTCTAGGTCAGTCCTGGCACCCAATGTAAACATCCTGCACACTCAGGGAATGTTAGTGCTTGAGAAAGTGACAACGGGGGTTGAGTTACTGAAGGCAAATATGCAGTTTATTTTGCAAGAGAATTTTCCCTAGAGTTTAGTTAATGAGGTTAAATTTCACTTTTCAAAGAACACCCAATTATTTGCATGAAAATAAAACAGCATTTTGCATGATTTACATGATTGGATGATGGAAATCAGCAAAGCTTTGTGCCACTTTTTAACCACTTCTGGACCGCCGCACGCCGATGTACGTCCTCACTTTGAGGACGGATATCGTTGTTATGGCAGCAGCTAGCCCCAGTATCGCCGTGTTCAGCCGGCAGTCCGGTACAAGATAAAAGTGGAAGATCGCTTTTATCGGCGGCGGGAGAGGGCCCCCCCCCCCTCCCGCCACGATCCGGAGCCCTCCGCCGCTTACCGGAGCCGTCGGCAGCGGCGAAGGCAATCTGATCCTTCCCATGGCTGTGCATGGAGACAAGTGAGGGGGAGATGACCCCCACCCATCTCCATGACACTGCAGGGCGGAAGCGATGTCAAAACGTCACTTCCACCCATAGATCCTAAAGGGCCATTTTTTTTTCTTTTTTTTTAAATGACAACATTTTTTTTTATTATTTATTGCACTTTAGTGTAAATATAAGATATGAGGTCTTTTTGACCCCTGATCTCATATTTAAGAGGACCTGTCATGCTTTTTTTTCTATTACAAGGGATGTTTACATTCCTTGTAATAGGAATAAAAGTGACACCATTTTTTATTTTTTAAAACAGTGTAAAAATAAAAAATAAAAGGTAAAATAAATCAGAAAAAAAAAAATTTAAACGCGCCCCGTTCCGCCGAGCTCGCGTGCAGAAGCGAGCACATACGTGAGTATATGAAAACGGTGTTCAAACCACACATGTGAGGTATCGCCGCGATCGGTAGAGCGAGAGCAATAATTCTTGCCCTCCTCTGTAACGCAAAACATGCAACCTGTAGAATTTTTTAAATGTCGCTTATGGAGATTTTCTAAGGGTAAATGTTTGTCGCCATTCCATGAGCGGGCGCAATTTTGAAGCGTGACATGTTGGGTATCAATTTACTTGGCGTAACATTATTCCACAATATAAAAATAAATTGGACTAACTTTACTGTTGTCTTATTTTTTTTTTTTTAAAGTGCGCTTGTAAGACCGCTGCACAAATACGGTGTGACAGAAAGTATTGCAACGACCGCCATTTTATTCTCTAGGGTGTTAGAACCCCCAAACATTATACATTTTTTTCCCTTTTCTAGCATGGAACGGTCTATTTGTCTAAATAGATAAACCCCTAATACATCTTCTCTGTTCTTCAGCAAGTGGTCTACTCTGGGATAAAAGTCAGAATGGAGACATGAAGATTATCCGGTCCTGATGTCTCTTCCTGTGTTTCGGAGGATCAAAAAGTCTTCAAATTAATTCAACTTCTCTTCTGGGTTCTACAAATCTAGAGACTGTGAGGAATTTTTATGATGAGATTTTCCCAAGAACTAAGTGGACCTGTGTTATTTTATCTTGTTCTTTCATTGATTAGGGCAGTAAGTGTCTTGACAATACCAAGCAAAGTATTATGACAGGTGCCAGAATTCAATATAATCATATCCATAATTCTTGGGTAACATCTGCCTGTCTATGGCCATGAAAGACAAACTAGCCGTTGTGTAAGACATCAACCTTTAAGTATGGTAATCAAGGAAGTTAGTGCCTTACATACTGGCAAGGTCAGTTTCAGCTACAAGAACGCCATTGATTTCCACCACGAGTGGGTCTCTGTATCCCAGCAGCAGACTCTAGGTCCCTAGTAGGGTGCTCAGGACGAATGTCTGTGAATAATAGCCAGGATTAGCTTCTGATTTTTAACTACCGTATATACGCGAATACAAGCCGACACGAATATAAGCCGAGGCACCTAATTTTACTACATAAAAATGGGAAAACTTATTGACTCCAGTATAAGCCTAGGGTGAGAAATGCGCAGCTACTGTAAGTGGAAAAGAGGGTCAACAATGCCCATTTGTAAAAAATAGAAACTGACCTTCGCGCTTTACTAATGGATAATGGATTAAATAAATCCACACGTGTGAGTGAATAAATGAATAAAATAAGTGCACATGTGCAAAGGACACTTATAAATATAAATCAAATAGTAAGTGAAATAAGCTCCAATAAATAGTGACAAGTGTGATTCAATGTAGATAAATTATCTTACATGAATAAATTACTAGCAGCCAAACCTAAATGTGTTCACAATACACAACAACAAATTGATAGTAAAAGTGATTCAGCGCTAAAAATAAAATAAAAACACACAGTAAGAATATCACATCTAATAAAACCCAGTAAAGGATCAATAATTGGTAAAAATAAATATAAGCACGTAATAAACACCACAAATAAACTGGTTAATAAAGAAGGTGGTCTGTGAGTCTAATATAACTAAAAAAGTCAGATGAATAAAGGAGTTAAAAAAGTTCAAATCGGGGGATAGCTCTTGTTGACATCACTGGGAGATAAGTCTTGATAGCATCAGTAGTATAAGTGGTTAAAAGACAACTAAGTAGAATTCATCCACACATATATATGCTGAATGCTTTTCCAAAAAGCGAGGTGTTTCCCAACTGGGTAGGTTGGTACAATCCTTAAACGGTTCCCCTAACCTCCCACCTGGTATCCAAAGAGTAAGGTGTTTCACAACTGTCAGCAGGGTAGGTTGGTGCAATCCTTAAACAGTTTCCCTAACCTCTCACCTCATATACTCTTTGGTAGCGCGTGTGATAAGGAACGTTGTAGCCCTTCTCTACCATCCGATCGCTTCTCCTCCCTTTCAGCGGTTATTCACCGCGCACTGGAAACAGAGATGTGCCTTCGCGTTGGGACCACTGTCCTTTCCACGCCGTTAGGCCAGCATATGTCTAAATGCGGGTCAATAGCCAAGTCTCCGATCCAATATAATCACCGGGGGAAAAGGGGGGAAAAAAAATGCTTCCAATGGTGAAGTATATCAAAACATGGGGACTTAATTCAAAACAAAAATAAAAATTGGACTCTTACAAGATAAAAAATTTTTTCAAGTAGGCAAACATTAAAATGGCGTCCAAACGCCGATCTCACATCACTTCCGGTTCACTGCTTCCGATCTCTCCCTACATGTTACGTCATGTGACTTCATCAATGCCCATTTGTAGCCTCACTGTGCCCATTTGCAGCCTCACTGTGCCCATTTGCAGCCATAGGTCCCCCAAACTTTAAACTTGGTAGTTAAGGGTTCCTAGATGCCCCCTAGCTGCAGCCAAAATGTGGGGTCTCTGGACCCAAAGGGTCCCGAAATGACATTGCTGCAGATGGACACAGTTGACCAACTTTGGGGCCCCGTATCTCATGGCCAATTGTTACTAGGAACCCTAAATTTGGTGCGCAAACCCAGTGGAACTAGCACTACAACATATCTAATATATCCAATAGATGGGGTTCCTAGCTCCAAGTCGGTTCGGAAAATTTCTAGCACTTTTCTGCAGCAGAGAATTACATTTTCCGAACCGACTTTGGGGCCCCGTATCTCGGAGCCACTTGGTGCTAGGAACCCCATCTTTGGATATGTTGTAGTGCTAGTTCCACTGGGGGCCCCAAAGTCGGGTCAGAAAATGGCATTATCTGTTGCAGAAAAGTGCTTGACTCAAGCATAAGCCGAGGGGGGCATTTTCAGCACAAACAAATGTGCTGAAAAACTTGGCTGTATACGGTATACTTTTTCAAGTATAAACTACCTTAATTTTAATTTCATTGATGAGCGCTGCTCCTGTCCTCTGTTTTTAATTCTTTACCCTCCTGATATTTTTCATTATTTCCTTGGAAAGACTGTGCGTGAGTTGACTTTTATTTAATGTGATCAGTGTTCGGCAGCTATTACATGGGAGAAGTCTCTGACAGTCTTTTGTAATGTGAGCAATCTTTGTCAGACTCTGTAACATATACTTAGTACTGTAATAATGACTTGAATGTTGGGTCTGTTTGCCTACTACTGAAAAAATAAATTAATACTTACCGCATTTATCAGCGTATAACACGCGCCGGCGTATAACACGCACCCCAAGTTTAGGAGGGAATTTTAAGGAAAAAAACTTTTAGGAGGGAATTTTAAGGAAAAAAACTTACATTTAAATGCCCATCAATGCAGCCTTCTCAGTGTCCATCTGCAGCCTTGTCCATATTTGCAGCCTTGCCCAGTGTCCATCTGCAGCCTTGCCCAGTGCCTTTGCAGCCTTGCCCAGTGCTTTTGCAGCCTTGCCCAGTGCCTTTGCAGCCTTGCCAGTCTCTTTGCATTACCAGTCTCTTTGCAGCATTACCAGTCTCTTTGCAGCCTTGACAGTCTCTTTGCATTACCAGTCTCTTTGCAGCATTACCAGTCTCTTTGCAGCCTTGACAGTCTCTTTGCAGCCTTGCCAGTCTCTTTGCAGCATTTCCCTGATTTAAATTTAGCGCCGATTTCCACTGACTGTGAGTGGAAAGGAGCGAGCGGAGCCGAGATACAGAAAGTCGAGGGACTGCGAAAGGAGCCGAGACTAGCCGAAATACACTCGGCTTTCTGTATGTCAGCAGCGCTCGCTCCTCTCGCAACCAGTGGAGGTGGGCGTGACTGCGAGAGGAGCCGAGTAAAGCCGAGTGTACTTCGGCTCTGTGTACCTCGGCTCCGTTCGCTCGTTTCCTCACAATCAGCGGGGGAATGCGCCTTTCCTGAACTGTGTTCCTGTATGAACAGGCCCCAAAATTATAACTTTCACAGTGAGCCACACTCCACTTGAAGGTGGGTTCCCACTCACTTATGCCCCGTACACACGATCGGACTTTCCGCCAACAAAACTGTGGATTTTTGTTCGAAGGTTGTTGGCTCCAACTTGTCTTGCACACACACGGTCACACAAATGTTGGCCAACAATTACGAACGTAGTGACGTACAAGACGTACGGCGAGCCGAGAAAAAGGAAGTTCTACAGTCATGTGATATCTCCATTACGAACGCTAGTTTTACAAGACAGATCGCTTCCAGCTCGTGCTTGATTCAAAGAATGCATGAACTTTTGTGCGACAGATTTGTGTACACACGATCGTAAAGTCCGACAACAAATTTTTGTTGGGGTAAAGTTTGAGAACCTGCTAGCCAACATTTGTTGTCGGAAAGTCCGACAGCAAATGTTCGATGGAGCATACACACGGTCAGACTTTCAGCCAACAAGCTCACATCCAACATTTCCCGTCGAAAAAATCCGACCATGTGTACGCGGCATTACACTTACTTTCTCTGGAAGGCCCCTATACACTACTGTGTCACTGTCAAATGGTGTTGATTTATTAAACTAAAGATTGTTCTTTTTGCAAAATAATACGTTTGACTTTTCACTTAGCTTAGAAGCTGTGTTCACTTCAAGCATCCAATACATGCATGCAAACATTCTGCTTATTTCAAGTGATTGTAAAGACAAAATAAAAAAATAACATATATGTCATACTTACCTGCTCTGTGCAATGGTTTTGCACATAGCATCCCTGATCCTCCTCTTCTTGTGTCCCCTGTCGGAGCTCCTGGCCCCTCACCCCTGTCGAGTGCCCTCATAGCAAGCCCCTTTGTACACTAACTGAACATTCACTTTGCCAAGCCAGTCTGATGATTTAGAGCAGTCATCAAACCCCACCCTGCCTCCTATCCATTCACTTCAGACAGCTCTATATGAAGTGTCAACTAGAGAAAGGGTCTAAAAGCAAACAGCATCTGCAGTACTCTTTCTTTAAAATACCCTCAATGCTCTGTAAATTCAGCATCCTGGGTGCACCCTGAATCAAATGTTCTTTTTTAATACAATACTGGACTGGGCGCACTTCCAGCACAGAGACCGGGGGTCTCACCGTGAGCCACGGTTCCCGTACTAACTATCGGAACCCGAAACTCGCAATTCCTGGTCACCTGATCGTTGTAATAGCCTCTGATTGGCTATTACAATGATCAGTCACTGTGAAGCCCACCCCCATGTTTTCTTTCTCTGTGAATGGAGGAGAGAGATGCATCGTATCTCTCTCTCCTTGCAGAGAAAAAAAAGTGTGTAAAAAAATAAATTAATAATAAAAAAATAGCATACAAAAATAAAAATAAAAACCTAGATCAAGCCTTGTGTTTGGGTCAAGGTTAGAGTCGGTATTTTTTTTTTGGACAGAATTTTTATTTTTTTTTTAATTAGTATCAGTCTCCGTTAGTGTCAGTGTGTTTTAGGTAGGAAAAAAAAAACCCAAAATGTGCAATATTGTTTTTGGGCTGTGCAACGGGTGCAAACAACAACGAACATACACATATGGGGTATTTCTGCAATCGTCAGGAGCAAGAGAATTTAATTTGGGTTGTTTGATGGAAGGTTATGGCAGTACCAAGAAATACAGTGTACAGCTAAGTTTTAAAAAAATGATTTATTTATTTTCTACTTTGGGACAGTTTTCCTTTGATAATAAAAAAAAAAATCAGGAGACATCCATTACCATTTAGACATGTGCACAACAAAAAAATTTGTTTATTTTCGTTTTGTTTCCGAAAAAAAATCGTTTATTTTCGTTTCGTTTTTTTCGCTTCCGTTGATTCGTAACGATTCGTACATTCGTAAGAGTTATTTTTTCATTGATTCGTTTTTTCGTTAGTTTAATTTTCGTTTATTCGTTTATTCAAAATTCGGACGCATTCGTATTTATTCGTACATTCGTAACATTCGTAGATTCGTAATCGGAGCATAATTCATAATTTTATGTAATGTGTATGCTATTATTACATTTTAGGAGACACGGAAAATTACGAATCGGAGAAAAAAAAAAAAAAGTTACGAATGTACGAATTTTTTTGTTCAATCTATTCGAAGCACGTTAAGCAGCACCATTGTAAGAGACACGGAAAATTACCAATTCAACAAAAAAAAAAAGTTACGAATGTACAAATTTTTTTCGTTCATTTTCATTTTCGTTGTTCCTGTTTTTTTTTTTCGGATTTTCTTCATTCGTACATTCGTTGTTTCTAATTTGTTTTTTTCGGATTTTCGTTGTTTCTCGGATTCGTTCGATTCGAACGATTTGTTAATCGGATTCGTTCAATTCGAACGATTCGTTATTCGTTCAAAAATTTTGCGAATCGTTCGTTCATTCGTACGAAAACTAACGAACGAAAATAACGAGAAAAAAACCGAAAAACTAAAAAAAAAAACGAAACAAATTGCACATGTCTATTACTATTTACCATGAAATTAAACCCAATTTGTCCTGAAAATATATAAGATATAATTCACCTGGATGCACAGTAGTTGTGATGAGATATACGGTTTTACTAACACATGTCAAAGTTGCAAAATTGTGCTCAGGCATTTAGATTTGTTTTACCCTTAGGCCCCTTTCACACCGGGGCGTTTTTCATGCGGTGCAGCGCTAAAAATAGCGCCTGTTCACCGCATGAAAAAATCCTGCCCCTTTAACTCCAGTGTGAAAGCCGGCGGGCTTTCACACTGGAGCGGTGCGCTAGCAGGATGACAAAAAAAGTCCTGCTAGCAGCATCTTTGGAGCGGTGTGTTCACCGCTCCTATACCGCTCCTTCCCATTGAATAGAATGGGACACCGCGGTGAAACCGCGGCAATACCGCCGCAAAGCGCCGCTACGGCGGCGCTCTGCGGGGGGTGTTTAACCCCTTTTCGGCCACTCGCGGGGTTAAAACCGCACCGCGAGCGGCCGAATACCGCGGTTAAAACGACGGTAAAGCAGCGCTAAATATAGCGCTGCTTTACCGTCACCGCGGCTCCCCGCCCCAGTGTGAAAGGGGCCTTAGGCACAAAGAGCTTAAATACATAAACATAAAAATTTAAACAAAGCCGACCCAACCCCATTATAGTTTTCTTTTGAAAAGGATAAGAAGTCTGTAATTTTTTTTTTGACAGTGGTGACAACCACTGTCAAAAAAAAAAAGTTAAAAAAATTTGAAGAACGTTAACCAGAAATATCAAGTCAAGGTGTAAAGAAAAAATTCCAGTTGACCTTTCTCAAAATGCAGATTTTATGTTTATTGTTGTTGCCTGTTTCCTTCCTCTTCTACACTTAAAGCTCTAAATAGACACTTTTTGTTTTAGATTTAAGTCTATTAATGTTGCGACATTAGTTGCTGGTTCCTACAGACACATCATTGTAAAGAAGAGTTGGAGTGATGTGAAGGCTATGGGGTTCATGTCGGATTTTTTAATGCTTGTCTGTAAATTACGGCTGTGGAAATTAAAGATTAATTCCTCGATTAATCGATAAATTTTTTTGATCGATCAAAATTCTTTTGATCGGTACTCGCCTCTCCTCCAGCTTCCGGGTCTTCAGGGAGTTCCGTCGGAGATGTCCATGACGTCACCGGACTCCTCCCCCCTTCCCCAAGTGCCTCCATCTGCTAACGAAAGGAAGGGGGAGGAGTCCGGTGACGTTGAAGTTCTGATTGAATGTAGCGCGTACGGGGGAGGAGTTATACATGATGTCACCCACTGCTGCTCTACGGAACTAACACGTTTGTCGGCTTTACATGCTGTGTTTTTATCATCTTTATGTGAGTAGTTTGTGTTTGAACACAAAAATTCAATCTTATACTTGAGCGGTGAGCACTTCGATCTTTTCTTTCCACCCATGACCTGCGTCCTTGCTGAGATCTAAGGAGATGTGAGAGAAGTTTATGGTCCGTGTTAACCCTTTTGATACCCGCTTGCATAACCAGCTGGTTGCACAGGGGTCCATGCCATAAGGTGAGAGTGATTAGTTAGACCGGAGGGGGAGGGATTGTCACGCTACTGTGGGAAAAAAAATGACTTACGTCAGTGCTACTGTTTGAATTTAAAACGTATTTGTGTGAACTGTGAAGTTAAGTCATGGATTGTGGAAACTAACTAGTGTCGGGTGATTGTATACAGTGTATACCACATTTACCACTGACTAATGCAGAGTTGCAATGCAAGGAGATCAGCTAAAAGTAGTTGGATCTGTATGTGCGTTATAATTAATCGAAATTAGTTGATTAATCGATTAAAAAAAAATGATTAATCAGTAACAGCCCTACTTTAAATACAATTTTTAATTATTTATTTTTTTGCGTTATAATTAATCAAAATTAGTTGATTAATCGATTAAAAAAAAAAATTTGATTAATCAGTAACAGCCCTACTTTAAATATAATTTTTTTTTACAAGTGTTGTCATTCCTATCTCCTAATTCAAATCTATCTCCCGATACAAATCTGTGCACAGTTTAAAGTCTATAACTTACCAAAAATGGGCATAACAGTGATGATTCTAATAGTGGCAAGATACAATTTTCGATTACCAGAATGATTTTGATGAATGCAGACTTAAGCCCCATACACACGGTCGGATTTTCGCATGGATTCTGTCCAATCGGACAATGTTGTCGAAAAATCCGACCGTGTGTATGCACCATCGGACAGTGTACGTCGGATTGTCCGACGGACAAAGTCCTATCTCCTGCTGGATAGATTTTTGGACAACAAGGTCCGATCACACCAAATCCGATCGTGTGTATGGTAGTCCGACGGACAAAGTGCTACGCATGCTCAGATCACATTACAAGACCAAAGCTATTGGCTACTAGCCTCTACGTAGTTCCGTCGTAGGCAACAAACGTCACCACGTTCAGAATGATCGGATTTTCCGACAACTTTGTCCGACCGTGTGTACGCAAAACCAACATCGGACAAAGTACGACGGACATGATCGGACGGACCTGGTCCTCGGATAATCCGCGCGTGTGTATGGGGCTTTAAAGTGGTTCTGCACACATTTCATTTAGTAAATCTCTTTGCCTTCCAAATCAGGCAAAGAGTACTAAATGAAGTGTTTTTTTTTTTCAACTTACCTTGTAATTTCTGACGTTCTTTCCTCTGTCTCTTCGGCGGCGGGCGGGGTCTCTACGTCGATCCTTGTCACGCCGCACTGTCTCCTGGGATCTGGTGTCATTGATCCCAGGAGTCAGTGCGGACATCTTCCGAAATCTCGCGAGATTTCGTCCACATCTTCCGAAATCTCGCGAGATGTCGGCAGATGTGCCGAAATCTCGCGAGATTTCGGAGAACGTGAGCTGCACTTTGCCGTTACTGCGCGCGCGCGCGAGATCGGCGCAGTAACGGCAGTGCATGCTGGGCCATCTGAAGTGCCTGTGTGGTTTCACATGCCCACAGGCAAGATGGCAACCAGCAGGAAGGATTTTTCTAACTTATTTTAGATGACGAAAACCGGCAGCAGTGAGTTACTGAAATGGAACATGTGAGTACTTAAATAACATCTTGTAATCCATTGCATTGCACAAAAAAAAAAAAAAAAAACTGCAGACTAGACATGTGCAATTCGTTTCGTTTTTTTGTCGTTTTTCGTTTTTTTTCATTATTTTCGTTCATTCGTTATTGTACGAATGAACGAACGATTCGCTAAAAATATTAACGAATAACGAATCGTTCGAATCGAACGAATCCGAAAATAACGAAAATCCGAAAAAAACTAATTAGAAACAACGAATGTACGAATGAAGAAAATCCGAAAAACGAAAACAGGAACAACGAAAATGAACGAAAAAATTTGTACATTCGTAACTTTACAATGGCGCTGCTTAAGGTGGTTCGAATAGATTGAACGAAAAAATTCGTACATTCGTAACTTTTTTTTATTTTTTTCGATTTGTAATTTTCCGTGTCTCTTACAATGGCGTTGCTTAACGTGCTTCGAATGGATTGAACGAAAAAATTCGTACATTCGTAACTTTTTTTTATTTTTTTCGATTTGTAATTTTCCGTGTCTCTTACAATGGCGTTGCTTAACGTGCTTCGAATGGATTGAACGAAAAAATTCGTACATTCGTAACTTTTTTTTTCGATTCGTAATTTTCCGCGTCTCTTAAAATGTAATAATAGCATACACATTACATAAAATTATGAATTATGCTCCGATTACGAATCTACGAATGTTACAAATGTGACGAATGTACGAATAAATACGAATTCGTCCGAATTTCGAATAAACGGAAATTAAACTAACGGAAAAACAAATCAACGAAAAAATAACTCTTACAGAAATATGAATCGTTACGAATACGAACATCGATGACTTACAAATTTACGAATCGTTACGAATCAACGGAAACGAAAAAAACGAAACGAAAATAAACAAATTTTGTTTTGTGTCTACTACAGACAGTGCAGAACCGCTTTAATACTGTATAGAATGCTACTGATGTTTTAGTGTTTTTCTTTTTCATTTTATCACTAGAGTGAGAGATATTATAAGCATATCGAAACAATTTTCAACCAACACTTTGGTGTTTGGTGTTTTGAGTTCAAATGTTTTATTATTGGATAGTTTGTAAAAAGTTAATTCACAGGATGAGTAAATGGAAGCAAGAGAATCAGCAGGTCTATTCAGCTATAACCTCTGTCATTTCTGAAATCTGGGTGCGTGCTCATTAATTAACTAGTCACATATGAAGTATTTATTTAAAAAAAACTGTAACGTTTTGAGTTTTTCTTTGTAGAAACTGGTGCAAATAAAAGGTCAAAAATGTTTTATTATTTTGAAAATGTTAATAGTAGTCTTGAATAATCAGAAGTTTCAAATAAAACAAAAAGTAATTTTATTAAATAAAGTAAATAAAATAAAAATATAATTGTATGTTTTTGAGTATAGTAATGTAACAAATGTCTTGGGTTTTGTTAGCGCGATTTTTTGTTCTTAAATAATGTTTGATAAGGACCATAGATTTAATTTAATTGTTTTTTCGTTTCACCCTTTTGCCTTCTTTCTATATAAAATTAATCTAAATGTACAGTGCCTTGAAAAGTATTCATACCCTTTGAAATTTTCCACATTTTGTCTTGTTACAACTGAAAACGTACCTTGTATAAGCCAGTTTTTCAGCATTTTTTTGTGCTGAAAATGCCCCCCCCCCCCCCAGCCCCCCCCCCACCCCCCCCCCCCCCCCCCCCCCCTTGGCTTATACTAGAATCAAGCACAGAGAATGACATTTTCCGACCCGACTTTGGGGCCCGTATCTCGGGGCCACTTGGTGATAGGAACACCAAATGTGTTGTATATGTTGTAGTGCTAGTTCCACTATTTTTGCATACCAAATTTGGGGTTCCTAGCACCAAGTGGCCCCGAGATACGGGGCCCCAAAGTTGGGTCGGAAAATGTCATTCTCTGCTGCAGAAAAGTGCTTAACATTTTCCAACCCGTCTTTGTGGCCCCGTATCTCGGGCCACTTGGTGATAGGAACACCAAATGTTGGATATGTTGTAGTGTTAGTTCCACTGGGTTTGCATACCAAATTGGGTTCCTAGCATTAAGTGACATCGAGATCCGGGGCCCCAAAGTCGGTCAACTGTGTCCATCTATAGCAATGTCATTTCGGGACCCTTTGGGACCAGAGATCCCAATTCTTGGCTGCAGCTAGGGGGCATTTAGGAACCCTTAACTACCAAGTTTAAAGTTCTGGGGACCTATGGCTGCAAATGGGCACAGTGAGGCTGCAAATGGGCACAGTGAGGCTGCAAATGGGCATTGTTGACCCTCTTTTCCACTTACAGTAGCTGCGCATTTCTCACCCTAGGCTTATACTCGAGTCAATACGTTTTCCCCAGTTTTTTGTGGTAAAATGAAGTGCCTCGGCTTATATTCGGGACGGCTTATACTCGAGTATATACGGTAAATGTAATTTATTGTTTTTTTATGTGATAGACCAACACAAAGTGGCACATAATTGTGAAGTGGAAGGAAAATGATAAATGTTTTTTTTTAAATGTTTTACAAATAAATATGTGAAAAGTGTGGGGTACATTTGTATTCAGCCCCCCCCCCCCCCCTGAAGTCATTACTTTGTAGAACCACCTTTCACTGCAATTACAGCTGCAAGTCTTTTTGGGGATGTCTCTACCAGCTTTGCTCTAGAGAGTGACATGTTTGCCCATTCTTCTTTGCAAGTGCCATTCTGTTTTATTTTTTATGTGAGCGTTATGCTTTTTTAAATAAACTATAACTTTTTATGGGTACACACTATGTGGACTTTTTTCTCCCTTTGGGTATGAACATATAACCTCATGATCGAGAGCGTATAGAGGCACCTTTAGGTGACAAATGACATTATCCCAGCGATGGGAAGATACAAACTGGAAGGAATAGCCCTTTAGGGCAAAGGCGTTGTCTGACCTTCCTATTATAAGAAGGTCATGGCTTTCTCCTTTCTGGACCCTATATGGTGGTGGACTTCATACCTTTTCTTCAAGGCACCTTTATCACCTATTTTATACTACACATGCCCAAAAAACTTGATCTAAATACATAGGGCATGTGTAGGAGGCCCTGTTCTTTCTCCTCCACTCCATGTTTACTAGCAATTTCTGGCTGTCATTTTGGCGTCTGGGATTTGTTTGCTAAAAGAGGAGTAGATCTTTCTGCCCTTTTTTAAGCGAACAATCATAGAGCAGCATTTTCAGTGTCAGCAAGAGTTACTATGTAGCAATTTTTTTATAGCTTAACTGTATCTGTAACTCTTCATTCATAAGAGATGAAATAGGGTACACTCACGTCTTTACATTGTAGCAACGTGTCATTTCTTCAGTGTTGTCACATGAAAAGACATAAAATATTTACAAAAATGTGAGGGGTGTACTTACTTTTGTGAGATACTGTATGTCAGCCCTCAAATTTTCCTCTCAACTTTTCGCATTTTGCGAGTGGAAAATGAGGGCTTGCAAGCTGGGCTGCCTGCCTGGGAGATGGGGGGAGAGCACCGCTGGTGGGGTTGATCGGGAGCCGTTTTCCCAGTGATCGTCCCGGGGAGGAAGAGGAGAGCTGTGGGATAGCACGCTGTTACCGGCGCTTACATTATAACTGTCTCCGTTCTGACCTGCGCCTGTGATAGACAGAACACAGGTCCAATGCTGGGATGCATTCTATCTATCACAGGCACGGGTCAGCAGGAGGCGGGGCTGTGTCGAGCAGAGCGGAGACAATTGTAATGTAAGTGCCAGTAACAGCGTGCTATCCCGCGGCTCTGCTCTTCCTCCAGCCATGCATTCCTCTGCCCAGGCGAGGCTGCAATGGGCACAGTGAGGCTGCATTGGGCACAGTAAGGCTGATATGGGCACAGTGAGGCTGATATGGGCACAGTGAGGCTGATATGGGCACAGTGAGGCTGATATGAGCACAGTGAGGCTGATACGGGCACAGTGTGGCTGATACGAGCACAGTGTGGCTGATACGAGCACAGTGAGGCTGATACGGGCACAGTGAGGCTGCAACGGGCACAGTGAGTCTGCAACGGGCACAGTGAGTCTGCAACGGGCACAGTGTGGCTGCAACGGGCACAGTGAGTCTGCAACGGGCACAGTGAGTCTGCAACGGGCACAGTGTGGCTACAACAGGCACAGTGAGGCTGCAACAGGCACAGTGAGGCTGCAACGGGCACAGTGAGGTTGCAATGGTGGGCACAGTGTGGTTGCAATGGTGGGCACAGTGTGGTTGCAATGGTGGGAAGAGTTTGGCTGCAATGGTTGGCACAGTGTGGCTGCAATTATGGGCACAGTGAGGCTGTAATAGTGGGCACAGTGTGTCTGCAAAGGTGGGCACAGTTGAGGCTGCATTGAGGGGCACAGATGAGGCTGCACTGATAAAGTTGTTAATATTTATGTAACTTATTTTTGCATAAAACATTTAAGTGTCATTTCATGAGATAACTTATGAGGGAGTGTTTAGGAGCGGGGCAGGGTAGGGATTGAGTGGGGCACTGGTGGCGAGCTGGCTAGTAGCTCAGGACTTGAAATTTTGAGCCCCGCTGTATGTATACATGTTGATATTCACTATAAATAAAGGAATGTTAGGACTTGGCATTGCTCGCTGCTCAAAATTGTTACCATGAAAAAATTAAAAAGTCTTCTGATCATTACTTACCAAACTTTGTTAAATGACGCTATCGGTATGTAATTACACTCTGCCATGTTACAAGTTATAATATGTTAGAAACCTTCTCCAGGACCAAACCCTGGTTTTATTATCCCTTTCCCTTTGATAAAATTGGCAAAAGTCCAACTTTTACAAGCTAGGTCAGTAAAACGTGGGCCACGTGGTAACCCTTTCAGTTACAATGTCATTACCAAAAAATAGGAGGTGATAATTGGAAAAAATAATAGGAAAACTAGAAGTGGTCATCTGTTATGAACTGTGGCGTGTTTGGATCCTAGTCTGAACCCACCTGGAAGGTGTCATTGTACTGGGCCAATGATCTCTGCCTGGGTCATTCCCCCTTTGCAGACACATGTATATAATGGGTGGGTATGCATGCAGCCTGCAAAGCATGGAATGCCTTGGCCACTTATGATAGGCACAGTACAACTTCCTGGTGGGTTCATTCAGGTGGGTTCAGACTAGGATCCAAACATGCCAGGGCTCATCACTAGTGGTCATTCCCAGTAGGGGAGCCCATTAGTGTGCAGAAAGGTGCAAATCATTACACTGTTCTTATTAGTCCAGAGGGGAGAATTGGGAATGCCACGTTGTACTCAACGCCCTCTGCTTCACCAAAAAAGACTGAAAGGGTCTAAAACGCAACTTGTCAATTTTGTGCAATGGCAACCAATGAGATCTCATAGTTTACTCTCTTATTGGGTTAATCTGACAGGATGCTGTGGTATCAGTTCAGACAGCTTTTATTTCAGACTTCCACAAACTAGTCTCGGTGAGCATTGTGGTGGAATATATGTTATAATCTAATACAGGAAGGGATAGAGCTCACATTGTAGAACGTTCAGAACTACAGTAATTCTGTCTGTGGTTTCACTTTGTGTCATTCTTCGTTTCTCTCTAAGAAGAGGAAGCAAGTTTGTGTTTATGAGTGATAACCTCATCCCGGCACTCTACCTAGTTCCCCAGTTGAGGTATATTGCACTCATAAAAGCTTAGTGACTGAGGATTTTCTACCTTAAATACCAAAACCACTAAGACACTTCCATTTACACAAATCAATCGGTAGCAAAGTGTAGACAAAAAAACCTGTGGCCTGGATTTCCATAAGGTATGTTATACAGTATATAATTATATTATTATATTTATATTGTATATATGTATATGAAACATGAAGCTTTTAGATCTTTGATGTTTTATTGTTAATGATATAAAAGCACACACCTGCTGTGTCTCCACCATGTGCTCTCCCACTGCCCTGAAAGAGAAGAGGCGGGGAATACACTACAAAGAAGGACAGGGGTGGAGTTTCACGCATGCGCAGTGTATATAAAGAATAACACGCCGGTGACGTATGTACGATCTGTGAGTCGAGGACGGAGGATCGTTAGCGCCGATTGTTCAAACGAAGGTACAATTGTAACTTGGGGTATCAGTGGTTAGTGGACTATACTGCTTATAGATAGACATGGGAGCCGTCAAAAAATTTGTTTTGTTTCGTTCCGTATTAAAAAAAAAATCGTAATTCATAATTCGTGTACGAAATTTAATTCGGATTCGTACGAAATACGAATTTCGTACTAATCGTTAATTTGGATAACGAACATCGACACTCTACGAATAATAACGAATTATCCGAAAACGTATTAACGTTACATAACACAAGTCTATTGTCTATTGTTCACCAATCACTCAGAGGAAGTACAAAATACAAAATTTCGTTTACGAATACGAATTCTGTACGAAATACGAGATTTCGTTTACGATTTTCGGATCCAAATTATCCGAATCCAAACTACCAAATGATGAATTTCAACTAATATGAAAGAAATTATAGCGGATATAACGAATGATTCGAATGAATTTGAGATTCAGTATAACGACTATCGACACTCTACGAATAATAACGAATTATCCAAAATGTATTAACGTTACATAACACAAGTCTATTGTCTATTGCTCACCAATCACTCAGAGGAAGTACGAAATAAGAAATTTCGTATTTCGCACTTCCTCTGAGTGATTGGTAGACAATAGACTTGTGTTATGTAACGTTACTATGGTTTTGGATAATTCGTTATTATTCGTAGAGTGTCGATATTCGTTATATGCGTTATATGCGCTATAATTTCTTTAATATTAGTTGAAATTAGTTATTTGGTAGTTTTGGATTCGGATAATTTGGATCCGAAATTCGTAAACGAAATTTCGTATTTCGTACAGAATTCGTATTCGTAAAAATTTGTTATTTGGATTCGTACGAATTTCGAAAAATTCGTACGAATTTCCGATTTGTATGAAACTAATCGCACATGTCTACTTATAGATTGAGGCCTATATTGGGACAAGATTAGGAGAGTTTAGCCTGACATTAGGGGTTGTCTTGCAGATAAAATGGTTGACAAATTCACAGCCCTGATTTCCTGCCCAACTTTATAGACAAATACAAGGAGCTTGCCATGGCAAGTCCAATGCAGCGACTATTCAAACAATCAAAAGAGGAAGGCAGCGCTGGATAAACTGTTGGAATTGGTCAAATCTGTGTATCCCACGGAAGACATCACCTATTCGAAGGCCAAAATTCGTAGCCTGGGGAGCACATATAATAGGGAGCGCAAGAAGGTCCAAGATTCCCTGAGATCCGGAGCAGCAGCAGATGACATATACCGTATATACTCGAGTATAAGCCAAGTTTTTTCAGCACATTTTTTTTGTGCTGAAAATGCCCTCCGCTTATACTCGAGTCAAGCACTTTTCTGCAGCAGAGAATGACATTTTCCGACCCGACTTTGGGGCCACTTGGTGCTAGGAACCCCAAATTTGGTGTGCAAACCCAGTGGAACCAACACTACAACATATCCAACATATCGGTTCGGAAAATGTCAAGCACTTTTCTACAGCAGAGAATTACGTTTTCCGAACCAACTTTGGGGCCCCGTATCTCGGGGCCACTTGGTGATAGGAACCCCATCTATGGATATGTTGTAGTGATAGTTCCACTGGGTTTGCACACCAGAATGGGGTTCCTAGCACCAAGTAGCCCCGAGATACGGGGCCCCAAAGTCGGTCAACTGTGTCCATCTGCAGCAATGTCATTTCAGACCCTTTGGGTCCAGAGACCCCAAATTTTGGCTGCAGCTAGGGGGCATCTTGGAACCCTTAACTACCAAGTTTGCAAATGGCCATTGTTGACCCTCTTTTCTACTTACAGTAGCTGCGCATTTCTTACCCTAGGCTTATACTCGATAAGTCAATAAGTTTTCCCATTTTTTGTGGTAAAATTAAGTGCCTCGGCTTATATTCGGGTTGGATTATACTCGAGTATATATACGGTATGTCCCCAGGCTGTGGTACTATGACAGCCTGCGTTTTTTGTCCGACCAGACGGAACCCAGGCCATGGCTCTCAACACTTCCTTCCACATCAGCTGAGGCTTCTGAGATCCAACCTGGGCCTTCCACCCAGGAAGAAGACGTGGAGGAGCCCAGCTTGGCCCAGGTATAGCATTGTTGAAGATATTTCTTGTCAAAAATTGAATGATGTTAACTAGATGTTATGGATCACAAATTTCTGATTTAACAAAGTGGTTTACATATCAATAGACAGTAGTAGCCAAAAATGATTGGGACGAGAATGAAAAATGCTGGGGTCAGAATGATAGTCTTTTCTATTTGTTAACATTCAATTTGCAACAGTCATGAGCTCAAAATTGTGTGTGATTGATGACCAAAAACCTAAAACTATGTAACATTTTCATACAAAGGAAAGTCTCAGCCAGGAGGACGACGTGGCAAGCAGCCTGACTGAATCCCAGGTTCCTCCCCTCTGCCCTCTAACCAAAAAGACCAGGAAGGCAAGGAACCTGAAGGAGTCAGCGGCTGCTTTCCTAAAACAGGCTACTGCGGTGATTACCACAACCCCTGGTGTACACGAGGCATTTGGATGCGTCACTGCCAGCAAATTAGAAAAGATGGAGGAGGCCCAACGCACTATATGCAAAGAGATTATTCTCATGGCACTAAACAAGGGGACGAGGGGTGAACTCACACCTCAAACACACCTCTGTGAGTTGGACCATGCTCCTTTACCACCTCCACCAACACCACAGCCACCTCACCCACCACAGTAGCATGGAAGTAAGCGTGGAAGGAAGTGTTGAGAGTGATGGCCTGGGTTTGGTGTGGTCTGGCAAAAAAATGCAGGCTGTTGCAAGACCACAGCCTCGGGACATACAGGTCATCTGCTGCTGCTCCCGATTTCTCGAAGTCCTGGACCGTATTGTGCTCCCTATTAAATGGACTCCTCAGGTTACCAATTTTGACAGTCAAATAATTGATGTCTGCCCTGGGGTACAAAGGCTTCACCAATTCCAACTGTTGCTCCAGCGTTGCCTTCCTCTTTATTCGGTCATGACCTTGTGCTCCCTATTAAATTCAAAATGTTTGTTTTGACAAATACTTGGCTATGTGTTTTACTTCAAAAAGGACAGTTTGTTTGTGAGTAGGCAGGTACATTTCAAAAATACAATGTCAAATTAACAAGGGACACCAACTTAGTTGTATCTTTGAGGTTAAAAAATACAAGATAATAATGGTGTTGTGGTAACTTGACACACAAAACGAAAAAAAAAAAAAATTATTATGGAGATCACAAGAAAAAAAATTTAAATTATTGAGATCAGTAGAAAAAAAAAAAAAAAGATTATTCTGGAGATCAGGAGAAAAAAAAAAACAACCAAAAAAAATATTATTCTAGAGATCACTAGAAATAATAAAAAATACGTTTGTCAGAACTTAATTTATCGTAAAGTTAATGTTCAAAAAGGGATTTTTAAAACCAATTAAATATTCTTGAAGCGTTATTTATTTTTTTGGTGATGTAAAATTTAGACAAAGTGTAAATGATAAAATAAGAGGTTATTTACAATAGATACAAACCTTTGATATAATGTGACCTATATAACACTATCTTAAAAACAACATTTAAAAAGACGCACAAACAAAAATTAGAATATTGAATTTTTTTATTTGTATTTTTAATAAATCTAACATTATTTATAAACAAAAAATGTTATACTTAATTAGAGTAAAATTATAAGAGAGAGAGAAAATGTTTTTTTTATTTTTTATATCTCCTGTGATAAAGAAATGTATGTATGTATATATTCTCAGTCTAACATGTGTATGAGAGAGATAGATACAAACCTTCGATATAATGTGACCTATATAACACTATCTTAAAAACAACATTTAAAAAGACACACAAACAAAAATTTGAATATTACATTTTTTAATTACTGGTAGTATTTTTTATAAATTTAACATTATTTATAAATAAAAAAATTGTACTTAATTAGAATAAAATTATAAGAGGGAGAGAGAGAGAGAGAGAGAGAGAAAGAAAGAAAGAAGAAAGAGAGAGAGAGAAAGAGAGAAAGAGAGAGAGATAGAGAAAGAGAGAAAGATTACAAGTGTATACAGTGGCTTGCGAAAGTATTCGGCCCCCTTGAACTTTTCAACCTTTTGCCACATTTCAGGCTTCAAACATAAAGATATAAAATTTTAATTTTTTGTGAAGAATCACCAACAAGTGGGACACAATTGTGAAGTGGAACGAAATCTATTGGATATTTTAAACTTTTTTTAGCAAATAAAAAACTGAAAAGTGGTACGTGCAAAATTATTCGGCCCCTTTACTTTCAGTGCAGCGAACTCACTCTAGAAGTTCAGAGAGGATCTCTGAATGATCCAATGTTGTCCTTCCTAAATGACTGATGGATTTGGATACAAAAAGATTTCCCAAGCTTTAAACATCCCAAGGAGCACTGTGCAAGCGATCATTTTGAAATGGAAGGAGTATCAGACCACTGCAAATCTACCAAGACCTGGCTGTCCCTCTAAACTTTCAGCTCAGACAAGGAGAAGACTGATCAGAGATGCAGCCAAGAGGCCCATGGTCACTCTGGATGAACTGCAGAGAACTACAGCTGAGGTGGGAGAGTCTGTCCATAGGACAACAATCAGTCGTACACTGCACAAATCTGGCCTTTATGGAAGAGTGGCAAGAAGAAAGCCATTTCTCAAAGATATCCATAAAAAGTCTCGTCTAAAGTTTGCCACAAGCCACCTGGGAGACACACCAAACATGTGGATGAAGGTGCTCTGGTCCGATGAAACCAAAATCGAACTTTTGGCCACAATGCAAAACGATATGTTTGGCGTAAAAGCAACACAGCTCATCACCCTCAACACACCATCCCCACTGTGAAACATGGTGGTGGCAGCATCATGGTTTGGGCCTGCTTTTCTTCAGCAGGGACAGGGAAGATGGTTAAAATTGAGGGGAAGATGGATGCAGCCAAATACAGGACCATTCTGGATGAAAACCTGTTGGAGTCTGCAAAAGACCTGAAAGTGGGACGGAGATTTATCTGGCAACAAGACAATGATCCCAAACATACAGCAAAATCTACAAAGGAATGGTTCACAAATAAACGTATCCAGGTGTTAGAATGGCCAAGTCAAAGTCCAGACCTGAATCCAATCGAGAATCTGTGGAAAGAGCTGAAAACTGCTGTTCACAAACGCTCTCCATCCAACCTCACTGAGCTCGAGCTGTTTTGCAAGGAAGAATGGGCAAGAATTTCAGTCTCTCGATGTGCAAAACTGATAGAGACATACCCCAAGCGACTTGCAGCTGTAATCGCAGCAAAAGGTGGCTCTACAAAGTATTAACGCAAGGGGGCCGAATAATTTTGCACGCCCCACTTTTCATTTTTTTTATTAGTTAAAAAAGTTTCAAAAATCCTAAAGATTTTGTTCCACTTCACAATTGTGTCCCATTTGTTGGTGATTCTTCACAAAAAATAAAAATGTTATATCTTTATGTTTGAAGCCTGAAATGTGGCAAAAGGTTGAAAAGTTCAAGGGGGTCGAATACTTTCGCAAGCCACTGTATATTACAATGAGACAACAATTTTTAAAAAGTATTTAGATTACAACAAGAATTTTAGGGGTGCGCTATGTGCAGATTTCAGGGGTGGGCGCTATGTGCAGAGTTTAGGGGTGCGCTATGTGCAGAGTTCAGGGTGTGCTTTGTGCAGAGTTCAGGGGTGCGCTATGTGCAGAGTTTAGGGGTGCGCTATGTGCAGAGTCCAGGGGTGCGCTATGTACAGAGTTTAGGGGTGCGCTATGTGCAGAGTCCAGGGTGTGCTTTGTGCAGAGTTCAGGGGTGCGGTATGTGCAGAGTTTAGGGGTGCGCTATGTGCAGAGTCCAGGGGTGCGCTATGTACAGAGTTTAGGGGTGCGCTATGTGCAGAGTCCAGGGTGTGCTTTGTGCAGAGTTCAGGGGTGCGCTATGTGCAGAGTCCAGGGGGTGCGCTATGTGCAGAGTTTAGGGGTGCACAATGTGCAGATTTCAGGTGTGTGCTATGTGCAGAGTTTAGGGGTGCACAATGTGCAGATTTCAGGTGTGTGCTATGTGCAGAGTTTAGGGGTGCGCTATGTAGTATAACCCCTAAACTCTGCACATAGCGCACACCTGAAATCGGCACATAGCGCACCCCTGCGCAAAACGCCATAGCTTTATGGCGGGAGCTTTAAGGAATATAGGGCGCCCGCGACGTGACGTAAGAGCTTGTGTGCCTGGCCAGCAGCCCTACAATGGCCGCCGGCCACTTGCGATTGCTCCTGCGAAGGAGAGAACGGAGATCTGTCGATGTAAACAGACAGATCTCCGTTCTGTCAGGGGTGAGGAGAGCGATCTGTTGTGCCTAGTGCTCAGGAACAATGATCGGTCTCCTCCCCCAGGCAGTCCCACCCCCACCCCCACAGTTAGAATTGATCCTTAGGTAGCACAATTAACCCCTTGATCGCCCCCTAGTGTTTAGCCCCTTCACTGCCAGTGTAATTTACACAGTAATCAGTGCATTTTTATAGCACTGATCGCTGTAAAAAAGACAATGGTCCCAAAATAGTGTCAAAAGTGTCCGATTTGTCCTCTGCAATGTCGCAGTCTCGATAAAAATTGCAGATCGCCACCATTACTAGAAAAAAAAATAATAATAAAAATGCCATAAAATTTTCCCTTATTTTGTAGAGGCTATAACTCGTGTGCAAACCAATCAATAATCGCTTATTAGGATTTTTTTACCTAAAATATATAGAAGAATACGTATCGGCCTAAACTGATGAAAAAAATAGTTTTTTTATATATTTTTGGGGGATATTTATTATAGCAAAAAGTAAAAAAAGAATGCATTTTTTTTCAAAATTTTCGCTATTCTTTTGTTTATTTCGCAAAAACAAAAAAAACGCAGAGGTGATCAAATACCACCAAAAGAAAGCTCTATTTGTGGGGAAAAAAATACGTAAATTTTGTTTGGGTGCAACGTCGCACGACCGCGCAATTGTCAGTTAAAGCGGCGCAGTGCTGAATTGCAAAAAGTGCTCTGGTCAGGAAGGGGGTAAAATCTTCCGGGCTGAAGTGGTTAAACAGAGAGCGAGAAAGCGGCCTTGCTGAGACGACGATCCGTCCATCTGAAATGAGAAGTGAGGTTCTTCTTCTGCCACTGTAACAACATATTCTAGAAACTCACTTTACTGTTATAAGTAAGACTAAAATGCAAAACTCCGGTGGGTGTAACAATATGTCCGCTTCCCCCTTCTTAGTGTATCCTTACTGTGGAGGAGTGTGGGGTGTAGCAAGATGGCGACGACGGAACGTCACTTCCGTGGCAAACTGCGATGGGTCGCCGAATATGTTGTTACATCGTATGGGGGCGCGGCCCCGCGGTGCATGATGGGAGTTGTAGTGCCGGAGGCCGGCGTCACGTTGCTCAGGACTGGTGAGCGGGAGGAGGCGGCGGCTGCGGTGGTAGCCATGTCTCTGGTGGCTTACGCTAGCAGCGAGGACAGCGGCTCGGACTCGGAGACGGCACAGGAGCCACGGAAGGAGACCTCACTCCCCCCTCCTCCGGCCCAGGCCGAAGCCGCGGCCTATCCTGCGCCCTACAGCCGCCAGGGGGAGCAGCAGCAGCACAGTCCCGGGTACTATGGGCCTCCAGGTGGGGTGTACGGCCTGCCCTACCCGCCTGGATACGGGCCCCCTCCTAACTATGGCCCTGCGGCCTATGGGGCCCCCGCCTACCCAGCCAGTCCGGGGCCCCCAGGGTATGGGGCCTATAACAGCCAGGGGCCTGGGGCTGCCAGTTACCCCAATATGGGGTACAGTCCTGCAGGGTACCCCCCACCTGGCATGAACCTGCCTCCACCACAGGGGGCGCCAGGGGGCAACATGCCCCCAGCTCATGGAGGGCCACCAGGCATGAACTTACCACCCCCGCAGGGGGCATCGGGCATGAACTTACCACCCCCGCAGGGGGCGTCGGGCATGAACTTACCACCCCCGCAGGGGTCATCGGGAATGAACTTACCCCCGCCACAAGGGGCATCGGGGATGAACTTACCACACCCACAGGGGGCATCGGGGATGAACTTACCCCCGCCACAAGGGGCATCGGGGATGAACTTACCCCCGCCACAAGGGGCATCGGGGATGAACTTACCCCCGCCACAAGGGGCATCGGGGATGAACTTACCCCCGCCACAAGGGGCATCGGGGATGAACTTACCCCCGCCGCAGGGGTCACCGGGAATGAACCTTCCCCCGCCGCAGGGGTCACCGGGAATGAACTTACCACACCCACAGGGGTCACCAGGAATGAACCTTCCCCCGCCACAAGGTTCACCAGGAATGAACCTCCCCCCGCCGCAGGGGGCATCGAGCATGAACCTACCCCCGCCCCAAGCTGGCCAGACTATGAACTTGCCCCCATCACAGGGGTCCACAGGAATGAACCTCCACCCCTCACACAGCGGGCCTGGTATGCCCCCTCCCCCTGGCAGCCCGAATATGAACCTGCCACCCCGGCACGGCACCTCGGGACTGAATTTGCCACCGCCCCAGGGTGGCAGCGGACTGCACATGCCCCCTCCCCAGAATGCACACGGCATGAACCACCCTCCCCCGCAAGGCGGGCACGGAATGAATCTCCCTCACCCACATTCTGGTCTCAAGTTGCCTCCCCCGATGGGCGGACACGCTTTGAACCTTCCACCTCCGCAGGCCGGGTTGGGCCCGCCGCCGGCAATGAACGTTCCCCCTCCGGAGCTGAGCCCGCCGTCCGGAGCTGAGCCGCGCCTGCCCACTCCCAAACCCACCAGCCACGGGGCGAACCTCGCGCCCCCGGAGAGCGAGGGTTTGGGGAATTCCAAGCCGAGGAAGCGATCGGAGCCCGTCAAGATCAGCGTCCCGGAGCTCCGCGGTGGAGATGTGAGTATTCCTGTATGAATTGGCGGTGTCGACCAATGGGGCTTCAGACGTCAGTGGGCGGTGTGGGCATCATTTTTTTTTTTCCTTTAACAGTGCACAGAGAAAGCGATACGTTGACGGTAGGGATGAGCTCAGGAGTGTTCAGAGTCCCAACCTGACAAAAAAACTGTCACTGTGGACAGCCAATCGTAAGCGGAGGAGGTATTCGCACCCCTTGTACACGTGTGGCATCGGGGTGGGAAATGCATCAGCCACTTGTGATTGGCCGCCCGCAGTGATCGTCTCCTGTCTGAGCAGGACTGAGCTCATCCCTGGTTGACAGCTATAGAGCACATGGGTTTGTTTACTAACAAACCTCATGTGATCACCACCAAATCACGGGGGATGGCTTGGTGATCACATGATCTAGACCAGTGGCGAACCTTGACACCCCAGATGTTTTGGAACTTCATTTCCCATGATGCTCTGGCACTCTGCAGTGTAGGTGAGCATCATGGGAAATGTAGTTCCAAGAGCATGCTGATTGGATTCTAACTAGTCCACCAGATGGCATGATCTGGTTGGTTAGTAGAGACCAGGAGCTTTTTGGGGAGTCGGCGCGTTCTCGCGGTCGGCAGTGTGCAAAACCGTTGCACTCTTAGCATGACAGGGAAAATGAACTTTAGGTCGGCTCTCACTGGACAGCCAATCATAAGTGGTGGAGGTTTTCAGGTAGACACGTCCTGCTCCCTGGCAGGATAGCTCAGGCGGGTTGGGACTCGTATCTGAACAGGACTGAGCTCAACCCTGGTTGACAACTAGAACACAAAACCATCTCCTGCGCTCAGGAAACGAGTCCATAAGTATTAGGGGTTCAACGGATCGTCACTGATCCGAACGGGTCAACCTGTTCGGATCGGCACACCACGCGATCCGCTACCTCGGCCTTAGGAAAAGGCCGCGGCTGCAGCCTAGCCCCGGAGCGGTGGCCATCTTGGTACACCCGGCGGCCGTTTACAGCGTGATTGCTCTGTCAAATGACGGAGCGATCACTTGTAAACAAACCGGCGTCATGTCATGTGTCCGGTTCCTCTCTCCCCTCTGTGTACTGATCTGTACAGTGGAGGGGAGAGATCGGATGGCAGCAGCGCTGTGGGCTGGATCTGTAGTGCCCACAGCGCTGCTCTGTGACAATTGTAGTCATATTCTGCCCATGCCCAGCCATACTCTGCCCATGCCCAGCCATACTCTGCCCATGCCCAGCCATACTCTGCCCATACCCAGCCATACTCTGCCCATGCCCAGCCATACTCTGCCATACCCTGCCATACCCAGCCATACTCTGCCATACCCAGCCATACTCTGCCATACCCAGCCATACTCTGCCATGCCCAGCCATACTCTGCCCATACCCTGCCATACCCAGCCATACTCTGCCATACCCAGCCATACTCTGCCATACCCAGCCATACTCTGCCATACCCAGCCATACTCTGCCATACTCTGCCATGCCCCCTGCCATACTCTGCCATACCCAGCCATACTCTGCCATACTCTGCCATGCCCAGCCATACTCTGCCATGCCCAGCCATACTCTGCCATGCCCAGCCATACTCTGCCATACCCAGCCATACCCTGCCATACTCTGCCATGCTCTGCCAGTACCCAGCCATGCTCTGCCATACCCAGCCATGCTCTGCCAATGCCCAGCCATACTCTGCCAATGCCCAGCCATACTCTGCCAATGCCCAGCCATGCTCTGCCAATGCCCAGCCATGCTCTGCCAATGCCCAGCCATGCTCTGCCATACCCAGCCATGCTCTGCCAATACCCAGCCATGCTCTGCCAGTACCCAGCCATGCTCTGCCAATACCCAGCCATGCTCTGCCAATGCCCAGCCATGCTCTGCCAATACCCAGCCATGCTCTGCCAATACCCAGCCATGCTCTGCCAATGCCCAGCCATGCTCTGCCAATACCCAGCCATGCTCTGCCAATACCCAGCCATGCTCTGCCAATACCCAGCCATGCTCTGCCAATACCCAGCCATGCTCTGCCAATACCCAGCCATGCTCTGCCAATACCCAGCCATGCTCTGCCAATACCCAGCCATGCTCTGCCAATACCCAGCCATGCTCTGCCAATACCCAGCCATGCTCTGCCAATACCCAGCCATGCTCTGCCAATACCCAGCCATGCTCTGCCAATACCCAGCCATGCTCTGCCAATACCCAGCCATGCTCAGCTAATATTACAGTGGGGGAGATGACGTGGATATTACAGTGGGGACTATGTGGTGGTGGAATTTTCACAGGTTTTTGCAAATTCAATTATTATTTGCTGATCCGATCCGTGAGTTTTTTTGATCCGTTGCACCCCTAATAAGTATGTGGTGTAGCCAACCCTTTGGACTAAATTGTGGAAAGTCAAAGGTCTTGCTGCCCTCCTCAGAACGATGGGTGTCCTTGGAGCTGAAACGTATAGAAAAGACAGGGAGGGCGCACCGAGCATGTGCATTACCAGAGATAAAATGTATTTAAATAGTGAAAACAAAAGTCATACTCTCAAACAAATGTTTTAAAGAGGCTTGACATTGCTCAAAGAATTTGGGAGCTGTGTTTTTGTAGACACCCTTCAACCTGGACCGGGTGTATAGGAGGAACCAGCTTGTATCTCAAGCGGCGGTATGAGGGAGTACCCTCTTCATCAGAGCCTCAACTAGAACAAATGGGTTTGTTTACCAACCAAGCTCATGTGTTCACCTAGTGGTCATATGATCTAGAGCGGGGGTCTCCAACCTGCGGCCCTTTGCGAGCCTTTATCCGACCCTTGGAGCACTATTCCTGCCAATGATATGAGGCAATATTCCTTCCACTGACACCAACAATGAGGCACTATATCTTCCACTGATACCGATGATGGGGTACTACCACTAATGCCAATGGTGGGGCACAACTCCTCCCTACTGATAATAAGTAGTCAGTGAGTGAACCCTTCTACTTAGCTGTGCATGCTCCTGCCAGGTCCATACTGTGGGAGCTGCACAGCCACGGCTGCTAATTCTCCTGACCGGTCCCTCTAATTTTTCTTGGCATGTGTGAGGAAAATCTCAACCATTGCTAACGAGAGACAGATGTACAGTTATCCATTAACCACTTCCTTACTGGGCACCGAACCCCACCCCCCCTGCCCAGACCAGCTTCTAGCACTGTTACTCTTTGACAATTGCGCGGTCATACAACACTGTACCCAAATTAGAGTTTTATCATTTTTTTCCCCACAAATAGAGCTTTCTTTTGGTGGTATTTGATCATTTTTTTTTTTTGTTAAAAAAAATTAGACTGAATTAAAAAAAAAAAAAAATACAGAACTGTTTTATATTTTGTTAATAAATTTAGCAAACGGGTAATTTTTTCTCCTTCATTGATGTACGCTGATGAAGCTGCACTGATGGGCACCGATAGGCTGCACTGATAAGGCATCACTGGTGGGCGCTAATGGGCATCACTGGTGGGCGCTAATGGGCATCACTGCTAGGCTGCACTGCTAGGCTGCACTGCTTGGCACCACTGGTGGGGCATTGATGGTGGGCACTGTGGGCACATATGAGGCGGCTTCTCCTCTCCCTGCTCGGGACCGATGTCCCTTCAACAGAAGCAGATGATCAGCTTTTTTTTTTTCTCCTCACGCTGTTAGCGTGAGAAGAAAAAAAGATTACCGATCTTCTGTTTACATCACGTGATCAGCTGTCATTGGCTGACAGCCGATCACATGGCAAAGGGACGGGATCAACCCCTTACTCCGTTCTGTGATCACTCGAGTCTCATTGACTCTGATCACAACGCGTTCCCTTCAGGGGGGGCGTGGCCAGTTTGCAAAGAGGAGGACGTCTATTAGCGCCCTCCCGGCAAAGCAGATCCGCGCTGAAGCCGTCATTCGGCTATAGTGCGGATCTGAAGGAGTTGGAGTCAGCGGAGGTGACAAATGTATTTACTTCTGGTAAAATATGACCACCTGTGCCAACTACATTGACCTTCTACATTGACAGTCATTGCGTGTTATGTTTCTGCTACGACGATTAATGTTATCAGTAATTTGTTCTTTGTCATTTTATTTTGCAGTCCGACTCGGAGGAAGATGAACCATTCCGGAAGAAAGCAGCAAGTCAGGTAAGATTCTGTCAAACGACCATTAAAGGGATCCAGCTGATGTTAGAGCAGCGCAACAAAGCAGGACCAATTCAAGAAAATGGGTCGCACATCGATGACATCTCGAGGGAAACCAACTGCCAGCAAATAACTTTCAGCATACTTTGCAAGCCTTCCATCTCTAGTTGCGTTCCAACTCATTTCACCCGTGGCGGGGCTTAATCATAGGGGCACTGGGATTAAAAGTGAAGTGCAGAGTTCATAAATCGTACTTCCCTAGGTGGATGCAGCATCTGTCCCTCTCTCTGCCTCTAAGACCAAGAACTGAGCGATCAAAGACAGCCAATCGCTCAGTTCTTCACTGAGCAGAGAACGGTGTCAGTCATGGGTTCTCTGCTTTGCCCCTCCAGCGCTCACTGGAGCAGCTGTCAGGGGCTGCCGCACCTGGGTGGATCCCTCAATAGTATGGAGGGGCTGAGGGACGTCAGCTGACGGCAAACTTTAGCCACGGGAGTGCACAATTGAGTGCCTTCCTGAGATGCATAGGAGAAGTAGGGCCAATTGAGCTTTGGCCCTACTTCTCCTTTAAGCCCTGTTACCCGTGAAACTCATTGGGTGTGTAGCTACAGGTGGAAGGCTTTCAGAGTCTGTTTAAGTAATTTGGTTGCTCAGTAAAACAATTTGGGTTCTCCGGCATGTCATTGGGATGTGTGGCTCATTTTCTTTTTGAAGTTCGATGTGGAACGTGGTTGGGTGGGCTCCTGGACTTTAGCATCTGGCTGGTCCTGTAGTGGTGGGATGAGCTGTGATCACAACAAAGTAGTCGCCACATATTTGTCTGAGGGTATCGTCAATCTAGGAATTTCCTGATCCTACATATACAGCGTAGAGGCCTCGCTTACAGTTTGGCTTTGCCAAGTTGAGGCTGAAGTTGTTTCTATTTACACCTTGTGCCCTGTGTTTTCAGGCTCCCTGGGCACACAGGTGACTATGTGGTTAACCAATTAATGACTGCCTCCTGTAGATTTACTGCTACAGGGCCACCGTTGTGCGCCAGATTGTCAGTCATTGCCTGTGTGTGTAATATTACATTCACAGAAGCCTTTGTATCATGTGAATTAATTCCCAAAATACAAATGCACAGAATGGGCAGCAGAGGGGAGGTGCGGGCACAGCAGGTAATGAACAAAACAATGAAGATCCCCTATCACCCGGAAATTCAGAATCACATAATTAATAAAAATGTATTTATGCTGCCCATTCTGTGCATTTGTATTTTGGGGAATGAGTTCACTTGATACAAAGGCTTCTGTGAATGGGCGGAAGGAGGGGTGGGCATAGCAGTTTCAGCGACTCTGCTCTCGAAGAAGCTCTAAAAGTTATCTTCTTGGAGCACAATAAACCTGTCAGATGTAAATAGAGATAAGTCTATGAGGCAGCAGGCTCCTCGTTGGACTTAGGCCCCTTTCACATGGACGGACCGTTCAGATCCGCCTGTCAGTTTTGATGGCGGATCTGAACGGGCGCTCCATGTTAGTCTATGGAGCGTCGGATGTCAGCGGAGACATCTCCGCTGACATCCGACCCGGTCCGATCCGCCAAAAGCAGACGTATGGCCCCACGTTCAGATCCGTCGCTATCGGATCGGGTGAGATCTGATGAAAACGGACACACTGTCCGTTTTCATCCGATCTCTCCATAGAGACCAGCGGCGCTCGCAAGCCCCTCCCCGCTCAGTGAGCAGAGAGGGACTTGTCATCCGCCGGCTCAACGGAGAGATCTCCCGCTGAGCCGGCGGACAGAGGCTGACTCCGTGGAAGCAGAGTCCGCCTCGTGTGAAAGGGGCCTTAAAGTGGTTGTAAGTTGACGTAGATTCGCCCAGGGGAGCCGACCTACTGCGGCGGCTGGTCGGCAAGTGGTCAATGTTTACAGGCCTTGTGAATACTAGTTGGCAGTCCATGCCCATTGAACAGCTAAAGAAGTTTTCGTAAACATTTTATACTACGTTGACTAAACCTCTTTCCTTGGGCCTGGTGTTTTGTAGGTATCCAAAGAAGGGTTGGGATTGTCGTCCTTACTCCCTGAGCCGAAGAATGCCCGTGGGGGGGACTCCAAACGCACGCTCCTCCCTTACATCTTCACAAAGAAACCATCCGACTCTTCCAACGAATCAAAACTTCCCAAGCAAAAGTCCAAGCCCAAGCTCACCGCCAGCTCCGAGGTGTCCCACACACCATCCCCATCGGCCATCAAAGCGGCAGCCAAGAACGCCGCCCTGCAGGTGACCAAGCAGATCACGCAGGAGGAGGACGAGGAGAGCGACGAAGAGTTCCAACAGGGTAACTTCTTCTCATTGACGGACAGCAACGAGGCTGCTATGGCTCCCGAAGAGAGCTATACATATCCGCTTCCACCAGTGAATGATGACGATGACGGCCCTCCGGGGGTCGATCCTGGTCAGTTACAGAACGATGCATCAAATGCTCCATTGGAGTTCAAGACGGCAGCTGGCCCACAACAGTGGTCAACCATGTCTACAGATGACTACGGCGGCCAGGAGTACAGCCAGTATCAGGAGTATAACAACCCACAAGCTGCTGCATACTATCAGGTAGGTTAGCCGATTAGTTGACCTGCATACAGAATGCATTATTTGTTTACATATCAGGAAATACAGTGCAGCACACATGCAGCTCAGTACACCATCCATACATGTCAGTAAGTGCCTGAGAACTTATGAATGTGAGGAGCAATGCCTCATGGGACATGTGGTTCTAAAGGCAGAAGTTTTTTTTTTTTTTACCTTGCTATAGGGGCCCCCTCTATACTTTACACTGTCTGAAAATTACTTTGACCAAGAAGTTTTCTATTCTGCTTCTTTGAATTTTCCTATCACTGTGGTCGAAAACTAACATCGATTTGACCCCACTAATGATAAGAAAATCGAACGAACGTTCTTAAAATTAAATTTCTTTTTTTTTTTTAACCACTTTCAGACCGGACCAATTTGCAGCCAAAGGACCAGGCCCCTTTTTGCGATTCTGCACTGCGTCGCTTTAACTGACAATTGCGCGGTCGTGTGACGTGGCTCCCAAACAAAATTGACGTCTTTTTTTTTCCCACAAATAGAGCTTTCTTTTGGTGGTATTTGATCGTCCCTGCGGTTTTTATTTTTTGCGCTATAAACAAAAAAGAGCGACAATTTTTAAAAAAAAACGCATTCTTTTTTATTTTTTGCTATAATAAATATCCCCCAAAAATATATAAAAAAAACATATTTTTTCCTCAGTTTAGGCCGATACGTATTTTTCTACATATTTTTGGTAAAAAAAATCTCAATAAGCAATTTATTGATTGGTTTGCGCAGAAGTTATAGCGTTTACAAGATAGGGGATAGTTTTATAGCATTTTTACTAATAAAAAAAAAATTATTAATAAATGGCGGCGATCAGCGATTTTTATTGTGACTGCGACATTATGGCGGACACATCAGACATTTTTGACACATTTTTGGGACCATTGTCATTTATACAGCAATCAATGCTATTTAAATGCATTGATTCCTGTATAAATGACACTGGCAGTGAAGGGGTTAACCACAAGGGGGGAGTGTAGGGGTTAAGTATGCCTAGGGGTTGTGTTTCTTACTGTGGGGGGGCGTGGCTGTCAGCTAGTGAATGCTGATCTCTGCTCCAATCACAGGGAGCAGAGATCGGCGTCACTAGTTGCTAGGCAGAACGGGGAGATGCTGTGTATTTCCTCATCTCCCCGTTCAGCCTTCCCGTGAGACGATCGCGGGTGTCCCCGCGGCGATCGAGTCCGCGGGACCCGCGACCAGCCTCACGGGTGTCCCGACCGGCGCGGGAGCGCGCCGCTCCCAATGGCACCGACGGCATTAAGGAGGGACTTGTATATACGCCCTCCTGCCTGTCCGTACCATTCTGCCGACGTATATCGTCATGCGCCGGTCGGGAACCGGTTAAAGGAAGATGTTTTTGTATGGCCAGCATAAATGACATCAGGCGCAGGTAGCTTTTATCAAGCCACCTACCTATGATAAGGAGGTCTGTCATACAAAATATATTACAGATCTCTCTGAAACTCCGCAAAACAATCTCCTCCCCCCCCCCCCCCCCCCCCCCCCCCCCCTTTACATTTTTTTATTAAAAAAAAAAAAAAAAAAAAAATCTGAGTCTATTTATCAACCTCTAATGGTGTATACTGTATATACTCGAGTATAAGCCGAGTTTTTCAACACTTTTTTTGTGCTGAAAATGCCCCCCTCGGCTTATACTGGAGTTAAGCATTTTTCTGCAGCATAGAATGACATTTTCCAACCCGACTTTGTGGCTCCATATCTCGGGGCCACTTGGTGCTAGGAACCAACAATTTGGTGTGCAAACCCAGTGAAACTAGCACTACAACATATCCAATGATGGGGTTCTTAACACTAAGTGGCCCCGAGATACGGGGCCCCAAAGTCAGTTCGGAAAATGTCAAGCACATTTTCCGAACTGACTTTGGGGCCCCGTATCTCGGGGCCACTTAGTGTTAAGAACCCCATCATTGGATATGTTGTAGTGCTAATTTCACTGGGTTTGCACACCAAATTGTTGGTTCCTAGCACCAAGTGGCCCCGAGATACAGGGCCCCAAAGTTGGTTCGAAAAATGTCATTCTCTGCTGCAGAAAAGTACCGTATTTATCGGTGTATAACACGCACCCCAAGTTTAGGAGGGCATTTTAAGGAAAAAAAGTTTTAGGAGGGAAGTTTAAGGAAAAAAAAAAAAACTTACATTTAAATGCCCAACAATGCAGCCTTATCAGTGTCCATCTGCAGCCTTGTCCATCATTACAGAATGATCAGTGTCGTTTGCAGCCTTGCCCAGTGTCGTTTGCAGCCTTGCCCAGTGTCGTTTGCAGCTTGCCCACGTTTAAATTTCCCGTTGTCCACGTTTAAATTTGGCTGTACTCGGCTCGTCGCGCAGTCCCGCCCAGTCTGGGCGGGACTGCAAGCCGAGCTGAGCCGAGTACACAGTACAGTCGGCTCGGTCTTTTTCGGCAGCACTCGCTCCAGAAACAGCAGGGAGGCGGGACTGCGAGCGGAGCCGAGCACTTGGCTCGCTCTTTTCAGCTCACAGACAGTGGGGATCGGCGTATAACTCACACCCACGACTTTCCCCCGATCTTTTTTCCAATTAACGTTTTTATTTGTCAACATATTCAAACAGGTTATTTAACTTTACATACATTTTGGCAAAATAGAGCTCCCATAGGCAGGATATATGCTTCGTGCGCGTTATTAGTCCATGGGTGCGCCCATAGGTGCAACATTAGTTTCCAAAACAGCGTTCCCACTACACAAAATATAGGGGGTTAAATCTTTAGTATATAGCACCTATAGTGATGTTTATGTAAAACATGCAGGTTAGGTCTGCTTTACAGATGGTAGGAAAAGGGAGGGGGGGAGGAAAGAAAGAGAGAAGAGAGGATGAAGAGAAAGTTGGGAAAAGAGGGGGGGAAGGGTATGGGGGGGGGGGGGATAATAAGAGGGGGGGTGTAGATACGTTCTCACCTCGACTGCCATGGCGGCTTGCCTTAGTCCTCCCGCAGATGCCACCTCTCCCAGACTTCGTTGTGGTCGTCCAGTTTTTGTCGGATCCTGGCCGTCATCTTTTCCATGAGTTCAACGTCTTTAACCCTGGAGTATAGGGCCTCTTGAGAGGGTGGGATGGGGGATTTCCAGTTAAGGGCTATTAGGCACCTTGCGGCCGTCAATATGTGCTTGAGCAATTTCTTGCTAGGCTTAGATAATTTTGGTTGGGACAGGCCTAGCAGAAAAAGTTTAGGAGTGAACATTATGGGCGTCTCAAATAGCCGTATCATGAGCTGTCGGGTAGATTCCCAAAATGGGGTTATAAGTGGGCATGCCCAATATATGTGGAAAAGTGTCCCTTTCTGTTGTTGGCAGCGCCAACACCTATCCGGGGTGGAGGGGTATATTTTGTGGAGTATGGCAGGGGTCTGGTACCAACAGAAGAGAATTTTGTAGGAGTTTTCCTTATATAGAGTACATATAGAGGTTTTGGCTGCCTGCCTCCAGACCGCCTGCCATGCCTCCATTGGGAGCTCCTCGCCTAACTCCTTCTCCCACTTGCACATATATGAGTGTTTGCCTTTAGTTAGGAATTGGTATTTGTTTATAATTTTGTAGATGTCCGATATCTTTCCCCCGATCTTAAGGGGGAGAAGGTGCGTGTTATACGCTAATAAATACGGTACTTGATATTTTCCGAACCAACATTGGGGCCCTGTATCTCGGGGCCACTTGGTGGGGTTCCTAAATTCAAAATAAAGTCCACCCGCAATCGTTCGGGGGATGACAGAAAGGTGGTCTGCCGATTTTGTAAACAAAGCAGAC